>CM056721.1:90713767-91316281 GCA_029844215.1 Przewalskia tangutica
CTTTCTTAAGTTGTTATACCTAACTTCCCATAAAGCTAGTATAACTCTTAAGCTTTTTGTTTAAAAACCAAATATTTCTCTTCTGTTAAAATGATTCAGTATTCTTTTGAAATGCATCAAGATTCTTATTATTCAGGCTTAAGTCAAAAGACATTGCCGTAATTATTATTCAGGTTTAAGTCAAAAGACATTGCCGTAATTATTATTCGATTAACACGTATGCGTCTGGTACTATATATATATTTTAAAATATCATGCTTAAGAGTATATGAAGAATCACATACCTTCTTGGCGAAATCCACCTGCCAAGTCGAATATGTCGCGCGCAGAGAATCAACCTATAATAGTCAGACACGTCTATCAACGTCTAGACTACTCTGTAAACAGTTCTAAGCAGAGGGTTCTCTATTCTACGGAAAATTGGGCAGCACTTCCCTACCCGGTAATTATACAAGTCTACTGTAAAAACAGTCCTATCTTCTTTATTATTCTTCTGATGTGATTACAGTTCAATTCTATTCTTTAATATCCTTCTATATCTTATACTCAAGTCTATACTATTCTTAAATGTAATATCCAATTACAATAGAAGGACAAGAGTATTTACCTCGATAAGCCCAAAATTATCCAAGTATAAACGTCGATCCTGAGCAAGGTTTAGCTCCTAATTTGCACGCTCCGATAGCTCTAAGAAGCCCTTAGAAGTTCTACACAACATCTACTTAAATACTATAAGAGATTTGGGCTAGGGTATTTTGGAATATTGACTATACTTGGAAGACAACTTTCTACCAAAGGGGGCTTTCGGCCACTAGGCTAAAGGGGGAGAGGGTGTTTGGACGAAATACTACAAGAGAGGGGAGGGAGTTTTGAGACTTGGAAAATAATTTGTGGATGAAGAAAACCTTCAAGTTAGAGGGGTATTTATAGGCCAACCAATGGCCAAGATGAATCCAAGTGCTAGGCAAGTGTAAGGTGAGGATATAGGCAAGTGTCCCTATCCATCTACTACACAAAAATATCCTACCAACTCCTTGACAAAACAAGCCATTCCAATCGTCCAAATGGACGCCTCACGTCCACCAACTAGAGGGTGACAAGTGTCGCCCTCTCGTTGGTCCAAAATGTTTCGTCTCTCAGAAAAATCCGCAAAAATAATAAATGTCATAGTCGGAATTTTCCCTTCGCAAGTTTGGTAAAACGTTTCGTCGGAAAACGATTCTTTTAGTGAGTTGTGCACAAGTTTTTCGTCCAATGCCTAACTTTAAGGCTAAACTTTTGTACGTACACCCTCACGTACATACTCTGGAAATACGGGGTATAACATTTAATTTTTGCTGCTTTTTACTCTTCAAATGTTTCAGTTTTTACTACCGTGTTGTTACCGTTGTAGACGACATTATTCATGACATTGGGAAACAGAATTGGCATTCAAGTTTTATTTAGTTTATTTGCATTTTATTACTATTACATAGCCCCTGGACCCAATAAGTGGTATAAGAGTTGACACTTAATAAGTGCTTGGTCCTGTTATTTACAGTTATGGATCCGGCTAATCCAACAATTGGTAGACTTCCTATTTTAGATAGTTCAAACTATGCCTATTAGAAGATTCGTCTACGTTCTCATATCAAATCAATTTATGTTAGAGTATGAAGATCTATAACCAATGGATATGTTGCTCCTATGCTACCACCAGAGAAAGAAAGTGACATTCTTGTTAAACCTGAATCTGAATAGACTGCAGAAGAAACCAATAACGCAAGCTTCAACGAGAAAGCGTTAAATACAGTTTCTGGATGGGTTGATATTTACATGTTCAAACTCATACAAAACATCTCTATGGCTAAAGATGCATGGGATACTTTACAAACTCATCTGAAGGTAGCCCAAGTGTTCGTCAGACGAAGCTTCGCATGCTCATGAGTAGATATGAACATTTAAGGATGGAAGAAACAGATAATATTAAAAACTATTTTGAAAAGTTTATTGACATCTCTAATGAATGTCAAGTGCTTGGTGCTCCTTTAACCAACACTCAACTTGTAGAAAAAGCACTTCGTTCTATTCCAGAAAAGTTCAATATAAAGATTTGTGCAATTGAAGAAGCTCACAATGTTGCTACAATGGACCTTCATACCTTAATGAGCATTCTAAAAACCTATGAAATGAACATTGAGAATCAAAGGGAATTGTACAAGAACACTTCAAGTCAAATCCTTGGAGAGTCAAATCAAAGAAGATGATGAGAACCTTAAAGAAGTTGGTGATAGTGCAAATGTTTTACTCTTCACTCAAAAATTTAATTCGATGGTGTGGAAGATCAATAATGATAGAAATAATTTCAAATCCAAAGAGCACCAAAACCAAGTCTTCAATCAAAAGTCCACTAAATTTCTTCCAATAGCACAAAGAGGAAATCAGTTAAAAGCACCATCTCAGATCATACCAAATTTGATCCTAAATAACTTGAATCTGTGCAATGCCATGCATGCTGAGGCTAGGGTCATTATGCTAATGAATGTGAAAATACTCTGAGAAAATTTGGTAAGAGTCTATGGGTATCTCAGTGACGATAAAGGTGAAGAGGAAGGAGATCAAGAGGACGAATCACAAGCAATGATGACTACTGTTCTCGAAACGTCTTTATCGGACAATGAAAATGTCATCGATAGTGTTGTCTCAAATGTCACAATATTTGCATCAACATCAGCAATTACATCTATATCCCCATCAACATCCAAGAGGTACAAATTCTTTAACTATTTTGATGTTAATTGTTTTAGTGGTTTTATTTCTATTAGTGAGAATAATTGTGAGGATCAAGTTGATTCCAAAGATGATATGATTGAGAAATTATAAAATATAAGTAAAGACTTATCATAGAATCCAAGCAACTTGAATTAAAGGTAAAATCTTTAACTTGTGAGAATGTAGATTTAAAAGATACAATAACCCGACTAGATGTTGTACTTACCAAAAAGGACATTGAATTTGGTAAGATTAGTGCAAAACTGGATCTAGCCAAATCAACCTTCCGTAGGCTCAACACGGGGACTTCAAAATTGAATGGGGTACCCAACCTTAGTAAACCTTCACATGTAGGTATTGGATTCGAAAACTTTCTTAAAATAATAAGCTCAAGTATCTTTGATAAAAATGAGAAAATAACCTTTGTGAAAGAAAAAGGAATAAAGAATAGGTTCTCATATATATAAAAAAAAAGATGAAGTTTGTGTGTCATTACTGTAACTCCCCTTGGCACTTAAGACCATACTGTTTCAAACTTCTAAATTCAGTGAGCAAAATGTTGCCGAAAAGTTGTCCAACATACATGATAACAATCAAGGCAACATTTCTGAGTCAAAAAGTAGGAAATATTTTAAGAGAGGTTGGGTTCCTAAAGGAGATATTGCTTTTAATATTGCCATAACTGCATTAAGAACTAACATTTCTGTTTTCTAGGAAAAGAAGGAACCGCTATAATAACCACTACGTGTGTTTCATTCTTTGGTTTTTGGTACTTTGATAGTGGATGTTCTCGCCACATGACATGTACAAAGGAGTTTCTAAAGGACTATGAGTCATTCAATAGCGGTAACATGACTTATGGAGGTTGCAGTAAAAGTAAAATAATTGGAAAAATGATCTTGAAGGTTCTTGGTTTTCCAAATGTCTTACATGTTGAGGGCTTAATGGATAATTTTATTAGTATAAGTCAACCATGTGATGACAATCTTGAGGTAAAGTTTAATAAGAATGTCTGTAAAGTTACGAATGAAGATAACATATATCATGACAGGTATAAGAACAAGTGACAATTGCTATCTTGTTGCAAGACAAGAAACATGCAATAATGTTAGGTTCGATAACACAACACTGTGGTATCAAAAGATAGGGCATGTCAACTAACGTAATTTAGAAAGATTGATCTCATATGAGGTAGTCATAGGCATTCCCAAACCGAGTCCTAAAGGTAAAATAGTTTGTGAATATTGTACAAGAACAATAATGTAGCATTTCAAGTCAAATTCTTGGAGAGTCAAATCGAAGAAGAGGATGAGAACCTTGAAGAAGTTGGTGATGGTGAAAATGTTGCCCTTTTCACTCGGAAATTCAATTTTATGGTGAGGAAGTTCAAAAATGATAGAAATAAGTGCAAATCCAAAGAGCATCAAAACCAAGGCTTCAATCAAAAGTCCACTAAATCCCTTCCAATAGTACAAAGAGGAAATCAGCTAAAGAGAACCAACTCAGATCATTCCAAATTTGATCCCAAACAACTTGATTCTGTGCAATGTCATACATGCTCAAGCTGGGGTCATTCTTCTAATGAATGTGCAAATACCAAAGGAAATTTGGTAAAAGTCTATGGGTTTCTCTTAGTGACGACAAAGGAGAAGAGGAAGGAGATCAAGTGATAGAGTCACAAGCAAACTGGCTACTGTTCGCGAACAGTCCTATCGGATGATGAAATGTCATCAACAGTGTCGTACTAAATGTGACAACATTTGCGTCACATCATCGACGACATCTACATTTCCAGCAACATCCCAGAAGTACGAATTTTTTAACTATTCTGATGTTAATTACTTTAGTGGTTTTATTTCTAGTAGTGAGACTGATTTTGAGGATCAAGTTGATTCCAAAGATGACATTATTAAGGAATTACAAAAACTTTGTAAAGACTTAATCATAGAATCCAAGAAATATGACACAAATGTAAAATCTTTTACTTTTGAGAATGCAGATTTAAAAGGCATGATAACCCATTTAGAGGTTGCACTTACAAAAAAGGACATTGAATTTGGTAAGATATTTGCAAAATTGGATCTAGCCGAAACAACCTTTTGTAGGTTCAACACGGGGTCTTCAAAATTGAATGAGATACTTAACCTTAGTAAACCTTCACATGCAGGTATTGGATATGAAAACTCTCTTAAAACAATGAGCTCAAGTATATTTGATAAAAATGAAAAAATGTTCTTTGTAAAAGAAAATGGGATAAATAATAGGTTCTCATCTATGTCAAAGAAAATGAAGTTTGTGTCATTACTGTAACTCCCCTTGACACTTAAGAGCTTTATGTTTCAAACTTCAAAATTCAGTGAGCAAAATGTTGCCCAAAAATTTGTCTAGCATAACTGATAACACTAAAGGCAACATTCCTAAACCAAAAAGTAGGAAATATTTTAAGAGAGTCTGGGTTCCTAAAAAGGATATTGTTTGTAATGTTGTCATAACTGCATTAAGAACTAACATTTCAGATTCTTGGTACTTTGATAGTGGATGTTCTCGCCACATGACATGTACAAAGGAGTTTCTACGGGACTATGAGTCATTCAATGGAGGTAACGTGACTTTTGGAGGTGGCAGTAATAGCAAAATAATTGGAAAGGGGATCTTACGTGTTCTTCAATTTCCAGCCCTAAGAAATATCTGACATATTGAGGGTTTAATGGTGAATCCTATTAGTATAACTCAGCTATGTGATGACAATATTGAGGTAAAGTTTAATAAGAATGCTTGTGAATTTATGAATGAAGATAACATGTGTGTCATGACAGGTACAAGAACAGGTGACAATTGTTATCTTATTGGAAGGCAAGAAATATGCAATAGTGTTAGGATCGATGCCAGGACATTGTGGCATCAAAAGTTAGGGTATGTTAACTATCGTAATTTAGAAAGATTGATCTCATATAAGGCGATAAGAGGCATTCCCAAACTGAGTCCTAAAGGTAAACAGTGTGTGAAGATTGTATGAAAGGTAAGCAAACTCACGTTTCCCATATTGTTGTTCATAATGACGACAACATTCAGTGGAAAATATGCAGACTGCAGATGTTTCCCCAAATATTGTCACACCTGAAGCAAAATTTGAACCTGAAACAGAGAATACAAAGGTCGTCGATGAGGAATCAAACACTGAATTGCTTGATCAACTATAGGGATCCCTCATCAAGGATTATGAAGAATCACCCAACAGGTCAATTGATAGGGGAGGTTTTTTAGTGAATTAGAACATGAGGGAAAGAACCACTCAATTACATAGACATGGTAAGATATGTATGTATGTCTATTGTATACCAAGAGGTTAGTCTTTTTTTTATATCTACTTTAGAATCTAAGAATGTTTCAGAAGCAATCTATGATAAAATTGTTGGATTCAAGCAATACAAGAAGAAATTGAAATTTTTTCTCGAAATAAAGTCTCAAATATAGTTCCACGCCCATATAATACTAATGTAATTGGAACAAATGGATTTTTTAAAATAAAAGTAGATGAATCGGGAACTGTTGTGAGAAACAAAGTATGTCTAGTTGCTCAAGGCTATACTTAGGTCGAAGAGATTGATTATGACCAAACTTTCGCACCTGTAGCTAGAATTGAGTCAATTAGACTTCTACTTGCCATTTCTTGTTGTCTGAAAATTACCCTACATCAGATGGATGTAAAAGGTGCTTTCTTGAATGGTTATCTTGATAAAGAGGTCTATGTTGAACAACCAAAAAGATTTGAAGATCCTCACCGTCCACACTATGTGTACAAGCTCAAAAAAATGCATTGTATGGATTGAAGCTAGCCCCTCGAGTATGGTATAGTCATCTAACTAACTTCCTTCTTGAATAGAGTTTTAACCGTGGTGAAGCTCATCGTACTTTATTCATTAAAATTCATGGTGTAAATATTATTATTGCTCAAATCTATGTAGATGACATAGTTTTTGGTTCGACCTCTCAGTCTTACCTAAAGACATTTATTGAAGCTATGTTATCGACATTTGAGATTAGCATGATTGGGGAACTAAATTTTTTCTTAGGCTTGCAAATTAATCAAACTGAAGATGTAATCTTCATCTCCAGAGCAAATATGCCAAGAATCTAGTTAAGAGATTTGGATTTCAAATGCTAAACAAATAAAAAATCCAATGGGATCGTCACTGAAGGTATGTAAGGATAATGTTGGTGAAAATGTTGACCAACCTTTATATCGATCTATGATAGGTAGCCTTCTATACGTTACTACTAGTCACCTAGATATTATATTTAATGTTTGTGTTTGTGCTCAATTCCAAGCTTGTCCCAAAATTTTCCACTTAAATATCGTAAAACATATCATTAGATATGTTGCCGGCATATGTGAGTTGAGAATTTGGTATTCTAAAGACACTAATCCTAATTTAATAAGGTATAATGACTCGGATTGGGCTGGTGATGAGGATGATAGAAAGAGTACAAATGGAGGATGTGTTTATCTTGGATATAACCTTGTTCCATGGTATAGTCGTAAATAAAACTATGTCTCACTTTCAACTGCTGAATCTGAATTTGTTGCAGCTGGAAGTTTTTTCTCTCAATTAATATGGCTACGACACATGTTAGACGACTATGGTTTTACTAGTAACATTTTAGTTTGTATTGTGATAATCTAAGTGTCATAAATATTTCCAAAAATCCCGTTCAACACTCACGTACAAAACATATCGATATTAGGCATCACTTTTTAAGAGATTTAGTTGAAAAATAGCTAGTCAAAATTGAACATGTTGACACTATTCATCAACTAGCTGATATTTTTACAAAAGCTTTAGACCATGAGAGATTTTTAAGTTTGAAGAAATCTCTTGGTCTTTGTAATCGGTAAAAAGGCATTTTCGGTGAATGTCAGCTGAAACGTTCTCTAACATTTCAGGTGACTTTTGCGTATGATATATCACTGACTAAGTAATATTGTTGTATGGTGCATAACTTTTGGTCACACAAGCATGATCCTTCAATAAGAATATTTTTTCAAAGTGATACCGTTCTCTGCGATAATATTATATATCATAAAAATGGAGTATCAAAATAAGAAAAAGCCTTTATAAATAGTTGGAAACTGTGAAAAATGGAAAAATCCCAAGAAATGATATTGTTCATATTCTATAGGAGTATCAAGTGCTTTAAAAGAAATTTGAGAATACCATAAAAGTATTCTTATGACACGAAATTTCTTTTACATATGCTTTGTGATTAGACTAAGGACACAATGAAAAAATGTTACATTGGTTCAGTGGTCAAACTCATGGAGTGTGTGTAAAACGTGTCTTGATTTATCGTCAAAATGAAAAATTCTTGTGGGATCAAAATACCCGTGTCATCCAAAATGCTGCCAACATTGATGTTGATATATTCAGAATTTGATATGTGTTGGGATATTGATCTTAACTGATTTCAGAAAATTTAGATTTTCCCTATTTTTATGCCTTGGTGTTGTGACATGTTACCAACATATCATTTTTAGTACTAAGTTGTAATTAAGAAATATTGGAACAAATGTCACAACATTCATACCAACATTTTATGACAAATAGTTTTGCCTTACTTCACGGAATGAAGCAATTCTCGTGGAATTTTTACTACGATGGAGAAGTGACTTGTCAAGGTAATTAGGAGCTGATGAAAATACGGGAAGAACAAGTCAAAGTCTTTGCTATACTTGGGGAACAAGTCCAAGAAGTTAGATGATTTTGCTCTATGATCTTCTCCAACAAACAAATCAGCTGCCCACCTTTCCCTCAGCCATCACAATGATTCGACGAGCTTTTCAAGAAAGACTCTCTACTATAAATAGAGAGGTTGCTTCAGTGAATCTAGATCCAGAAACAAGTTGCAAAAATATCAAGAGAGCTATCGGGAATTTATCTCAAAAATTTGGATCACAAGTGTTGTCTGAGCGTGTCAATAACATTTTGTTCAACATTATAATTGATGCTTAGATTATAGATTTGTTCTGTATTGAAGCAATTGTAATGTGATGTTGTCTATGTCTTTAGGTAGATTTTACAGGCATAAGTCATCTGCGACTTTATCATTTTTTAATTCCTTTTTGTTGTATTTTTGTAATATTGTAAAAGAATGAATTTATTCAATTGTATATAATATATACAATACTTTTGGTCATTGACCATTATAAGTTATATATTAAATTATAACTTATGAAAATTTAAAAACTTTGTGTCATTTAATTTCCGCTGCTTTTTACTCTTCAAAGGTTTCTATTTTTACTACTGTGTTGTTACCATTGTCGGACGACATTATTCATGTCATTCCGAAACAGAATTGACATTCAAGTTTTATTTAGTTTATTTACATTTTATTTACTTTTCCATAGCCCCCGAGACCCAACAAAATTGATTCATTTTTATTTTGATGTTCTATACAAAATCCTATAACTTAATTAATAAGTCTAAGTAGCAGAAGTCTGTTTCTAGGGATGTTTTATCAATTTTTTTCCATTTGTATCTGTTGAAAATTCTAATAAATTTCATTTCAATTCAATTTAAGTAGAAAATTCTCTTTCTTCCTTCGTTCATACGTATTTCATATATTCCAGATATGGAGTTGGGTAAAATTTCATGTGATTAGGTAAACAAAATAGAAATGCCATCATTGCTAGATCATTTATCTAATATATCTAATTAAATGAAGAATGAACCAATAATGGTATTTTTTTATAAATGGGAAATTAAAAATGCTCGAGGATGGAAATGAGGGAATATCTACAATACATGGATTTAATCAGATATAATTTAAAGAATTTTGTAGGTTCATTGATCAAGGTTTGATGGAATAACTTTATAGGTTTCCAAAAATTGAAGATACAGATCAAGAAATTAATTTCAATTATTTGTGGAAACATATCAATTGATCGAACCCTTGATAAAGGAAAGAGATGTTGTGTATGAATCACTCACATATTCTTCTGAATTATATGTATCCACGGGATTAATTTGGAAAAATAGTAGGGATATGAAAGAACAAACAATTTTTATCGGAAACATTCCTCTAATGAATTCCCTGGGAACTTCTATAGTCAATGGAATATATAGAATTATGATCAGTCAAATATTATCAGAACTTTTCAATAAATTTCGAAAGATAAATAGTTTTAATCATTCCTTAAAAGCTTAATCTTTGCTATTTGAAGAAGTATGAAATAGGTCAATCTCTCCTATTGAGTCACGTGAAGACGTATAATAAAATTAACTCATTTATTCATCTTATTTATTATTATTTATATTTATATATATATATATATATATATATATATATATATATATATATATATAATAAATAAATTATTTATTTTATATATTAATTAATATGTTAGACACATTAAAATTAGCAATGGGGTCTTACTAAAAATACTATAGATTATGGCGTTTATACATCAACCCAACCAATGACTATTCATGATTCCATAATTGAATCAATTCCATACCGGTTCTTAGAGGAATGTTATGGTAAAACTTCGTTTGAAATGATTTGTTAGAAAGCAACGTGCGACTTGAAGGAATGTCTAAACCCAATGATTTAAAATAAAATTGTTAATGTTGGGTTAGGTGTTGTGACATTTTACCCAACATATCTTTTTAAGTACTGATTTGAATGTAGAAAATGTTGGAACAAATGTCACAACATTCGGACCAACATCTTATGAAAAACAGTTTTGCCTTACTTCACGAAACGAAGTAATATTTGGGGAAATAATATTACGAAGTAAAAGTGACTTGACAAGATAAATAGGAGTTGTTGCAAAATGTGGGAAGAACAAATCAAAATTGTTGCTATGCGTGAGGAAAAAGTCCAAGAAGTTAGAGGATTTTGCTCTATGATCTTCTCCAACAAACACACCAGCTGCCCACCTTTCCCTCAACCTTTACAATGGATCGATGAGCTTTTCAAGGAAGACTCTGACTATAAATAGAGAGGCTACTGCAGCGAATCGATATCTAGAATCGGAATTCAAAAATGCCAAGAGAGCTCTTAGGAATTCATCTCAAAAATATGAATCACAAGTGTTGTCTGAGCGTGTCGATAACATTATGTCCAACATTACCACTGCTACTTAGATTCTAGATGGATTAAGTATTGAGCAATTGTACTGAGAAGTTGTCTATGTCTATCTAAGTAAATTGTTTAGGCAAAAGTCATCTGCGACTTCATCATTTTTAATTCATTTTTGTTGTATCTTGTAATATTGTAAAGAAAGGAATTTATTCGATTGTATATAATATATATAATACTTTTGGTCATTGACCATCATAAGTTATGTCAACATATAACTTATGAAAATTTAAAACATTTTTGTCCTTTAAATTTCCGCTGCTTTCTTGTCACGACCCGATCCCGGGCCCGTGACTGGTGCCTTACCCGGGCACCCAAGTAGATATACATCAGAGTAACCAGCGGAATATAAAAACAAAGACATGAAACAATAAAGAGTAAGAACAGTCTAACCAAGAAAAAGTCGCCTTTCGGCATGTATATATATACCAAAACTTGAACAGTTACATCCTTTACAACCCTGCCCACAACAGTACTACAGACCTCTAAGAATTTTTATAACAACTATGACGGGACAGGGCCCCGCCATACCCCTGAATGTACAAGTACCTACAATCTCAGGGAATCATACCAAAAGATAAGCCTCCGGAGAAACGGAGCTTCCCAAAACGCTGAACTGTGATCCTATGAGCGAGGATCAACGACTGATGTACCTCTACCTGCGGCATGAACGCAGCCCCCGAAGGAGTCGATCTAACAGTACCAAGTATGTGGCGAAAATCGTAAATGAAATCATAATAGTCTATATAAAACAGGAGACATATATGATAACCAATTTACGATATACAATATGTAAGCAGTCATGTCAAGTCAGGGACTCACGCCCTCAAAGTCATCACTCAAATATAACCATGGGTCTCATGCCCACAATATCAATCATGCCCGTGGAATTCCTTCCTCACTGCCGGCAGTCCATGATATAAAACACCAAGGAATACACATGAACACCGTGTCCCACGTGTCATAATAAAACCGCACGGGGGTAAATGCGAAGGCATAGCCGACTACTAGAACCCACCGTACCAACAATGCTATAAAAGCGTATCACGAGGCTTCCTACACCGCCAAATGATCGGCGAGCCACTCGCAGATATCATTGTGCGCGTCTAATCCGAACTCCGCGATTCGCGCATAGGCCCGCATGAGGTATTCCTCGCATCGCAGGGCAGCTAACCCTCGGCAACATCCTGGACTCCCGCAATCCGCATGGCCACATGGACCGCATGAGGTATTCCTCGCATCGGCGTAACACCCGGCGGTTCCTGGAACTCCCGCAGCTCCGCATAGGTCCCATGGACCCGCATGAGGTATTCCTCGCATCGGGGGGCAGCTAACCCCCGACATCATAACAAGTCAGGGGGGGTAAGTGATATAATACCAGCACAACGGGTTTATCGTTAAACAACATAAGCACAACAAGAAAAAACCCCTTACACAACGTCACAAGACACTAACACACGTAGCATCATAACATGTTCACTTTATCAAACCAACAAGAAAGTATTACAAGGCTATCACAAAACCTAGGCAAGTAACTCACACAAGGTACTTTCGTTTCATGTCAACAAATACGGGTTTTAACCCCAAGGTACTACATACTTTAACTCTTTAAAAAGATCAATTTCTTTCACAAAAGTCACACGATGCCCGTAGTATCAGAATAGAGTAACTATCTTTTTAAGTAAACCAAATCAATTTCCATACCTTCTTTTTAAATCCACTTAAGACAAAAGCATGCCTTTTTTTTTATAAACAAAAACACTTCAAATCTTCAAGTCTCTCTCTTTTATAAAACAAGTCCCTTACTTTGGAATTTTTAAGAAAATCAAAACTTGTTTTTAATGATCTTATTAAAGCAGCTATGATCTAGGAAATATAATACAATTTTGTCTTATCTTAGCTTCTATGCAGCTGGAAGATTCTACTTGTTTTAAGTTAATTATTAGTCATTACATTTTCCTTTATTAACGCTGCAATGGCTTGTTCGATACTCATTCCCATTTCCGAAATCAATATAACATTATTATTAAAAACCAAGGACTCATTACTCACGAATGAGGTTTCACAACTTTCCACACAATTCAAGTTCTTCACATATCAAATCAAGTCAAATATAAGTCTAGTCTCTTATCTTTTTAAAAAATCAATAAACCATTCTTTTACCTACATAAAGTTGTTATAATTAACTTCCCATAAAGCCATTATAACACTTTATGTTTTAAACCAACTTAATTCGTTTAGCACACATACGTCTACCGTACTACATAATTTACAACAATCATGCTAGAAAGGATAGGAAGAGGTTCACATACCTCGCGACGATTATCGACAATTAGCAAAACGCTCCAAAGTACTATAACCTTGCTAGCCTTTTTCCACCCTTCAAGTAGAATACACTACTCTTAGTACTTCCACCTATAATGGCCATGAAACGTCTATTAACCTCTAGATCTCTTCGTAGGATATTTCTAAGAACAAGGTTCCATATCCTACGGAAAATTCGGCAGCACCTCCCCCGTTTCTACTCAATTTTCCACCTTTTTCAAGGCCCGATAACCGTATTTAACATACTATGATTAAGGTTCCATTATTCCGATTTTTAAAGAAGGGGATCACACGCCCAAACGGAACGCGATTAACAATCTTCTCCTTAACAACAACAATAATTAAAGAAGGGGATCACACGCCCAAACGGAACGCGATTAACAATCTTCCCCTTAACAACAACAATAATTATAGAAAGGGATCACACGCCCAAACGGAACGCGATTAACAATCTTCCCCTTAACAACAACAATAATTATAGAAAGGGATCACACGCCCAAACGGAACGCGATTAACAATCTTCCCCTTAACAACAATGTAAATACAGTCCAAAGTAAATACAGTCCAAAGTAAATACAGTCCTTAAGTTGGGGTCCTTGGCCAACTTTTACAATTTCACTTATCCAATTACTTCATTAGTCTCTCAACTTATATTTCAATCTTTATATAAGTTATAGTTTCTTTGTGGTTAACTTCTTAGTAAGTAATGGATACATTTTTACCATTTTAATGTCTAATATGCCAATTCTCCTTTTAACAAGTTAACAAGATCCAAATCTTTCCTTATATCTCATACTTCATAATATACTTCCAATATATGTATAATATCCAATATACATAATAATCAACTTCACAAAGAGGTTAAGGTTCATTACCTCAAAAATAGCCCAAAAATATCCAAGAACTTAAAGTCGCTCCTTAAGCAAGTTTTAGCTCCAAATCTTTGTGTTCCAAACCACCACAAGTCAGCCCTTAGAAGTTCCTAACCAACTTCTATTCAAGAATTAACTCCAACAAGTGAAGAACACTAAGGTTCCAAATATTGCATGCTCTCGGCCAAGGGGGGAATTTTTGAGGCTAGGGTGTGAAATCTTGTCTAACTCTTGGTTAATAATCTTCCTAATACATTAAGGAAGAACACTTAGAAGTTTATGAATTTTTGGACAACAATTGCTCAAAAAAATACAAGGTTGGACGAGAGCAACTAGGGAGGGAGAGAAAAATATTTTCAAGTCTTGAAATGTTCTAGGTGTGGAAGATTTCATCAACTAGAGGTGTTTATATAGGACAACCAAGGGCTAGGATTGAAACATATGTATGGTATAGATTGAGGACATGTGTTTGTGTGGGTCCCTTTGTCCACTTGTCCCACAAATGCCATGCAAGACTTTGACCACTTGTCTGGCCCACTTTTCTTGCAAAAACCGTCCCACCCATGTCCATTTGGGGTGACACATGTCGCCCTCCTATTGGTCCAAAATATTTTATCTCTCGGAAAAATTTCATAATTGGAAAAAAATATTGAAAACGTAAAATTTCCTTCACAAGGTTCGAAATATTTTTCGTCGGAAAACAATTCTTTCATTCTTACCCTAATTAGGGTTTATACATTCGTACGTACGTCCTTACATACATACTCTGGAACTACGGGGTATAACATTCTTCCCCCCTTAGAAACATTCGTTCCGAATGTTCCTTCTAAGTCTCCAAAACATACTTGTGCCAGTATAGTCTTCCCTACTATACTTACCAAACCAATCATGCCACCAATGACCATAGTACAACGTACGCGCAAAAACTCACATCCGAGCCAACGAAGAATTATCTCTAAAGCGTATAACAATACTATTAGCTCCACTCATGGTCCAAAGGATACTTTCTTCACATCTTTACTTTATAAAAAGGACACTCCCATCTTCTTAACACATCTTCGCCTCTTTTCTTACTCGTCGTACCCTCCTCGTACACTCGAACTCTTCCTAATATACGTATCACATTTTTGTCATTGCTTCAGTTTTTAAAATCTCGGGGTTACTATCTTCAACTTGGTCGTCATTAACTGGGAACACTCTGGATGGATCTCCGATACTCTTCCGAATCATAGCAACATGAAAGACCGGACGTACTGCCTTCTAAGTCGGACGACAGTGCTAACTTATAGGCAACCTGGCCTATTCTACAAACGATCTGAAAAGGCCCAAAGTACCTCGGGCTACGTTTCCCCTGCTTTCTAAATCTCGTCACACCCTTCCGGGGTGGTACCTTCAAGAAGACCCACCGTCAACCTAAACTCCAAGTGTCGACGCCGATTATCCGCAAGACTTCTGTTGACTCTGAGCTGCTAATAACCTCTTCTGGATAAGCTTCGCCTTATCCACATTCTGCTGAATCAAGTATGGAACAACTATCTGAACCTTGCCAACATCGAACCAATCGACCGACAACCTATACTTCCGCCCATACAAGGCTTCATAAGGCGTCATCCGAACACCGAAATGGTAGCTATTATAATACTCACTCAACAAGAGGTAAATAATCCTCACAGCTACCCCTGAAATCAAAACACCGGCCCGTAACCTATCCTCAAATGTCTGGATAAAAACGCGCTGTTTGTCCGTCGGCCCGAGGGTGAATGCAATACTGAGACTCACCTGAGTTCCTAACCCCGCCTGGTAAAACCTCCAGAAAAAGAAAATAGCCGTAAACTGGGCTCCACTGCCTGTCATAAAATAAAAGTAGGAACCCCGTTCAGCCTTACAACCTTCCTAATATATAACATCTCGCATAACCCTCCGCCGAGTAAACAGTCCTGACTGAAAGACAAGATGGGCTGACCTCATCGGCCCGACTACTGGTCGAACGCATCCACGAACTCGTACGATGGTTACCTAAACCTAGGCCTAACACCCCCGTGATCCTAACACCTAGCGGGACCACCTCAAACTGACCCCACCTCAATCCGGGCTGCGGGTTGACCTGCGATCTTGCCTCAACCCGACCCATTATCGCTCTAAATTTTTGTTCCCCGTCCGGGACAATCTTACTATTCTCGTCATGAAAATCACCACTTTTATCTTGCTCGACCTATGGAATTATCCCACAATACATTTCACGCATACCAAGTACTTCGACAAATGCTAACTGTAAAATCTTTTACTCAAGACGGCCTTACATCTAAGGTCTCAACTGTTATAATATTCTAAGGCTCACAATTTCCCTGCCCCTAAACTTACCTTTTCAACAAACCATGTTCTCTAAATCACAATTTTACACAGTGCTATCCAAACATAACACTTTAACATAAAATCATCATATCACACATACAAATCTCTAGAGGGTTTAGGATATACTTGTAACTACTGCTTCACTCTAATCAAAGTCCTGCCCTGCAGGGCGCATAACTAGAGAAGGCGATGAACCAGCCACTGATCCTGAAGGCCGAGTCTCTACATCCGCGCTACCTCTGGTCGGACAATTTCTCGCAAAATGGTCCTGCTGGCCGCACGTAAACCAAGCCCTCTGAATACCGTGACACTCCCCCGCATGGGGTCTACCACACTGGCCACACCGATGTCGGGGTGGCTTTATCTGGCCAACACCCCTACTCCCCTGAAAACCTGAACCCTTGGAGCCCTGACCTGCTCCTGAATACTCTGGATGCCGCGAGGACTGTAGAGGACCACTCTGAGCTGGCGGAGGCGTATAACTAGTCTGCCTTGGCCGGTCCGCCTTGAAAGTTACCAAAGGACCCTGCTGTCCTGGCCTTCTTCTGCTGGTATTGGTCAATCCGTTGGCCTCTCCGTTCCTCACATCCAAGTGCATAAGCCTGCAGGCGGGCAATGTCCATGCCCGACTGAAGAGCTACACCCGAGCAACTCTCTGCTAAGTAATCATCGAGCCCGGTGACATAGCGGTGCACTCTGTCCTCCATGTCTGCCACTAAAGCGGGGACGTACCGAGCCAATGAGTCAAACTCTACATTGTACTCCCGAACTGTCCGCCCGCTCTGTCTCAACATCAAAAATCTATCGGCCCGCGCTCTCCTCATCTGTGGCGGCAAGAAATGGCTGAGAAATGCCTCTGAGAACTCGTCCCAAACAGCTGGAGGCGCATGCTCCCCCCGGGACAGCTCCCATGAATCAAACCAGTCGACTGCAGTATCACGCAGCCGATGCGAACCTAAGACCACCGACTCGGTCTCCGAAGCCTTGATCACTCTCATGATCCGCTGTAACTGTCGGATGAACTCCTGCGGATCATCCTCAGGCCTCGACCCATAGAACTCTGGTGGGCTGCAACTCAGGAAGTCCCGTAGTCTCAAACTATCCGATCTGGGGTGAACTACGGGTGCTACTGGAACTGCTGCATCCAGCCTATCCTCGTGCCGTGCCACGATCCTGGCTAATAACTGGGCCATCTCCTTGTAACCCATCTCCTCTGCTCGGTGTGGGTGGAGGCTCGTGCCGTGGTCTCGGTAGCCCGCCGCGCTCTAAACCTGCTGGGCGTGGCGTCGTGGAACTCACCGTCTGAGGTATTACCTCGGGTAATGACCGGGCATGCGCCACCGTACTCTTCTGTGTTCTACTCGCGACTCAGCCTTCGCCTTTCCCTTCTGGCCCTGGTTGCCTTTCGCAGAGGCATAACTGGTAAAAAGAAGTACGTCAGAGGGGTCCAACTTATAACACAGCTCTAAGGCACGATCTCAGAGTGAGAAGAATGGAAACCAATCCTAAATATCCTGCAGCCTCCTGATTATTGATGTGGTGCACAACACCGATAATCAAGACTCTACTGACACGATGCATAGACACTTTCCGAGGACTAACTGCTCTGATACCACTTTTGTCACGACCCGATCCCGGGCCCGTGACTGGTGCCTTACCCGTGCACCCAAGTAGATATACATCAGAGTAACCAGCGAAATATAAAAACAAAGACATGAAGCAATAAAGAGTAAGAACAGTCTAACCAAGAAAAAGTCGCCTTTCGGCATGTATATATATACCAAAACTTGAACAGTTACATCCGTTACAACCGCCTTCACAACATTACTCTGCACCTCTAAGAATTTTTATAACAACTATGACGGGACAGGGCCCCGCCATACCCCTGAATGTATAAGTACCTACAATCTTAGGGAAATCATACCAAAAGATAAGCCTCCGGAGAAACGAAGCTTCCCAAAACGTTGAACTGTGATCCTATGAGCGAGGATCAACGACTGATGTACCTCTACCTGCGGCATGAACGCAGCCCCCCGAAGGATGTCGATCAGTACCAAGTATGTGGCGAAAATCGTAAATGAAATCATAATAGTCTATATAAAACAGGAGACATATATGATAACCAATTTACGATATACAATATGTAAGCAGTCATGTCAAGTCAGGGACTCACGCCCTCAAAGTCATCACTCAAATATAACCATGGGTCTCATGCCCACAATATCAATCATGCCCGTGGAATTCCTTCCTCACTGTCGGCAGTCCATGATATAAAACACCAAGGAATACACATGAACACCAGGTCCCACCTGTGTCATAATAAAACCGTACGGGGTAAGTACGAAGGCATAGCCGACTACTAGAACCCACCGTACCAACAATGCTATAAAACTGTATCACGAGGCCTTCATACACCGCCAAATGATCGAAGCTGAGCCACTCGCTTGCAGTATCATTGTGCGCGTCTAATCCTGGAACTCCCGCAGTTCCGCAAAGGCCACATAGGCCCGCATGAGGTATTCCTCGCATCGCAGGGCAGCTAACCCTCGGCAACATCCTGGACTCCCGCAATCCGCATGGCCACATGGACCGCATGAGGTATTCCTCGCATCGGCGTAAAACACCCGACGGTTCCTGGAACTCCCGCAGCTCCGCATAGGTCCCATGGACCCGCATGAGGTATTCCTCGCATCGGGGGGCAGCTGTTACACCCCGGAAATTTCAGGATATGTTTCTAAGAACGTACATAAGAACTCAAAAATGTTAAGGTTTGAGACGAGAAAAATTTATCGAAATTTTGGAATTTGTCGGAAAATGAAATATTGCGACGAACGGGAGGGCGACACGTGTCACCCCCCTTATTACTCTTGGACGAAATTGACATGGGGGAAATGGTCATTTGACCATAATTTAAAAGATCAAGTCTTGCAAAGGCAAGAGCTTGACATTGTTGACCAAGTCAATGCCACTTGGCTTGATCCTTGTGAAGTGCATCCTAACCACCCATTTGTTCTAATCTTGACCCTCCATCTTGTTATATATGTATACTAGTGCAAGACAAGGCAAAACACTTAGACAAATTTTACAAAAAATTTGAAGACCACACTAGTGAGCTCTCGGCTAGAGGGAGGGTTTCAAGAAAAAAAATTTCAATTGTTGTCCAATAATTCCCCCACTTTAAACCAAGGTACCTAAGGGTATTGTAAGTGTTTCTCTATAGAAAGATCCCGGAAAAATGGTGTTTTCGTATTAGTCGCAAGGCGAAAACCTAAAGGGTTATTCAACTTTGAAGTTGAAACTTGAAGATGAGTCTTTTGTAAGCTTCTAAGGGTTGCTTGGAGTGGATTGGAACGTCGAAAGGAGGAGCTAAAGTTGCTAAGGAGCGACTTGTGATTTTGGATCATAATTGGGCTAATTGAGGTATAATCTTCGTTTTACTTTTGTAATTGAAGATTTCATGTTATGATAAGTTATATGTGATCATGTGATTTGTGTTATGAAGTTTGATAAGTGACATGGATTGTAGAAGCCTAGAACCGAAAAGGACATGATTAGCCTTTTGAAATTGAAATACAATTTTGGTCGTTAATTAGAATCGTCGCATGTTTACCTACTTGAGGATTATAGTAGTTGTAATCGATTGCGGCTTGATATCATGTTATACTAAACCACTTGGATTAATAAGGAATTGGAAACGATTTGTATTGTTGCCTAATTGCCGAATTGACATTATAGTTTAGACTTGTTTGTTATCGTTTGTGGTGAGCCAATTGGGGCTGTTTGGTTATTCAATTGTATTGAACTACCTTATAAATTGTGGTGAGCCAATTGGGGCTGTTTGGTTATTGTATTCGGCCTTGAAAAGGTGGCAAAGTTAGTAAAAACAAAGGAAGTGCTGTCCGATTTTCCGTAGAATTTAGTGAATTGCACTTGGAACATTCTATGTTTGAAACTAGAAGTTAATAGACGTACTATGGTCATTATAGGTTGACATACTACGTACGGCGATTGGACTTAGCAAGTGGATTAAACCGAAGAGGTATGTGGAACTTTCTTATCTCTTAAGCATGCTTAAGTTGTAAATGTATAGTACGGTAGACGTACAAGATTTTTGACAAATCTAGTCTATTTGATATCCTTGGCTTATTTTAAGAATGCCCAAGTTGTTTGAGTTAGGGAATTAACTCACTTGATTAAATATTAAGGATATCTTGATTTTCAAAAGTTAAGAGACTTTAAGTATGTTGAAAGTATTTTAATACTTGTTTGTTGGAAAGTTTAAGTCTCTTGGTTATAAGGAAAAATGTAAATTGCTAATGTATAAGGCTAGTATAACGGCTTTATGGGAAGTTGGTTATAATAGCTTTATGGAAAGTTTAAAGAGTGGTTTACTCTAAGTAATTTAAGCATGTTAAGGGACTTGAAGAGTTTTAAAGAATGTGATACTTGTTTCGTTTTAAACATATAAGTCCCTTGGATAGGAAATTGTACTTGACTTAGGTATAAAGTGAATATAACGACTTTATGGGGAGTTGGTTATATTGGCTTTATGGAAAGATAAATGGCTTGATTTTTTGAAAGGCAATTTGATTTAAAGGCATCAATTGCCTAAGGCTTTTACGAGAGAAGAAGTCACTTGATTTAGAAGCCTAATTTTATTTCTAAAAGTATTGTGACTTGTCTTGAAAAAGAACTTGTAACTTGATACTACGGTTATTAGTATCTTGGAAGTTTTATAATGAAATGAGTCACTTTGAAAGAATAGAAGTACGTAGTACTTTGGGTTAAATTCCCGGATTTTTATAAAGAACATGTTAGTGCCTTAAGTAAACTAAAATGAGAGTGTATATGAAACAGAATAATAAGAAGTTAGGGGATTGCTTAACTTGCTTATATATTGTATGATAAGCCGGTAGTGCTTATGTTATGTGTGATAGCCGGATTTGTGCTAGTAGTTCAGTAATAATTGCGGGGTCATTCCCCGGGTTTGTGGCATTGCATATTTCCGTGGATTTGCTACCCACGAGGCGAGGAATACCTCATGCGAGTCCGTAGGGCTTATGCGGGTGAAATAGTCCCATGCGGGCGGGTCCAGCCTATGCGAGGAATACCTCATGCGAGTCCGTAAGGGCTTATGCGGGTGAAATAGTCCCATGCGAGGAATACCTCATGCGGGTCCACGCGATCTATGTGGGTGAAATAGTCTCAGGAATAGGATTGCTTAATGATACTGCGGACAGGTGGTCCTGTTTTGATCGTGAGCTTCCTACTTTATATTGTAAGTATACACCTATTTACTCTCATTGTTAGTAAGGCCACGATTATCGTTAGTTGAGTATCATACATGTCTCCGCTTTATTATTAGACTTATGATTTCATTCACGCACTTTCGGTTTCACATATTTGGTACATGTTGTCGACCTCCTTGAGGCCGCGTTCATGCCGCAGTAAAGTACGATTCTTGATCCTCGCCTTAGGATCACTGTTCATTTGTTGAAGCTCCTTTATTCCGAGGCTTATCCTGGTATTGTCGGTTATTGTACATTCAGGGTATGGCGGGGCCGCCACTTGAGTTGTTATTCTTAAGTGCGTAGTCACATTGTGGATTGGGTTGTAAAGAAAAAAAATGTCCGTTTCTATTTACGGATTGAGTATATTTTTACGGAAGGTGGCCTTCTCGGCTGCATTTGTTAATTTATGTTTACTTATTCTTTTTTAGTTGTGTATGTTCATTCGCTATTCCTGATGTTTACGAGAGGGTGCCTGTGTAGGGCACGATCGCGGGCCGGATCGGTCGTGATAAGACTAACCCCCGACATCATAACAAGTCGGGGGGGGGGGGGGGGTAAGTGATAGAATACCAGCACAACGGGTTTATCGTTAAACAACATAAGCACAACAAGAAAAACCCCCTTACACAACGTCACAAGACACTAACACACGTAGCATCATAACATGTTCACTTTATCAAACCAACAAGAAAGTATTACATGGCTATCACAAAACCTAGGCAAGTTACTCACACAAGGTACTTTCGTTAAATGTCAACAAATCCGGGTTTTAACCCCAAGGTACTACATACTTTAACTCTTTAAAAAGATCCATTTCTTTCACAAAAGTCACACGATGCCCGTAGTATCAGAATAGAGTAACTATCTTTTTAAGTAAACCAAAACAATTTCCATACCTTCTTTTTAAATCCAATTAAGACAAAAGCATGCCTTCTTTTTTTTTTAAACAAAAACACTTCAAATCTTGAAGTCTCTCTCTTTTATAAAACAAGTCCCTTACTTTGGAATTTTTAAGAAAATCAAAACTTGTTTTTAATGATCTTATTAAAGCAGCTATGATCTAGGAAATGTAATACAATTTTGTCTTATCTTAGCTTCTATGCAGCTGGAAGATTCTACTTGTTTTAAGTTAATTATTAGTCATTACATTTTCCTTTATTAACGCTGCAATGGCTTGTTCGATACTCATTCCCATTTCCGAAATCAATATAACATTATTATTAAAAACCAAGTACTCATTACTCACGAATGAGGTTTCACAACTTTCCACACAATTCAAGTTCTTCACATATCAAATCAAGTCAAATATAAGTCAAGTCTCTTATCTTTTTAAAAAATCAATAAACCATTCTTTTACCTACATAAAGTTGTTATAATTAACTTCCCATAAAGCCATTATAACACTTTATGTTTTAAACCAACTTAATTCGTTTAGCACACGTACGTCTACCGTACTACATAGTTTACAACAATCATGCTAGAAAGGATAGGAAGAGGTTCACATACCTCGCGACGATTATCGACAATTAGCAAAACGCTCCAAAGTACTATAACGCGCTAGCCCTTTTCCACCCTTCAAGTAGAATACGCTACTCGTAGTACTTCCACCTATAATGGCCATGAAACGTCTATTAACCTCTAGATCTCTTCGTAGGATATTTCTAAGAACAAGGTTCCATATCCTACGGAAAATTCGGCAACACCTCCCCCGTTTCTACTCAATTTTCCACCTTTTTCAAGGCCCGATAACCGTATTTAACATACTATAATTAAGGTGCCATGATTCCGATTCCGATTTTTAAAGAAGGGGATCACACGCCCAAACGGAACGCGATTAACAATCTTCTCCTTAACAACAACAATAATTAAAGAAGGGGATCACACGCCCAAACGGAACGCGATTATCAATCTTCCCCTTAACAACAACAATAATTAAAGAAGGGGATCACACGCCCAAACGGAACGCGATTAACAATCTTCCCCTTAACAACAATGTAAATACATTCCAAAGTAAATACAGTCCAAAGTAAATACAGTCCTTAAGTTGGGGTCCTTGGCCAACTTTTACAATTTCACTTATCCAATTACTTCATTAGTCTCTCAACTTATATTCCAATCTTTATATAAGTTATAGTTTCTTTGTGGTTAACTTCTTAGTAAGTAATGGATACATTTTTACCATTTTAATGTCTAATATGCCAATTCTCCTTTTAACAAGTTAACAAGATCCAAATCTTTCCTTATATCTCATACTTCATAATATACTTCCAATATATGTATAATATCCAATATACATAATAATCAACTTCACAAAGAGGTTAAGGTTCATTACCTCAAAAATAGCCCAAAAATATCCAAGAACTTAAAGTCGCTCCTTAAGCAAGTTTTAGCTCCAAATCTTTGTGTTCCAAACCACCACAAGTCACCCTTAGAAGTTCCTAACCAACTTCTATTCAAGAATTAACTCCAAAAAGTGAAGAACACTAAGGTTCCAAATATTGCATGCTCTCGGCCAAGGGGGGAATTTTTGAGGCTAGGGTGTGAAATCTTGTCTAAATCTTGGTTAATAATCTTCCTAATACATTAAGGAAGAACACTTAGAAGTTTAAGAATTTTTGGACAACAATTGCTCAAAAAAATACAAAGTTGGACGAGAGCAACTAGGGAGGGAGAGAAAAATATTTTCAAGTCTTGAAATGTTCTAGGTGTGGAAGATTTCATCAACTAGAGGTGTTTATATAGGACAACCAAGGGCTAGGATTGAAACATGTGTATGGTATAGATTGAGGACATGTGTTTGTGTGGGTCCCTTTGTCCACTTGTCCCACAAATGCCATGCAAGACTTTGACCACTTGTCTGGCCCACTTGTCTTGCAAAAACCGTCCCACCCATGTCCATTTGGGGTGACACATGTCGCCCTCCTATTGTGTCACGACCCGATCCCGGGCCCGTGACTGGTGCCTTACCCCGGGCACCCTAGTGATACAACATCAGAGAAAATCAGCGGAAATAAAACTTTAAACATGAAACAAGAGATAAGATCATAAACAAAGCAACCAAACGGTTACCTTCCAATAAATATATGCATACAAATCTTTCAAACCGAACAGTTTAATCCTTTTTACAAACCCTGCCCACAACAGTACTACAGACCTCTAAGAGTTTTTATACAACATGACGGGACAGGGCCTCGCCATACCCCTGAATGTACAAGAACCTACAACTCAGGGTAACATACCAAAGATAAGCCTCCGGAGAAACGGAGCTTCCCAACGCTGAACTGTGATCCTAAGAGCGAGGATCGATCGATGTACTCTACCTGCGGCATGACGCGACCTCCCGGCGAGGTCGATCTGACAGTACCAAGTATATTAAAGCGAAAATCAGAATGAAATCATAGCGATCTATATAAACAGAGACATGTATGATAACCAAACTACGATTCCTGATAAATAAGCGATCATGTAAGTCGTGACTCACGCCACCGAGTCATCACTCAAATATAACTATGGGTCTCACGCCCGCAACATCAATCATGCCCGTGGAATACCTTCCTCACTGCCGGCAGTCTATGATATAATAACACCACAGAGTACACATGAACACCAAGTCTGTTCTAACAATACTATACAACCAAACCACGAAGCTGACACAGGGCAAGTACGAAAGCCGACTACCAGATACCAAGGCCGTGTCACGTAGCTGACCGGGGCAAGTACGAGGGCTAACTACCAGGTACCAAGGTCGTGTCACGAGACTTCGTCACAAAACATCCAAACCACGAAGCTGATACGGGGCAAGTACGAAAGCCGACTACCAGATACCAAGGCCGTGTCACGTAGCTGACCGGGGCAAGTACGAGGGCTAACTACCAGGTACCAAGGCCGTATCACGAGACTTCGTCACTAAACTGAACGGGGCAAGTGCGAGGGCTAACTACCAGGTACCAAGGCCGAATCAGCCACGAGACGGGGCAAGTACGAAAGTCGACCACCAGATACCAAGGCCGAATCAGTAAGAAACCTCATGGAGAGCTAATCCATAGAATAACACTATCACAGGGAAACGAACCCTCATCATGGCTGCATACCCGTGGACCATCCATCGAGTCAGTATGCCCATGGACTATCATAGTGGAAGCATACCCGTGGGCCACCCATCGTGTCAGTATGTCCAAAATGATCAAGAATAACACGACCGCCCTCATCGAGACGCGGTAACATAAGAATACAACACTTGTACAACAAGGCTACCACACACAAACATAGGAAAGTTACACACAACTCAAAGTACTTTCATTTTATGCCAAAGTCCAAGTTTTAACCCCAAAGTACTACGTATGTTAAACTCTTTTTATAGGATCCATTTCTTTTACAAAGGTCACCCGATACCCGCAGTATAGAGTGACTAACATCTTTTAAGTAAACCAAAACAACTTCCATACTTTCCTTTTAAAACCAAATCAAGGCAATACCATGCCTTCTTTTTAGACCAAAACACTTCTCCTTTTAAAGTCAAGTTACCACTTTAAAACCAATGATAAAACCATTCTTTCGTTTTCATAAAGTCGTTATAACTAACTTCCCATAAAACTGTTATAACACTTTATGTTTTAAACCAATTTTAAGACAAAACAATGCCTTTCTTTTAAACCAAAAACTCTTTAATTTCCTCAAGTCTCTTTTAGAAATCAAGTTCCTTACTTATTCTCATTTCCGAAATCAGTAAAACATTATTCTTTAAAAACCAAGTACTCATTACTCACGAATGAGGTTTCACACTTCTTAACAACTTTCACATCAATTCAATTAAGTCAAGTCTCTTATCTTTTAAGATCAAGTCTCTTAACTCCTTAAAAGCAATAAACCATTCTTTTTATCTCTCTTAAGTCGTTATACCTAACTCCCTATAAAGCTAGTATAACTCTTAAGCTTTCAAACCAAGTATTATTCTTCTTTCAAAAAGGATTCTTAATTCTTTTGAAATACTTCAAGATTCTTATTATTCAGGCTTAAGTCAAAAGACATTGCCGTAAAACTATATTCAGTTAACACACGTACGTCTACCGTACTATATATATATTCTTGTAAAATACTACCAGATTTTTATTATTCAGGCTTAAGTCAAAAGACATTGCCACACGTACGTCTACCGTACTATATATACTCCTTTAAAAAATATCATGCTCAAGAGTATAGGAAGAATCACATACCTCGCGACGATTATCGACTATTAGCAAAAAACTCCAAAGTACTGTAGTCCTGTTAGCCTTTTCCACCCTTCGAGTAGAATTCGCTACTCGCGATTTCAACCTATACGGTTATACAAGTCTATCAATGTCTAGACTACTCGGTAGAATAAATCTAGATACAAGATTCTTACGGAAAATTGGGCAAGACTTCCACCGTCAAACTTCACAAGTCTCAGTAGATACAGTCTATGTAAATCTGATTCAATTCTCTTCTTATATACCTTCCTTGTATATAACTTATACTTAAATCTTATACTTCAACAGTATGAAAACTCTAATAACAAAAGAAGGTCAAGAGTATTTACCTCGGTAAGCCCAAAATTATCCAAGTTTAAATGTCGATCCTGAGCAACGTTTAGCTCCTACTCTGGGCGCTCCAACCCGCTCCAAACAACCCTTAGAAGTTTCTAAACAACTTCTCTTAACACTTCAACCAAGCTTATGAAGATTTCCTTAGGGTTTCGGTTTGAGACAAAAAGGACATAAGGTAGTATTTCCGGGCTCTACGTATAGAGGTAACTTTTGGAATACTACAAGGTATAAGGCTAAGGTATTTTGGTTTATTAAAAATACTTGGTGAGTATTTATCTACAAAAAAGGAGGTATTATACGCGAACAACACGGCAAGGGGTGTACCCGCCAACACCACTAGGAGGGAAATAACTCGGCGAGGGCCTCACGAAAGGGGGAGGGGGGTGTTCTTGGACGAGAACACTACACTTAAGAGGGGGAGAAGACTATCAAGACTTAGAGACAATTTTTGGATGAAGAAGTCTTCAACAAGGGAGGGGTATTTATAGGCCAACCAATGGCCAAGATGAAGCCAAGTGCAAGGCAAGTGTAAGGCCAAGATCAAGCCAAGTGCACCCTAACCGTACTCCACAAAACAAGGCACAAAACAAGGCACCAAACAAGGCACAAAACATGCCACGAAAATGGGCACCAATCGGCCAAGAGAAACCGTCAACTTGAGGGTGACAAGTGTCGCCCTCTCGTTGGTCCAAAATATTCCGTCTCTCGGAAAAATCCGCAAAAATAATAAATGTCATAGCCGGAATTTTCCCTTCGCGAGTTCTGTAAAACGTTTCGTCGAAAAACGACTCTTTACGGGGGTTGTGCACAAATTTCGAATCTTGCCTAACTTTAAGGCTCAAACTTTCTACGTACGCCCACACGTACATACTCTGGAAATACGGGGTATAACATTCTCCCCTCCTTAGAAACATTCGTCCCGAATGTTCCTTCTCAAAACAGATAATGATCAGTTCCTCATAACTTAAGCCAGTTGCCAATGCCACACCTGGCCACAAAATAACACACGCTCAAATATTTAATCCAAGTCCACGAGAATTCACCTCAAGCATAACAAAAGCTTCCACCCTGGTCTAAAGGATACTTCCTTCGCAATTTCACTTCGCAACAAAATTATCACTTCTATGCTCTCAACACATGCTCGCTTCTTCCCTTACTCGTCGTACTCTTCTCGAACACTTGAACTCTTCTAGTATACGTACCATACTTCAGTCATTACTTCAGTTCCCAAAATTTCTGGAGCCACTACCTCCAAACTTGGTCATCTTACTAGCCTCGATCTTCTTTAAGGCCATTCCCGGCCTTCACGATCCGCTTCTGGTCGAACAAATCCACGAACTCATATGATGGTCATCTAAACTTGGGCCTAGCACCCTCGTGACCCTACCATCCGCGGGACCACCCAACCGACCCCCTACATCCGGACTCTGGGTTGACCCGCACACGCCTCAACCCGACACTCCTTCGCGCCAACTCTTGATCCTAGATACGGAACAATCTTACTAATTCACATCAGGAAAGCTACCACTTTCATTTTACACAACTCACGGAATTATCCCACAATACATTATACGCAAACCAAGTATTTCGACAAAGACTAACCGTAAAATCTTTTATTCAAGCCGGCCTTACGTCTAAGGTCTCAACGTGTAATATTCTAAGGTTCATACCTTCCCTGTCCCCACACTTATTCTTTCAACTAACCAAGTCTCTAAACTACGATACACACAAAGCTATCTGTACATAGCACTCAACATACAATCATCGTATCACGCATGCAAAACTCTAGAGGGTTAAGGATATACCTGAAAAGATAGGCGGTTCAAAGGACCGCTAAATCTGGGAACTTCCACCGCGACCTCTGTCGTGGCCTGCCGGTGTATGAACATCCTGCCTAGCTATGGAAGGTGAATAACCCGCAACTGATCTCGTAGTCTGCGCTATCTTACCAGTGCTACCCCTGGTCGGACATTTTCTCGCCAAATGGCCCTGTTGGCCGCAAGCATAACAATCTCCCAAGTTAGTACGACAATCTCCCTTATGAAGTTTTCCACAACGGCCACACTGAGACAAGGGCGACCTCATCCGGCGAGCACTCCTACTCCCTTGAAAATCTGAAACCTGGGAGCCCTGACCTGCTCCTGAACATCCCGAAGGTCCCGAAGGCTGTGGAGGACCACTCTGTACTGACGGAGGTACATAACTAGTCTGCTGCTGAGGCGGTCCACCTCGAAAGTTATCAAAGGACCCTGCTGTTCGGCCGCACCTGCGATCTTGGTCATTCCGTCGACCTCTACGCTCCTCACATCCAAGTGCATAAGCCTGCATGCGGGCAATGTCCATGCCCGGCTGAAGAGCTACACCCGAACAAGTCTCTGCCAAGTAGTCATCGAGCCCGGTGACGTAGCGGTGCACTCTATCCTCCATACTGGCTACTAACGCGGGGACATACCGAGCCAATGAGTCGAACTCCACATTGTACTCCCGAACCGTACGCCCGTTCTGCCTCAACACCAAAAATCTGTCGGCCCGAGCCCTCGCCGCGTGGAGGTAAGAAATGTGCAAGAAATGCCTCGAGAACTCGTTCCATACGGTGGAAGTGCATGCTCTCCCGACAGCTCGCGAATCAAACGATCATTGCGGTATCACGCAGCCGATGCGAACCCAGACCACCGACTCGGTCTCCAAGCCTTGATCACTCTCATGATCAGAATCGCTTCGGATGAACTCCTGCGGATCATCCTCGTGCCTCGACCGTAGAACTCGCGGCTACAACTCGAAAGTCCGTAGCCTCAAACTACCCGATCTCGGGTGAACCACGCGGTGCTTTGGGCTGCTGCGTCACCTATCCTCATGTTCGCCACGATCACGGCGATCGGGCCATCTCTTTGTAACCCATCTCCTGCTCCGGTTGTGGGACTGAGGCTCAGTGCTTGTTGTCTCATCAGCCACTGCTGCGGCTCTAAACTCTGCTGGGGCTGGCGGCGTCGCAAAACTCGCCGTCTGAAGCACTATCTCAGGTACTGACCGGGCCTGCGCCCTCGTACTCCTCTGTATCTCACCAGCAGCTCCCTCGGCTGCCTTGCCCACCTGGGCCCGGGTTGCCTTGCGCGGAGGCATAACTGGTAAAAACGAGATACGTCAGAGGGGTCCAACTTACAACACAGCTCTAAGGCACGATCTCAGAATGAGAAGAAGGGAAACCAATCCTAAATGTCCTGCACCTCACGATTATAGATGTGGTGCACAACACACCGATAAACAAGACTCTACTAGACACGATCAGTAGACACTTTCGAGGATTAATCGCTCGATACCACTTTTGTCACGACCGATCCGGGCGTGGATCGTGTCTTACCGGGCACCCTAGTGATACAACATCAGAGAAAATCAGCGGAAATAAAACTTTAAACATGAAACAAGAGATAAGATCATAAAACAGGCCAACCAAACGGTTACCTTCCAATAAATATATGTATACAAATCTTTCAAACCGAACATTTTAATCCTTTTTACAAACCACCTTGCCACAACAAGACAAATGTACCTCTAAGAGTTTTTATACAACATGACGGGACAGGGCCCCGCCATACCCCTGAATGTACAAGAACCTACAACTCAGGGTAACATACCAAAGATAAGCCTCCGGAGAAACGGAGCTTCCCAATGCTGAACTGTGATCCTAAGAGCGAGGATCAGCAACCGATGTACCTCTACCTGCGGCATGAACGCAGCCCCCCGAAGGAGGTCGATAACAGTACCAGTATATGGCGAAAATATCAGAAATGAAATCATAGCAGTCTATATAAAGCAGGAGACATGTATGATAACCAAACTACAGTTCACAATAAATAAGCAGTCATGTAAGTCAGGGACTCACGCCCTCAGAGTCATCACTCAAATATAACTATGGGTCTCACGCCCGCAACATCAATCATGCCCGTGGAATACCTTCCTCACTTCCGATCATGATATAATAACACCACGAGTACATGAACACCAAGTCCGTTTCTAACAATACTATACAACCAAACCACGAAGGCGACACGGGCAAGTCTGAAGCCGACTACGGATACCAAGGCCGTGTCACGTGCTGGCCGGGCAATCTGAGGGCTAACTACTGTGTACGAGGGCGTGTCACGAGACCGTCACAAAACATCCAAACCACGAAGGCGTCACGGGCAAGTCTGAAGCCGACTACCAGATACCAAGGTCGTGTCACGTAGCTGACCGGGAAAAGTACGAGGGCTAACTACCAGGTACCAAGGCCGTATCACGAGACTTCGTCACTAAACTGAACGGGGCAAGTGCGAGGGCTAACTACCAGGTACCAAGGCCGAATCAACCACGAGACGGGGCAAGTACGAAAGCCGACCACCAGATACCAAGGCTGAATCAGTAAGAAACCTCATGGAGAGCTAATCCATAGAATAACACTATCACAGGGAAACGAACCCTCATCATGGTGCATGCGTGGACCATCCATCGAGTCAGTATGCCCATGGACTATCATAGTGGAAGCATACCCGTGGGCCACCCATCGTGTCAGTATGTCCAAAATGATCAAGAATAACACGACCGGCCCTCCATCGAGAGACGCGGTAACATAAGAATACAACACTTGTACAACAAGGCTACCACACACAAACATAGGAAAGTTACACACAACTCAAAGTACTTTCATTTTATGCCAAAGTCCAAGTTTTAACCCCAAAGTACTACGTATGTTAAACTCTTTTTATAGGATCCATTTCTTTTACAAAGGTCACCCGATACCCGCAGTATAGAGTGACTAACATCTTTTAAGTAAACCAAAACAACTTCCATACTTTCCTTTTAAAACCAAATCAAGGCAATACCATGCCTTCTTTTTAGACCAAAACACTTCTCCTTTTAAAGTCAAGTTACCACTTTAAAACCAATGATAAAACCATTCTTTCGTTTTCATAAAGTCGTTATAACTAACTTCCCATAAAGCTGTTATAACACTTTATGTTTTAAACCAATTTTAAGACAAAACAATGCCTTTCTTTTAAACCAAAAACTCTTTAATTTCCTCAAGTCTCTTTTAGAAATCAAGTTCCTTACTTATTCTCATTTCCGAAATCAGTAAAACATTATTCCTTTTAAAAACCCAGTACTCATTACTCACGAATGAGGTTTCACACAAAATTCATATTAATTCAATTAAGTCAAGTCTCTTATCTTTTAAGATCAAGTCTCTTAACTCCTTAAAAGCAATAAACCATTCTTTTTATCTCTCTTAAGTCGTTATACCTAACTTCCCATAAAACTAGTATAACTCTTAAGCTTTCAAACCAAGTATTATTCTTCTTTCAAAAAGGATTCTTAATTCTTTTGAAATACTTCAATATTCTTATTATTCAGGCTTAAGTCAAAAGACATTTCCGTAAAACTATATTCAGTTAACACACGTACGTCTATCGTACTATATATATATTCTTGTAAAATACTACCAGATTTTTATTATTCAGGCTTAAGTCAAAAGACATTGCCACACGTACGTCTACCGTACTATATATACTCCTTTAAAAAATATCATGCTCAAGAGTATAGGAAGAATCACATACCTCGCGACGATTATCGACTATTAGCAAAAAGCTCCAAAGTACTGTAGTCCTGTTAGCCTTTTCCACCCTTCGAGTAGAATTCGCTACTCGCAGTACTTCAACCTATAACGGTTATACAAGTCTATCAATGTCTAGACTACTCGGTAGAATAAATCTAGATACAAGATTCTTACGGAAAATTGGGCGACTTCCTACCACAAACTTCATAAGTCTCATCAGAGATACAGTCCTATGTAAAATCTGATTCTCTTCTTATATACCTTCCTTGTATATAACTTATACTTAAATCTTATACTTCAAAGATGAAAACTCTAATCACAAAAGAAGGTCAAGCGTATTTACCTCGGTAAGCCCAAAATTATCCAAGTTTAAATGTCGATCCGAGCAACGCTTAGCTCCTACTCTGGCGCTCAACCCGCTCCAAACAACCCTTAGAAGTTTCTAAACAACTTCTCTTAACACTTCAACCAAGCTTATGAAGATTTCCTTATTTGGTTTGAGACAAAAAGGACATAAGGTAGTATTTCCGGGCTCTACGTATAGAGGTAACTTTTGGAATACTACAAGGTATAAGGCTAAGGTATTTTGGTATAGTAACAATACTTGGAGAGTATTTCTCTACCAAAAAGGGGGTATTATACGAGAACAACAAGGCAAGGGGGGGGGGGGGTGTACCCCTCGGCCAACACCACTAGGAGGGGAGGGAATAACTCTCGGCCAAGGGGCCTCACGAAAGGGGGAGGGGGGTGTTCTTGGACGAGAACACTACACTTAAGAGGGGGAGAAGACTATCAAGACTTAGAGACAATTTTTGGATGAAGAAGTCTTCAACAAGGGAGGGGTATTTATAGGCCAACCAATGGCCAAGATGAAGCCAAGTGCAAGGCAAGTGTAAGGCCAAGATCAAGCCAAGTGCACCCTAACCCTACTCCACAAAACAAGGCACAAAACAAGGCACCAAACAAGGCACAAAACATGCCACGAAAATGGGCACCAATCGGCCAAGAGAAACCGTCAACTTGAGGGTGACAAGTGTCGCCCTCTCGTTGGTCCAAAATATTCCGTCTCTTGGAAAAATCCGCAAAAATAATAAATGACATAGCCGGAATTTTCCCTTCGCAAGTTCTGTAAAACGTTTCGTCGAAAAACGACTCTTTACGGGGGTTGTGCACAAATTTCGAATCTTGCCTAACTTTAAGGCTCAAACTTTCTACGTACTCCCACACGTACATACTCTGGAAATACGGGGTATAACATATTGGTCCAAAATATTTTATTTCTCGGAAAAATTTCATAATTGGAAAAAAATATTGAAAACGTAAAATTTCCTTCACAAGGTTCGAAATATTTTCCGTCGGAAAACAATTCTTTCATTCTTACCCTAATTAGGGTTTATACATTCGTACGTACGTCCTTACATACATACTCTGGAACTACGGGGTATAACATTTCTACTCTTTAAGTTTTCTATTTTACTATTGTGTTGTTACCATTGTCGGAAAACATTATTCCTAACATTTGGAAATAGAATTGGCATTCGAGCTTATTTCACTGTGTTTTTATTGTTCCATAGCACCCGGACCTAACAAGTGGTATCAGATCCAACACTTAACACAATAAGTGCTTGGTAATGTTATTTAAAGCTATGGATCTAGAAAATCCAATGATTGGTAGGCTTTCAATTTCAGATGGTTCAAACTATGCCTATTGGAAGATTCACTTACACTCTCATATCAAATCAATTGATGTTAGAGCATGGAGATCTATAACCAATGGATACATTGTTCCTATGCTATCACCGGATGGGGAAGGTGACATTCTTGTTAAACTTGAATCTGAATGGATTGCAGAGGAAAACCAATAACGCAAGCTTCAACGAGAAAGCCTTAGATGCAATTTTTGGATGTGTTGATCTTTACATGTTCAAACTCATACAAAAATGCTCTACGACTAAAGATGCATGGGATATTTTACAAACTCATTCTGAAGGTAGCCTAAGTGTTCATCGGACGAAGCTTCGCATGTTCATGAGTAGATATGAACGTCTAAGGATGGAAGAAATAGAGGACATTAAAACCTATTTTAAAAAGTTGATTGACATCTCTAATAAATGTCAAGTGCTTGGTGCTCCTTTAATCAACACTCAACTTGTAGAAAAAACACTCTGTTCTCTTCTAGAAAAGTTCAATATAAAGATTTGTGTGATTGAAGAAGCTCACAATCTTGCTACAATGGACCTTCATACCTTAATGATTATTCTCAAAACTTATGAGATGAACATTGAGAATCAATGAGAATTGTATAAGAACAATAATGTAGCACTTCAAGTCAAATCAAAGAAGATGATGAGAACCTTGAAGAAGTTGGTGACGGTGCAAATATTGCCCTCCTCACTCAAAAATTTAATTCGATGGTGAAGAAGTTCAACCCTAAGAAATGTCTTACATGTTGAGGGCTTAATGACTAATTTGATTAGTATAAGTCAACTATGTGATGACAATATTGAGGTAAAGTTTAATTAGAATGCCTGTAAAGTTATGAATAAAGCTAACATATGTGTCATGACATGTATAAGGACAATTGATAATTGCTATCTTATTGCAAGACAAGAAACATGCAATAATGTTAGGATCGATGACACAACACTGTGATATCAAAAGTTAGGGCATGTCAACTAACGTAATTTAGAAAGATTGATCTCATATGAGGCGGTAAGAGGCATTCTCAAACCGAGTCCTAAAGGTAAAATAGTTTGTGAAGATTACATGAGAGGTAAGCATACCCGTGTTTCCTATTATGTTGTTCATTATGACGGACAACATTCAGGTATGTCTTACTGTTTTTAATTATTACATATGGATCTTATGAGTCCAATTGAAATAGAAAGTTTAAGAGGCATGAGGTTTTCCTATATAATTGTAGATGATTTTTCTAGATATTCATGGATATATTTTTTGAAAGAAAAATCAAAAACTTTTGACATGTTTAAAATTTTGCACTCTAGAATAAGGAATTTGTTCCATTTCACCTGTTTTCGGATTAGATCCGATCATGGAAAAGAATTTGAAAATATCTCATTCAAATTTTTTTGTAAGAAAAGGGGTATTTTCCTTGAATTTTCTGCTCCCAAAACTCCTCAACAGAATGGTGTAGCAGAAAAGAAGAATAGAATACTACAAAAAATGGCTAGAGTGATGCTTAGTTCTAAAAAATTGTTAAAACATTTTTGGGTTGAAGCCTTAAATACTGCATGTCACATCACTAATAGAGTCTACTTAAGGTCTGGTACAAAGATAAATCCCTATGAACTAATAAATGGAAAGAAACCTAACTTGCATTACTTTTATGTTTTTGGGTGTATTAGTTACATTTTAAATGATAGAGATTATTTGGCAAAGTTTGACTCTAAGAGTGACAAAAGAATTTTTGTTGGCTATTCAAAAATAGTCATGCTTATCGAGTATACAATCTGAGATCCAAAAATGTACAAGAGCCTGTAAATGTTATTTTTGATGATCTTTTTGATTTTACAGGAGATAAAACTGAAAATAACATCATAGTTTTAGTGGAAATGAAGATTCATATGTTGTCCCAAATGTTACCACCTGAAGCAATATATGAACCTGAAATAGAGAACACAGAGGCCATGGATGAGGAGTCAAATGCTGAATTGATTGATCAAATCCGAAGGGATCCGTTACAGAGATATGGTAAGGTATGTGTGTATGTCTACCATATACCAAGAGGTTAGTCTTTCTTGTTTTATATCTACTTTAGAACCTAAGAATGTTTCAGAAGCACTTAATGATAACTTTTGGATCCAAGCAATGCAAGAAGATCTTGAACAATTTTCTCATAATGAGGCTTGGGACTTAGTTCAACGCCCATATAATATAAATGTAATTGGAACTAAGTGGATTTTTAAAAATAAGTCAGACAAATCAGGAACGATTATCAGAAACAAAGCTCGTCTAGTTGCTCAAGGCTATACTCAGGTTGAAGAAATTGATTATGACGAAACCTTCACACTTGTAGGGAGAATTGAATCAATTAGACTTTTACTTGTCATTGCTTGTTGTCTTAAAATTATTCTACATCAAATAGATGTAAAAGGTGATTTCTTAAATTGTTATCTTGATAAGGAAGTCTATGTTGAACAACCAAAAGGATTGGAAGATTCTTACCATCCACACTATGTGTACAAGCTCAAAAAGGCATTGTATGAGCAAGCCCCTCGAGCATGGTATGGTCGTCTAACTAACTTCCTTCTAGAATATAACTTTGACTGTGGTGAAGCTGATCGTACTCTATTCATTAAATGTCACAGTGTAGATATTATTATTGCTCAAATATATGTATATGGCATAGTCTTTGGTTAGACTCACAATCTTATCTAAAATCATTTGTTGAAGCTTTGTCATCGACATTTGAAATGAGCATGATTGGGGAACTAACTTTTTTCTTAGGCTTGCAGATTAAGCAAAGTGAAGATGGAACCTTCATCTCTCAGTGTAAATATGTCAAGAATCTAGTTAAGAGATTTGGATTGGAAAATGCTAAACAAATGAAAACGCCAATGGGAGCTTCGCAGAAGGTATGCAAGGATAATGTTGGTGATAATTTTGACCCAATTTTATATCAATCTATGATAGGTAGCCTTCTATATCTTACTACAAGTCTCCCAGATATTACGTTTAGTGTTTGTGTTTGTGCTCGATTTCAAGCATGTCCTAAAATTTCCACTTAAATGTCGTAAAATGTATCATTAGATAGGGTATAGTGACTCAGATTGGGATGGAGATTTGGATGATAGGAATAGTACAAATGGAGGTTCTTTTTATCTTTTCAATAACCTTGTTTCATAGTATAGTCGGAAACAAAATTGTGTCTCACTTTCGACTGTTGAATCTGATTATGTAGCAGTTAGAAGTTGTTGCTCTCAATTAATATGGCTACGACACATGTTAGATGACTATGGTTTTACTAGCAATATTTTAATTTTGTATTGTGATAATCTGAGTGCTATAAATATTTCCAAAAATCTAGTTCAACACTCACGTACAAAAGATATTGATATTAGACATCATTTTTAAGAGATTTAGTTGCAAACCGCCAGTTAGAATTGAATAGAAGTGCAACGCCGGCCGACCGACTTCGCCCCGCCCCGACCCGACCTTCCACACCGCGTAAAAAACCGGGCCTGGGGCTCAAACCGGGACGGGACATGGTATTGTCCCGCCCGACCCGGTCCCGCCAGGACCCGACCCGACCCGATCCCGCCCCAGTCCCGCCATTTGCCAAAAATAGTCGTTGTCTAACGGCCATTTTACATTTTGGCCGTTACACAATGACCATTTTTGGCTTCCCCCACTCCCCCAACCCCCCTACCCCCTTTATATTTATTTTTAACCCCTAAGTTATTATATTTACACTTTAACCCAATTTTCCAACTATAAATACCTCATTTTCTCTTCTTATTTCTCACAAATCTTCCTACATTTTCTCTAATTTCTATACAACATTGTCTACTACATATTCACTCTATTTATTAATTTGAGAATTGGGAGTGAAGTTGGCAACTAGCTTGAGGATTAATCTATCGAGCAAAGTTTCAATTTTCAACCTCTCTCGATTACACATCGACTCTACGTCGGCGTTTGGTACATTCGTTCTCTCATTAAAATATTATTTTGTTTTTATTTCATTTAGCACATTTAATTTCATTATCTTTAAGTCTTTAACTATTTATTATCATAATTAAAATGAAAAGAACAAAAAATCTTTTCGGCAAGGGTATTTTTTCCAGTAGGGCGGGTAACAAGGGCAAGGGTACTTCTTCTAGTATTCCTAGACAAGATGATTTTATAGATCCTGAACTGTTTCTTGAAATACCATATGATCTTAACACAAATGTTTATCCTCAAAATGAAGAAGATTTTAATTTAGATGACACTCTAGATGATGATACACCTACTAATGTAGATGATGATACACCCACTAGTGAAATGCCTCATATCCTCCCTAGTATGAGACGAGGTCCGACAAAACGATCATTAAAATCAGTTGTATGGAAATATTTTGACCGGGACGTACCGAATCAAGTAGCTATATGTAAAACTTGTAAATCTGTTTATTCTTTTAAAACTGGACAAGGTCATGGTGGGACGGGAGGTTTAGGAAGACACCTATTGCAAAAACACAAAGCCTTGCATGCCTAATACATTATTGAAAAAGATGGTGAGCAAGCGTCCTCTCAATCGGGACAAGGTTCACATACTGTCCCGGACAAAGTACAGATTCAAATTAACCCTATGAAGGGGGGAGTTGTAGGCCCTAAATACGATAAACATAAAGATAGGGAAGCACTAACAAATGCTGTGGAGGGTTTGCCTTTTTCATTTCCTGAATCGCCTGGTTTTATTCATTATATTAGAGATATGTATAATCCTTCTTATAAAGGTTTTCCTAGATCAACGGTTAAGAGAGACGTGTTTAAATTTGCACACGAATATCAACAATATTTGCGTTATTCATTATATCATTTAAATTGCAAAGTCTCTTTAACTTCTGATATAGGTCGTAGTACTAACGACCATGATTATTTAACGGTAACCTGTCATTAGATAGATTATAAATGGTTTATGCAAAAATATATTTTAGCATATAGATATATAGATAGTAGGCACACTGGTGAGTTTATTTCAGAAAATATTTATTCAGTCTGCGATTATTACGGAATAACTGATAAAGTTATGAGTATTACATTAGATAATGCATCTTCTAACAATGCTGCTATTTATATTTTAAAACAAATTTTAACTCCGTCTTTTCCAAACATTTTCATATCAAATGTGTGTGCCATATTTATAACTTAGTTGTAAAGGATGGTCTTTCACTTTTTCAAGATATTCTTGAAAAAATACAATTTGCTATAAACTTTATTTTTAAAAATAATAGAATTCAACAGAGAAAAGAATATAAAAAAACTTATCACAATTGTGGACTATCTTACAGAAAAATTCCCGAAGAAGTACCAACTAGGTGGAATTCTTTATATGACCAACTAGTTGTTGCTTATGACTATAGAAAACCTATCACTTTATTTTTTAACGCCCATAATCAAAATCCAAATGATATGGTTGTGGATAATGATTGAGACAAAATTAAAGAACTTATTGTATTTCTAGAGAATTTTCAACGAGCAACAAAAGAATTTTCTACTTTATATTATCCTACTATTTTAACTATGTTGTTTTATATAGCTATAATATTTTTACTTCTTAAAGAATATATGGAAAAACTTGCTTATAAGGCAGCTATTAAAAAAATATTTATAAAATTAAAGAAATATTTTATTCCTATTCCCCCTATTTATATTATTGGTGTTGTATTCAACCCGACTATTAAAGTAAAGGGTTGTAAAAGTCTTATTGAAAATATTTATAACTGTATGGACGTACTACCACCTCCAACTCCCAAAAATTTAAATGTTGAGCCACCTATTGAACAAACGCTAGAAGAAGTGTTGAATAGCGTAGAAGATGAATGCAAAAAAGTATATCGGCATTACCAGCAATAAAGTGCTAGTAATCAACCGGCTTTCGTACCATCTTCTTCTACTTCAACACAGCCTCAAAAAAGACATGTTGTTTCTGCGGCTAGTATTGAAAGCCTCAGAAATAGAATGTGCGGTGGTAGCACAACTAACCAAATTAGCGAGTTCGATGTTTTTATTTTGCAGGGTACTTTACCTTACCAAGCAGTTGCCAATGAAGACGGAAAGGAAGACTTGCTGAAATATTGGATGCAGAATGAGAAGACATTTCCAACACTTTCAATGATGGCCCGAGATATTTTGAACATTCAAGCGTCATCAATCGCTTCTGAAAGCGCCTTTTCTGCAGGCAGATTTCAAATAGGAGAGCACAAACACTCATTAGCCGGAGACAGCTTGGAGATGGCAGTACTATTCAGAGATTGGATACGAGCGGAGTGAAGGAGGTGCGGTCAACCAGAGATTAACGAAGAAGAAGACGAAAACTACAACGACATCTTATCTGAAGGCATGAGTAGCGACGTGGAACAATTTGACCAAGATATACCAATTCCAACCAAAGAACCACACGAAATTATAAAGAAACTAGAAAAAGTATTTTCAAATTGGTAATTTATTTCATTGCAATTTTTTTAATTTTTCTATGTCTTTTGCAATTTCTTTCAACAACAGTACACTACAATGTTGTAATTATGAATCTTGTATATTTCAATGAAATAATTAATAATATAAGAGACACAAAAATAACATTGAGATGTTTTTTTTACACTCTTCTTGTCTTTGTTTAATTATTTAGTTTATACTTTATAAATATATTATATATATGAGTATAATACTATAATACTATAATAGTATAATATGAGTATATGAGTCTATGACTATCACTATATGACTATATGTTAATGTTACTTTGTTAGTAATTTAGTATTTTTAATTTAGTGGAATTTTTTTTAAAAAAAAAAACCCGCCCGACCCGTCCCGTCCCGTCCCGACCCCCTGCCCACCGGGACCGGTACCGGGACGGGACACGGTATCGTCCCGCTAGTCCCGGTCCCGCCTGGCCCGCCCCAGCCCCTCCTCTCCGTCCCGACCCCGTCCCGATCCCGCCGATCCCGATCCCGGTGGGCCCGGCCCGACCCACTGGTCAGCCCTAGAATTGAACATGTTGGCAATATTTATCAACTAGCTGATATTTTTACAAAAGCTTTAGACCATGAGAGATTTTCTAGTTTGAAGAAATATCTTGGTCTTTGTAATCTCTAAAAAGGCATCGTTTTGGTGAATATCGGTTGAAATATTCTCTAACATTTCGGGTGACGTTTGCCTATGATATATCACTGACTGATTATTGTTTTTGTATGGTGCATAACTCTTTGGTCACACAAGAATGATCCCTCACTAGGAATGTGTTTTCAATAAGATATTGTTCACTGCGAAGATATTATATATCAGAAAAAATGAGTATCAAAATAAGGCAAAGCCTTTATAAATAGCTGGCAACTATGAAAAATGGGCAAAGCCCAAGAAATGATACAGTTCCTATTATATAGGAGTATCAATTACTTCAAAAGAATTTACGAATACCTTAAATGTATTTGTATTATTTTGACACAAAAAAATCTTTTACATGTACTATATGATTAGACCAAGGACACGATGGAAAAATGTTACATTGGTCCGGTGATCAAATATATAAAGTGCATGTAAAATGTTGTCTTGATTTGTTGCAAAAAAGAAAATTTCTTTTAGGATCAAAATACTTGTGTCGTCCAAAATGTTGCCAACATTCCTACTATGATGTTTATTGTTTTATCCCAAAACTTTAGGTGTAAGTTATTGGATAAATATCAAACACCTAAAAATAAATAATTTTATTACTTTAAAAGGTTTGTCATGTCTATAAAATCCATCTCATTTGTTTCTTTTTACCATTCTAGATTTTCCCTAAAACAAAAAATAAAAAATAAAAAAAGAAAAAGAAAAATCACATCACAACCTCTGGTACATCCCTACCTAACTGGTGGAATCCTCTCTATTTCAAACCCCTTCTTCTTGCTCAAACACTAAGTTCTCAAAAACCTCTCCTCAAAACTCACCAATGAAAACTTCTCCAATGTCAACACCTATGTCTACCAACACTCCCAACAACACCCCCATGAGTAGAAGCCCTCCTCAACAACCGGGTATATCTTCTTCTTCACATCTTCCTGAAAACAGGTGTACGACTATAGTCCTTAGAGATGATGAGGAACCTCTTGATATCAACTTCCCTAGGGATGACAATAATCACATAGATGTTGATGCAACATCTGATTATTCGAACCTAGGTAAAAATTCAAGTTCCTCCTCCTTCCCTACTCGTAGAGTGTTCGAGAGAACAGTCCAGCAGGAGCCGAACACCAAAAAGTCTAGATTTGACACACCTATACTTGCGTGCTCAAGTAGTGACACTAAATACATGGACATTGAGCTATCCTCTGAAGAAATTGAAGAAGATCCTACGGCCTTTGTTCCTCATAATGTGTCTCAAGACGAGGAAATTCCTGATGATACTCCACTGAAGAGATTCTGTCAAAAAGGAATTTACATACATGCTAAATCAGATGTTTCTCAAAATGTTTACAACGAAGCGACAACATCTCAAGAAATATTTCAGTAAACTTCAGAAGAGACACTAACAACATCCTCATCTAGCAAAACCGAATTTGATTCTAACATTGAGGTAAATGCTTTTTCAAAAAAAATCTATTCTAAAGCTAAATTTGATAAATAGGATTGGTACAAGAATAGGGTTATCAGGTTTGAAAAATAGTTAGATATAGCCTCCTGTTCAGAATATGGTTTGGTAGAGTTCCTCGATGATATAAAGCTTCTCAAATCTATAACTGAAAAAGAACCATTCGTTGATGAAGTAAATAGGTTATTTTATGCAAATTTGAATTTTACTATAGAAGATGCCTCCTCAAAGAAATTTGGGAAGGTATACCTCTATAACAAAGTTTATAAGTTTACACCCTCAATTATAAATCAATGTTTAGGAATTGATCCTGAAGAAATAAGTAGCACTACAGAACGAGCAACAAAGAATAGATATGAGATGATAGAATACCCCACTGGAGGTATAATAAAAAAGTGGATCCCTCGATGCACTGCTTCAAAGTTATTTGCCTTATTCTCCACCCTTCATAAAATTGTCATTCACAATTGGCTTCATTCATTAAATGAGTCAGTTTTCACAACTGATCAAGCCTCACTTTTGTTCAAAATTGGAAAGCGATTCAAAGTTGACTTAGGAAGAATGATATTTTATCAAGTGGCCAATTTGGCAGAAGAAGAGTCGACTTTAATCCTTCCATTTCTCTCTCTTATCTACCAAATTTTAACTACGCAAGGCTTTGAGCCTAAAAGAGAGAATATTATAGGTAATTTGGAAAAGTAAAGATATAGTCATTTACATTCCTTGGAAAAAAGAAGTAGACTGTGAGAATGTTGTCACGAATGTTACACACATTCGAGGCAACACTGGTTCAAGGCAGTCAACTCTGTTTACAACCTGGCTAGTTGGTAAAATAGCAAAGCTCAACCAACAAATTTCATAGGTTGATGCTTCCAGAGATGCATTGGTTCAAGCCAGGTACCAGTTCTTAATTTTGCTTTCTTCCCAAAAAAGGGGAGATGATTATGTGTAGGGGGGAGCAAAGGGCTGAAAATTCTGAAGGGAATATTGTTGTTGTTGTTGCTACTGCTGAAGAAACTATTGATGTTGATGTGCATAGAGAAGAAGTTGTTGGGAGGAAAGTGTTACTGAAGAGGTTAAGGCTCAAGGCTGAAGCAAAAGTTGTTATGTAGAAGTAGAAAGTGGCTGGAATCTACTACTGGTGCATAATAAGCTAGGGGGAGTAGACTGATTTGTTGAACAGTGCTTTTATTGACTGAATTTCTAACTGCTGGATTGATTGATGTTTTATTACAATGGTTTAAACTGAAATTTGGGTGTTTTCTGTTATTTATATATTGGATGATCTCTATGTATATATGTGTGCTAATATCGTGTTTAATCTTGTGACTTAGTATACACATGTTTTGATTGTATGTCATCACAGGTTAAGGGGGAGCATAATTGTAATCATAGTAGTTGGACAACATCTATGACATTGCCTTAAGTCATTTGTACATGTTATAATGGGTTTTGTGAAAAAGGCAAAAAGGGGGAGAATGATAATGTTGGGTTTTGTGTTGTGATATTTTACCCAACATATCTTTTTAAGTACCTATTTGAATGTAGAAAATGTTGGAACAAATCGGACCAGCATCTTATGAAAAAATAGTTTTGCCTTACATCACAGAATGAATTAATATTTGGGGAAATATTACTACGAAGTAAAAGTTATTTAACAACATAAATATGAGTTGTTGAAAAACGTGGGAAGAACAAGTCAAGGTTGTTTCTATGTGTGAGAAACAAGTCCAAGGAGATCGAGGATTTTGATATATGATCTTTTCCAACAAACACACCAACTGCCCACCTTTCCCTCAACCTTCACAACAGATCGTTGAGCTTTTCAAAGAAGGCTCTCTACTATAAATAGGTAGGATACTATGTGAATCGATATCCAGAATCAGAAATCAAAAATACCAAGAGAGCTCTCGGAAATTCATCTTAGAAATCTGGATCACAAGTATTGTCTGAGTGTGTCGATAACATTTTGTACAACATTACAACTGCTACTTAGATTCTAGGTTGGTTATGTATTGAGCAATTGTAATGAGAAGTTGTCTATGTCTATTTAGGTATATTTTTCAGGCAGAAGTCATGTGCGACTTCATCATTTTTAATTCATTTTTGTTGTATATTGTAATATTGTAAAGAAAGGAATTTACAATTATATATAATATATACAATATTTTTTGTCATTGACCATCATAAGTTATATCAACATATAATTCATTAAAATTTAAAAGCCTTTGTGTCCTTTAAATTTCTGCTGCTTTATACTCTTCAAGTTTTCTGTTTTACTACTGTGTTGTTACCATTGTCGGACAACATTATTCCTGACATTCGGAAACAGAATTGGCATTCGAGTTTATTCACTTTGTTTTTATTCTTCCATAGCACCCGGACCTAACAAAAACAAAGATAAAGGATCACAGAACAAGGAAACACCTTTTAAATTGTCTTAATAACTAGATCACATGGAAGAATCCAAATTGATTTTAAATGAGACAAACAAAAAATGAGGAACGATCGCTCAATAAATGAATTGTCGAATTTTTTTTTTTGAATTGTTTGAAAGTTATCCAACTTGAGTTATTGTAAGAATGGTTTCTTTTTCATTTTCAGAAGAAAAAGACTTACTTCTTTAATTGATTTAATCATTTTGTGGACTGAGTTGTCATTTTATAGATAGAATTACATATAGAGATAACCTTGAATCAAACATTTTTCTCAAGCCGTACGAGGAGAAATCTTCCTATACGTTTCTAGGGGTGTTGTTCATCTACATCTATCCCAATGGGCTGTCTATCGATATTCGATCCCGAAGAAAAGAAAAAGATCTTCATAAAGTGGGTTTTTATGATCTAATAAAGAAACAAACTTATTTAAATGTTCCTACTATTTTATATTTCCTTGAAAAAGGGGCTCAACCTATGAAAAGAACTATTTTTCTTAAAGTCTTATCTATTCTGATAAGAAAGTGCTTTTAGTTCAGTTCGGTAGAACATAGGTCTCCAAAACCCGATGTTGTAGGTTCAAATCCTATAGATCGTAATTTTTTTCTTCTTAGATCGAATTAGAATAAAATATATTCATTTAGGAACTTTCACAACAATCGAATATTGATCTCATGTGTCTGTGAATTAAAGAAAGGAAGAGGTCAATCAAAAAAATATGTTAATTAATCAAAGGTCCAACTGATCACCACGCCTATGTTGTAAATATACAGTTATAAATAATCCAACCAAAGTAATAGGTTAGACCTAACACAATTCCAAATATAAAAACTTCAATCATTTTTATTTGATTGAAACGAGAAAAAAAGAGGTCATATCGATACCTAAATATTAATCTGAATTGACATGAATCTCAATGAAAATGAACAAGAATTGAAAATTTGTAACGTAAGTAAATATAGAATACACGTAATGCCACATAATTATTTATTTTTATGAATTGTTCATTTTAACTATTCAGTTTAAATAAGTCGCATCTTGCTCAGACCAATAAATAGAGTTGAGGTTATAGTTAAAAACCGCTAATAGAAAATCAAAATAACTATTTATAGTAAGCATGAAGAGGATAAATTAAATGAAATATATTCTTTTTATACATATGTTTAAAAAGCGCTTACCTAAATTTCAAATTTTGCAAAATAAAATAGGAGGGTAAGCAAAAATATCAATTTCGATTGAAAAAATAAGTTGAATGAAAAGTTTAGGATTCATCTATCATTATAGGTAGACAGCACTAAAAAATATAAATTGACAAACATGTAAAAGAAATTGATTCATCATCTGTAACATCTATCCATCTTGCAATTCCAATCCACCGATTATGCATCACAACTATGGATTCCAATTATTCTATTTTTTTCTTTCATCGAATATGATCTACTACTCTTATTTCTTAATCGACCATTAACTTCTTCTTTAAAAAGGATCCCAACAACAAAACGGCTTCCACAACTACGAAAAGATAATTTCAATATATCGCATCTACATAAATTGTGGGAATATCAGAATCTTTTTCGTTGAATTGAAAAAAAATTCTATTGAATGGAAGATGATTTCACATTAACAAGTAAAGGGAAAAAAATCATTTAGTACTTACTTTTGATACTAATTCAAATTGTATTGTTGTGTCAGAAGAAGAATAACTATACTGATTTGGTATACTCTAAAGATGCCCTCGATACAATATTGATGATCTGACATAGGTGAAATTTCTGTGAATTATCATTTACTGATATTTTCTTTTACGGAATCAATCTTCTTTGAATATACAATAATATATGGAGCTCAACATGTTTGGAAACACATGAGAACATTCGTTTGTTGATATTATTACAGGTACTCGATACTGGGTCATTCATAGCATTACTATACATTTCCTATTCATTGCGGGTTGATTATTTGTCAGCACCGATTTAGCTTATGATGTGTTTGGAAGCCCTTGGCCAAACGAGTATTTTATAGAGAGCCAAAAAGAAATTCCATTAATAACTGGTCATTTTGATCATTTGGAACAACTCGATGAATTTAGTAGATCATTTTAGGAGGCCCTAATGACTATAGATCGAACATATCCAATTTTTACAGTACGATGGTTGGTTGTTCACGACCTAGTTCTACATACCATTTTTTTTATCAATATCATCAATGCATATCATCCAATGATAAGCTTAATCTAAACTATAGAGCTACGACACAATCAAACCTGAATGAATAAAATGTTGAATTGAATCGTACCAGTCTCTACTGGGGTTATTACTCATTCTTCAATTAAGAAAATAAAAGATAATAAATAAGATTATCTTAGCTCATTCGGAAGGATCTCATAATTTAATTATCCTAATCCTTTATAATAGCAAAATTGCATTTTTAGCAATAATTTTCCTATCTCCGCAACATCTTATATTCCTACTAATCTAATTTCCATTACTGATGGATAAATCTTCTTATCTGCCGACCTATTCGATTCTGAAATTAGACCTGCTATTAATGTGAGTATCTTCGTTTCCAGAGTGGGGTCCGCATCTCAAATAAAAATCATGAAACAAGTAGCTGATAAATTAACAACAATTTTTTTGTGGACTTTCGAAAATCTATTTCATGTAGATTGGCAAGGAAATTTTGAGTCGTGGGTACAAGACACTTTACATGTAAGACCTATTGCTCATGCAATTTGGTATCCTCATTTTGGTCAACCGGTCGTGGAAGCTTTTACTAAGGGGGTGCTCTTGGACTAGTGAATATAGCTTATTTTGGGGTTTATCAGTGGTGGTATTCAATCGATTTATGCACTAATGAAGATCTTTATATCAGCGCTCTTTTTCTATTATTTCTTTCTGCCATATCCTTAATGGCAGGTTGGTTACACCTACAACCGAAATGGAAATCGAGTGTTTCCGGGTTTAAAAATGTCGAACCTCATCTGAATCATCATTATTCAGGACTATTTGGCGTAAGTTCATTGGCTTGGACAGGGAATTTAGTTCGTGTTGTTAATCCTGCATCCAAAGATGAGTCAGTTCAGTTGAATAATTTCTTATATGTATTACCGCATCCCCAATGGTTAGGCCCACTTATTACATGTCAATGGAATTATGCTCAAAACCCTTATTCAAGTAGTCATTTATTTGGTACCACCGAAGGGGCGAGAATTTTTATTCTAACTCTTCTTGAGGAATTCCATCCACAAATGCAAAGTTTATGGCTGACTGATATTGTCCATCACCAATTAGCTATTGCATTTATTTTTCTCGTTGCTGGTCATATGTATATAATCAATTTCGGGATTGGGCATTAGTATGAAAGATCTTTTAGATGCACGTATTCCTCCGAGGGAACGATTGGGGCGTGGACATAAGGGTCTTTATGCCACAATCAACAATTCACTTCATTTTAATTAGGCTTTGCTCTAGCTTCTTTATGGGTTATTACTTCTTTAGTAGTTTAACACATGTACTCTTTACGTACTTATGCATTCATAGCATAAGACTTTACTACTCAAGCTACATTATATACCCACCACCAATATATCGCAAGATTTATCATGATAGGAGCTTTTGCTCATGGAGCTATATTTTTCATTAGAGATTACAATCCGGAACAAAATAAAGATAATGTATTGGCAAGAATGTTATATCATGAAGAAACTATAATATCTCATTTATGTTGGGTCATCCTATTTATGAGATTCCATACCCTAGGACTTTATGTTCATAATGATGGCATGCTTTCCGTTGGCACTCCAGAGAAGCAAATATTGATTGAACCTATATTTTCTCAATCGATACAATCTTCTCATGGTAAAACTTCATATGGGTTCGATGTAATTTTATCTTCAATGAGTGGCACAACATTCAATGCGGGTCGAATTATCTGGTTGTCGGTTTGGTTAAATGTTGTTAATGAAAATATTAATTCATTATTCTTAACAATAGGTCGTGGAGAATTTTCGGTTCATCATAATATTGTTCTTGGTTTTGTAGAGTTTTGTTGGGTTCAAAACACATAAGTAAGACACAACAGAAGTTTAAAATTTTGTTTTGCTTACCTATCCCAATAATTCTGGTATGGTTATATGACAATCAAATATGTAATGTAAAACATGAACATGAATACTTACAGGTTATTAATATGGAGTCTTTACTAAAGGATTACATGCGACTGTTCTTCGACTGCAAGCACTATGCTACGGTGTATTTCTCTGATAAGATAGCCAGGAAATCTTGGCAGAGGTTAGAGAGCATTTCTTTTCTAAACTCTTAAGTCTAGAAAATGATATTAAATTAGTGTATTTTAAACTTATGGGGTTAGTGTTGCTTATATAAGGGGGATTAGGTCAAATATCATATTAGGGTTGGGCCCCAAGCCTGACCCAAATCCCGAGGTGCAGTGGGCCAGTCTGACTGGGCTGATTGTCGGGTCGGTGCCGCAGGTCAACATCGTGGCTCAATCCAGTAGGCGTCGCGACTCCTTTTTGTCCCGTATATAATCAACATGTTTAATTAAATACAAAATTTAATTAAATAATTTCAATCAAATAGAAATTATCCCATAGTTATTATTAATTTAAATATCTTGATTCTAATCAAATATTTAATACTTTCTCAATACACCCTTAGATCGAAGAGACAATCGACATAGTGTGACCCTATAGGCTTTACACATTGACATTAATCCAATTAAGGTCCATACGGAACTCCAAGACTGGGTCGTATGACGAACTCAATATGTGAAACACGTTTACATGAATCCCACAAATATAACCTTTATGTGAGATAATAAATTCCTTTCATTCGCGACACACTCGATCAAGCTTAGGATTTGTCATGTGTTTATCCAAATGGCTTGATCACTTTATCTCATTTGTATTAGTCGATAACTAGACCACATTCTAAATATGTCTCTTGCATTGGCCAATGACTTGGTCGACCTAATATCACTGAGAAGTTAAGTGTTCCCTCGAATATCCAATCGAGGAGTGAATCATATTCTTGGCTCAACTACCACCTTGGTTAACATCGTAATGCACCCAACACAAGTTGTATCTTATACTGTCATGACCCGACCCCGGGCCCGCGACTGATGCCCTACCTGGACATCCCCTCTTATACCCTCACATCACATCACATATTAGACATAGGCTAATAAAATATGGAAACTGTATAAGTAGCAACAAGGCAAGTCGGTGAGGTTGCCGCTATATATATAAAAAGGGAATAACCCAACAATACAGTTATACAATTGGCCCGAAATAAATACATCTCCCGCAAGTCCAGCCTACATATGAATACATACCTCTAAGAGTTTGGACACATAACTATGACGGGATAGGGCCCCGCCATACCCCTGAATGTACATAAGACTGTAACTCCGTACCAAAAGACAAGCCTCCGAAATAATGGAGCTTCCTCAAAACCTAAACAGAGATCATAAGAGCGAGGATCAACAAACTGTGTACCTATACCTGCGGCATGAAACGCAGCCCCCCGAGAAAAGGGGGCCAGTACGAAAGATGTACCAAGTATGTGAAATAATAAGTACTGTAAATGAAATCATAACAGTCCAAAATATAACAGGAAGCAAGTATGATAATCAAAATACCAGTACAACTATGCCTTGTAAAAGTGATGAGAGTCAACTGTACCTTTTAAAAGTAAGATCAACTGTGTCATTTCAATTTATGAAATCAATACCATTTCAAATATGAGAGCCATGTCAAAATCAGGGACACCTGTCCTCAGAATCATTATGCAGATCCTATTCATGGGACTATTTCACCCGCATGGGTCTTGTGGACCCGCAATGAGTATCTATACGCGATACCCGCATCATGGAGAGCTAATCCACGGAATGTGTCCTGGGAGTTGAACCTGCATGAGTCCTTCAGACCCGCAGTGAGTGTGTACCATCTCACGTCATGGGAGCTACTCCATGAAATATATATACAATGTTGTCGGCCCTCTAGTGAGGGACGCGGAGATGTGAAAATATAACACTTGCTCAAATAGCTATCATGAGCAACCATATGCAAGTAAATCATCTTTGAATCTCATTTAAACAAATAGAATGGCCTATCCTTTTATAAAACCCAAGACATTATCATGTCATGTAAAATTAGAGAATTGAACCCAAAAGTACTATGTACATTCACCGTACATATCAAGTAATATTAGGGAATTAAACCCAAAAGTACTGTGTACGTCTGTCGTACATCCTTTCATTTATAAACCCCAAGACACTAACACCCGTAGTATCAAAACACTTCTACTTTAAAATCAAGTCAAGTATACTTTTAACATCAAGTGATTTATACTTTGCAAATCAAGTAACTTCCTTCATATACTACAATGAATTCGATTTCATTTAAAACATGTACGTCCACCGTACAAACATTTTATAAGGTTCATGCTCAAAGAAAGATAGGAAGAGTTCCACATACCTCTTAAGCTATTCCACACGCCAAGTAGAATACACCACCCGTAGAGTGTCAACCTATAATGAAAATAATACTTCTATAAACTTCTAGCTCACTTAGTATAAGACATACACCAAGTAATTGTCCTCTTATTCTACGAGAATTTGGGCAGCACTTCCTTTGTTTATACGTACTTTACCACCTTTCTAAAGGCCCAAATTAAACAACAATCAAGCCACACTTAAGGGAACAACCAACAGTTAACCTAAGGGGATTACACGCCTACTTGAAGTGTAAAATTCAGCCCCTTAAACCATATAAAACAGCCCACGATATCCAACAATTTCTAGCCCATTCTCGGCCAACAACAACTACAACCATCCAAAGCCCTTTTCCATCATTCTTTATAATCCAATTCACATTTAAACATGTTATATATATCATATAAACTATCAAAAACAATATTTCCATCATTATACAACATGTAATAAGTGAAAATAACAACAAAATGACCAACAATTCCAAAGGGCCGAAAATGCCTAGCTCTCGGCCTCAACCCCCAAAAACCGTCCAAACACTTTTTAATCTTCATTATTTTTTAGCACAAGCTCATCTATACATTACTAAAACATGTAATATATAATTACTTCAAAAGAAGAAGAACTCTTACTTATTTTTGTGCCCAAAACGTCCAAAACAGCCCGCAATATAATGGCCCGCAGTTTCGTCTTAGCTCCACTTCTTCAAGTTCCAATCATACATATGTATCCTTTACAACCTTACACTCATCTTCCCTTCATGTTTCATCTCTAAAAAGTGGATAACAAGTTAGGGTTTCTCTAGAAATTTCAAGGCAAAACCGTGAGCCTCTAACACTTGGAGTATATCTTGGCTTAGCACTCCATTAGGGAGCTTAATCTTGGATCAACAACTTAATCTTGGAAGATTATGAAATCTTGCTCTTCAAATGTTCAAAGGGCCGAGAGTGAGAGAGAAAGATAGATAAAATGTTTTGTGAAATATGGCTAAGTGTTGGAGTCTTGCAAGCTATCCATATATATAAATATCTAGTGTAGCAAGACAAGTGGATGGGGCACTTTACACCCTCCTATTGGTCCAAGTGTCACCTCATCAAAATATCTAGATATTTTATCCCAAAAATATCTCAATAAAAACGTGGACCCGTCAAAATTGTGTAATTTTCGGTGGCCCCCATATTGTTAGATTCAATCCTTTATAATCATATACTAATCCCACAAATCAAATTTGAGAATTAAATTCCAAGTTATTAACGTTTTCCTTCACAACGTTCCGAAATTATTCCTTAAGAAAAAGTAATTTTTCTTTCGCTCCAAAATTCAAATCTTATTTTCTTACGCACGTTCTCATATCATTTCCTTGGAAAATACGGGGTGTAACATATACTATAAGGAATTTAAGCTTAGGACAGGGTCAAAGTACATTACTCTGTAAACAAGGTGCGCATTGACCTGAAGTCAAAGGACATTTATCTCACACACACTGATAACACCCTAGACATGTATAACAAATAGTTTATCAACATGGTATACCAATACTTTCCAAAAGTATCCATGTGCCCATCACTAGTAATCGTTACTAGTAGCAGGTGAGACATACTTCATTCTCTAAGAATGTGATGCAGACCACATGTCGACTTCTAACATATCATCGATATCCCATTCTCGATAATCATTAGTCGAGGCTACTTTGAGTGTTACGCTATATTATTAATATCTCACTCTATTAAAGACAACATAAGATCAAGGGATGCATATTAATGAATAATTACAAACAATCAAATAATAAATTCCATAATTGCAAATGTCATAAATATATTAATGTTATTAATAATACGAATGTGTTCAAGTACATTTGTCCCTAATAATGATTGTCTCTAGGACATACATACTTTCAGTCTACCACTTGGCCTAGAGCCAATCTCCAATGTATCTAATACCCATATTTTCAAAATGACCATTATGCTTAACTAAGCTTAATGGTTTAGTAAATTGGTCAGCTAGATTATCATCTGTGGGAACATAGTCTAATCTTATTCTTTAGTTTCCATCATCTCCTTGAGTATGTGGTATTTCCTACGTACATCTTGTTTCTGTTTTTTGATCTTGGTTCCTTAGCTTGCGCAATCGCACCAGTGTTTTCACAATAAATCGTTATTGGACAAGTGGCACTTGGAACAGCCCCTAGTTCCTTCAAGAACTAAGATATCGCGACAAATTCTTTACCAGCTTTCAATCCAGCAATGTACTCGACTTCAATTGTCGAATCAATAGTTATAGCTTGCTTGGAAATTTTCCAAATCACAACTCCAACATTGAAAATGAAGATATATCCAGACTGAGACTTGAAGTGATCAAGATCTGTCTGGAAGCTAGCATCAGTGTACCCAGTAGCCACTAGTTTCTATTATCCACCATAGACTAAGAAATATTACATAGTTCGTCTAAGATACTTAAGAATACTATTGACTACTTTCCAGTGTTCTTCCACAGGATTCTATTGCATTTTGCAAGTCATACAAAGTCCATAGGCCACATCTGGCGTCGTATAGGTCATGACATACATGATTGATCCTATAGCCGAAGCATATGAGATATTTTTCATGCGTTCAAGTTCTGCAATAGTAAAAGGACTATCCATCTTTGATAACTTGATGACTTGACCCATAGGAAGACCTCCCTTCTTGGAATTCTCCATAGAGAATCGTCTTAGCACATTCTCTATGTATACAGACTGTGATAGCCCCAACAATCTATTAGGTATATTTTTATAGATCCTAATTTCAAGAATATAGTAGGCTTCACCCAAGTCCTTCATCATGAAGGTGTTGTATAACCATTACTTGACTGATTGCATGAGAGTCTTATTGTCTCCCATTATTAATATGTCATCTACATATATAACAATGAATACAATACTCCCTTCCTTGCGCTTACTATAAATGCATGGATCTTCTTTGATTCTAACAAAGTCAAATGATTTGACTGCTTTGTCAAATAAAATATTTCAACTCCTTGAGTCTTGCTTAAGTCCATAAATGGAATTTTGTAGCTTGCATACTATTTTGGGCTTAGTCTTGGATATAAAACCCTCAGGTTGTATCATATACACTGTTATACCCCGTATTTCCAGAGTATGTACGTGAGCGCGTACGTATTATAATTTGAGCCTTAAAGTTGGCTAGTTTCGAAATTTGTACACAAGTGCCGAAAAGAGTCGTTTTCCGACGAAACGTTTCCACAGCTTACGTAGGGAAAATTCCGGCTATGTCATTTATAATTTTTGCGGATTTTTCCGAGAGACGAAACATTTTGGACCAACGGGAGGGTGACAAGTGTCACCCTCAGATTGGCCTTGAGTGGACGGCAAAGTGGGACGAAAAGGTGGCATGGTTAGGTAGGATATTTTGTGCAAGTTGTGTGGTAGATGGATAAGGTGCACATGGCTTGATCCTAGCCCTACACTTGCCTAACACTTGGCTTGATCTTGGCCATTGGTTGGCTTTTGCTTGACCTATAAATACCCCCTTAGTTGATGAACTTTCTTCATCCAAAAATCATTTTCCAAGTCTTGAAATCTCTCCCCCTTTGTGAGTTAAAAATCGTCCAAAGCCCTCCACCCCTTTGAGAGCCCTTGGCCGAGAGCCACCCCCCCTCCCCTTTGTGGTGTTTTGCCGTGGGGTACCCCCCCCCTAGCATAGTTGTCTCGTATAAACACCCCCCTTTTGTGGTATAGAAATACTCTCCTAGTATTGTTATAATGCCCAAATACCTTGTAGTATTCCCAAGGTTACACTTATACAAAAGCCCAGAAAATACTATTATACTTCCCTTTAGCCACAAAACGAAACCCTAAGGAAATCTTCACCCGTAGTTGAAGTTATAAGTAGAAGTTGCGTAGAACTTCTAAGGGTTTCTTGGAGCGGATTGGAGCACTCGGAGTGGGAGCTAAACCTTGCTCAGGAGCGACATTAAACTTGGATAATTTTGGGCTTATCGAGGTAAATATCTTGTCCCCCTATTGTAATTGGAAATTACATGATTGTAGAAATATATAGTTGAAGTATACTATATATAGAATGAATATTGGTTAGTACTGAACGTAGTTCGTCGGCAATGTCTTTTGACTTAAGCCTGAATAATACTTACGGCAATGTCTTGCGACTTAAGCCCAATTTTAAGAGTGAATCGAATCAGAATTACATAGACCGCATTACAAGAGACTTGTGTAGCATTACTATGAGTAGAATTGTACACGCCTGTTAGGCGTGTTAACCCCTCGTTGGCTTGGTAGCCGCCGATAGAGAAGGAGATTCACGCCGCCATGTGGGGAGGTGCCGAATTTTCAGAGAATATGAAATGATGAGTTCTAGATGTTAATAAGTCGCCGTGGCCTTATAGGTTGAAGTACTACGTGTGGTGCAATCTACGTGGCTTAAGGAGTAGCCGACGATTTGAAGTACTTGAGCGCTTGCTATTAGTCGATACTGTCGCGAGGTATGTGAACCTCTTCCTATCTGTTCTAGCATGATATGTGTATAACTATGTAGTACTGCAGACGCATACGTGTTAATCAGTATTTGATTGGTTTGAAACATAAGGTGTTATAACGGCTTTATGGGAAGTTGGTTATAACAAATTTATGTAGGTAAGAAAATGCTTTGTGGTTTTAAAAGGTAATCGACTTGATATGTGTTAATAAAGAACTTGAAGTATTTCAAAAGATTCTTGAATCGTTTTGAAAGAATGAGTAGTACTTGGTTTTTGAAAGCTTAAGAGTTATACTAGCTTTATGGGAAGTTAGGTATAACGGCTTAAGAATGTTTTACTGATTTCTAAATCGAATGTGTATCGACAAACCACCGCAGCGTTAATAAAAGGAAAATGTATTGACTAATGAAGTATTATTAAAACCAAGAGAAACCTCCATCCGCATGTAAGCTAAGATAAGACAAAATGATATTACATTTCCTAGATCATGGCTGCTTAATAAGATTGATTATGAATAAGAATAACCTACAAGGCATATGTTACTCAATAGTTTTAAAAAGGGATTAAGACATTGAACTATGAAACTTTTCTAAAAAGAGACTTGTGTAATGAATATTAGGCAAACTGGAACTTTAGGGAAAAGAAAGGCATTGTGTTGTCTTAAAATGTTTTAAAACTTAAAGTGTTATAACAGCTTTATGGGAAGTTGGTTATAACGACTTTATGAGAACAAAAGAAGGGTTTTTATCATTGGTTTTAAATGTGGAAACTTGGCTTTAATAAGAGAAGTTGTTTTTGTTTGCTTAAAAGATGTAAGTCACTCTATTTTTATACTACGGGTATCGGGTGACTTTTATAAAAGGAATGGATCTCTTTAAAAGGAATTTAACGTACGTAGTACTTTAGGGTTAAAAACCCGGACTTTGGCATAAAATGAAAGTACCTTGAGTTGTGTAACTTGCCTATACTTGTTGTTGTGTAACTTGCCTATACTTGTTGTTGTGTAACTTGCCTATACTTGTTGTTGTGTAACTTGCCTATGCTTGTTGTTGTGTAGCTTGCTTATGCTTGTGGTGATAGCCTTTGTTGTGCAAATGGTGTTCTATATAACCGCGTCTCTCAATGGAGTGCCGGTTGACTTGTTGAGGACTTACTTGACGCGTCTGCAGCGGACGGAAAATTCCACCGTATGCTCCTCGCTGATAGTGTTATTCCATGGACTAGCTCTCCATGAGGTTTCTTCTTCGCTTGGTACCCGGTGGTCGGCTTTCGTACTTGCCCCATCTCGTGGCTAATTCGGCCTTGGTACCTGGTAGTTAGCCCTCGCACTTGCCCCGTTCAGTGTAGTGACGAAGTCTCGTGATACGGCCTTGGTACCCGGTGGTCAGCCCTCGTACTTGCCCCGGCCGACACGTGACCGCCTTGGTATCTCGTAGTCGCTCGCGACTTGCCCCGTGTCAACTTCGTGTTTGTGGTTGCATTGTATTATTGGTACGGTCGGATCCGTAGTTGTACTTGTCTGCAGACGGTTTTTATGACACGTGGGACCCGTGTTCATGTATACTCCTTGGTATTGTTATATCATAAACTTCCGTCAGTGAGGAAGAAATTCCACGGGCACGAGTGATAATTTGGATGGCGTGAGTCCCCGACTTGATATGAATCGTTATATGTTATATCGTAGTTTGGTCATCATACATGTCTCCCGCTTTATATAGACTATTATGATTTCATTTACTGATTTACGCTTCACATACTTGGTACTGTTATCGACCTCCTTCGAGTGCGTTCATGCCGCAGGTAGAAGTACATCGGCTGTCGATCCCCGCGTTTAGGATCTCATTTAAGCGTTTTGGGAAGCTCCGTTCCGTCGGAGGCTTATCTTTGGTATGTTACCCTGAGTCTGTAAGTTCTTGTACGTGCGTGGGGTATGGCGGCCCCGCCCCGTCATAGTTGTTGTATAAATCTTAGAGGTCCAGAGCACTGTTGTGGTGGTTGTAAGGATTAGAATCGCTCAAATGTCTTTATATATATATGTTGAAAGGCAAATCGCTTGGTTGCTTTGTTTATTTATAATATCTCTCATTTCATGTTCATGTTTTACTTTCCGCTGATTTTCTCTGATGATTGTATCACTAGGGTGCCCGGGGTAAGGCACCAGTCACGGGCCCGGATTCGGGTCGTGACATACACCTCCTCAATTAGTTTGCCATTGAGGAAAACAGTTTTAACAACTATTTGCCAAATGTCATAATCATAGTATGCAACTATTGCAAGCAAAATATGAATGGACTTAATTTTTGCAATAGGTGAAAAGGTTTCATCATAATTGTCACGACACAAACCCCGGGCCCGCGACTGGTGCCCTACCTGGGCACCCTTCTACCCATACATCACATAAAATCAGCGAAAACTCTAAGAAAACTCATGTTATAAAAACAGGCAAGCCGATGAGGCTGCCGCTATATATAAACGGGAACATCCCTACAACACAGTAGTACAACTGACCAACAATATATATACAACTCTCGCAAGTCCAGCCCACATATGAATACATACCTCTAAGAATTTGGACAGTAAACAATGATGGGACAAGGCCCTGCCGTACCCCTGAATAGACATAGCAATAATAGAAGACATGTGCCAAAATGACAAGCTCCGAAACATTGGAGCTATCCCAAAATGCTGAACAAGGATCCTAAGCTCACGGATCACCCAACTGAGTACCTAATACCTGCGGGCATGAACGCAGCCCCCCGAAGAGGGTCAGTACAACAAGGTACCAAGTATGTAAACATGAAGTACAGTAAATGAGATCATAGTTGTACAAAAGATGACAGGGGACAAGTATGGAAATCAACATACCAAATCTAACCGTTCCATATAAAATAAGAGTCAACTATACCTTTTACCACTTTACCACTATATCACTGTACTTTATAGAAATGAGAGTCATCGTATCTGTTTTCATATAACGAATCCCGGCCAAACAACTACAACCAAAGCCCTTTTCAATAATCCTTTATATTCCAATTCAAGTCTCAACACTTTAATATAAACCATATTAACTTATCAACAACAATATTCCTACATTTTAACATGCAAGTAGTGACGATAACAACAACAATAACCAACGAATACAATCGACCCAAAACTGTCCCAATTCGGCTAACATGCCAAAAATAGTCTCATGCATTTCTTATTCTCCATTTCACTTAATACATGTTCATCCCTTAACTATAACATCATGATATCCAATTACTTCAAAAGGAGGAAGAAATCTTACCTCAAATTCGCCCAAAACAGTCCGCTAACTTTCGGCCCACAGTTTTGTCTTAGCTCCACTTCTTCAAGTTCCAATCACACACATGTAACCTCTACAAGCTTGTAACCATCTTCCTTTCATGTTTTAATTCCAAAAATTTCATCTTCAAGCTTAGAGTTTCAAGACAAATTTGGCCCAAAACCGTGACCAACTTGTGGAGTATTAACCTTAGCTTAGAACTTGGTTAAGGAGCTTAATCTTGTAAAATAAGTAACTCTTGTTCCTCATGGCTATGGATTTCGAAATCTTAAGGCTAAGGAAGAGAGAAGAGGGTTTGGATGAAGATATTTTGTGAGCTAAGTCTGCAAGACTTGTAATATATTATGTGTACAAGCCAAGTAGATTGGGGACCCACTTGTCTTCACAATGAAAATATCTCCACACTTTAGCCAATCTTGCAATACATAAAATATCTCTCACACTTAGTCATATCTCAATATTTTCGATTGACACACACCATAATACCAAGACTTAATTAATCCACACTAATCTCTTCACAAAACATTAATCCAACACTTAGCCAAATCATAGTATTTTCGATGGAAACCCCCCCCCAAATTGTGAAATTTTCAATTGGCTCATATTCTTAATCCTAAGATTTAGTAATACAATACAAAGTCCATAACTCCATTTGAAAAGAATTCAACCACTAATATTAATTCTCGTCGTCACATTTTGTTTCCAAATTTTTTCCATATCCGAAAATGTAAATATACTTTTCTTCCAACCTTCACATCTTATTTCCTTACTTACGTTCTCACTTATATGCCCTGGAACTACGGGGTGTAACAATAATCGACCCCAGGCCGTTGATTATAACCTTTAGCCACTAATCTTGTCGTACAAGTTTGTACCTTACCATATATATCAATCTTCTTCTTGAAAATCCTTTTGCATCCTATGGGTCTAATCCTTGTAGCAAATCAACCAAGTTCCAAATTTGATTGATATACATTGAGTCCATCTCAGATTTCATGGCTTCTTGCCATCTCTGCAAATCAATGTCTAACATAACTTCATTGTAAGTTCATCATCATTAGGAATATCTATCTCATTGTGTGTTTCAATAAAGAGATTAAGTATTTCAGGCGGACGATAAGTCCTAGTGGTCTTACGGAGTTGAATATTTTGTGTTTCAGTGTTCGTTGCATTCTGATTGTGAGAAGGTCTTTATGTGTTGGATAATCCACCACCTTCAAAGATTTCAGGAATGCCATTTTCATGTGTTTCCTGAATGGAATGATGTACAACTATTGTATTATCTTCCATTTGTTGTGTATGATGCTTTGCATTTTTGTACTATCTCTCACGCACTCTCACTATCTGAATGACGTACTCTAAGTACCCAATCTTCACCAAATACTCCTACTGAATCCTTGTCTAAGTCATTTGACAAGGGTTCAACTTTCGTGTTATCTTGTGGTTCTTGAATTACTTTAATTCTATCTTATTGCAACTCTGTTCCTTGTAGACATAGTCTTCTTCAAGGAAAGTTGCATTTCTAGAAACAATGAACTTATGTTCTTTAGGAAGATAGAGATACTATCCCTTAGTTTCCTTTGGATACCCCACAAAATAATATTTCTCACTTTTAGATTCCAACTTGTCAGTAAGCATCTTCTTTACATATGTAGGGCACTCTCAGGGTCGCATGTGTTTAAGTGTTAGCTTCTTGCCATTCCATATTTCATATGGAGTTTTCTCAACTGACTATGAAGGTACCCTGTTCAGAATATAAATTGAGCTTTGTAATGCATATCCCCAAAGATATGTTAGTAGAGCTGAGAAAATCATCATGGATCTAACCATATCTAATAGGGTTCGATTTCTCCTTTCAGCAACACCATTCATTTGTGGCATTCAGGGAAGTGTCCATTGTGATTGGACTCTATGAAGCTTCAAGTAATCCAAAAATTCTTTACTTAAATATTCACCTGCTCGATCTGATCGAAGGGTCTTGATACTTGTTTCAAGTTGCCTCTCTACTTCTGACTTGTACTCTTTGAATTTCTCAAAGGCTTCAGCCTTGTATTTCATAAGATACACATGCCTAAACCTTGTGAAATCATTTGTAAAACTGATGAAGTAAGGGAAGCCTCCCTTAACTTGAGTTGAAAATAGCACACATATATCAGTATGGACTAACTCAAGCACCTCTTTGGCTCGCACACCCTTCCCAAAAAGTGGCTTATTGATCATCTTTTATCTCAAGAAAGATTCACAGTTACCATAGGACTCTAAGTCAAATGGCTCTAGGTAGTCTAACTTCCTTAATATTGATATCATTGATTCATTGATGTGACCAAGTCTACAGTGCCATAAGTAGGTATAGTTTCTTGGATTACTTATCCTAGCTCATTTAGTTTGCACATTGAAAATTTCACGACTACAATTTAGAACATACAAACCATCCACAAGCGATGCATTTCTACAAACAAAACCATTAAAAGATAGTATATAACTGCCATTGACAATAAATATGGAAAGCCCCTCATTGTCTCACATGGGATAGAAATAATATTCCTCGTCAACGAGGGAACAAAATAACAATTATTAAGTTCTAAACAAAAGCCAGAAAGTAAATTTAATCTATAAGTTCCCACGCGTTCAGCATCCACTCATGCTCCATTTCCAACGCACGGGTCTACCTCTCATGGTCCAACCTTTCTGCTATCAGTCAGCCCCTGCGCATTGTTATAAATGTGTGAGCCACAAGCAGTATCTAATACCCAACATTAAGAGTTACTTATAGATATATTTATTTCAATGACAAATATACCTTATACAGCAGAGCCAGGAACACCTAGTATTTTGCCTCCTCCTGGAGCTGTGTAATCCTTCTTCCAGTGCCCCTTCTTTTGTAGTTTAGGCACACATCTGCAACTACCTTGAATTTCTTTTGAACACCTTCTCTAGTTTTCATAATTGTGGATGTGGCAATTGTCTTACCCTTCTTCTTCTGCATGTTCTTACCCAAGGGTTTGAACTTGTTGGATGAGTTCACCATGAGCACAACTTTACCTTTGGAGCTAGATGATTCAAAAGTCTTCAACAAGTTGTGAAGCTCTGGAATTCTTGCCTTGGTCCCATTCATATTGAAGTTTACAATAAAATTTTCAAACGAACCAGCAAGTGCATTCAGGATCAGGTTGACAGAGACATTTACGGGCAACTTCATTCCAATCGAAGCCAACCTCTCTATTAACTCAATCATCTTTAGAACATGTGCTGACACTTGACCCCCTTCATTCAGCTTACACTTGAAAAGTGCTCTCAACAGTTCATATTCTATTATCTGAGACTATGAGTCATAGGGACTCTTCAAATGTTCTAGCATCTTGTTAGGGCCCAAACTAATTACAAACAATTTGTAACTCTTGTTTAATCGAATGTTCTAAACAAATGATAGCATCCATCAGCTTGTCCGATGTTATGTCACCAAGACAACTTAGCAAGTCAACCCCGTTATGCGACTGTAATTATGTATCTAAGTGAGTTTTGCCTTATTGAGCAAACACTGTGGTGTAAATACTCATGAAGGTTTATCACCCACTTCTATATTTAACATGCATCTATGAAATAGTTTGAGTCCTCATAGACTTAAAGCATATGATGTGGCATAAATACTCATCTCACCGAAAAGGATTTAGACCTAAAATCAATTATAACGGATGACACGTTCATTTTTAATAAGACTTATATTAAAATTTTAGGGAACATTGTAATTTAAGGTATTTAACCAAGATCAACTCTAACATTCTTTATCAAATAAAACATCTTAAACATCATGCAAAACTGGTTAAGCATATATTGGGTACCGCCCTCCCAAGCATGATATTAAGCGGTTAAATGTATATTGGGCGCCGCTTACCCAAACAATTATTTGCGGACGTTATTCTAGTAATTTAAATGACAATCATTTAGCATATAAACAGTATACTCATCAAATAATATACATCATAACAATAATCATGGGTTAAACATTTTGAAATCTGAAAATTTTACTTTCTGGACAGGTGGCGTCGCGACGCCAATCATTAGGGCTGCGACACCAGTGATGCAGAAGCCTTTAGGCTTCTGCAACGAATTAGCACCGCATGGCAGAAGCCTTGCGAATTAGGGTCGGAACGCTCCACCATGTGGTCGCGGGGCCTATGGTCTAGTAAGTCCAGAATTTTTAAAATGAAGCTTTAATCACGATTTCGGACAAGAGACGTGGCCCCTTCCTGTTACCATGACAAGCACCGCGGCGCTCCACCATGGATCTGCGGCTGTTACACCCCGTATTTTTTCACAGAAATGATATGAGAACGTGCGTAAGAAAATAAGATTTGAATTTTGGAGCGTAAGAAAAATTACTTTTTTTTAAGGAATAATTTCGGAACCTTGTGAAGGAAAAAATTTATAACTTGGAATTTGATTCTCAACTTTGGTATATGGAATTAGTATAGTATATTGAAGTATTAGATCTAATAATATGAGGCCCGTCAAAAAATTCATAATTCCGCGACCTTCGATTTAAGAGAATTGGACAAAATATCTAGATATTTTGGAAGGGAATTTTCGGCCATATAGAGGGTGACACTTGTCCCTCATTAACTTGCCCACTTGTGCCAAAAACTTGATGTGCGATTTATACACACGCTTAACGCAAGTGCACGTATCGTTACAAGTAATATAGTCTAGGTAAGACCGAATATCATCCTCAGGGACTGGTTTTCAAGTACTGATTATCTATGCTTTAGTTTCTATTTGGTTAACGTTAATTGAGTTGAAATTCTAAACTAATAATGCAGGAAATAAACTAATTATGAAAATGCTTTGATTTAAATCAATTATGATGGAGAATTAGGGATTCCAAGATCATCAACTATCCGCTCTATTTAATCCTTAATACAATTAGACAAACTTCTTCTTCTACGTTAAGATAGCAGGTTAACTAGACCGTTTTATACTCCTGTTAAGGTAATATAAACACTCCACCCCAATGGAGAACCCTCTTTCGATGACAAGATTGACTACAAAGGAGGATTAAGAGTAATAACCTATTAAGCTACACAATATCGGGGTACTTTCATCCACGATTTAAACCTATGTTTATTCAACTATAGCATATTCACAATCTCTCCTTTAGGATTTCGATTAGAACTCATATAAGTGATGATAACTAGTGATCAATTAATTATCAAGCAATCAAAGAAACTATTGAATAAATCTTAAACAAGTGAAGAAGAAATCAACTAATGTATTACTTCATGAATAAGAGTTCAAGAGAATCACAAGGAAATCCCTAAATAAGTAATTAGCTCCAAGCCATAGTCACGCTAAGAACTAATACAATCTCCATACATGAACTGAAATAAACAAAGCAAAAAGAAAGAAAAGAAAATACTTGAAATGCCTCCAAAGCCTCCTAAGTTGTGTTGTATGTACAATGAATGGATTCATCCCCCTCCTAGAGAATGATGTAGAGAATATATATAGCCCAAGAATCCTTTAGGTCAAGGGTTAGGGATTATGTAGGTAGGAAAAGTTATCCCTTTTGGACCTTGAAAACGTGTCAAATTCGGCCCAAAAAGTCAAAAATACCACGTCGGCGCCGTGGCCCTGCAGTCGGGCGCCACGGCGCCTGAAAATCAGAGAGTTTCGGACAACTTCAGTGGTCGGCGCCGGTGGAGTTTTTTCGGCAGTTCTTCGCTTCATCGTCCAGTTTTCATCCGGGCTTCGTCTAATCTTTTCTATACTTCCCGGGACTTCTTAGACTTCATTTATTGGCCCATTTAAGTGTGCAATTCCATCTCAATTAAGCTCATTTCATCTTCTTTTCGCCATTTCTCCATTTCTCCATTTCTCCATTTCTCCATTTCTGACCGCTGTGACACAAAAGAAAGGAAAACGACCCTAATATTATACTAAACATAAATGAAATGAGTAAAATACTAACTAAAAATGACTCAAAAGGTGTATATAAAATACACCGATCACATGACAAGCACCGCGACGCTCCACCATGGATCCGCGACTGTTACACCCCGTTTTTTTCCACGAAAATGATATGAGAACGTGCGTAAGAAAATAAGATTTGAATTTTGGAGCGTAAGAAAAATTACTTTTTTTAAGGAATAATTTCGAAACCTTGTGAAGGAAAAAATTTATAACTTGGAATTTGATTCTCAACTTTGGTATATGGAATTAGTATAGTATATTGAAGTATTGGATCTAATAATATGGAGCCCGTCAAAAATTTCATAATTTCGCGGGACCTTCGATTAAAGGGTGAAATAATTTCGCGGGACCTTCGATTAAAGAGAATTGGACAAAATATCTAGATATTTTGGAAGGGAATTTTTGTCCATATAGAGGGTGACACTTGTCCCTCATTAACTTGCCCACTTGTCATGACTTTGGATTGATAGAAATATATATATACATGAGAGGCTTGCAAGACTTCCACACTTAGCCATATTTCACAAAACTTCTATCTCTCTTTCTCCTCTCACTCTCGGCCCTAGCTAAGATTTAAAGAACAATATCACTTAAATCTTTCAAGTTTAGTTTGTTGATCCAAGATTAACTCCCTAATGGAGTGCTAAGCCAAGATATACTCCAAGTGTTAGAGGCTAACAGTTTTGCCTTGAAATTTCTAGAGAAACCCTAACTTGTTATCCACTTTTTGAAGATGAAACGTGAAGGGAAGATGAGTGTAAGGTTGTAGAGGATACATATGTATAATTGGAACTTGAAGAAGTGGAGCTAAGACGAAACTGCGGGCCATTATAGTGCGGGCTATTTTGGACGTTTTGGGCACAAAAATAAGTAAGAGTTCTTCTTCTTTTGAAGTAATTAGATATTACATGTTGTAGTAATGTATAGATGAGCTTGTGCTAAAAATAATGAAGATTAAAAAGTTTCTGGACGGTTTTTGGGTGTTGAGGCCGAGAGCTAGGCATTTTCGGCCCATTGGAATTGTTGGTCATTTTGTTGTTATTTTCACTTGTAACATGTTGTATAATGATGGAAATATTGTTGTTGATAGTTGATATGATATATATAACATGTTGAAATGTTAATTGGATTATAAAGAATGATGGAAAAAGGGCTTTGGATGGTTGTAGTTGTTGTTGGCCGAGAATGTGCTAGAAATTGTTGGATATCGTGGGCTGTTTTATATGGATTAAGGGGCTGAATTTTACACGTCAAGTAGGCGTGTAATCCCCTTTGGTTAAATGTTGGTTTTGCCCTTAAGTCTGGCTTGATTATTGTTGAATTTGGGCCTTTAAAAAAGTGGTAAAGTACGTATAAACAAAGGAAGTGCTGCCCAAATTTTCGTAGAATAAGAGGGAAATTACTTGGTGTATGACTTATACTAAGTGAGTTAGAAGTTGATAGAAGTAATATTGTCATTATAGGTTGACATTCTACGGGTGGTGTATTCTACTTGGTGTGTGGTATTAAGAGGTATATGGAACTCTTCATATCTTTCTTTGAGCATGAACCTTTTTGTACGGTGGACGTACATGTTTTAAATGAAATCGAATTCATTGTAGTATATGAAAGAAGTTACTTGATTTGCAAAGTATAAATCACTTGATGTTAAAAGTATACTTTACTTGATTTTAAAAGTAGAAGTGTCTTGATACTACGGGTGTTAGTGTCTTGGGGTTTATAAATGAAAGGATGTACGACAGACGTACTAGTACTTTTGGGTTTAATTCCCTAATATTACTTGGTATGTACGGTGAATGTACATAGTACTTTTGGGTTCAATTCCCTGATTTTACATGACATGATAATGCCTTGGGTTTTATAAAATGATAGTTCATTCTATTTGTTTAAATGAGAGTCAAAGATGATTTACTTGCATATGGTTGCTCATGATAGCTATTCGTGCAAGTGTTATATTTCCACATCTCTGCGTCCCTCACTAGAGGGCCGACAACATTGTATATATATTTCATGGAGTAGCTCCCATGACGTGAGATGGTACACACTCACTGCGGGTTTGAAGCAGATTCCGTGGATTAGCTCTCCATGATGCGGGTATCGCGTATAGATGCTCATTGCGGGTCCACAAGACCCATGCGAGTGAAATAGTCCCATGAATAGGATCTGCATAATGATTCTGAGGGCAGGTGTCCCTGATTTTGACATGGCTCTCATATTTGAAATGGTATTGATTTCATAATTTGAAATGACACAGTTGAACTTAATTTTAAAAGGGTATATTTTAAAAGGTACAGTTAACTCTCATCACTTTTACAAGGCATAGTTGTACTGGTATTTTGATTATCATACTTGCTTTCTGTTATATTTTGGTCTGTTATGATTTCATTTACAGTACTTATTGTTTCACATACTTGATACATCTTTCGTACTGACCTCCTTTCCTCGGGGGGCTGCGGTTCATGCCGAAGGTGTAGGTACACAGTTTGTTGATCCTCGCTCTTAGGATCTATGTTCAGTTTTTGAGGAAGCTCCATTATTTCAGAGGCTTGTCTTTTGGTGCGGAGTTACAGTCTTATGTACATTCAGGGGTATGGCGGGGCCCTGTCCCATCATAGTTATGTGTCCAAACTCTTAGAGGTCTGTATTCATATGTGGGCTGGACTTGTGGGAGTTGTATTTATTTCGGGCTAATTATATAATTGTATTGTTGGGTTATTCCCTTTTTATATATATAGCGGCAGCCTCACCGGCTTGCCTTGTTGCTACTTATACAGTTTTCATATTTTATTGGCCTATGTCTAATATGTGATGTGAGGGTATAATAGGGGGTGCCCAGGTAGGGCACCAGTCGCGGGCTCGGGGTCGGGTCGTGACAAAAGTGGTATCAGAGCAGTTAGTCCTCGGAATGTCTACAGACCGTGTCTAGTAGAGTCTTGAGTATGGATATGTGTGCACCATACTTATACCCAGGAGGCTACAAGATAATTAGGATTGGTTTCCATTCTTCTCACTCTGAGATCGTGCAATAGAGTTGTGTTATTAGGTTGATCCCTCTCTGACGTATTCTTGTGTTACAGCTATGCCTCCACGGAAGGTAACATTGGCCTAGAAGGGCAAATCAGCAGTAGGAGCTGCTAGTCAGACGCAGAGAGTTACTAGGGCACAGGTCCAGTCTATGCCTGAGAGTGTGCATCAGTCGGCTAGTTCTGTTATGCCGCCACCGCTAGAGGATCTTAGAGCAGCAACTTCAGAGGCTCCGACACCTGAGCCTCCAGATCCTCAGCCAGGGGCATATGATAGAGACTTCAGGGATATATTCCAGCTACTGGCTAGGATAGTAGCAGGACAGACTCACAGGAAGAAGCCGGTAGCTAACCCCAGAGCAGACAGTTTGAGGGTTCGGGACTTCCTGAGTTGCAGTCCGCCAGAGTTTTATGGGTCGAGGCCTGAATATGATCCTTAGGAGTTCATACTCCAGATTCAGCGAATGATGAGGGTGATTAACTGGTTCGAGTCATGGGAGCTGTCTATGGGCGAGGGTGCTCCTCCAGCTGTTTGGGATGAGTTCACGGAGACCTTTCTTGACCACTTCTTGCCTCCTGAGATGAGAAGGCCAGGGTGACAGGTTCTTGACTTTGAGGCAGAGTGGGAGGAAAATCAGAGAGTATAGCCTGGAGTTTGACTCATTGGCTCGGTAGGCACCCACTATAGTAGAGGACATGGCAGACAGGGTACACCGCTACGTGATGGGGCTAGATCATTATCTGATTGATGGGTGCATAGCGGTAGCTCTTCAGCCGGGTATGGATATTTCTCGTATCCAGGCGTATGCACAGGGAGTCGAGGAGCGACATAGAGGGAGACGACTAAATAGAGGTCGTGATGGAGATCAGACTAAGAGGGCCAAGACGGCTGGGTTTTTGGGTGAGTTTCGAGGCGGGCAAACTCGGCAGCAGGCCAGGTATGTATCTCAGCCAGCACAGAGTACTCCTCCACAGTCTGCTGGCAGGAGGTTTGACCGTCCGGGGTATTCGAGAGCCGGTCAGGGCTCTAGGGCGTCGGGTTCCCAGGGGAACAAGGGTCCTAGTCGGTCGAGGCCACTTTTGCCTCGGTGTGTTAGATGCGGTAGGTCCCATTTTGGGGAGTGCGAAGTTGCTCCGGAGCCTGTTATTCCTGCGGCCGTCAGGGCCATTTGGTTTGGGATTGTCTGTACAGAGGTGGCATGGGTAGTACGGCTCACTACGTGGTCGATTCTCGGTCGACATCTTCTATAGCGCACCGCAGGCGGGTGTTCACGCGATGAGGTCGCGGTAGAGGTCGCGGCAGAGGTTCTAGTTCTGGCGGTCCTTCGAACCGCATTTATGCCTTGGCCAGTCGACATGATCAGGAGACTTCGCCGAATGTCGTCACATGTATATTATTGATCTCTCTTCCTGGCATATATGCTTTGATAGATCCGGGTTCTACTTTGTCCTATATATCTCCTCTTATTGCTGGTAAAATAGGAATAGAATCAGAGTCGATAGAACCTTTCGAGGTAGCTACACAGGTAGGTGATTCGGTGGTATCCGAGCGGGTATATAAGAATTATCCGGTGATTATATATACAGTCGTCATACCCTAGCAGACTTGATAGAGTTGGATATGACAAATTTTGATGTCATTTTGGGTATGGACTGGTTGGCTTCCTATTATGCCAATGTTGACTGTACAGAGAGATTGGTCCGATTCCAGTTTCCCGGTGAGCCAGTTATTGAGTGGAAAGTAAATACTGCAACACCGAGGGGTAGGTTTATTTCCTACCTCAAGGCCAGGAAGATGGTCTGAAAGGGATATATCTATCATCTGATTCGGGTGTTCGATATGAAGGCTGAGGTACCAGCTCTTCAGTCAGTTCCGGTTGTTAGTGAGTTTTCAGATGTATTCCCTGATGATCTCCCAAGTATTCCTCCAGAGAGGGAGATAGGGTTCTGTATCGATGTTCTGCCAGATACCCAGCCGATATCCATTCCTACGTACAGAATGACACGTGTTGAGTTGAAGGAGTTGAAGGACCAACTGAGAGACTTCTGGAAAAAGGATTTATTAAGCCTAGTACATCACCTTGGGGAGAACCAGTGTTGTTTGTGAAGAAGAAGAATGGGTCGCTGCGTATGTGTATTGATTATAGGCAGCTGAACAAGGTAACCATCAAGAATAGGTATCCCCTCCCCAGGATTGATGATTTGTTTGATAAGTTGCAGGGTGCTAGGTGTTTCTCCAAGATAGACCTGATATCCAGTTATCATCAGGTGCGAGTTAGAGAGGCAGATATCTCGAAGACTGCATTCAGGACCTGGTACGGGCATTATGAGTTCAGGGTGATGTCTTTTGGGTTGATTAATGATCCAACGGTGTTTATGGATTTAATGAACCGGGTGTTCAAGTCATTTATGAATACGTTTGTTATAGTATTCATTGATGACATCCTGGTTTATTCTCGCTCAGAGCAGGAGCATGCACTATTTGAGGACAAGATTGAGTCCTCCAAATACGATTGTATGCCAAGTTTTCAAAGTGTGCGTTCTGGTCGGCCTCAGTGGCATTCTTGAGGCCTATTATCGTGGCCGATGGTATTCGAGTGGATACTCAGAAGATTGAGGCGGTGAAGACATGGCCCAGACCCACTACACCTACTGAGGTGCGCAACTTTCTAGGGCTAGCGGGGTATTATCGGAGGTTTGTGGATAAGTTCGCTTCGATCTCAGCGCCTTGACTAGGCTGACTCAGAAGGCGGCTAAGTTCCAATGGACGGATGCTTGTGAGAAGGGCTTCCAGTTATTGAAAGAGAAGTTGACGACGACTCCAGTTCTTACTCTTCCTGAGGGACTAGAGGGTTATGTGGTTTATTGTGATGCTTCGGGTGTTGGGCTAGGTTGTGTGTTGAGGCAAAACGGTAAGGTTATAGCCTATGCGTCCCGACAGCTCCGGAAACATCAGAGGAATTACCCTACCCACGATTTGGAGTTGGCGGCCGTTATTCATGCCTTGAAGATCTGGAGGCATTACTTATATGGAGTTCATGTGGATATCTATACGGATCACAAGAGTCTCCAGTATATCTTCAGGCAGAAGGAGCTGAACTTGCGGCAGAGACGGTGGTTAGAGTTACTTAAGGACTATGATGTTGATATTCTATACCACCCAGGGAAAGACAATGTGGTTGCAGATGCTCTTAGTCGTAGATCTATGGGTAGTCTGACAGATGTGCAGCCAGGTAGAAGGGAAATGGTTCATGAGATACATCAGCTAGCGAGCCTTGGGATTCGGTTGGTTGATTCCGGTGACGGTGGAGTTCGGGTTCGAGAGGTTGCCGAGTCTTCCATCATAGAAGAGGTGAAGAGGCATCAATATGAGGATCCGGTTCTGGTACGGTATAGAGATGCGGCTCTTCGTAAGGGCGAGACTCTATTTGAGGTAGCACCATATGGGGTGATAAGGTATGAAGGTAGATTGTGTGTACCCGATGTTGCAGGGCTTCGGTAGCAGGTCTTGGGGGAGGCACATAATGCTCGTTATTCTATTCATCCGGAGTCGACGAAGATGTACAATGACCTCAGATGTGTGTATTGGTGGGATGGCCTAAAAAGGGATGTAGCAGGGTTTGTTGCATAGTTCCCGAATTGTCAGCAGGTTAAGGTTGAGCCCCGGAAGCCTGGTGGGTTATTACAGTCGATAGAGATCCCGACTTCGAAGTGGAAGGTGATTAACATGGATTTCATTACAGGATTACCTCGTACTCAGAGGAAGTGTGACTCCATTTGGGTTATAGTAGATAGGCTGACGAAATCAACTCATTTTCTTCCGGTCAGGACTACTTACTCGGCTGAGGACTATGTTAGGATATATATCAGGGAGATTGTGAGACTGCACGGGGTTCCTACATCTATTTTATCAGACATAGAGGCTCAGTTTACGGCTAACTTCTGGAGGTCATTCCAGAAGGGATTGGGGACACAGGTGAGTCTCAGTACGACATTCCATCCTCAGACCGATGGGCAGGCAGAGCGTACTATTCAGACATTTGAGGATATGTCGAGGGCTTGTATTGTTGATTTCAAGGGTAGCTGGGAGGATCATTTTCCACTTGTTGAGTTTGCATATAACAACAACTACCATTCTAGTATTCAGATGGCCCCGTTATGGAAGGAAGTGCAGGTCGCCGATAGGTTGGTTTGATGTTGGCGAGGCTACGTTAGTAGGTCCATATTTGGTTCAGCAAGTTGTGGATAAGGTGAAGCTTATCCAGGAGAGATTATTAGCAGCCCAGAGTCGACAGAAGTCTTATGCAGATAATCGACGTCGACACTTGGAATTTCAGCTTGACGATTGGGTTTTCTTGAAGGTATCACCCATAAAGGGTGTGATGAGGTTTGGTAAAAAGGGGAAACTTAGCCCGAGGTACATTGGGCCTTACCAGATCTTTCGCAGGGTAGGCAAGGTTGCCTATGAGTTGGATCTACTGTCCGATTTGGAGGCAGTACATCCGGTCTTCCATGTTTCGATGTTACGTAAGTGTATCGGAGATCCTTCCAGAGTCTTTCCAGTTGATGATGTCCGAGTGACAGAAGAATTATCTTATGAGGAGAGTCCTATAGCCATACTTGATCGCCAGATCCGAAGGTTACAGACTAAGGATGTGGCTTCCGTCAAGGTCTTGTGGCGGAATAATAATAGAGAGGAGATGACTTGGGAAGCAGAACATGAGATGAAGAGGAAGTATCCTCACTTGTTCCCTACGCCTTCAGGTAATTCGACTCCCTACTTGCCTATATTGATTAATGTATATGCATTAGTGATATATTGTGGCCATGTGGGGCATATTTGGTTTTGTTGGGTATAGTTAAAGGAGACTATGCCGATATCTGTTTAACTTGAACCTATTGTGAACATTCGTCCGAATGTTTCTAAGGGGGAAGAATGTTACACCCCGTATTTTTCCAAGGAAATGATATGAGAACGTGCGTAAGAAAATAAGATTTGAATTTTGGAACGAAAGAAAAATTACTTTTTCTTAAGGAATAATTTCGGAATCTTGTGAAGGAAAAAATTTATAACTTGGAATTTGATTCTGAACTTTGGTATATGGAATTAGTATAGTATATTGAAGTATTGGATCTAATAATATGGGGCTCGTCAAAAATTTCATAATTTCGCGGGACCTTGGATTTAAGAGAATTGGACAAAATATCTAGATATTTTGGAAGGGAATTTTCGGCCATATAGAGGGTGACACTTGTCCCTCATTAACTTGCCCACTTGTCATGACTTTGGCTTGATAGAAATATATATATACATGAGAGGCTTGCAAGACTTCCACACTTAGCCATATTTCACAAAACATCTATCTCTCTTTCTCCTCTCACTCTCAGCCCTAGCTAAGATTTAAAGAACAAAATCACTTAAATCTTCCAAGTTTAGTTTGTTGATCCAAGATTAGCTCCCTAATGTAGTGCTAAGTCAAGATATACTCCAAGTGTTAGAGGCTCACGGTTTTGCCTTGAAATTTCTAGAGAAACCCTAACTTGTTATCCACTTTTTGGAGATGAAACATGAAGGGAAGATGAGTGTAAGGTTGTAGAGGATACATATGTATGATTGGAACTTGAAGAAGTGGAGGTAAGACGAAACAACGGACCATTATAGTGCGGGCTGTTTTGGACGTTTTGGGCACAAAAATAAGTAAGAGTTCTTCTTCTTTTGAAGTAATTAGATATTACATGTTGTAGTAATGTATAGATGAGCTTGTGCTAAAAAGAATGAAGATTAAAAAGTGTTTGGACGGTTTTTGGGTGTTGAGGCCGAGAGCTAGGCATTTTCAGCCCATTGGAATTGTTGGTCATTTTGTTGTTATTTTTACTTGTGACATGTGTATAATGATGGAAATATTGTTGTTGATAGTTGATATGATATATATAACATGTTGAAATGTGAATTGGATTATAAAGAATGATGGAAAAAGGCTTTGGATGGTTGTAGTTGTTGTTGGCCGAGAACGGGCTAGAAATTGTTGGATATCGTGGGCTGTTTTATATGGTTTAAGGGGCTGAATTTTACACGTCAAGTAGGCGTGTAATCCCCTTTGGTTAACTGTTGGTTGTTCCCTTAAGTGTGGCTTGATTGTTGTTGAATTTGGGCCTTTAAAAAGGTGGTAAAGTACGTATAAACAAAGGAAGTGCTGCCCAAATATTTGTAGAATAAGAGGGCAATTACTTGGTGTATGTCTTATACTAAATGAGCTAGAAGTTGATAGAAATATTATTTTCATTGTAGGTTGACATTCTACAGGTGGCGTATTCTACTTGGCGTGTGGTATTAAGAGGTATGTGGAACTCTTCCTATCTTTCTTTGAGCATGAACCTTATAAAATGTTTGTACGGTGGACGTACATGTTTTAAATGAAATCGAATTCACTGTAGTATATGAAGGAAGTTACTTGATTTGCAAAGTATAAATCACTTGATTTTAAAAGTATACTTGACTTGATTTTAAAAGTAGAAGTGTCTTGGTACTACGGGTGTTAGTGTCTTGGGGTTTATAAATAAAAGGATGTACGACAGACGTACATAGTATTTTTGGGTTTAATTCCCTAATATTACTTGGTATGTACGGTGAATGTACATAGTACTTTTGGGTACAATTCCTTGATTTTACATGACATGATAATGCCTTGGGTTTTATAAAAGGATAGTTCATTCTATTTGTTTAAATGAGAGTCAAAGATGATTTACTTGCATATGGTTGCTCATGATAGCTATTCGTGCAAGTGTTATATTTCCACATCTCTGCGTCCCTCACTAGAGGGCCGACAACATTGTATATATATTTCATGGAGTAGCTCCCATGACGTGAGATGGTACACACTCACTGCGGGTCTGAAGGACTCATGCGGGTTTAACTCCCATGACACATTTTGTGGATTAGCTCTCCATGAAGCATCACGTATAGATACTCATTGCGGGTCCACAGGACCCATGCAGGTGAAACAGTCCCATACGGGTGAAATAGTCCCATGAATAGGATCTCCATAATGATTCTGATGGCAAGTGTCCCTGATTTTGACACAGCTCTCATATTTGAAATGGTATTGATTTCATAATTTGAAATGACACAGTTGATCTTACTTTTAAAAGGGTATATTTTAAAAGGTACAGTTGACTCTCATCACCTTTACAAGACATAGTTGTACTGGTATTTTGATTATCATACTTGCTTCCTGTTATATTTTGGACTGTTATGATTACATTTACATTACTTATTGTTTCACATACTTGGTACATCTTTCGTACTGACCCCCTTTCCTCGGGGGGCTGCGTTTCATGCCGCAGGTGTAGGTACACAGTTTGTTGATCCTCGCTCTTAGGATCTCTGTTCAGTTTTTTAGGAAGCTCCATTATTTCGGAGGCTTGTCTTTTGGTACGGAGTTACAGTCTTATGTACATTCAGGGGTATGGCGGGGCCCTGTCCCGTCATAGTTATGTGTCCAAACTCTTAGAGGTATGTATTCATATGTGGGCTGGACTTGCGGGAGTTGTATTTATTTCGGGCCAATTGTATAACTGTATTGTTGGGTTATTCCCTTTTTATATATATAGCGGCAGCCTCACCGGCTTGCCTTGTTGCTACTTATACAGTTTCCATATTTTATTGGCCTATGTGTTATACCCCGTATTTCCAGAGTATGTACGTGAGGGCGTACGTACAAAAGTTTAAGCCTTAAAGTAGACTAAGGGACGAAATTTTGTGCACAACTAGCGAAAAGAATCGTTTTCCGACGAAACGTTTTCCGGACTTTGCGAAGGGAAAATTACGGCTATGTCATTTATTATTTTTGCGGATTTTTCCGAGAGACGAAATATTTTGGACCAACGAGAGGGTGTCACCCTCAAGTGGACGGCAAATTGAGGCTCTTGGCACGTTTTTTGTGCCTTTTCTTTAGTCAAGGAGTTGGTAGGATATTTTGGTGGTAGATGGATAAGGTACACTTGCCCAAATCTTGACCCTACACTTGTCCACCACTTGTCTTAATCTTGGCCATTGATTGGCCTATAAATACCCCCTTAGTTGAAGACTTATTTCATCCACACTTGAGCAATTTCCAAGTCTTGAAATCCCTCTCCCTCCCTCTTAAAGTTTTCGTCCAAAGCCACCCCTCCCCCTTGAGAAGGCCCTTGGCCGAGAGTATACCCCCCCCCCCCTTGCCTAGTTGTTCTCATAAAATACACCCCCCCTTGGTAGAAAAGTATTCTCCAAGTATAGTTACTATTCCCAAATACTTTAGCTCAAATACCTTGTAGTACTTTCCAAAGTTACCTCTATACGTAGAGCCCGGAAATACTACTATATTCCCTTAAGTCACAAAAACGAAACCCTAAGGAAATCTTCATAGCGGGTTGAAGTATTAAGAAGAAGTTGCGTAGAACTTCTAAGGGTTGTTTGGAGCGGGTTGGAGCGCCCAGAGTAGGAGCTAAACGTTGCTCAGGATCGACATTAACTTGGATAATTTTGGGCTTATCGAGGTAAATAATCCTATCCTTATAGTGTAATTGGAAATTACATAATGTAGTAGTATAGAAATGACTATTAGATACATAGAAGGATATTACAGAAGAAAATTGAACTGTAATAGAAGGATATTACAGAAAAGAATTAAACTGAAATCGCATCAGAAGGATATTAAAGAATAAGACCGAATCAGATTTACATGGGATCGTATTTACTGAGACTTGTGTAGTTTGGCGGGTAGGAAGTGCTGCCCAATTTTCCGTAGAACAAGGAATCTGTATCTAGAAGTATTCTACAGAGTAGTCTAGACGCTAATAGACTTGTATGACCGTTATAGGTTGAAGTACTGCGAGTAGCGTATTCTACTCGAAAGGTGGAAAAGGCTAGCAGGATTACAGTACTTTGGAGCTATTTGCTAATAGTCGATAATCGTCGCGAGGTATGTGATTCTTCCTATACTCTTGAGCATGATATTTTAAAAGTATATATATATATATATATATATATATATATAGTACGGTAGACGTACGTGTGTTAACTGAACGTAGTTTTACGGCAATGTCTTTTGACTTAAGCCTGAATAATAAGAATCTTGAAGTATTTCAAAAGAATTAAGAAACCTTTTTCGAAAGAAGAGTAATTCTTGGTTTTAAAAGCTTAAGAGTTATACTAGCTTTATGGGAAGTTAGGTATAACGACTTAAGAGAGATAAAAAGAATGGGTTATTGATCTTAAAAGATAAGAGACTTGACTTAATTGATTTAATATGAATTTTGTTAAAAAGCGTGAAACCTCATTCGTGAGTAATGAGTACTTGGTTTGTAAAAGGAATAATGTTTCTTGATTTGGAAATGAGAATAAGTATCGAACAAACCACAGCAGCGTTAATAAAGGGAAATGTATTGACTAATAAAGTATTATTAAAACCAGTAGAAACCTCCATCTGCATAGAAGCTAAGATGAGACAAAATAATATTACATTTCCTAGATCATGGTTGCTTTAATAAGATTGTTATGAACAAGAATAACCTACTCACACATAAGGCATATATTACTCAGTTTTTTTAAAAGAGAATTATGTTATTAAAATGATTAAGATTATGAACTATGAAATCATTCGAATAAAAGACGTGAATAATTGAAATTAGGCAAACTTGAACTTTTGAAAAAGAATGTTGTTACTTAACTTTAAGAAGGAAAGTGTTTTGGTTTAACAAGAAGGGCATAATATTACCTTAGTTGTTTTAAAGGGAAAATATGGTATTATCTTAATCTGTCTTAAAAGAGCGTTTAAATGTTATGACCTCTCGACTACCGCGTTCATGGGATGAACCGGGAATGTATTTCACTCGACTACCGTTCGTAGGATGAACCGAATGTATTTCACTCGACTACGCGTTCATGGGATGAGCCGAATGTATTTCACTCGACTACCGCGTTCATGAGATGAACCGGGAATGTATTCCACTCGACTACCGCGTTCATGGGATGAACCGGGAATGTATTTCACTCGACTACCGCGTTCATGAGATGAACCGGGAATGTATTCCACTCGACTACCGCGTCCATGGGATGGACCGGGAATGTATTTCACTCGACTACCGTTCATGGATGAACCGAATGTATTCCACTCGACTACCGCGTCCATGGATGGACCGAATGTATTTCACTCGACTACCGTTGCTCATGAGATGAGCCGAATGTATTTCACACGACTACCGAGTCCATGAGATGGGCCGGGAATGTATTCCATACGATGCGACACTGGGTCCATGAGATGGGCCGAGACATGTTATATGTATCACACGATTTATGCCTAGACTGCCGGCAGTGAGGAAGGAGTTCCACGGGCATGAGGGATGACTTGAGGGCGTGAGTCCCTGACTTGACTGCTTTTATATTGTGAACTGTAGTTTTGTTATCATACATGTCTCCTGTTTTATTTAGACTGTTGTGATTTCATTTACGTGATTTTTCGCCACATACTTGGTACTGTTATCGACCTCCTTCGGGGGGTTGCGTTCATGCCGCAGGTAGAGGTACATCGGTTGTGGATCCTCGCTCATAGGATCACAGTTCAGCGTGTTGGGAAGCCCCGTTTCTTCGGAGGCTTATCTTTGGTATGTTACCCTGAGTCTGTAGGTTCTTGTACATTCAGGGGTATGGCGGGGCCCTGTCCCGTCATAGTTGTTGTTTTAAAACTCTTAGAGAGTAGTAATCTTGTTGTGGGCGGGGTTTGTAAAAAGGATAACTGTTCGGGTTTTTATGTTATATATATACAGAAGGCAACTGTTTTGGTTGGCCTGTTTATTTATCATATTTCTTGTTTTATGTTTATGTTTTATTTCCGCTGATTTTCTCTGATGTTGTATCGCTAGGGTGCCCGGGGTAAGACACCAGTCACGGGCCCGGGTTCGGGTTGTGACAAAAGTGGTATCAGAGCAGTTAATCCTCGGAAAGTGTCTACAGACCGTGTCTAGTAGAGTCTTGATTATCGGTGTGTTGTGCACCACATCTATAATCAGGAGGCTGCAGGACATTTAGGATTGGTTTCCATTCTTCTCATTCTGAGATCGTGCCTTAGAGCTGTGTTATAAGTTGGACCCCTCTGACGCATTTCGTTTTTACCAGTTATGCCTCCGCGCAAGGCAACCCAGGCCCAGATGGGCAAGGCAGCCGAGGGAGCTGCTAGTGGGATACAGAGGAGTACGAGGGCGCAGGCCCGGACATTACCTGAGATAGTGCTTCAGACGGCGAGTTTTGCGACGCCGCCAGCCCCAGCAGAGTTTAGAGCCGCAGCAGTGGCTGCTGAGACCACAATACCTGAGCCTCCACCCCACACCGGAGCAGAGGAGATGGGTTACAAGGAGATGGCCCAGTTATTGGCCAGGATAGTGGCAAGGCATGAGGATAGGCTGGATGCAGCAGTCCCAGTTCCAGTAGTACCCATGGTTCACCCGAGATCGGATAGTTTGAGGCTACGGGACTTTCTGAGTTGTAGCCCGCCAGAGTTCTACGGGTCGAGGCCTGAGGATGATCCGCAGGAGTTCATTCGACAGTTACAGCGGATCATGAGAGTGATCAAGGCTTCGGAGACCGAGTCGGTGGTCTTAGGTTCGCATCGGCTGCGTGATACTGCAGTCGACTGGTTTGATTCGTGGGAGCTGTCCCGGGGAGAGTATGCACTTCCAGCCGTATGGAGCGAGTTCTCAGGGGCATTTCTTGCACATTTCTTGCCTCCACAGATGAGAAGGGCTCGGGCCGACAGATTTTTGACGTTGAGGCAGACCGGGCGTACGGTTCGGGAGTACAATGTGGAGTTTGACTCATTAGCTCGGTACGTCCCCGCATTGGTAGCCGACATGGAGGACAGAGTGCACCGCTACGTCACCGGGCTCGATGACTACTTGGCAGAGGCTTGTTCGGGTGTAGCTCTTCAGCCGGGCATGGACATTGCCCGCATGCAGGCTTATGCACTGGGATGTGAGGAGCGGAGAGGTCGACGGAATGACCGAGATCAGCAGAAGAGGGCCAGGACAGCAGGGTCCTTTGGTAACTTTCGAGGCGGACCGCCTCAGCAGCAGGCTAGTTATGTACCTCCGCCAGTACAGAGTGGTCCTCCACAGTCTTCAGGACGTTCGGGGTATTCGGGAGCTGGTCAGAGCTCCAGGGCTTCTGGTTTACAGATATACACGGGTTCTAGCCAGCAGGATTCATGTCCCCCTCAGTGTGCACGATGTGGCAGGCGTCATCCCGGGGAATGTCGTCTTTCATCGGTGCTTGTTTCACTGCGCCGTCGGGCCATATGACGAGAGATGTGCTTATAGGAGGGTACAAGCGAATGGCGCAGCCACCGGGTCGATGGCGGGATCATCGCTTCATACGTATGCGCCTGCAGGCGTGCCTATGATTAGAATGGAGCAGATGGTACAGGTATATTCTTACCCCTCTAGAGATTAGTATGCGTTGATATTATGGTGAAGTGTTAAGTATTATGTTCATATAGCATTATGTTAAAATGGTGATTAGAAACATGGTTAGTTAGAAGGGTAAGTTTGGGGACAGGGAAAGTGTCACGACCCGAACCCGGGCCCGTGACTGGTGCCTTACCCCGGGCACCCTAGTGATACAACATCAGAGAAAAAAACCAGCGGAAATAAAAACTTAAACATACACTTAGATATGGATCAAGATAAAAGAAAATAGGCCAACCAAAACGGTTGCCTTTCTGCATAAATACATATATATCGACATTTGAACAGTTACAATCCTTACAACCCTGCCCACAACAGTGCTACAGACCTCTAAGATTTTTTTCAACAACTATGACGGGACAGGGCCCCGCCATACCCCTGAATGTACAAGAACCTACTGCACTCGTGGTAACATGCAAAAGATAAGCCTCCGAAGGAACGGAGCTTCAATACGCGAAAGGTGATCCTATAAGCGGGGATCGACAACCGATGTACCTTACTGCGGCGTGAACGCAGCCGAAGGAGGTCAAGACAACAGTACCAAGTATGTGGCCCGAAAATATCGTAAATGAAATCATAGCGATATATAAAGCAGGAGACATGTATGATCACCAAACTACAGTTCACGATAAATAAGCAGTCATGTAAGTCAGGGACTCACGCCCTCAGAGTCATCACTCAAATATAACTATGGGTCTCACGCCTGCAACATCAATCATGCCCGTGGAATACCTTCCTCACTGCCGGCAGTCTATGATATAATAATACCAAGAAGTACATATGAACACCAAGTCCTACCTGATGCCAAAGCCGTACTAACAATACTATACAACCAAACCAGGAAGATGACACGGGGCAAGTATGAAAGCCGACTACCAGATACCAAGGCCGTGTCACGTAGCTGACCGGGGCAAGTACGAGGGCTAACTACCAGGTACCAAGGCCGTGTCACGAGACTTCGTCACTACACTGAACGGGGCAAGTGCGAGGGCTAACTACCAGGTACCAAGGCCGAATCAGCCACGAGACGGGGCAATTACGAAAGCCGACCACCAGATACCAAGGCCGAACAAGAAACCTCGCGGAGAGCTAGTCCATGGAATAACACTATCAACGCGAGCGCACTGCGGAATTCTCCGTCACCGCCAAGACGCCCAAGTAAGTTCTCAACAAGTCAACCGGCCCTCCATCGAGAGACGCGGTAGTATAGAAACACAATTCTTGCACAACAAAGGCTATCACAATAAGCATAGGCAAGTTTCACAACAACAAGCATAGGCAAGTTATACACAACTCAAGGTACTTTCATTTTATGTCAAAGTCCGGGTTTTAACCCTAAAGTACTACGTACGTTAAATTCCTTTTGAAGATCCATTTCTTTTACAAAGGTCACCCGATACCCGTAGTATAACAATAGAGTGACTAACATTGTTAAGTAAACCAAAACACTTCCCTTTGTAAAATCAAGTAACAACATTATTTTCCAAACGTTCAAGTTTGCCTAATTTCAAATGCTCAAGTTTCTCAGTTTCGAAAAGGTTTCGTAGTTCATACTTTTAATCCTTTAAAACAATTTGAGAAACATATGCCTATGTGTGAGTAGGTTATTCTTGTTCATAAGAATCTTATTAAAGCAGCCATGATCTAGGAAATGTAATATCATTTTGTCTCATCTTAGCTTCTATGCAGATGGAGGTTTCTACTGGTTTTAATAATACTTAATTATTCAATACATTTCCTTTTATTAGCGCTGCAGTGGTTGTTCGATACTTATTCTGATTTCCGAAATCGGTAAAACATTATCCCTTTTTTTTAAAAACCAAGTACTCATTTCTCACGAATGAGGTTTCACACTTTTATCAAAATTCATATCAATTCAAATAAGTCAAGTCTCTTATCTTCTAAAATCAGTAAACCATTCTCTTTATCTCTCTTAAGACGTTATACCTAACTTCCCATAAAGCTAGTATAACTCTTATGTTTTCAAAACCAAGTATTACTCTTCTTTCAAAAAGGTTTCTTAATTCTTTTGAAATACTTCAAGATTCTTATTATTCAGGCTTAAGTCAAAAGACATTGCAGTATAACTACGTTCAGTTTAACACACGTACGTCTACCATACTATATATATATATTCTTTTAAAATATCATGCTCAAGAGTATAGGAAGAATCACATACCTCGCGACGATTATCGACTATAAGCAAAACGCTCCACGGCTATAACCCGGCTAGCCTTGTCCACCTTCCAAGTAGTACATGCTACTCGCAGAACATTCAACCAATAAAGGTTATAAGTTCATCAGAATACAAATCCTATGTAAGTACAGTTTAATCTTCTACTTTAATATTCTTCTGATGCGATTTCAGTTCAAGTCTTTTCTGTAATATCCTTCTATTACAGTTCAATTCTCTTCTATAAATCTTATATTCATTTCTAATAATACTACAGTATGTAATTTCCAATTACAATAGAAGGATAGGATTATTTACCTCGGTAAGCCCAAAATTATCCAAGTTTAAAGTCGATCCTGAGCAACGTTTAGCTCCTACTCGGGGTGCTCCAACCCGCTCCAAACAACCCTTATAAGTTCTACGCAACTTCTACTTAACACTTCAACCGACTATGAAGGTTTTCCTTAGGGTTTCGTTTAGTGGCTAAAGGAATTATAATAGTATTTCTGGGCTTTTCGTATAGAGGTAACCTTGGGAATACTACAAGGTATTTGGGCCAAGGTATTTAGGGCATTATAACAATACTTGGAGAAGTATTTCTCAACCAAGGGGGGGTGTATTTCTCGAAACCAACTAGGCAAGGGGGAGGGGTTCTCGGCCGAGGGCCTCTCTAAGGGGGAGGGGGAGAGGGCTTGGACGAGAGCTCTTACTAAGAGGGGGGAGGATTTTAACACTTAGAAAACATTTTGTGGATGAAGAAGTTCATCAACTAAGGGGGTATTTATAGGTCAAGCAATGGCCAACCAATGGCCAAGATGAAGCCAAGTGCTATGCAAGTGTAGGGCCAAGATTTACCCAAGTACACATTATCCATCTACTCCACAAATATCCTACCTAACCTTGACTAAGCAAAAGCCACAAAAAATCGTCCAAGGAAGCCCATGTTGCCGTCCATTGAGGGTGACAAGTGTCACCCTCCCGTTGATCCAAAATATTTCATCTCTCGTAAAAATCCGCAAAAATTATAAATGACATAGCCGGAATTTTCCCTTCGCAAAGTTTGTAAAACGTTTCGTCGGAAAACGATTCTTTTCGGGGGTTGTGTACAAATTTCGAATCTTGCCTAACTTTAGGCTCAAACTTTCGTACGTACGTCTTCACGTACATACTCTGGAAAATACGGGGTATAACATTCTCCCCTCCTTAGAAACATTTGTCCCGAATGTTCCTTCTCAAGACAGATAACGATCAAGTTCCTCATAGCTTAACCAGTTTGTAAATGCCGCACATGGTCACAGAATAACACGCGCGCAAATACTTAAATCCATGCCAACGAGGAATCACCTCGACGATGCAAAACAGTACCAACTCTCGCTTCTGGTCCAAAGGATACTCCCTTCGCACATTCATTTCACAAAAATGATTACTTCCATCTTTCGGCACAAGTTCACTTCTTTCCTTTCTTGTCGTACTCTTCTCGAACACTCGAACTCTTCCTAGTACACGTACCACACTTCAGTCAACGCTTCTGTTGCCGAAACTTTGGAGTCACTACCTCCAAACTTGGTCATCTTACTAGCTTCACTTTCCTCTAAGGCCATCCCCGGCCTTCACGAACCGATTTTTGGTCGAACACATCCACGAATTCATACGATGGTTACCTAAACTTGGGCCTAGCACCCTCGTGATCCTACCACCTGGCGGGACCACCTCGAACTGACCCAACCCCAAACCGGGCTACGGGTTGACCCGCAACATGGCCCCAACCTGACCCACTTAACGCATCAAGCTCTTGTTCCCCGATCCGAATGCCTTATTTATACAGGTCATGAAAGCTACCACTTCCATTTTACACCACCTAAGGAATTTTCCCACAATTACTCCACGTATACTTATACATTCTGACAAAGATTACCCACAAAATATTGTACTCAAGACGGCCTTACATCTAAGGTCTCAACTGTAATATTCTAAGGTTCATCATTTTCTCACCCCCAGGCTTACCCTTTTCACTAACCAGGCTTCTAAATCACATTTTAGCACAAAGCTATCCGAACATAACACTAAACACATCATCATAACATCAATACATACAAATCTCTAGAGGGTTAAGGATATACCTGAAAAGATAGGCGGTTCAAAGGAGCGCTAAAACTGGGAACTTCCACCGCGACCTCTGCCGTGGCCTGCCGGTGTATGAACATCCTGCCTAGCTATGGAAGGTGAAGAACCCGCAACTGATCTAGTAGTCTGTGCTATCCCACCGCTACCCAGTCGGACGCCTTCGCCGGATGGCCTGTTGGCGCAAGAATAACAATCTCCCAAGTTAGTACGACACTCTCCCTTATGAAGTTTTCCACAACGGCCACACTGAGACAAGGGCGACCTCATCCGGCGAGCACTCCTACCCCCCTGAAAATCTGAAACAGGGAGCCACGACTGCTTTGAATATCCCGGGTCTCGGCGTGGAGGACCACTCTGTACTGGCGGAGGTACATAACTAGCCTGCTGCTGAGGCGGTCCGCCTCGAAAGTTATCAAAGGATCCTGCTGCTCGCCCTCTCGCCGATCTTGGTCATTCCGTCGACCTCTCCGCCTCACATCCAGTGCATAAGCTGCGTGCAGCAATGTCCATGCCCTGAAGAGCTACACCGAACAAGCCTCGCCAAGTAGTCGTCGAGCCCGGTGGCGTGGCGGTGCACTCTGTCTTCCATATCAAGCTACTAACGCGGGACATACCGAGCCAATGAGTCGAACTCACATTGTACTCCCGAACCGTACGCCCGCTCTGCCTCAACACCAAAAATCTGTCGGCCCGAGCCCTCCTCGCCTGTGGAGGCAAGAAATGCGCAAGAAATGCCTCTGAGAACTCGTTCCATACGGTTGGAAGTGCATGCTCTCCCCGGGACAGCTCCCACGAATCAAACCAGTCGACTGCAGTATCACGCAGCCGATGCGAACCCAAGACCACTGACTCGGTCTCCGATGCCTTGATCACTCTCATGATCCGTCAGAATCGCTTGGATGAACTCCTGCGGATCATCCTCGTGCCTCGACCGTAAAACTCGCGGGCTACAACTCGTAAAATCCCATAGCCTCAAACTATCTCGATCTAGGGTGAACCATCTTGCTGCATCGAACCGGCCCTATCCTCAAGTCGCCACAACCCCGGCAATAATCGGGCCAACTCCTTGTAACCCATCTCTCTCGCCTGCATCTGGGATGGAGGCTCGTGTACCGTGGTCTCTGTGAGACCGCCGCTTCTACTCGTAGCTCCTCTCACGCCTTGCCCTTCCGCCCGGGTTGCCTTGCGGAGGCATAATCGGTAAAACGAAATACGTCGGAGGGTCCAACTTATCACACAACTCTAAGGCACGATCTCGGAATGAGAAGAATGGAAACCAATCCTAAATGTCTGCGACCTCACGATTATAGATGGTAAACAACACATCGATAATCAGACTCTACCGCAGACACGGTCAGACACTTTCCGAGGACTAACTGCTCTGATACCACTTTTGTCACGACCAACCGGGCGGATCGTGCCTTACCCCGGACACCCTAGTGATACAACATCAGAGAAAAAAACCAGCGGAAATAAAAACTTAAACATACACTTAGATATGGATCAAGATAAAAGAAAATAGGCCAACCAAAACGGTTGCCTTTCTGCATAAATATATATATATCGACATTTGAACAGTTACAATCCTTACAACCCTGCCCACAACAAACTGCACCTCTAGATTTTTTCAACAACTATGACGGACGGGGCCCCGCCATACCCTGAATGTACAAGAACCTCTGGACTGTGGTAACATACCAAAAGATAAGCCTCCGAAGGAACGGAGCTTCCCAATACGCTGAAAGGTGATCCTAAAAGCGGGGATCGACAGCCGATGTACCTCTACCTGCGGCATGAACGCAGCCCCCCGAAGGAGGTCAGTACAACAGGTACCAAGTATGTGAAACTGTAAAATACTGTAAATGAAATCATAGCAGTCTATATAAAGCAGGAGACATGTATGATCACCAAACTACAGTTCACGATAAATAAGCAGTCATGTAAGTCAGGGACTCACGCCCTCAGAGTCATCACTCAAATATAACTATGGGTCTCACGCCCGCAACATCAATCATGCCCGTGGAATACCTTCCTCACTGCCGGCAGTCTATGATATAATAATACCAAGAAGTGCATATGAACATCAAGTCCTACCTGATGCCAAAGCCGTACTAACAATACTATACAACCAAACCACGAAGCTGACACGGGGCAAGTACGAAAGCCGACTACCAGATACCAAGGCCGTGTCACGTGATCGGCAAGTACGAGGGCTAACTACCAGGTACCAAGGCCGTGTCACGAGACTTCGTCACTACACTGAACGGGGCAAGTGCGAGGGCTAACTACCAGGTACCAAGGCCGAATCAGCCACGAGACGGGGCAAGTACGAAAGCCGACCACCAGATACCAAGGCCGAACAGTAAAACCTCATGGAGAGCTAGTCCATGGAATAACACTATCAACAGGAGCGTACCCGTAGAATTCTCCGTCACTGCCGGCACGTCCAAGTAAGTTCTCAACAAGTCAACCGGCCCTCCATCGAGAGACGCGGTAGTATAGAAACACAATTCTTGCACAACAAAGACTATCACAATAAGCATAGGCAAGTTTCACAACAACAAGCATAGGCAAGTTATACACAACTCAAGGTACTTTCATTTTATGTCAAAGTCCGGGTTTTAACCCTAAAGTACTACGTACGTTAAATTCCTTTTGAAGATCCATTTCTTTTACAAAGGTCACCCGATACCCGTAGTATAACAATAGAGTGACTAACATTGTTAAGTAAACCAAAACACTTCCCTTTGTAAAATCAAGTAACAACATTATTTTCCAAACGTTCAAGTTTGCCTAATTTCAAATGCTCAAGTTTCTCAGTTTCGAAAAGGTTTCGTAGTTCATACTTTTAATCCTTTAAAACAATTTGAGAAACATATGCCTATGTGTGAGTAGGTTATTCTTGTTCATAACAATCTTATTAAAGCATCCATGATCTAGGAAATGTAATATCATTTTGTCTCATCTTAGCTTCTATGCAGATGGAGGTTTCTACTGGTTTTAATAATACTTAATTATTCAATACATTTCCTTTTATTAGCGCTGCAGTGGTTTGTTCGATACTTATTCTAATTTCCGAAATCGGTAAAACATTATCCCTTTTTTTTAAAAACCAAGTACTCATTTCTCACGAATGAGGTTTCACACTTTTACCAAAATTCATATCAATTCAAATAAGTCAAGTCTCTTATCTTCTAAAATTAGTAAACCATTCTATTTATCTCTCTTAAGACGTTATACCTAACTTCCCATAAAGCTAGTATAACTCTTATGTTTTCAAAACCAAGTATTACTCTTCTTTCAAAAAGGTTTCTTAATTCTTTTGAAATACTTCAAGATTCTTATTATTCAGGCTTAAGTCAAAAGACATTGCCGTATAACTACGTTCAGTTTAACACACGTACGTCTACCGTACTATATATATATTCTTTTAAAATATCATGCTCAAGAGTATAGGAAGAATCACATACCTCGCGACGATTATCGACTATAAGCAAAATGCTCCACGGCTATAACCCGACTAGCCTTGTCCACCTTCCAAGTAGTACATGCTACTCGCAGAACATTCAACCAATAAAGGTTATAAGTCTACTGTAAATACAGTCCTATGTAAGTACAGTTTAATCTTCTACTTTAATATTCTTCTGATGCGATTTCAGTTCAAGTCTTTTCTGTAATATCCTTCTATTACAGTTCAATTCTCTTCTATGAATCTTATATTCATTTCTAATAATACTACAGTATGTAATTTCCAATTACAATAGAAGGATAGGATTATTTACCTCGGTAAGCCCAAAATTATCCAAGTTTAAAGTCGATCCTGAGCAACGTTTAGCTCCTACTCCGGGTGCTCCAACCCGCTCCAAACAACCCTTAGAAGTTCTACGCAACTTCTACTTAACACTTCAACCGACTATGAAGGTTTTCCTTAGGGTTTCGTTTAGTGGCTAAAGGAAGTATAATAGTATTTCTGGGCTTTTCGTATAGAGGTAACCTTGGGAATACTACAAGGTATTTGGGCCAAGGTATTTAGGGCATTATAACAATACTTGGAGAAGTATTTCTCAACCAAGGGGGGGGTGTATTTCTCGAAACCAACTAGGCAAGGGGGAGGGGTTCTCGGCCGAGGGCCTCTCTAAGGGGGATGGGGAGAGGGCTTGGACGAGAGCTCTTACTAAGAGGGGTGGGGGGGGGGGGGAGGATTTTAACACTTAGAAAACATTTTGTGGATGAAGAAGTTCATCAACTAAGGGGGGTATTTATAGGTCAAGCAATGGCCAACCAATGGCCAAGATGAAGCCAAGTGCTATGCAAGTGTAGGGCCAAGATTTACCCAAGTACACCTTATCCATCTACTCCACACCTACCTAACCTTGACTAAGCAAAAGCCACAAAAAATCGTCCAAGGAAGCCCATGTTGCCGTCCATTGAGGGTGACAAGTGTCACCCTCCCGTTGGTCCAAAATATTTCATCTCTCGGAAAAATCCGCAAAAAATTATAAATGACATAGCCGGAATTTTCCCTTCGCAAAGTTTGTAAAACGTTTCGTCGGAAAACGATTCTTTTCGGGGGTTGTGTACAAATTTCGAATCTTGCCTAACTTTAGGCTCAAACTTTCGTACGTACGTCTTCACGTACATACTCTGGAAAATACGGGGTATAACAGAAAGTGTAAGCCTTAGAGTTTTTACGTAGAGACCTTAGATGCGAGGCCATCTTGAGTAAGATCTATGTTTATGTTGACCTTTGTCGGGGTGCATTGTATACGTGGGATATATTTGCGTGATAAGTCCCTGAGTGGTATAAAATGAGAGGGTAGTCGAGCTAAGAAGACCACTAGGTTTTCGTGACTTGATTTGTGAGATTGTTCCGGATCGGGGGAACAAGTGTTTGGCACGATAGCGGGTCGGGTTGAGGACCATTCGCGGGTCAACCCGCGGCCTGTTTTGTAGTGGGTCGGTTGGGTGGTCACGGTGGTAGGGTCACGAGGGTGCTAGGCCCAGGTTTAGGTAACCATCGTATGAGTTCGTGGATATGTTCGACTAGAATCGGTTCGGGAGGGCTGGGAATGGCCTTAAAGGAATTTGAGGCTAGTAAGGTGACCAAGTTTGGGGGTAGTGACTACGGAGATTTTGGAAACAGAAGCGGTGACTGAGGTATGGTCCGTATACTAGAAAGAGTTCAAGTGTTCGAGAAGAGTACGACGAGTAAGGAAAGAAGTGAACATGTGCTAAGAAAATAGAAATGATCATTTTGTTGTGAAGAAAATGTGCGAAGAGGATATCTTTTAGACCCAGGGTGGAAGCTTTTGTGATGTAGGAATGATTCCTCGTTGACTTGGGTTAAGTATTTGCGCGTGTGTTATTTTGTGGCCAGGTGTGGCATTGGCAACTTGTTATGAGGAACTTTATCGTTATCTGTCTTGAGAAGGAACATTCGGGACGAATGTTTCTAAGGAGGGGAGAATGTTATACCCCGTATTTCCAGAGTATGTACGTGAGGGCGTACGTACAAAAGTTTAAGCCTTAAAGTAGACTAAGGGACGAAATTTTGTGCACAACTAGCGAAAAGAATCGTTTTCCGACGAAACGTTTTCCGGACTTTGCGAAGGGAAAATTACGGCTATGTCATTTATTATTTTTGCGGATTTTTCCGAGAGACGAAATATTTTGGACCAACGAGAGGGTGTCACCCTCAAGTGGACGGCAAATTGAGGCTCTTGGCACGTTTTTTGTGCCTTTTCTTTAGTCAAGGAGTTGGTAGGATATTTTGGTGGTAGATGGATAAGGTACACTTGCCCAAATCTTGACCCTACACTTGCCCACCACTTGTCTTAATCTTGGCCATTGATTGGCCTATAAATACCCCTTAGTTGAAGACTTATTTCATCCACACTTGAGCAATTTCCACGTCTTGACATCCCTCTCCCTCCCTCTGAAAGTTTTCGTCCAAAGCCACCCTCCCTCGAGAAGGCCCTTGGCGAGTATACCCCCTTGCCTAGTTGTTCTCATAAAATACACCCCCCCTTGGTAGAAAAGTATTCTCCAAGTATAGTTACTATTCCCAAATACTTTAGCTCAAATACCTTGTAGTACTTTCCAAAGTTACCTCTATACGTAGAGCCCGGAAATACTACTATATTCCCTTAAGTCACAAAAACGAAACCCTAAGGAAATCTTCATAGCGGGTTGAAGTATTAAGAAGAAGTTGCGTAGAACTTCTAAGGGTTGTTTGGAGCGGGTTGGAGCGCCCAGAGTAGGAGCTAAACGTTGCTCAGGATCGACATTAACTTGGATAATTTTGGGCTTATCGAGGTAAATAATCCTATCCTTCTAGTGTAATTGGAAATTACATACTGTAGTAGTATAGAAATGAATATTAGATACATAGAAGGATATTACAGAAGAGAATTGAACTGTAATAGAAGGATATTACAGAAAAGAATTAAACTGAAATCGCATCAGAAGGATATTAAAGAATAAGATCGAACTGATTTTACATGTGATTGTATTTACTGATGAGACTTGTGTAGTTTGGCGGGTAGGGAAGTGCTGCCCAATTTTCCGTAGAACAAGGAATCTGTATCTAGAAGTATTCTACAGAGTAGTCTAGACGCTAATAGACTTGTATGACCGTTATAGGTTGAAGTACTGCGAGTAGCGTATTCTACTCGAAAGGTGGAAAAGGCTAGCAGGATTACAGTACTTTGGAGCTATTTGCTAATAGTCGATAATCGTCGCGAGGTATGTGATTCTTCCTATACTCTTGAGCATGATATTTTAAAAGTATATATATATATATATATATATATATATAGTACGGTAGACATACGTGTGTTAATCGAGCGTAGTTTTACTGGCAATGTCTTTTGACTTGAGTCTAAATAATAAGAATCTTGAAGTATTTCAAAAGAATTAAGAAACCTTTTTCGAAAGAAGAGTAATACTTGGTTTTAAAAGCTTAAGAGTTATACTAGCTTTATGGGAAGTTAGGTATAACGACTTAAGAGAGATAAAAAGAATGGGTTATTGATCTTAAAAGATAAGAGACTTGACTTAATTGATTTAATATGAATTTTGTTAAAAAGCGTGAAACCTCATTCGTGAGTAATGAGTACTTGGTTTGTAAAAGGAATAATGTTTTACTGATTTCGGAAATGAGAATAAGTATCGAACAAACCACAGCAGCGTTAATAAAGAAAAATGTATTGACTAATAAAGTATTATTAAAACCAGTAGAAACCTCCATCTGCATAGAAGCTAAGATGAGACAAAATGATATTACATTTCCTAGATCATGGCTGCTTTAATAAGATTGTTATGAACAAGAATAACCTACTCACACATAAGGCATATATTACTCAGTTGTTAAAAGAGAATTATGTTATTAAAATGATTAAGATTATGAACTATGAAATCTTTCGAATAAAAGACGTGAATAATTGAAATTAGGCAAACTTGAACTTTTGAAAAAGAATGTTGTTACTTGACTTTAAGAAGGAAAGTGTTTTGGTTTAACAAGAAGGGCATAATATTACCTTAGTTGTTTTAAAGGGAAAATATGGTATTATCTTAATCTGTCTTAAAAGAGCGTTTAAATGTTATGACCTCTCGACTACCGCGTTCATAGGATGAACCGGGAATGTATTTCACTCGACTACCGCGTTCATGGGATGAACCGGGAATGTATTTCACTCGACTACCGCGTTCATGAGATGAACCGGGAATGTATTTCACTCGACTACCGCGTTCATGAGATGAACCGGGAATGTATTCCACTCGACTACCGCGTTCATGGGATGAACCGGGAATGTATTTCACTCGACTACCGCGTTCATGAGATGAACCGGGAATGTATTCCACTCGACTACCGCGTTCATGGGATGAACCGGGAATGTATTTCACTCGACTACCGCGTTCATGAGATGAACCGAGAATGTATTCCACTCGACTACCAAGTCCATGGGATGTACCGAGAATGTATTTCACTCGACTACCGCGTTCATGAGATAAACCGGGAATGTATTTCACACGACTACCGAGTCCATGAGATGGGCCGGGAATGTATTCCATACGATGCGACACTGGGTCCATGAGATGGGCCGAGACATGTTATACGTATCACACGATTTATACCTAGACTGCCGGCAGTGAGGAAGGAGTTCCACGGGCATGAGGGATGACTTGAGGGCGAGTCCCTGACTTGACGTGACTGCTTTTATATTGTGAACTATAGTTTTGTTATCATACATGTCTCCTGTTTTATTTAGACTGTTGTGATTTCATTTACAGTATTTTTCAGTTTCACATACTTGGTACCTGTTGTACTGACCTCCTTCGGGGGGCTGCGTTCATGCCGCAGGTAGAGGTACATCGGTTGTGGATCCTCGCTCATAGGATCACAGTTCAGCGTGTTGGGAAGCCCCGTTTCTTCGGAGGCTTATCTTTGGTATGTTACCCTGAGTCTGTAGGTTCTTGTACATTCAGGGGTATGGCGGGGCCCTGTCCCGTCATAGTTGTTGTTTTAAAACTCTTAGAGGTCTGTAGTACTGTTGTGGGCAGGGTTTGTAAAAAGGATAACTGTTCGGGTTTTTATGTTATATATATACAGAAGGCAACTGTTTTGGTTGGCCTGTTTATTTATCATATTTCTTGTTTTATGTTTATGTTTTATTTCCGCTGATTTTCTCTGATGTTGTATCGCTAGGGTGCCCGGGGTAAGGCACCAGTCACGGGCCCGGGTTCGGGTCGTGACACTATGTCTAATATGTGATGTGAGGGTATAAGAGGGGGTTCCCAGGTAGGGCACCAGTCGTGGGGTCGGGGTCGGGTCGTGACAGCGGCACCGCCTCGAAACTTTAGTAGGCACTGTGGCGCCATATAGTAGGGTCGCGACGCTGAAGTCTTGATAGAATGTATTCGTGTTTATTTTCTTAAATCGTCCAAACCCTAAATCCAATTTAGGGATCAGATCACGGGTCATTCATTATCACCCACCAATATCAATAAAGCACATATCGACCATCATCCATTCATACCCGTTCTTCGTTCTGCATCATGTTCGCAATGAACCGGTTTTCTACACTGGGATTAGTTCTAGTTAGAACAGAATGACTTCTTCGATTTAGCGTAGTTGATAATTTAGTGTGATTACAAAAGGTTATCCGTTCAGTCAGGGTATGTGGTATTTCAAGTAGCCTTTTTTTAATTCAGTTTAAAACTAATTTTACGTTTAACCCATATTATTATGATATTCAATTGTTACATAACCATTGAACCAGCCTGGGCTCTGATACTATTGTAGGCTTTTGTTGAATTGAAAACACATAAGTAAAGCATAACGGAAGTTTAAAATTTTGTTTTGCTTACCTTAACAATAATTCTGGTATGGTTATATGACAATCAAAATTGTAATGTAAAATATAAACATGAACACTTACAGGTTATTAATCTGGTGTATTTACTAAGGGATTACACGCGACTATTCTTTGACTGCAAACACTATGCTACGGTGTATTCCTCTAATAAGAATGCTAGGAAATCTTGGAAGAGGTTCGAGAGATTTTCTTTTCTAAACTCTAAGTCTAGAAAATGATATTGAATTAGTGTGTTTTAAACTTATGGGGTTGGTGCAACTTATATAAGGGGGCTTAGGTCAAATATCATATTAGGGTTGGGCCTCAAGCCTGGCCCAAATCTCAATGTGCAGTGGGCCAGTCTGACTAGGCCCACTGTTGGGTCAGCGCCGCGGTGCGGGTCGGTGCCGCGGCTAAGTATAGTGGGCAACACGGCTCCTTTTCATCCCGTGTATAATCAGCACGTTTAATTAAATAAAAAATTTAATTAAATAATTTGCATCAAATAGAAATTATCCCATAATTATTATCAATTTAAATATATTGATTCTAAATTGAATATTTAATACTTTCTCAATACACTCGAAGACATAATCGACAGAGTGTGACCCTAGAGGCCTTCACACATTGACATTAATCCAATTAAGGTCCATACAAAACTCCTCGACTGCGTCGTACGACGAACTCAATATGTGAAGTACGTTTACATGAATCCAGCAAACATAACCTTTATGTGAGATGGTAATTTCCTTTCATTCGTGACACACTCGATCAAGCTTAGGATTTTCCACGTGTCTATCCAAATGGCTTGATCACTTTATCTCATCTGTATTAGTCGACAACTAGACCATATTCTAAATATGTCTCTTGCATTGGCCAATGACTTGGTCGGCCTAATATCACTGAGAAGTTGAGCGTTCTCTCGAATATCCAATTGAGCAATGGATCTTATTCTTGTCTTAACTACCACCTTAGTTTACATCGTAATGTACCCAACACAAGTCGTATCTTATCTTATAAAAAATTTAAGCTTAGTACATGATCAAAGTACATTACTCTGTAAATAAGGTGTGTATTAACCTCAAGTCAAAGGACCTTTAATCCCTGTTTATCTATTAGTTTTTAATTCTTATCTTCGGTGCGGGGTAGAGCAGTTTGGTAGCTCACAATACTCATAACCTTTAGGTCACATGTTCAAATCCTGTCTCCACAACATCTTTATGGAAAGAGATAACATAATAGAGAAAAATGGGTACGCTAATCAATAATTAATGGGTTGTAAAACCCCAACTTTTCAATCTTCTAACAAAAACAAAAGATAGTGGTATTTGCGAATAACATAATGGAGGCATTCACACAATATAGATTGATCAGAAATCTTATTCATATCTAATATAGTACCTATGGGTACATAAGAAATGTATTGAATCAATTATTTTTAATGAATAGATTTTATCACAACTTCGAATATAGAATTCAAATGGATCAAATAGGAAATGATACTCTAAATCATAGAACTATAATGAAATATACGATCAGCCAATATTTATCGAATTTGAAAAAGAGTCAGAAGAAATGGTTTGATCCTCTTATCTTGATTTCTTGAACCAATAGATCCATGAATCGGGATCCCGATGCATATAGATACAAGTGGTCCAATGGGAGCAAGAATTTCCAAGAATATTTCGAACAGTCCATTTCGAAGCAGAAGAGTCATTTTCAAGTTGTGTTTGATTGATTACCTATTAATCAATATTTGATTGATTGGTCTAAGATTATCGACAAAAAAGATTTGTCTAAGCCACTTCATTTCTTTTTGTCTAAGTCATTTCATTTCATTTCTTTTTGTCCAATTCACTTCTTTTTTTTGTCCAATTCACTTCTTTTTTTGTTCAAGTTGCTTTTCTTTTTGTCTAATTCACTTCCTTTTTTCTGTGTGAGTTTCTGAAATATCCATATTCATAGGTCCGAGATCTACATCTATGAATTTAAATGTTCGAATGATCAACCTGCAATTAGTTGTTAGAATCAATAAATTCATACAATCGTCTATAAAGGCAAACCTACTGTTTTTGTCGTGAAGAAGTTTACGCACTCACAAAGAGCAAATTAGAATATTGAGCAAACCCTGTCAAACATATTTGAGAGAGTTTTAATTTCACAAGTGCAACCTAGTACAATGAACGAGATTGAAGAGACTATTTAATAGATAGATTCTTGTATTAGGATTAGGGCTGTCCAATGGGGTGGGGTATATCGACCAGGCCCGCACCCCCACTTGTCTGCAGGTGCTCGGTATCGGTATGATGCGTGCAGGGCCGAGAAAAAACTGACCCGACCACCTTGACCAGGCCCGCTGGACCAGGCCAGGCCCTTCCCACCCCATCCGACCCCTACTAGCCGTTGCACAATAGATTTGTCCAATTTGGCGTTTTGCAACGTCCAAATACCCTCCCCCAGCTCCCTACCCCCTAATATTTATTTTTAACCCTTAAGTTATTATATTTACACTTTAACCCAATTTCTCAACTATAAATACTTCATTTTTCTTCATTCTTTCTCACAAATCTTCCTACAATTACAATCTCTCTAATAATATCTCAATCTATCTCTCATTCTCTTTACATTGTGTTCTAAATATCCAATTTAATTTATTCATTTGGGAATTGACAACTTGCTTGAGGATCATCCGTTGAGCAAAATTTCAATTTTCAACATCTCTCGATTACACGTCGACGTTACGTCGGCGTTTGGTACATTCGTTCCTTTATTAAATTATTATTGTTTGTTTATTTTAATTAGCACAATTAATTTCATTATCTTTAACTATTAAATATTTAATAACATAAATTAAAATTAAAGGATTAAGAGGTATATTGGGTATGTCTGATTCTAGTAGGGGTAACAAGGGCAATGGTCCTTCTTCTAGTCATCCTATTCCTCCTAGACAGGATGATTTTATTGATACTGAAAATTTTCCTGAAGTACCATTAGATTTAGACGATGAACTATTTTTTGGAAATCAACAAGAGTTTAATTTAGAAGAACATCTATATGACACACCAACTAATCTATATGACACGCTAACTAATTCACCTCAAATTGGAATGCCTCTTATTCCCCCTAGTATGAGACGAGGCCCACCAGAACGAAAATTAACATCACATGTATGGGTTTTTTTTGATAGAGACGTACAAAATCAAGTTGCTACATGCAAAATTTGTAAAAATGTTTATAAATTTAAAATGGGAAAATGTCAGAGCGGGACGGGAGGTTTAATTATACATTTGAATAACAAACACAAAGTTAGGTGGGATGAATATAAGGCTCAAGTGAAGGGTGAGTCAGCAATGACCTCTCAGTCGGGACAAGCTTCACATACTGTCCCGCACCAGGTACAGGGTCAAATTTACCCTATGACGGGGCAGTTGTAGGCCCTAAATACGATAAAATAAAAGATAGAGAAGAATTATCAAAATTAGTTGTAGTGGAGGGTTTTCCTTTTTCATTTCCTGATTCTCCTGGTTTTATTCATTATATAAGATCAATGTACAATCCTGCTTATAACGGTTTTCCTAGATCAACTGTTATAAGAGATGTTTTTAAATTTGCACACGAATATCAACAATATTTACGTTATTATTTATATCATTATCCTGGAAAAGTATCTATCACATCTGATATAGTTTGTAGTACTAACGGTCATGATTATTTAACTGTAACATGTCATTGGATAGACTATAAATGGTCTATGCAAAAACGTATTTTAGCATATAGATAGTAGGCACACTGATATTTTTATTCAAGAAAATATTTCTTCTGTTTGCGATTATTATGGCATATCTGATAAAGTCATGATTATTGCATTAGTTAATGTTTCTTCTAATATTTTTGTTGTTAGATTATTAAATATTGCCTTAACTCCATCTTTTCCAGATCATTTTCATATAAAATGTGCATGTCATATTTATAACTTAGTTGTAAAGGATGGTATAAAACTTTTTTAAGACATTCTTGCAAAAATTCAATTTTCTATAAACTATATTTTTAAAATAATAGAATACAACGACTAAAAGAATATAAAAAAACTTGTCAAGATTGTGATCTAGCTTATAGAAAAGTTTCCGAAGAAGTATGCACCCGATGGAATTCTTTATACAACCAAGTACGTGTTGCTTATGAGTATACACAACCTATAACCCAATTTTTTAACGCCCGTAATCGAAATTCTAGTGATATGCTTATAGATTCCGATTGGGATACAATTTTAGAACTTAATATATTTTTAGAGAAATTTTATCTAGCTACTAAAGAATTTTTCCGAAATTTATTATCTTACTATTTCATCAATGTTATTTTATATAGCTCTAATATTTATATTACTTAGTGAATATATGACAAAACCAGCTTTTAAGGAACCTATTAAAAAATATTTAAAAAAATGAAAAAATATTTTATTCCTATTCCCCCAATATTTTTTATTAGTGATGTATTAAATTCGTCTATTAAAATAGACGGTTGTAAAAATCTTGTTGAAACTATTTACGATTGCATATATACACTTCCACCTCCAACTCCTAAAAATCTAAATGACCCACCACCTGTTGAAATGAGTAGAGAAGAAGTGTTGTCTAGCATTCAAGATGAATGTAAAAAATTATATACGCATTATCAACAAGAAAGTGCTAGCAACCAACCGACTTTCATGCCATCTTCTTCTTCTTCAACACAACCTCAAAAACGACATGTTGTTTCTGCAGCTAGTATTCAAAGTCTCAGACAGAGAATTTTTAGTGGTACAATTTTTAACCAAATTAGCGAGTTTGATGTTTTTGTTTTGCAGGGTGTTGTACCGTACGAAACAATTGAAAATGAAGAGGGACATGAAGACTTGCTAAAATACTGGAGGGAGAATGAGAAGAATTTTTCAACACTAGCAAAGATGGCCGAGATGTGTTGAACATTCAAGCATTATCAACAGCGTCCGAAAATGCATTTTCTGCGGGAAGATTTCAAATAGGGGAGCACAAACATTCATTGGCAAGAGACTCATTAGAGATTGCAGTTCTATTCAGAGACTGGATTCGTGCGGAGCGTAAGAGGTGCGACAACGGATCGGCGAAGAAGAAGAAGACTACAACTACAATGAAATCTTATCCGACGGATGTGCAAGCGACGTCGTCAAATTTGACCAAGATATACCAATTCCAACCGAAGAACCACAATACATTATAAAGAAACTAAAAAATGTGTTTCTTAAAATATAATTCTTTTAATTGTAATTTTATTATGTTATTTATTTGCAACTTTCAATATCACGAAGTTGCAATTTTGAAATTGTATTACAAAAAAAAACCATACTTCTAGTCGAATAATATAAGAGGCACAAAAATAGCCTTGGGATATTTTTATTAAACTATCTTGTTGTGTATGTGTGTTATTTATTTATTTAATTTAAAGGCAAATAAAATAATGACCCCGACCCCACCCTGACCCAACCCTGACCCCCTCTGAATCGGGATGGGGCGGCGGAACACCCCGCCAGCCCCTCCAGACCCTGACCTCGACCTACCCGCCAAACCCCGCCCACCCCGACCCGACCCCGCCCCACCCTGCCCCATTGGAAAGCCCTAATTAGGATTGTCTTAGAGTTGCACCTTATAAACTTTCATAGAAGCATATTTATAGGTGAACATTTGTCGAATTCAACTTCAAGTTAGGGATCAATTTGAAGTTGGCTTACTAGTCTCGAGAGATTAGTGAGATAGGAATTAGAGTTTAGTTCCTAGGTTACAGAGTTTGTAACTTGAATGTGCATAGGCTAACATTTTAGTGGAGTTTGGGTTAAATCCTACAAAGATGTAGGTCGTGGTTTTCTCTATCCTTATAAGTCAGGTGGCTTCCGCATAAAATTGTTATGTCCTTGCTTCACTCTTTTTTACTATTCAACAGACGCTACACTTAAAATAAGTAGAGTAACATGTTTTATCCTATAGACAAATATTATGTATCGCTTAGGATAGATATTTGGGAATGCATAATACCATCTAGCCTGATTTTTGTAGCCATTTTCATGTGGCCATGAATCAATTTAAAATGTAGTCATATGTGTTTCAATTATAACAAATTTCATGCAAAAAATCAATTAAAACATTTCAATGGAAGCTAATTTTTAAAAGTAATTGCAATTAAAAATTAAATAAAAATATTTAATCTAATTGCTTGATTTAATGGAGCAGAATATTTATCAATCAATTATTGATTAGTTTAAACAACTAATTAAATAGTTGTTTTCACTGTTTTGATTTTAAAATTGATAAATATGCTTAAAATATGAATTATATAATAAAATATTCAAATATACCATAATATACTTTATGATATTTTGCAAAATAAAATAGCAAAATGTCAACAAAGTAATTTGCAAGATTCTTTTTACTTTAAAAATCACGCACTCTACTCCATTTGCGATTCAAGAAGTCCGGCTAATTAAATAAAATTCATGGATGGCAAAAATTAGGTATCAACAATGACAACAATGGCTTTAACTGAACTGCAGAAATGTCCAGTTAGGCTATCTGGACATGATGTGTCGTAAAAATACAACACATTTGATATCATTTACTTGATCTTTTGCTATTCCTTAAGTATATTTTATGTCGTTTCTTATGTGTTTTGTGCTTTTTTAGGAGTATGAAGTCAAAAGTGCCAAGAACTAGAAAACATTGCCTAAACAAAGCTGAAAGAACAATATGTGGCCGCATAATACAAAATGTGGGCTGCATATCTAAGGCGCAAAGAAAATTGAAGCAAGCAATTTTAAAGTCAAAATGCTCAGTAAAATGCGGACCGCAAATCACAACGTATACTGCAACGGAAAATTTAGATTTTGGTCATTAGCCAAAGATGCCAATATGTGGACTAAAAGTATGTGTGTCCTAGAGAAAATCATTATTAGGGACAAATGTACTTGAACACATTCGTATAATTATAAGATTAATATTTTTATGGCATTTGCAATTATTGAATTATTATTTGATTGTTTGTAATTATTCATTAATGTGCTTATGTTGTCACTAATAGAGTGAGATATTGAAGATAAAGCGTAACTCTCAAAGTAGCCTCGACTAATGATCATCGAGAATGGGATATCGATGATATGTTGTAAGTCAACATATAGTCTGCATCACATTCTTGAAGAATGTAGTATGTCTCACCTACTACTAGTAATGGTTACTAGTGATGGACACATGGATTCTTTGGGAAAGTATTGGTATACCCTGCTGATAAATTATTTGTTATACATGTCTAGAGTGTTATCAGTGTGTGGGAGATAAAGGTCATTTGACTTGAGATCAATACGCACCTTGTTTACAGAATAATATACTTTGACCCTGTCCTAAGCTTAAACTCCTTATAGGATAAGATATGACTTGTGTTGGGTACATTACGATGTAAACTAAGGTGGTAATTGAGCCAAGAATAGGACTCATTCATCGATTGGATATTTAAGAGAACACTCAACTTCTCAATGATATTAGGTCGACCAAGTCATTGGCCAATGCAACAGACATATTTAGAATATGGTCTAGTTGTCGACTAATATAGATGAGATAAAGTGATCAAGCCATTTGGATAGACACATGGAAAATCCTAAGCTTTATCGAGTGTGACGCGAATGAAAGGAATTTATCATCTCAGATAAAGGTTATGTTTGTTGGATTTATGTAAACGTACTTCACATATTGAGTTTGTCGTACGACGCAGTCTAGGAGTTCTATATGGACCTTAATTGGATTAGGGTCAATATGTGAAGGCCTATAGGGTCACACTATGTCGATTGTCTATTCGATCTAAGGGTGTATTGAGAAAGTATTAAATATTCGATTTGGAATCGAGATATTTAAATTGATATAAACTATGGGATAATTTTTATTTGATGAAAATTATTTAGTTAAGTCAAAATTGAATTTTGGATTTAATTAAATATGCTGAATATATTAACCAAACGGGAACGACATTGGACGTCAGGCGCCGTGGCGCCTACTAAGATGAGCCGCGACGCTTACCCGGTAGTTGGCCCAGTCAGACTGACCATTGTACTTTGGTTTTTGGGCCACGCTTAGAGCCCAACCCTAATCCGGTTTTAACCTAAATACTAACTATATATATAGCACTAATATCATTGTTATGAATACCTAATTCTATTAAACAAATTCTAGACTTAGAGTTTAGAATAAAGTTTCTCAAACCTCTACCAAGATTTGCTAGATTTCTTGATAGAGGAATACACTGCAGCAATGTGCTTGTAATCGAAGGGATAGTCGTGTGTACGCCCTTAGTAGAGATTCCAGATTAAACAACCTATAAGTATTTTTGTTTAAGTCTTTACATGTTTCAATTGTATTATAACCATACCAGAAGGAATTATTGGGTAAATAAAAAAAAATTAAACTTTTAATGTGCCATACTTGTATTTTTTGAACCCAACAAAACCCAACAGTGGTATCAGACCCTGGGCTGGTTCAATGGTTATATAACAATTGAATAAGATAATAATATGAGTTAAACATATAATTGGTTTTTACACTGAATTAAAACAAAGCTTCTTGAAATCCTACATACCTTGACTAAACAGTTAACCTTTTGATGTCACCCTAAATTCTCAACTACGCTAAATCGAGGAAGTCATTCCATGAAGAACGGGTAGTAATGTATGATGGTCGATATGTGCGTTATTAATAATAGTGGGTGATGATAAAGGATATGTGATCTAATCCCTAAATTGGATTTAGGGTTTGGATGATTTTTAAAAAATCAACACGGATAGCATGCTGGAGTTGATCTTGGTTAAAAACACTATTAAATTGTTCCCAAAAATTTAATACAAGTCTCATTTTAAAATGAAGGCGTCGTCCGTTATAATTGATTGTAGTGCAAAAATCTTTTCGGCGAGATGAGTATTGATATCACAACATTTACTCTAAGTCTACGAGGACTCAAACTCTTTCATAGATGCATGTTAAATGTAGAAGTGGGTGATAAACGTTCATGAGTATTTACACCACATTATTTTCTCTATAAGGCAAAATTCACTTAGATTCATAATTGCAGTCGCATAATGGGGTTGACTTGCTAAGCTGCCTTGGTGCCATAGCGTCGGACAAGCCGATGGATGCAGATCATTTATTTAGAACATTCGGTTAAACAAGAGTTAAAAATTGTTTATAATTGGTTTGGAGACCTACCAAGTTGTGTTGTTGAGTTATCAGCCACAACAAACGCGAAAATAGCATGAACCTGGATCTTGACCCATTGTGACCATATTTGATATGAGTTTGTATTCTTCCATGCGGTCAAATAATATGTTAAAATAGTGGGAGCTAATTAAACTAAAGGTCATGTTAATTAGTTAACGAATGTGTTCAATAGAAATTATATTAGAGTTTAATTTCAAGTCTATTTATTTCTTATATATATATAAAATGTCGAATATATCACTGAAAATGAGACAAACAAGTTGACTGGAGCTAATTAGACATAGTGTTCTCCACAATACCTGCTGAAGACTCTGCTGAGTATGCCCTGTTTGACAAGGTGGCTTATCAGAAACATCTAGACCATGCTACCTCGGCATAGTGTGTAACGTTTTCCTCTATGACTATAGAGTTACAGAGGCAACATGAAAACATGGGCCGTAACGAAATTCTAGAATACTTGAAGAGTCTTTATGACTCACAGTCTTAAACAATGGAGTATGAACTTTTGAGAGACCTTTTCGAATGTAAGTTGAACGAAGGGGGTCAAGTGTCAGCGCATGTTCTGAATATGATTGGGTTGATAGAAAGGTTGGCTTCTATTGGAACGAAGCTGCCTATAATGTCTATGTCAACCTGATCCTGAATTCGCTTCCTGGTTCATTTGAGAATTTCATTGTGAACTTCAATATGAATGGGACCAAGGAGATTCTTCCAGAGCTTTACAACATGTTGAAGACTTTGAATTATCTAGCTCTAAAAGTAAAGTTGTGCTCATAGTGGGCTCATCTAGCAAGTTCAAACCCAAGGGTAAGAACATGCAGAAGAAGAAGAAGGGTAAGGAAGTTGTTGCACCAATAATTTTGAAACCTGGAGGGGGTGTTCAGAAGAAGGAAAAGGTATATGCGGATGTGTATGTCACACCCCGAATTCGGGCCCGTGACTGGTGCCTTACCCCGGGCACCCTAGTGATACAACATCAGAGAAAACCAGCGGAAAATAAAACATGAGTCATGAAACAAGAGATATAATAAATAAACAGGCCAACCCAAAACAGTTGCCTTCAGTATATACATAAAACCCGAACAGTTTAATCCTTTTACAACCACGCCACAACAAGTATTTCTGCACCTCTAAGATTTACAACGACTATGACGGGACAGGGCCCCGCCATACCCCTGAATGTACAAGAACTTACAACTCAGGGAACACATACCAAAAGATAAGCCTCCGGAGAAACGGAGCTTCCCAATACGCTGAACTGTGATCCTATGAGCGGGGATCCACGACCGATGTACCTCTACCTGCGGCATGAACGCAGCCCCCCGGAGGTCGATGCAACAGTACCAGTATGTGGCCTTAAAAATCGTAAATGAAATCATAATAGTCTAGATAAAGCGGGAGACATGTATGATAACCAAACTACGATTCACAACATAATAGCGATCATGTCAAGCGAGGACTCACGCCTCTAGTCATCCTCCGTACGTGGAACTCCTTCCTCATCTGCGAGCGATCTAGGTACAAATCGGTGATCGTCTAACATGTCTCGGCCCATCTTATGGATCAAGTATGAAAGCGTGTGGAATACATTCGGGTGAACCGTAGTCGAGTGAAATACATTCCGGATGAGCCGTAGTCGAGTGAAATACATTCGGATAAACCGTGTCGAGTGAAATATATTCGGATGAACGGTAGTCGAGTGAAATACATTCGGATGAGCCGTGTCGAGTGAAATACATTCCCGGATGAACCGGTAGTCGAGTGAAATACATTCCTTGCACAACAAGTCTATCATACGCAAAACGTAGGCAAGTTTTACAACAACAAGCATAGGCAAGTTATACACAACTCAAAGAAACCAGGTTTTAACCCTAAAGTGTTACATACATTAACTCTTTTTAAAAGATCCGTTTCTTTCACATAAGTCACACAATACCCGTAGTATAAAAATAGTGACTATCTTTTTAAGTAAACAAAATGCTTCCCCTTTTGTAAAATCAAGTAACAACATTATTTTCCAAACGTTCAAGTTTGCCTAAATTCAAATGCTCAAGTCACTTATTTTAGAAAGGTTTTATAACTCATAGTCTTAATCCCTTTTAAAACAATTGAGTAACATATGTCTTATGTGTGAGCGTTTATTCTTGTTTACAACAATCTTATTCAAAGACCATGACCTAGGAAATGTAATACAATTTTGTCTTATCTTAGCTTCTATGCAGATGGAGGTTTCTACTGGTTTTAATAACAATTAGTTATTTGTCAATACACTTTCCTTTATTAGCGCTGCTGTGGTTTGTTCGACACTTATTCTCATTTCCGAAATCAGTAAAACATTATTCTTTTTACAACCAAGTACTCATTACTCGCAAATGAGGTTTCACAACACTTTTAACAAAATGTTAATTACCAAGTAAAACAAGTTAAGTCTCTTATCTTTCAAGATCAAGTCTCTTAACTTTTACAATCAATAAACCATTCTTACCTACATAGAGTTGTTATAACTAACTTCCCATAAAGCTATTATAACACACTATGTTTTAAACCAACCAACTCATTTAGCATATGTACGTCTACCGTACTACATAGTTTACAAAACATCATGCTCGAAGGATAGGAAGAGGTTCACATACCTCGCGACGAGTATCGACAATAAGCAAAATGCTCCAAGTACTACAACCTTGCTAGCCCTTTCCACTCCTTAAGTAGAATACGCTACTCGTAGTACTTCCACCTATACGGCCACAAACGTCTATTAACTTCTAACCGTACGGTTCCATATTCTACAGAAAATTCGGCTCTCCCCATGACAGCGTAAATCTCTCTCTATCGAGGGCTACCAAGCCAACCGAGGGGTTTATACGTCTAACCGGACGTGTACAATTCTACTACACAACAAGCTACACAAGTCTCATGTCTGATCCTATGTAATTCTGATTCGATTCTTTTCTTGAAATTCAGGCTTAAGTCAAAAGACATTGCCGCAGTATTAAGCTTAGTTCTATATATAGTATACTTCAACTATATAATACAACAACATGTAATTTCCAATTACAAAAAGGGGGACAAGATTATTTACCTCGATAAGCCCAAAATTATCCGAGATAAAAGTCGATCCTGAGCAAGGTTTAGCTCCTACTCCGTGCGCTCCAAACAACCCTTAGAAGTTCTACCCAACTTCTACTTAAATACTTCAACCAACAAAGAAGATTTCCTTAGGGTTTCGGTTTGAGACTTAAAGGATAAAAAGTAGTATTTCCGGGCTCTACGTATAGAGGTAACTTTGGAATACTACAAGGTATAAGGCTAAGGTATTTTGGGCATTATAACAATACTTGGAGAGTATTTCAATACCACAAAGGGGGGGGTACCTCACGAAAACACTCCAAGATAGGGGGGGTTCTCGGCCAAAGGGCCTTGACAAGGGAGGGGAACTCTCGGCTCGAGGCCTCACAAAGTGGTGGGGAGTTGGACGAGAGCCAACAAGAGGGAGGAGAGGGTTTCAAGACTTAGACAAGTGAAGAGTGGATGATGAAGTTCATCTCTAAGGGGGGGTATTTATAGGAAAGCCAAAAGCCAACCAATGGCCAAGATCAAGCCATGTGCAAGGCAAGTGTAAGGCCTTGATCAAGCCAAGTGCACCCTATCCCCTACTCCACAAAACATGGCTCAAAACAATGCACAAAACAAGGCCAAAACAAGGCACAAAACAAGGCACCAATAAGGCACAAGACGTGAGCCAATCGGCCACCAATCCGTCCACCATGAGGGTGACAAGTGTCACCCTCCCGTTGGTCCAAAATGTTTCGTCTCTCGGAAAAATCTGCAAAAATAGTAAATGACATAGCCGGAATTTTCCCTACGCAAGCTGTGGAAACGTTTCGTCGAAAAACGACTCTAACCGGGTGTTGTGCACAAAAGAATTCGGCCAAGCCAATTTGAAATTCGAATTTCTCTACGTACGTCCTTACGTACATACTCTGGAAATACGGGGTATAACATTCTCCCCTCCTTAGAAACATTCGTCCCGAATGTTCCTTCTCAAGTCTCAACACAAACATGCGCTAGTATAGTCTTCACTGCTATATGCACGAAAACAATCATGCCACACCTGGCCATAAAATAACAAACGCACAAATACTTAAACCCAAGTCAACGAGGAAACACCTCTAATCATCACAAAAACCCCTCACCTGAGGTCTAAAATATACTCCCTTCACACCTTCATTTCATAAAAGAAACGATCACACACGTTCACTTCTCCCCTAACTCGTTGTACCCTTCTCGAACACTCGAACTCTTTCTAGTATCCGTACCACACTTCCGTCAACGCTTCTGTTTCCAACCCTTGGAGTCACTACCTCCAAACTTGGTCATCTTACTAACTTCGATCTTCTCTAAGGCCGTTCCCGGCCTCCACGATCCGCTTCTGGTTGAACATATCCACGAATTCATACGATGGTCATACAATCTTGGGCCTAGCATCCTCGTGACCCTACCACCTGGCGGGACCACCCAGAACTGACCCCACCTCAATCCGGGCTACGGGTTGACCCGTATCACGTCCTCAACCCGACCCACAATCGCGTAAAACCCTTGTTCCCCGATCCGGAACAATCTTACCTATTCAAGCCATGAAAGCTACCACTTCCATCACACATTACCCATGGTCTTATCACACAAATATATCCCACGTACACTACGCACTCTGATAAAGGTCAAACATAAAATAAATCTTTTACTCAAGACGACCTTACCAGTAAGGTCTCAATCGTGAAATAATCTAAGGTTCACACTTTCCATGCCCCCCACGCTTACCCTTCCAACTAACCATGTTTTCTAACTCACAAATAACACAACGCTATTCGTACATAGCACATAATAATGAGACCATCATAACAAGCATACCAAAACTCTAGAGGGTTAAGGATATACCTGAAGCTACCGCTCCACTCTAATCATAGGCCTGCCCTGCAGGGCGCATAACTGTAGGAGGCGATGAACCAGCCACTGATCCTGAAGGCTGAGTCGTGCTGCCTGAACCCCTCCTATAAGCACAGTCTCTCGTCACATGGCCCTGACGGCCGCAGGTGAAACAAGCACCAGTAAATAGACGACATTCCCCGGGATGACGCCTGCCACATCGTCGTGGCGAGGGCGTGAATCCTGCGGCTAGAACTTACGTAACCACGTAAACCGAAGCCACGGAGCTCGACCCGGCTCGAATACCCGAACATCACGAAGGCGCGGAGGACCACTGCATCTTGGCGGAGGTACATAACTAACTTTCTTGAGGCGGTCCGCCTCGAAGGTCGCCAAAAGACCCTGCGTTGCAGCCTCTTCGCTGATCCCGGTCATTCCATCGACCTCTCCGTGCCTCGCATCCTAGTGCATGAGCTGCGTGCGGGCAATGTCCATGCCCCAGCAGAAACACCCGCACAAGACTCACCATATAATCATCAAGCGGTGGCGTGGCGATGCACCCTATCCTCCATATCGGCAACTAGCGCGAGGACATATCGAGCAAAGAATCGAACTCGACATTGTACTCCCGACGGTCGCCCTCTGCCTCGAGAACAAAAATCTATCGGCGTGCCCTCATCTTCGGAGGAAAGAAGTGCGTGAGAAAGCCCCGAAAACTCATCCCATCTGCTGGAGTGCATGCTCTCCCGGAAAACTCCGCAAATCAAACCAATCGATCGCGGTATCACGCGGCCGATCGCGAACAAAGGTCACAGACTCGGTCTCTCAAGCCTTGATCACCGCGTGATCGGTCAGCGTCGGATGAACTCCTGCGGATCATCCTCAGGCCTCGACCCGTAAAACTCTGGCGGGCTACAACTCAGAAAGTCCCGAAGCCTCAAACTATTTGCTCGGGGGTGAACTACGGGTGCGGCTGGAACTGGAACTGCTGCATCCAGCCTACCCTCATGTCTGGCCACTATCCTGGCAAATAACTGGGCCATCTCTCGGTACCCCATCTCCTCAGCTCTAGGCTGTGGGACTGGAGGTGCGGGTACTGTGGTCTCAGCAGCCACTGCTGCGGCTCTAAACTCTGCTGGGGCTGGCGGCGTCGCAAAACTCGCCGTCGGAAGCACTGTCTCCGGTACTGACCGGGCCTGCGCCCTCGTACTCCTCTGTATCCCACTAGCAGCTCCCTCGGCTGCCTTGCCCTTCTGGGCCAGGGTTGCCTTGCGCGGAGGCATAACTGGTAAAAATGAAATACGTCAGAGGGGTCCAACTTACAACTCAGCTCTAAGGCACGATCTCAGAATGAGAAGAATGGAAACCAATCCTAAATGTCCTATAGCCTCCTGATTATAGATGTGGTGCACAACACACCGATAATCAAGACTCTACTAGACACGGTCTGTAGACACTTTCCGAGGATTAACTGCTCTGATACCACTATGTCACACCCCGAATTCGGGCCCGTGACTGGTGCCTTACCCCGGGCACCCTAGTGATACAACATCAGAGAAAACCAGCGGAAAATAAAACATGAGTCATGAAACAAGAGATATAATAAATAAACAGGCCAACCAAAGCGATTGCCTTGGTATATACATAAAACCCGACAGTTTAATCCTTTTACAACCACACTTGGTACTACAGACCTCTAAGATTTACAACGACTATGACGGACGGGGCCGCCATACCCACAATGTACAAGAACCTACAACTCGGGAACACATACCAAAAGATAAGCCTCGGAGAAAGCGGAGCTTCCCAATCTGTTGAATTGTGATCCTAAGAGCGAGGATCCACGGCCGATGTACCTCTACTGCGGCGAAGCGGCCCCGAAGAGGTCGATCTGACAGTACCAAGTATGTGAAAGCTGTAAAAATCGTAAATGAAATCATAATAGTCTAGATAAAGCGGGAGACATGTATGATAACCAAACTACGATTCACAACATAATAGCGATCATGTCGAGCCGGGGACTCACGCCTCTAGTCATCCTCATGCCCGTGGAACTCCTTCCTCACCGCCGCGATCTAGGTACAAATCGGTGTACGTCTAACATGTCTCGGCCCATCTTATGGACCAAGTATAAGCGTGTGGAATACATTCGGGTGAACCGTAGTCGAGTGAAATACATTCCGGATGAACCGTAGTCGAGTGAAATACATTCGGATGAGCCGTGTCGAGTGAAATACATTCCCGGATGAACCGGTAGTCGAGTGAAATACATTCCCGGATGAACCGGTAATCGAGTGAAATACATTCCCGGATGAACCGGTAGTGTCACGACCCTTTTCGGGGCCCGTGACTGGTGCCTTAACGGGGCACCCAAGTAGTCATACATCAGAGTAACCAGCGGAATATAAAACAAGACAGGAAACAGTTTATAAAATAAGACACAGTTTATGTGAGAAAACGTCGCCTTTCGGCATAATATATATAACTCAAGTTTTGCAGTTACATCCCAACTATACAATGGTACTACAGACCTCTAAGGAAGTAAACAACTATGGCGGGACAGGGCCCCGCCATACCCTGACTGTACAAAACTATCTACAATACAGGGAGATCATACCCAAAAGTAGAGCCTCCGGAGAAGATGGAGCTCCTGACACCAACGCAAAGATCCTAAGGATGTGGATCTAGCACCTGCGGCATGAACGCAGCCCGAGAAGTCGATAACAGTACCAAGTATGTGAAACTATAAATGCGAAATGAAATCAAAGTATTTAAAACCTTTTCACAAATACAATCAGTTCAATTGCACATAGTGCCACATCACAAACAACAATGGTAATAGGAAAAGCGCAGTGTCTATTCTAGGCGCGAATGATCGGGCAAGGCGATCGCCCATAGTATCATTCTGCGTGCCTAGTCTCGACTTCCGCATCCGCATAGTCGCACCGCACCGCGTGGTATTCCTCGCGCCGGGGCAGCCAACCCCGGCATCCGCCTAGGCTCCGCGACCGCGTAGCCTCAAAAGACCGCGTAGTCTCAGCGGACGCGTAGGAATCCCCGCGTCGGGCTAAACACCGAATGATCAATCACGGAGCATACCGCTGCTCGCATAGTCTCACGGACCGCATAGGCCGTATAGACCCGCGTCGAGGCAAGCCCTCGGTATAACGATCGAGGGTAGGTGATACAATAACGATCTGACGGACTTACCGGTTAGAAATGTAAGCCTGCAAGAATGCCCCCTTACACAAAGATTTCAAGACACTAACACAGTAGCATCATAATATGTCTACTTATCAAACAAATCTTACTACACTTAAGAAATCAATACAAGGCTTTTATAAACAAACAAGTAAAGCAGTTCCTTTTTATCTTTCTTAAGTTGTTATACCTAACTTCCCATAAAGCTAGTATAACTCTTAAGCTTTTATTTTAAAACCAAATATTTATCTTCTGTTAAAAATGATCGATAGTTCTTTTGAAATGCATCAGGATTCTTATTATTCAGGCTTAAGTCCAGAAGACATTGCCGTAGTTATTATTCAGGCTTAAGTCAAACGACATTGCCGTAGTTATTATTCGATTAACACGTATGCGTCTACCGTACTATATATATGTTAAAATATCATGCTTAGGAAGAATCACATACCTTCCGCGAAAACCTCTGCCAAGTTGAATATGTCGCGCAGAGAATCAAATTTATAATAGTCAGAGCATATCTATCAAAGACTACTCTGAAGGTCATTCTAAACAGAGGGTTCATAATTCTACGGATTGTCGGGCAGCACAACCCTACCCGGTGAGCTATATAAGTCTACTGTAAAAACAGTCCTATGTGAGTACAGTTCAATTATTCTTCTTTTAAACCCTTCTACTGTGATGACAGTTCAATTCTATTCTGTAATATTCTTCTAAGTATTTAATACTTATTCTTATACTTCTACAGTATGCATTCTCTAATACAAAAGAGGGTTAGGATTATTTACCTCGGTAAGCCCAATAATATCCTAGATAAAGTCGCGCCTGAGCAAGGTTTAGCTCCTAAGTTGTACGCTCCGGTAGCTCCAAGAAACCTTAGAAGTTCTTCACAACTTCTACAAAGGACTAAGGGATTTGGGCTAGGGTATTTTGGGCATTATAACAATACTAGAAGACAACTTTTCTACCAAGGGAGGGGGGGTAGATTTCGGCTAGGCTAGGGGGGGTAGGCCCTCGGCCAAACTTCACAAGGGGAGGGGGGGAGGTGTTGGACGAAAGGCTTAAGGGAGAGGAGAGGATTTTTCAAGACTTGGAAGATAACTTTGTGGATGAAGAACTCTTCATCTAAAGGGGGGTATTTATAGCTCAAGCCTTGGCCAACCAATGGCCAAGATGAAGACAAGTGCAAGGCAAGTGTAGGGTGGGGATTAACTATACACAAATATCCTACCAACTTGTTATACCCCGTATTTCCAGAGTATGTACGCAGGGACGTACGTAGGAAATTTCGAACTTCAAGTAGGCTTGGCCGATTTAATTTTGTGCACAACACCCGGTTAGAGTCGTTTTTCGGCGAAACGTTTTCACAGCTTTCGTAGGGGAATTTCCGGCTATGCCATATTTTATTTTTGCGGATTTTTCCGAGAGACGAAACATTTTGGACCAACAAGAGGGCGACACTTGTCACCCTCTCATTGGAACACCTTGGGCGGTCAAGCTTGGCCGAAAGTTGGCCATTTTTGTCATGGAGTAGGTAGGATATTTGTGTGTTAGTTGGTTAAGGGGCACTTGGCAAGATCTTGGCCCTACACTTGCCTTGCACTTGGCATGATCTTGGCCATTGGTTGGCCTTCACTTGACCTATAAATACCCACCCCTTTGGAAGACAAATTCATCCACAAATTTGCCTAAGTCTTGAAAGCTCTCCTTCTCCCTCCCCTTTGTGTTGAGTTCGGCCGAGGGCCTCCCCCTTGTGGCCGAGAGCACCCCCCCCTCTAGGGGTGGTAGCCGCTTGTGTTCCCCCCCCCCCCTAGCCTAGTTGCTTTCGTATAATACCCCCCTTTGTGGTGTAGAAATACTCTCAAAAGTATTGTTATAATGCCCAAATTACCTTAGCCGTATACCTTGTAGTATTCTAAGGTTATACCTTTACAAAAAGCCCAGAAATACTATTATAATTTCCGTCGGTCACAAAACCGAAACCCTAAGGAAAACCTCCATAGTTAGTTGGAGTACTATGTAGAAGTTGGTTAGAACTTCTAAGGGTTGTTTGGAGCGGGTTGGAGCACCCGGAGTAGGAGCGAAACTTTGCTAAGGATCGACATTAAACTCGGATAATTATGGGCTTATCGAGGTAATTATCTTGTCCCTCTATTGTAATTGGAAATTACATAATGTTAGAATATATAGTTGAAGTATACTATATATAGTACTGAACTTAATGTTGTGGCAATGTCCTTGGACTTAAGCCTGAATTTAAAGAAGAAAACTGAACTGTAATTACATAGGACTGTATTACAGTAGACTTGTGTAGTTTGACGGGTAGGGAAGGGCTGCCCAATTTCCCGTAGGATCTTGCATCTAGATTTATTCTACCGAGTAGTCTAGACTTTGATAGACTTGTGTAACCTGTATAGGTTGAATGTTCTGCAAGTAGCATGTGCTACTTAAGAAGGTGGACCAGGCTAGCCGGGTTATAGCCGTGGAGCGATTTGCTAATAGTCGATAAATCGTCGCGAGGTATGTGAACCTCTTCCTATCTCTTCTAGCATGATGTGTGTATAACTATGTAGTACGGTAGACGTACGTGTGTTAATTGAACGTAGTTGTACGGCAATGTCTTTTGACTTAAGCCCGAATAATAATAATCTTGAAGTAGTTCAAGAGAATTAAGAACTGTTTTTAAAAGAAGAGTAATACTTGTTTTTAAAAGCTTAAGAGTTATACTAGCTTTATGGGAAGTTAGGTATAACGGCTTAAGAGAGATAAAACGAATGATTTATTTATTTTAAAAGTTAAGAGACTTGATCTTGTAAGATAAGAGACTTAACTTAAATGAATTATATGAATTTTGTGTGAAACCTCATTCGTGAGTAATGAGTACTTGATTTTTAAAAGGGATAATGTTTCTTGATTTGAAATCGAAATGTGTATCGACAAACCAACTGCGGCGTTAATAAAGGAAAATGTATTGAATAATTAAGTATTATTAAAACCGTAGAAACTTCCATCTGCATGAAGCTAAGATGAGACAAAATGATATTTCCTAGATCATGGTCATTGTAATAAGATTGTTATAAACAAGAATATCCTACTCACATATAAGGCTTATGTTTCTCCGATTGTTTAAAAGAGAATTATATTCTTAAATGAATAAGACTATGAACTACGAAACCTTTCTAAATTAAGAAACGTGAACATTTGAAATTAGGCAAACTTGGACGTTTGGAAAATAATGTTGTTACTTGATTTTACAAAGGTAAGAGTTTTGGTTTTCTTAAAAGGATAGTCACTCTATTTTATACTACGGGTATTGTGTGACTTATGTGAAAGAAACAGATCTTTTAAAGATTTAATGTGTGAAGTACTTTGGGGATAGATACCCGAACTTGTTAGTAGAAAGTACCTTGTGTGAATAACTTGATTGTATTGGCTTGTGATAGCCTTGTAATACTTTCTTGTTGATTTGATAAGTAAACATGTTAGGATGCTACGTGTGTTAGTATCTTGTGATGTTAGTGTAAAGGGGTTTTCCCCTCGACTGCGCTTAAAGTTGTTTGACTATCAGCCGTTATGTTGGTATTGTACCACTCACCTTGACTTGTGTCCGGAGGTTAAGGCGCCTCCGACGCGGGGTAGACTCAGCGATGCAGGACCATGATTCGAGAATACCTCATGCGGGTCCAGGGGATCCATGCGGAACTACGGAGTTCCAGGTTAGTGTGCGGCCTTTATGGTCATGCGGTCTATGTGGCCATGCGGACTGCGAGTCCAGGACGATGCCGGGGAGTAGCTACCCTCGATGCGGGGTTATACCTCATGCGGGCCTATGAGGTTGGCCTATGCGGAGCTGCGGAGAGTTCCAGGGCTAGACGCGCACGCGTTTGATCTGCAAGCGAGTGACCAACTTTTATCATGTGACGGTCTAGACAGATATCATGACACAGTTTATGACCTTGTTGGTACTGTGGGTGTTAGTAGTCGGCTATGCCTTCGTACTTACCCTGTACTGTTTTATTAGGACACAGGTGGGACCTGGTGTTCATGTGTATTCCTTGGTGCTTGTATATCATAAACTGCCGGCAGTGAGGAAGGTATTCCACGGGCACGATTGATGTTGTGGGCGTGAGACCCATTGTTAAATTGGAGTGATGACTTGAGGGCGTGAGTCCCTGACTTGACATGACTGCTTATTTATGGTGGCGTAGTTTGGTTATCATACATGTCTTACGCTTTGTATAGACTACTATGATTTCATTTACGATTTATTTTGATTTCACATCTTGGTACCTATTATGACCTCGCCCGGTGCGTTCATCTGCGAGTAAAGGTACGCGATCATTGATCCTCGCTCTTAGGGTCCACGATTCGGCGTTTGGGAAAGCTCCGTTTCTCGAGGCTTATCGATGGTATATGTCACGACCCGATTCGGGCGTGGATCGTGCCTTACCCGGGCACCTAGTGATACAACATCAGAGTAATCAGCGGAACATAAAACAATACAAGACATATTATGAAATATGAAACAATAATCTGAGAAAAACTTGCCTTTCGGCATATATATAAATAACAACTTTTTCCAACATGAACATTTTTAATCCTTTTTACAAACCCTGCCCACAACAGTACTACAGACCTCTAAGAAAAGATACGACAACAATGGCGGGACAGGGCCCCGCCATACCCCTGAATGTAAACACCTACAACAACAGGAGACTATACCACTGATAAGCCTCCGGAGAAACGGAGCTTTCCCACACGCTGAACTGTGACCCTAAGGCGAGGATCAAAGATCGTGTACCTTGCTGCTGCGGCGCATGAGCGCAGCCCGAGGAGGTCGATAACAAACAAAGTATGTGAAACTAAAAATACTGTAAATGAAATCATAATAGTCTATAAAGCAGGAGACATGTATGATAACCAAACTACAGTTCACAATAATAGCGTATCAAGTCAGGGACTCACGCCCTCAAGTCATCACTCAAATATAACAATGGGTCTCACGCCCACAACATCAATCATGCCCGTGGAATACCTTCCTCACCGGCGGCTTATGATATAACGACACGAGGAACACACATGAACACCGTGTCCCACTGTGCCATAATAACACGTGCGGGGGTAAATGGCGCATAGCCGACTACTAACACCCACAGTACCAACAAGGTCATGAACTGTATCATAAGATCTGTCTAGACCGTCACATGATCAAAGGCCAATCAGATCGGCCCGCATGAGGTATAACCCCGCATCGAGGGTAGCTACTCCCCGACAGCGTCCTGGACTCGCCGTCCGCATGGCCACAAGGACCGCATGACCACAAGGGCCGCATCCTAACCTGGAACTCCCGCGATTCGCATAGGCCCCTGGACCCGCGTAGAGGTAGTCTCGAATCATAGGTCCATCGACCGCTGAGTCTACCCCGCGTCGGAGGCGGCAACCCGGAATCATCTCAAGAGATGAGTGATGTATAATACTATCATAACAGCTTATCGTTAAACAACATAAGCACAACAAAGGAAAAACCCCTTTACACAAACATCACAAGATACTAACACACGTAGCATCCTAGCATGTTTACTTATCAAATCAACAAGAAGGTATTACAAGGCTATCACAAACCAACACAATCAAGTTATACACACCAGGTACTTTCTACTATATGCTAACAAGTTCGGGGTTTTATCACCAAAGTACTTCATACATTAACTCTTTAAAAGATACGTTACTTTCACAAAAGTCACACAATACCCGTAGTATATGAAAATATAGTGATTATCTTTTGAAGTAAATCAAAACACTTCTCTTTGTAAAACTCAAGTAACAACATTATTTTCCAAACGTCCAAGTTTGCCTAATTTCAAATGTTCATGTTTCTTATTTAGAAAGGTTTCGTAGTTCATAGTCTTATTCATTTAAGAATATAATTCTCTTTTAAACTATCTGAGAAACATAAGTCTTATATGTGAGTAGGATATTCTTGTTTACAACAATCTTATTACAGCAGCCATGATCTAGGAAATATCATTTTGTCTCATCTTAGCTTCTATGCAGATGGAAGTTTCTACTGGTTTTAATAATACTTAATCTGTCAAAACATTTCCTTTTTATTGACGCTGCAGTGGTTTGTCGATACACATTCTGATTTCCAAAATCAGTAAAACATTCTTAAGACGTTATACCTAACTTTCCATAAAGCTAGTATAACTCTTAAGTTTTCAAAACAAATCAAGTATTACTTCTTCTCTCAAAATGATTCAAAACTCTTTTGAAATACTTCAAGTTCTTTATTAACACATAACAAGCTTCAAATCAGTTACCTTTTAAAAACCACATGTATTTTCTTACCAACATAAAGCCGTTATAACCAACTTCCCATAAAGCCGTTATAACACTTTATGTTTTACACCAATCAAATACATTTAGTACATGTACGTCTACCGTACTACATAGTTCACACATATCATGCTAGAAGAGATAGGAAGAGGTTCACATACCTCGCGACGAGTATCGACTAATAGCAAAACGCTCCAAGTACTCCCAGTCCGGCTACTCCTAAAGCCAAGTAGAACGCGCCACACGTAGTACTTCAACCTCGATAAGCCCATAATTATCCAAGTATAAAGTCGATCCTGGGCAATCGTTTAGCTCCAACTCCGAGCGCTCCAACCCGCTCTAAACCACCCTTAGAAGTTCTAACCAACTTCTACACAATACTCCACCGGACTATGGAGATTTTCCTAGGGTTTCGGTTTTGCGTTGTGGGAAGTTTAATAGTATTTCCGGGCTTTTAGATAGGTATAACCTTAGAATACTACAAGGTATCTGGCTAAGGTATTTGGGGCATTATAACAATACTTTGAGAGTATTTCTACACCACAAAGGGGGGGTATTATACGACAGCAACTAGGCTAGGGGGGGTACACTCTCGGCTAGCACCCCTAGAGGGGTGCTCTCGACCCTGAGGGAGGGCGAGAACCATAAGGAAGGGAGGAGGATTCTAACACTTAGGAAATATTTAGGATGAAGAAGTTCATCAAAGGAGAGGTATTTATAGCACAAGCCAAGGCCAACCAATGGCCAAGATCTAGCCAAGTGTATAGCAAGTGTAAGGCCAAGATATGCCCAAGTGCCCCTAGTCCCTACTCCTTAAAACCCTCACAAAATATCTACACAAATATCAACCAAGACTTGCTCATCCAATCGGCCCTAACGCCTTTCAGTCCACCAACGAGGTGCCAAGTGTTGCCCTCTCGTTGGTCCAAAAGCGTTTCGCCTCGGAAAAATCCGCAAAAATACTAAATGACATAGCCGTAATTTACCGCCGCAGTTAGGTAGAGCGTTTCGTCGAAAACGACTCTAAGGGTGTTGTGCACAAATGCCATTCGGCCCGAGCCACTGGCGGGGTGACACGTGTCACCCTCCTATTGGCCCAAAATAAAACATCTTCCAAAATATCCACAATGGCCAAAATCTCAAAACAAAGTGGGCCCCACAAAACCAGTAAATTTCTCCGTGGGCCCACGTGACCATTTCAAAATAAAATTCCATAATTCTCTAATATTCCGGAAGTCCGAATACCAAATCGGGAATCAATTCCCGTTAACGAACCTTTTCCTTCACAAAAGCGGAAACTTTTCCGTGGAAAAATCGCCTCTTTCTTCCTTTCCAATCTTTACGTCGTATTCTCGCACGTGCGTCCTCGCATACATACCACGGAACTACGGGTATAACATTCTTCCCCCAGAAACATTCGTCGAATGTTCCTTCTAAGTCTCAAAGCGAACGCGTGCGAGATAGTCTTCACTACTATACTTACGAAACAATCACGCCACGGTGGCGAAATACCGCCAAAATACCTACATCCAAGTCCACGAGGAAACACCTCTAACATCACCACAAATAATACTACTTTTGTCACTTTGTCGCCAGCCTTGCTCCAACGACCCAACAAATGGTAATGCCGTGCGTCGATCACCAAGGCGCCGTACACTCAATTCTTACCATATTTACGTCGCTTTAGTATCCAAAACTCGGGTTACTATCTCTAACGAGGTCATCATTAATCGGGAACATTCGGATGGATCTTGATACTTTCGAACATAACAATACGAAAGACGGACGTCCTTCCTCCTAAGTCGGACGGCAAATGCTAACATATAGGCAACCCGCCTATTCTTCACATGAACTCACAAAGGCCCAAAGTAACTCGGGCTAAGTTCCTTCGCTTCCAAAACTCGTCACACCGTCCGGTGGTACTTTCAAGAAGACCGGCGTCAACCGAACTCTGGCGTCGTCGCCGATTATCCGCACGATTCCTCCGAGATGCGTAACTTCTTCTAGACAAGCTTCTCACTATCCACATCTGTGGAACAAGATCGAACCAACTATCGAACCACGCCAACATCGAACCAATCGGCCGGCAACTTATACTTCCGCCTGCAAGTCTTCATAAGGCGACATCCGAACACGAAATGGTAGCTCAAACGCTCCTCCACAGAGACAACAATCCTCGCAACTACCCGAAATCCACGACCGGCGAGGCGAATGCGGTCTGAGACTCACTGAGTTCTTAACACTTGGTAAAACTTCGTAAACAAAAACAGCCGTAACACAGGCTCCATGCGTCATAAGGTGAAGGTAGGCACCGTGCAGCCTTACAACCTTCCGATAAATCAACATGCCAAGTGAACGGTCGACCGAAGAACACGATGGGCTGCCCCATCGGCCGACCACCGGCCGAGCGCATCCACGAACTCGCGTTGGTTAACTAAACTTGGGCCTAGCACCCTCGTGACCACCCTACAAGGCGGGACCACCACAACGCACCCGCGCCATACATGCGCGGGTTGACCGCAACGTGGCCTCAACCCGACGACGCGCGCACAATACTAGCTCCGATCGAACAATCTCACTAATCACGTTACGAAAACCTAGCGGTCTTCTTAGCTCAACTACCTCTTCATTTCACACTTGCGGACCTATCCCCAAACACACTCACGTGCACTATGCACTCCTATAAGTCAAACATAAACATACGTCTCTACGAGATGGCCTTACCTCTAAGGTCTTTGCGTATAAAGCTCTAAGGCTCACACTTTCTCTATCCTCCAAAATCTTACTCGGTTAACCCACCATGATTTCTAATCACAACTAACACACCGCTATCGAACATAGCACTTAAGGTATACTCACCTTGAAAGTTAGAAGGACCTTCTGCTCTGCCCTCTTCTCGTCGCCTTGGTTAACCCGTCGATCTACGTTTTCGGCTGCTGCATAAGCCCGCATACGTGCCATGCTCAAGCCAATCAAGAATTACTCTTGCACAACCCTCTTAGGTAGTCATCAAGACTCGTGGTACATCGGTATAATCTCTGGTAGCCAACTCCGTGGCTAATGTAATGTCGCCTCTTTGCAATCTACATTCTGTTCGTGGGCGGAGGTTCAAATATCATGGGCAGATGGAATCGCCGCCGTGCTAAACTCTGCTGGGGCTAGTGGCGTCGCAGAAATCCCGAATGAAGCACTACCTAGGTAATGATTGGGCTGTGCCCTCGCACCCTCGTATTCTACTTGCGGCTCCTTGCCTTGCCTCTGGGCGGGTTGCCCTACGCGGAGGCATAACGGTAAGGGAAAGAAATACGTTTAGAGGGTCCAACTTAAAACACAGCTCTAAGGCACGACCTCAGAGTGAGAAGAATAGAAACCAATCCTAAATATCCTATAGCCTCCTGATTATTGGCGTGGTGCACAACACACCGATAATCAAGACTCTGGATCTGATGCGTAGACACTTTCCAGGATTAAGCGCTCGATACCACTTTTGTCACGACCCGATTCCGGGCCCGTGACTGGTGCCTTACCCCGGGCACCCTAGTGATACAACATCAGAGTAATCAGCGGAACATAAAACAATACAAGACATATTATGAAATATGAAACAATAATCTGAGAAAAACTTGCCTTTCGGCATATATATAAATAACAACTTTTTCCAACATGAACAGTTTTAATCCTTTTTACAAACCCTGCCCACAACAGTACTACAGACCTCTAAGAAATGATACGACAACAATGGCGGGACAGGGCCCCGCCATACCCCTGAATGTAAACACCTACAACAACAGGACTATACCATCGATAAGCCTCCGAGAAAGCGGAGCTTTCCACGTCGCTGACCCTAAGAGCGAGGATCAAAGGCGGTGTACCTTTGCTGCGGCATGACGCAGCCGAAGGAGGTCGATAACAAAGTCGAGTATGTGAAACTAAAAATACTGTAAATGAAATCATAAGAGTCTATAAAGCAGGAGACATGTATGATAACCAAACTACAGTTCACAATAATCAGCAGTCATGTCAAGTCAGGGACTCACGCCCTCAAGTCATCACTCAAATATAACAATGGGTCTCACGCCCACAACATCAATCATGCCCGTGGAATACCTTCCTCATGGCGGTTTATGATATAACACACGAGGAACACATGAACACGAGTCCCACTGTGCCATAATAACACGTCTGAGGTAAATGCGAAGGCATAGCCGACTACTAACACCCAGTACCAACAAGGTCATGAATCGTATCATAAGATCTGTCTGACCGTCACATGATCAAAGTCGACCACTTGCGCAGATCTAATGTGCGCGTCTAGCCACGAACTTTCCGACTCGCATAGGCCAATCAGATCGGCCCGCGTGGTATAACCGCATCGGGTAGCTACTCCCGGCGGCGTCTGGACTCGCCGTCCGCGTAGCACAAGACCGCATGACCACAAGGGCGCGTCTAACACGGAACTTCCGATTCCGCATAGGCCCCTGGACCGCGTGAGGTAGTCTCGAATCATAGGTCCATCGACCGCTGAGTCTACCCGTCGGAGGCTTAACCCCCGGAATCATCTCAAGAGATGAGTGATGTATAATACTATCATAACAGCTTATCGTTAAACAACATAAGCACAACAAAGGAAAAACCCCTTTACACAAACATCACAAGATACTAACACACGTAGCATCCTAGCATGTTTACTTATCAAATCAACAAGAAGGTATTACAAGGCTATCACAAACCAACACAATCAAGTTATACACACCAGGTACTTTCTACTATATGCTAACAAGTTCGGGGTTTTATCCCCAAAGTACTTCATACATTAACTCTTTAAAAGATACGTTACTTTCACAAAAGTCACACAATACCCGTAGTATATGAAAATATAGTGATTATCTTTTGAAGTAAATCAAAACACTTCTCTTTGTAAAACTCAAGTAACAACATTATTTTCCAAACGTCCAAGTTTGCCTAATTTCAAATGTTCATGTTTCTTATTTAGAAAGGTTTCGTAGTTCATAGTCTTATTCATTTAAGAATATAATTCTCTTTTAAACTATCGAGAAACATAAGTCTTATATGTGAGTAGGATATTCTTGTTTACAACAATCTTATTACAAAGACCATGATCTAGGAAATATCATTTTGTCTCATCTTAGCTTCATGCAGATGGAAGTTTCTCTTGGTTTTAATAATACTTAATCTGTCAAAACATTTCCTTTTATTAACGCTGCGATGGTTTGTCGATACACATTCGATTTCCAAAATCAAGAAACATTCTTAAGACGTTATACCTAACTTTCCATAAGGCTAGTATAACTCTTAAGTTTTCAAAACAAATCAAGTATTACTTCTCTCAAAATGATTCAAAACTCTTTTGAAATACTTCAAGTTCTTTATTAACACATAACAAGCCGCTTATAGTTCAAATCGGTTACCTTTTAAAAACCACATGTATTTTCTTACCAACATAAAGCCGTTATAACCAACTTCCCATAAAGCCGTTATAACACTTTATGTTTTACACCAATCAAATACATTTAGTACGTATGCGTCTACCGTACTACATAGTTCACACATATCATGCTAGAAGAGATAGGAAGAGGTTCACATACCTCGCGGCAGTATCGACTAATAGCAAACGCTCAAGTACTCCCAACCGGCTACTCCTAAAGCCAAGTAGAGCGCCACACGTAGTACTTGACCTCGATAAGCCCATAATTATCCAAGTATAAAGTCGATCTGGGCAATCGTTTAGCTCAACTCGAGCGCTCAACCGCTCTAAACCACCCTTAGAAGTTCTAACCAACTTCTACACAATACTCAACGGACTATGGAGATTTTCCTAGGGTTTCGGTTTTGCGATTGTGGGAAGTATAATAGTATTTCTGGGCTTTTCGGATAGGTATAACCTTAGAATACTACCAGGTATCCGGCTAGGGGAATTTGGGCATGATCACAATCCGGGAGAGTATTTCTACACCACAAAGGGGGGGTATTATACGAAAGCAACTCGGCTAGGGGGGGGGTACACTCTCGGCTAGCACCCACAGAGGGGGTGCTCGGCCACAAGGGGGAGGGACGAGAACCATAAGGAATGGAGGGGGAGGATTCTAACACTTAGGAAATATTTAGGATGAAGAAGTTCATCAAAGGAGAGGGGTATTTATAGCACAAGCCAAGGCCAACCAATGGCCAAGATCTAGCCAAGTGTATAGCAAGTGTAAGGCCAAGATATGCCCAAGTGCCCCCTAGTCCCTACTCCTTAAAACCCTCACAAAATATCTACACAAATATCAACCAAGACTTGCTCATCCAATCGGCCCTAACGCCCCTTCAAGTCCACCAACGAGAGGGTGCCAAGTGTTGCCCTCTCGTTGGTCCAAAACGTTTCGTCTCTCGGAAAAATCCGCAAAAATACTAAATGACATAGCCGTAATTTACCCTTCGCAAGTTAGGTAGAACGTTTCGTCAAACGACTCTACCGGTGTTGTGCACAAATGCCATTCGGCGAGCCACTGGCGGGGGTGACACGTGTCACCCTCCTATTGGCCCAAAATAAAACATCTTCCGAAAATATCCACAATGGCCAAAATCTCGAAAACAAAGTGGGCCCCACAAAACCGTAAATTTCTCCCGTGGGCCCCACGTGACCATTTCCAAAAATAAAATTCCATAATTCTCTAATATTCCAGGAAGTCCGAATACCAAATCTGGGAATCCAATTCCCATTAACGAACCTTTTTCCTTCACAAAAACCGGAAACTTTTCCGTGGAAAAATCGCCTCTTTCTTCCTTTCCAATCTTTCTGTCGTATTCTCGTACGTACGTCCTCGCATACATACCCTGGAACTACGGGGTATAACAGTATAGTCCCCTGTTGTTGTAGGTGTTTACATTCAGGGGTATGGCGGGGCCCTGTCCCGCCATTGTTGTCGTATCATTTCTTAGAGGTCTGTAGTACTGTTGTGGGCAGGGTTTGTAAAAAGGATTAAACTGTTCATGTTGAAAAAGTTGTTATTTATATATGCCGAAAGGCAAGTTTTCCTCAGATTACTGTTTGTACTTCATTTGTTTCATGTATGTGTTTTATGTTCGTGATTACTGATGTTGTATCACCAGGGTGCAGGTAAGGCACGATCACGGGCCGGGCAGTCGTGACAAAAGTGGTATCGAGCGGTTAATCCTCGGAAAGTGTCTACTGACCGTATCCGATGAGAGTCTTGATTATCGGTGTGTTGTGCACCACACCAATGTCGAGGCTATAGGATAATTAGGATTGGTTTATATTCTTCTCACTCTGAGATCGTGCCTTAGAGTGTTGAAAGTTGGACCTCTAAACGTATTTCTTTCCCTTACCGCTATGCCTCCGCGTGTAGGCAACCCGGGCCAGAGGCAAAGCGGCGGAGGCTGCGAGTTGGTCTGAGAGGTCACGAGGCAGCGGGCCCAATCATTACCTAGGGTAATGCTTCATTCGGGATTTTCGTGACGTCACTAGCCCGATAAAGTTTAGCACGGCGGCGGTTCCTCTGCGGCCATGATATTTGAACGCCCGGTTCACGACCGGGGAATAGAGAATATGGATTGCAAAGCGACCACATTACTAGCTATGGATTTGGCTACCAGAGAGTATACCGATGTATCGCGAGTCTTGATGACTATCTAAGAAGGTTGTGCAAGAGTAATCCTTGATTAGGCTTGAGCATGGCACATTATGCGGGCTTATCGCGGCGAGAAAGCGTGAGATCGACGGGTTAACGAAGGACAACGAGAAGAGGCGAGCGGCAAGGTCCTTTGGTAACTTTCGAGGCGAGTCACCTCGCGTGAGTAGATTATGCACCTCCGCCCGGTCGAGTAGTCTTCCACGAGTTCGGGACATTCGGGGTATGCAGGAGTTGGTTAGAACTCGTGGCTTCCGTTCACGCGGTGTGACGACGTCATCCCGGGGAATGTCATCTTTTAGGTTGGTACTTGTTGTACCTATGGCCGTCAGGGTCTGGTGTCGAAGAGTGTCCTTGTAGGAGGACTTGGCCTTCAGGGTCGGTGAGTAGTTCGTCACCTTCCTTAGCTATGCGCCCTACGGGGCAGGTTTGATTAGAACGACTAAGGGGAGTGAAGCAGTAGATATAGATATATCTTTAACCCTCTAGAGTTTTGTTTATGTGATAAGGTGAGTATACCTTAAGTGCTATGTTCTGATAGCAGTGTGTTAGTTGTGATTAGAAATCTTGGTTAGTTAACCAAGTAAGTTTTGGGGGGATAGAGAAGGTGTGAACCTTAGAGTTTTGTTACGTAGAGACCTTAGAGGTAAGGTCATCTAGAGTAAAAGACGTATGGTTATGTTGATCCTTATCGGGGTGCCTAGTGCACGTAAGCTATGTTTGGGATATGTCCCTAGTAGTGTGGAATGAAAGAGGGTAGTTGAGCTAAGAAGACCGCTAGGTTTTCGAAACATGATTAGTAAGATTGTTCCGGATCGGGGAGCTAGTATTGTGCGCATTGCCGGGTCGGGTTGAGGCCCCGTTGCGGGTCAACCCGCGGTAGTTTTGGTGGTGGGGTCAGGTTGTGGTGGTCCCGCCTTGTGTTAGGGTTGTGAGGGTGTTAGGCCCAAGTTTACTTGACCAGCGTACGAGTTCGTGGATGCGTTCGACCAGAGGTTGGGCCGATGGGGGCAGCCCATCGTGTTCTTCGGTCGGGACCGTTCACTCGGCAGTGTTGTTTTAACAGAAAGGTTGTAAGGCTGCACGGGGTGCCTACCTTCACCTTATGGCAGACAGTGGAGCCCAGGATACGGCTGTTTTTGTTTCTGGAAGTTTTACCAGGCAAGGTTAAGAACTCAGGTGAGTCTCAGAATCGCATTCGCCCTCGGGCCAGTGTGTGGATTTCAGGGGTAGTTGTGGGGATTGTTGTCTCCTGTGGAGGTAGCGTTTAAGCTACCATTTCAGTGTTCGGATGTCGCTTTATGAAGCCTTGTAGGGGGCGGATGTGTAAGTTGCCGGTCGATTGGTTCGATGTTGGCAAGGTTCAGATAGTTGGTTCAGGCTTGTTCCAGCAGACTGTGGATAGTGAGAAGCTTGTCTAGAAGAGGTTCTGGCAGCTCAGAGAATATCGTGCGGATAATCGGCGACGACGCTTAGAGTTCAGGTTGACGGTCGGTCTTCTTGAAGGTACCACCCCGGTTAGGGTGTGACGAGTTTAGGAAAACAGAGGAAACTTAGCCCGAGTTACTTTGGGCCTTTGTGAGTTCATGTGAAGAATAGGCCAGGTTGCCTATATGTTAGCATTTGTCGTCCGACTTAGGAGGCAGGACGTCCGGTCTTTCGTATTGTTATGTTCGGGAAAGTATCGAAGATCCATCCAGAATGTTCCCAGTAAATGATGCCCACGTTAAGAGATAGTAACCCCGAGTTTTGGAAACTAAAGCAGTATCAGAAATGTGGTAAGAGTTCGAGTGTACGACATCCTCAGGGATCGCAAGCAGCCCGGTACCATTTGTTGGGTCGTCGGAGCAAGGCTCGCGACAAAGTGACAAAAGTGGTACCATTTGTTGGGTCGCCTGAGAAGGTTAATGCCTCAGGCAAAGTGACAAAGTGGTATCTACGACGAGTAAAGAGAGAAGCGAGCATGTATGACGAGCATAGATGTGATCATTTCTTTTGTAAGAGAAGGTGCGAAGGGAGTATATTTTAGACCCCGGTGAGAAGTGTTTTGTGGTGATGATTAGAGGTGTTTCCTCGTGGACTTGGATGTAAGTATTTACGCAGGTGTTTCTGTGGCCAGCTGTGGCAGGATTGTTTCGTAAGTGTAGTAGTGAAGACTATACTGGCGCGCGTTCGTTTTGAGACTTAGAAGGAACATTCGGGACGAATGTTTCTAAGGAGGGGAGAATGTTATACCCCGTATTTCCAGTATGTACGCGAGGACGTGCGTAGGAAATTCGAACTTCAAGTAGGCTTGGCGATTTAATTTTGTGCACAACACGGTTAGAGTCGTTTTTAGTGAAACGTTTTCCACACTTTCGTAGGGAATTTCCGCTATGCCATATTTTATTTTGCGGATTTTTCCGAGAGGCGAAACATTTTGGACCAACAAGAGGAGACACTTGTCACCTCTCATTGGAACCCAGGCGGTCAAGCTTGGCGAAAGTTGGCCATTTTTTGTCATGGAGTAGGTAGGATATTTGTGTGTTAGTTGGTTAAGGGGCACTTGGCAAGACCTTGGCCCTACACTTGCCTTGCACTTGGCATGATCTTGGCCATTGGTTGGCCTTCACTTGACCTATAAATACCCACCCCTTTGGAAGACAAATTCATCCACAAATTTGCCTAAGTCTTGAAAGCTCTCCTTCTCCCTCCCCTTTGTGTTGAGTTCGGCCAAGGGCCTCCCCTTGTGGTAGAGCACCCCACTCTAGGGGTGCTAGCCGAGAGTGTACCCCCCCTAGCCTAGTTGCTTTCGTATAATACCCCCCTTTGTGGTGTAGAAATACTCTCAAAAGTATTGTTATAATGCCCAAATTACCTTAGCCGTATACCTTGTAGTATTCTAAGGTTATACCTTTACAAAAAGCCCAGAAATACTATTATACTTTCCGTCGGTCACAAAACCGAAACCCTAAGGAAAACCTCCATAGTTAGTTGGAGTACTATGTAGAAGTTGGTTAGAACTTCTAAGGGTTGTTTGGAGCGGGTTGGAGCACCCGGAGTAGGAGCGAAACTTTGCTAAGGATCGACATTAAACTCGGATAATTATGGGCTTATCGAGGTAATTATCTTGTCCTATTGTAATTGGAAATTACATGATGTTAGAATATATAGTTGAAGTATACTATATATAGTACTGAACTTAATGTTGTGGCAATGTCCTTGGACTTAAGCCTGAATTTAAAGAAGAGAACTGAACTGTAATTACGTAGGACTGTATTACAGTAGACTTGTGTAGTTTGACGGGTAGGGAAGGGCTGCCCAATTTCCCGTAGGATCTTGCATCTAGATTTATTCTACCGAGTAGTCTAGACTTTGATAGACTTGTGTAACCTGTATAGGTTGAATGTTACGCAAGTAGCATGTGCTCTTAAGAAGGTGGACCAGCTAACCAGGGTTATAGCCGTGGAGCGATTTGCTACTAGTCGATAAATCGTCGCGAGGTATGTGAACCTCTTCCTATCTCTTCTAGCATGATGTGTGTATAACTATGTAGTACGGTAGACGTACGTGTGTTAATTGAACGTGGTTATGCGGCAATGTCTTTTGACTTAAGCCCGAATAATAATAATCTTGAAGTAGTTCAAGAGAATTAAGAACTGTTTTTAAAAGAAGAGTAATACTTGTTTTTAAAAGCTTAAGAGTTATACTAGCTTTATGGGAAGTTAGGTATAACGGCTTAAGAGAGATAAAACGAATGATTTATTTATTTTAAAAGTTAAGAGACTTGATCTTGTAAGATAAGAGACTTAACTTAAATGAATTATATGAATTTTGTGTGAAACCTCATTCGTGAGTAATGAGTACTTGATTTTTAAAAGGGATAATGTTTCTTGATTCGGAAATCAGAAATGTGTATCGACAAACCACTGCAGCGTTAATAAAGGAAAATGTATTGAATAATTAAGTATTATTAAAACCAGTAGAAACTTCCATCTGCATAGAAGCTAAGATGAGACAAAATGATATTTCCTAGATCATGGCTGCTGTAATAAGATTGTTATAAACAAGAATATCCTACTCACATATAAGGCTTATGTTTCTCCGACTGTTTAAAAGAGAATTATATTCTTAAATGAATAAGACTATGAACTACGAAACCTTTCTAAATTAAGAAACGTGAACATTTGAAATTAGGCAAACTTGGACGTTTGGAAAATAATGTTGTTACTTGATTTTACAAAGGTAAGAGTTTTGGTTTTCTTAAAAGGATAGTCACTCTATTTTATACTACGGGTATTGTGTGACTTATGTGAAAGAAACAGATCTTTTAAAGATTTAATGTGTGAAGTACTTTGGGGATAGATACCCGAACTTGTTAGTAGAAAGTACCTTGTGTGAATAACTTGATTGTATTGGCTTGTGATAGCCTTGTAATACTTTCTTGTTGATTTGATAAGTAAACATGTTAGGATGCTACGTGTGTTAGTATCTTGTGATGTTGTGTAAAGGGGTTTTCCTCATTTGCGCTTAAAGTTGTTTGACTATCAGTAGTTATGTTGGTATTGTACCACTCACCTTGACTTGTATGCGGAGGTTAAGCGCCTCCGTCACGGGGTAGACTTCGAGTGATGCAGGACCGTGATTCGAGAATACCTCGTGCGGGTCGAGGATCCATGCGAACTACGGAGTTCGTGTTAGTGTGCGGCCTTTATGGTCATGCGGTCTATGTGGCCATGCGGTGCGAGTCGGGGCGATGCGGAGTAGCTACCCTCGATGCGGGATTATACCTCATGCGGGCCTATGAGGTTGGCCTATCGGAGTGCGGAAGTTCGAGGCTAAACGCGCGCGTTTGATCTGCGGCGAGTACGGCTTTTATCATGTAATGATGCAGACAGATATCATGACACGATTTATGACCTTGTTAGTGCTGTAGGTGTTAGTAGTCGGCTATGCCTTCGTGCCACCTGTCTTGTTTTATTAGGACACAGTGGGACACGGTGTTCATGTGTATTCCTTGGTGGTTGTATATCATAAAGCTGGCGGTGAGGAAGGTATTCCCACGCACGATTGATGTTGTGGGCGTGAGACCCATTGTTAAATTGGAGTGATGACTTGAGGCGTGAGTCCACGACTTGACATATTTGCTTATTTATAGTGAATCGTAGTTTGGTTATCATACATGTCTTACGCTTTGTATAGACTACTATGATTTCATTTCTGATGTTATTTTCGATTTCACATACTTGGTACTGTTATCGACCTCCTTGAAGCTGCGTTCATGCCGCGAGTAAAGGTACACGATCATTGATCCTCGTTCTTAGGAGTCACAGTTCGGCGTTTGAAAGCTCCGTTTCTCGGAGGCTTATCGATGGTATAGTCCCTGTTGTTGTAGGTGTTTACATTCAGCGGTATGGCGGTGCCCTGTCCCATTGTTGTCGTATCATTTCTTAGAGTGCAGTAATCTTGTTGTGGCGGGGTTTGTAAAAAGGATTAAAGCTGCTCATGTTGAAAAAGTTGTTATTTATATATATGCGAAAGGCAAGTTTTCCTCAGTTCTTGTTTGTACTTCATTTGTTTCATGTATGTGTTTTATGTTCGTGATTACTCGATGTTGTATCACTAGGGTGCGGGGTAAGGCACGATCCACGGGCCGGGCGAATCGTGACACAACTCGCTCGACTTTGTGCAAGGCACAAAAACGTGCCAAGCTTAGTCGGTCGTCCAAATGGACGATTCAAGTCCACCAATTGGAGGGTGCCAAGTGTCGCCCTCCCGTTGGTCCAAAATGTTTCGTCTCTCGGAAAAATCCGCAAAAATTAGTAATGGCATAGCCGGAATTTTCCCTACGAAAGCTGTGGAAACGTTTCGTCGGAAAACGATTCTTTTAGCGATTTGTGTACAAATTCGAACTTGGCCTAACTTTAAGGCTAAACTTTTGTACGTACGTCCTCACGTACATACTCCGGAAGTACGGGGTATAACATTCTCCCCTCCTTAGAAACATTCATCCCGAATGTTCCTTCTCAAGACAGTTATCGAAGAAGCTTAAACAGTTTGTAAGTGCCACACATGGCCACAAAATAACACTTAGGCATATATGATAATGGAAATTTACAAGTAGGAAAGTGAATTACCTGGAGGTGTGGGGAATAGGTGAGGATACTTCTGCCTCATGTCCTCCTCGGCTTCCCACGTCATCTCCTCCCGAGCTCGTTCCCACAAGACTTTGTGGAAGCCCGCGTCCTTCGTCAGACGCCTAACGACGATCGACTATCGCTATGGAATCTCCTCATACGATAACCCCTGGTCACACTGGACATCGTCGATCGGGTGTACCTAGATGGATCCGATACATCTCCTCGGCATAGATACGTGAAAAACCGGATGCCGCCTCCGGATCGGACGGCAGATCCAACTCATAGGCAACCTTGCCTACCTGCGGACAATCGAAGCGGCCCAATGTACCTTGGTGAGTTTCCTTCTTCCGAATCTCATCACACCGCCGTGGGTACCACCTTAGGAAAACCCAATCATGAACCTCGAACTCAAGATGCCGACGGCGATGATCTGCATACGACTTCATCGACTCGAATGTCGATAGCCGCTCTCGGATAAGCTTCACTTATCCACTGCTCTTTGCACCAAATCTGGTCCTACCACCGCACCTCGCCCATCGAACCAACCTATAGGCGATCTGCACTTCCTCCCATACAAGGCCTCATAAGGCGCCATCTCGAATCTTTGGAGTGGTAGCTATTATTATCATGAAACTCAACTAGAGGTAAATGATCCTCCCAACTACCACTGAAGTCAATAACAAGCTCGCGGCATATCCTCGAAGTGCGGATAGTGCGCTCTGCTGCGCCTGCATGCGTGGATGAAATGCGATGCTCGGGCTCACTGCGTCCTAAACCCCTCTGGAAGGACCTCCAGTTAGCGTAAAGCGGGCTCCTGCATGCGATATGATCGAAATAGGGACTCATGCGATCGGCGATCTCGGATGTAAAATGCGGCATAATCCTCGGTAGAAAGTCGTCCTAACGGGAAGAAAGTGGGCTGATTTAAATCGACCGTCGACGATAACCCATATAGAATCATGTCTCCTCGAGTGCGAGGCAATCCTGTGATGAAGTCCATGTTGATCACCTCCCACTTCCAAGTCGGGATCTCTATCGCTGTAACGCACCACGGGCCTGCGGTGCTCTACCTTCACTGCGGACAACACGCAATCGAGCTACGAACTCTGCAACGTCCTCTTCAAGCCATCCCACCAATACACATGTTATACCCGTATTTCCGGTATATGCGTAATGGAATACGTCTGAGTTGACCTTAAAGTTAGCCTTGGGCGTTTTTATTTGTGCCTGACTCGCTAAAAGAATCGTTTTCCGGCGAAACGTTTCCATAGCTTTCGTAGGGAAAATTCCGGCTATGCCATTTCTAATTTTTGCGGATTTTTCCGAGAGACGAAACAATTTGGACCAACGGGAGGGCGACACTTGGCACCTCCAATTTGTGGACTTGAAATCGTCCATTTGGACGAATTGGACTAAGTGCACGTTTTTGTGCCTTGTGCACAAGTCGGAGTTAGTAGGATATTTGTGTGGAGTAAATCTTCACCCTACACTTGCCTTGCACTTGTCTTAATCTTGGCCATTGGTTGGCCACTTGACCTATAAATACCCGCCCAGAGATGAAGAGTTCTTCATCCACAAAGTTATCTTCCAAGTCTTGAAAAAATCCTCTCCTCTCCTTAGCCTTTCGTCCACCTCCCCCTTTGAGTGAGTTTGGCGAGGCCTACCCCCTAGCCTGGAAATCTACCCTCCTTGGTAGATGTTATACCCGTATTTCAAAGTATATGCGTGGGGCGTGCGTAGAAAATTTGAAACTTTTAATATTGGCTTGGCGAAAATTATTTGTGCACAACACCGTTTAGAGTCGTTTTTCGACGAAAGCGTTTTCCACGACTTTCGTAGGGAATTTCCGGCTATGTCATTTTTAATTTTTGCGGATTTTTAGAGGCGAAGCGTGTTGGGCCAACAAGAGGCGCCACTTGGCACCCTCCCATTGGCGGACGTGAGGCTCGGATGGGGCCGATTGGAATGGCTTTAGTTGGTAGGATATTTGTGTGTTAGTTGGTTAAGGGGCACTTGGCAAGATCTTGGCCCTACACTTGCTAGGCACTTGGCTAGATCTTGGCCATTGGTTGGCCTTGGCTTGTGCTATAAATACCTCTAAGGTTGAAGGCTTCTTCATCCAAAATGCCTAAGTCTTGAGAGCCTTCCTCCCCACCGTGAGGCCCCCTTGGCGAGAGTTTCCCCACTAGTGGGGTAGGCCGAGGGTAGCCACTCGCTTTGTGGTGTGGCAGTGGGGTACCCCACTAGCCTAGTTTGTTTTCATATAATACCCCACTCTTGGTAGAAATACTCTCAAAGTATTGTTATAATGCCCAAATTACCTTAGCCTTATACCTTGTTGTATTCTAAGGTTATACTATCTGAAAGCCGTAAATACTATTATACTTACCGTCGGTCACCAGCCGAAACCACAGGAAAATCTCCATAGTCAGTTGGAGTATTGTGTAGAAGTTGGTTAGAATTTCTAAGGGTGGTTTAGAGCGGGTTGGGCGCTCGAGTTGGAGCTAAGCGATTGCCGGGATCGACTTTAAGCTAGGATAATTATGGGCTTATCGAGGTAAATATCTTGTCCTATTGTAATTGGAAATTACATGTTGTTAGAATATATAGTTGAAGTATACTATATATAGAACTGAGCGTAGTTATCGGCAATGTCTTTTGACTTAAGCTGAATAATACTTACGGCAATGTCTTGCGACTTAAGCTTTGAAATTAAAGAAGTTCTTGAACTGTAATTACTTAGGGTTGTATTCTGATAGACTTGTGAAGTAGTGCAGTGGAGTAGAATTGTACCGTTAGGGTTAGATGTATAACCCCGGTTGGCTTGGTAGCCGGCCTCGATGGAGGAGGAGATTTCTGTTGTTGCGGGGAAGGTCTTTGCGAATTTTCGGTAGAATATTCTACGATGAGATCTAAATGTTAATAAGCGCCTTGTGGCCTTATAGGTTGAAGTACTACGTGTGGCGCGATTTACTTGGCTTAAGGAGTAGCCGACGGTTGGATGTACTTGGAGCGTTTTGCTATTAGTCGATACTCGTCGCGAGGTATGTGAACCTCTTCCTATCTCTTCTAGCATGATATGTGTGAAATATGTAGTACGGTAGGCGTACATGTGCTGAACATATTTGATTGGTGTAAAACATAAAGTGTTATAACGGCTTTATGGGAAGTTGGTTATAACAGCTTTATGTTGGTAAGAAAATACATGTGGTTTTTAAAAGGTAACTGATTTGAACTATAACTGGCTTGTTATGTGAAGTATTTCAAAAGATTTTTGAATCATTTTGAAAGAAGAAGTAATATTTGGTTTTTGAAAACTTAAGAGTTATACTAGCTTTATGGAAAGTTAGGTATAACGGCTTAAGAATGTTTCTTGATTTGGAAATCGGAATGTGTAACGACAAACCAACTGCGGCGTTAATAAAGGAATGTTTTGAATAATTAAGTATTATTAAAACCAGTAGAAACTTCCATCTGCATAGAAGCTAAGATGAGACAAAATGATATTTCTAGATCATGCATTTCTTTGTAATAAGATTGTAATAAACAAGAATATCCTACTCATATAAGGCTTAGGTTTCTCAGTTGTTTAAAGGAGAATTATATTCTTAAATGAATAAGACTATGAACTCTGAAACCTTTCAAAAAATGAGAAACTTGAACATTGGAAATTAGGCAAACTTGAACATTGGAAAGAATGTTGCTACTTGATTTTACAAAGAGAAGTAATTGATTTACTTTAAAAGATAATCACTCTATTTTCATATACTACGGGTATTGTGTGACTTTTGTGAAAGTAACGTATCTTTTAAGAGTTAATGTATGAAGTACTTTGGGGATAAAAACCGATCTTGTTAATCATATAGTAGAAAGTACCTTGTGTGAACAACTTGGTTGTATTGGTTTGTGATAGCCTTGTAATACTTCTTGTTGCTTTGATAAGTAAGCGTGTTAGGATGCTACGTGTGTTAGTATCTTGTGATGTTTGTGTAAAGGGTTTCCGCTTGATTGCGCTTTATTAACTATCGATCGTTATGATAGTATTGTGGCATTCATCTCTTGAGATGATTCGGGGTTAAGCGCCCTCCGTCTGCGGGGTAGACTCGGTGATGCAGGACCGTGATTCGAGAATACCTCATGCGGGTCTGAGGGCCTATCGCGAGCTACGAGTTCGAGTTAGCGTCGTCCTTTATGGGCATGCGGTCGCGTGGCCATGCGGACTCGGAAGTCGGGGCGATGCCGGAGTAGCTACCTCGATGCGGGGAATACCTCATGCGGGCGATGAGATTGGCCTATCGCGAGCTGCGGGAGTTCGAGGTTAGGCAGCGCATTGATCTGCGGGCAAGTGGCGGCTTTGATCATGTGACGGTCTAGACAGATCTTATGATCTGATTCATGACCTTGTTGGTGCTTGTAGGTTTTTGTAGTCGGCTATGCCTTCGTACTTACCGTCTGATTTATCATGACACGAGTGGGACTGGTGTTCAGTGTGTTCCTTGGTGCTTTTATATCATAGGCTGCGGCGGTGAGGAAGGTATTCCACGGGCATGATTGATGTTGTGGGCACGAGACCCGTTGTTATACTTGAGTGATGACTTGAGGCGTGAGTCACGACTTGACATATTGCTTTGTTGTAAAGCGTAGTTTGGTTATCATACATGTCTCTGCTTTATATGATTGCTATGATTTCATTTCTGATATGTATTTTGATTTCACATACTCATTTGTTATGCGACCTCCTTGAAGCTGCGTTCATCTGCGCGAGTTGAGGTACACGATCGTTGATCCTAGCTCTCGAGTCACGATTTGCGTTTGGGAAGCTCCGTTTCTCCGAGGCTTATCGATGGTATAGTCCCTGTCGTCGTAAGTGTTTACATTCGTGGGTTTGGCGGGCCTGTCCGCCATTGTTGTCGTATCATTCTTAAGTGCAGTAATCTTGTTGTGGCGGGGTTTGTAAAAAGGATTAAAGCTGTTCATGTTGAAAAAGGTTGCTATTTATATATATCTTTGAAGGTAACCGTTTTTGGTTAGCTTGTCTTCTTATTTCAACCGTCTTATTACTGGTTTCATGTATTGTCTTTATGTTCAGATTACTCGATGTATGTCTACTTGGGTGCGGGTAAGGCACGATCCACGGCCCGGTTGGTCGTGACAAAAGTGGTATCGAGCGATTAATCCTCGGAAAGTGTCTGAGCCGTATCGATGAGTCTTGATTATCGGTGTGTTGTGCACCACCAATAATCGAGGAGGCTATAGGATATTTAGGATTGGTTTCTATTCTTCTCACTCTGAGATCGTGCCTTAGAGGCGTGTTGTAAGTTGGACCCTCGTGAAATTCTTTCCCTTATCGTTATGCCTCGCGTAGGCAACCCGCCCGGGAGGGCAAAGCGGCCGAGGCTGCGAGTAAGTCTGAGAGGGTTACGTGGGCCTGAGCCCAATTATCACCTTAGGTGGTGCTTCATTCGGGGAGTTCTGCGGCGTCGCTAGCCCCGTGAGTTTAGCACGGCGGCGATTCTACTGCGACCATGATATTTGAACCTTGATTCCACGGCCGGGAGCGGTGAATATAGATTGCAAAGAGGCAACCACATTTACTAGCTATAGATTTGGCTGCAGTATACCGATGTCTGCGAGTCTTGAGGACTATCTAAAGAGGTTGTGCAAGAGTAATTCTTGATTAGGCTTGAGCATGGCACGTGTGCGGGCTTATTCGCAGCAGCCGAGGCGTGTAGAGATCGACGGGTTAACGAAGGGCGATGAAGAGGGCGAGCGGAGGTCCTTTGGTAACTTTCGAGGCGAGTCGCCTCCCAGCCGAGTTAGATATGCACCTCCGCGGTGCAGTGGTCTTACAAATTTCGGGGCGTTCGGGGTGTGCGGGGTTGGTGAACTCCGGGCTTAGGTTCACGGTGTGACGTCATCGGGAATGTCATCTTTTAGGATGGTACTTGTTGTACTATGGCCGTCGAGTGCAGTGTCGAAGAGTGTCCTTGTAGGAGGACTTAGCCTTGAGATCGGTGGGTAGTTTGTCATCTCCACTCATTTATCGCCTGCAGGCGGGTTTGATTAGAACGACTAAGAGGGTAGGCGATGAATATAAATATATCTTTAACCCTCAGAGTTTTGTTTATGTGATAAGGTGAGTATACCTTAAGTGTTATGTTCGATAGCGATGTGTTAGTTGTGATTAGAAATCTTGGTTAGTTAACCGAGTAAGATTTTGGGGATAGATAAGGTGTGAGCCTTAGAATGTTTTACGTAAAGACCTTAGAGGTAAGGCCGTCTCGAGTAAAGGTGTAGTGTTATGTTTGATCCTTATAGGAGTGCATAGTGCACGTGAGCTACGTTTGTGGGATAAGTCCTGAGTAGTGTGAAATGAAAGAGGTAGTTGAGCTATGAAGACCGCTAGGTTTCGTAACGTGATTAGTGAGAGTTTTCCTTGGGAACTAGTGTTGTGCTCGTTGACGGTCGGATTGAGGCCATGATGCGGGTCAACCGCGGCTGTTTGGTGGTGGGGTCGGTTGTGGTAGTCCCGCCTTGTGGTAGGGTCACGAGGGTGTTAGGCCCAAGTTTAGTTAACCAGTCTGAGTTCGTGGATGCGTTCGACCGATGGTCGGGCGATGAAGCGCAGCCCATCGTGTCCTTCGGTCAGGACCGTTTACTCGGCTGTGTTGTTTTATCAGAAAGGTTGTAAGGCTGCACAGGGTGCCTACCTTCACCTTATGGCAGACAGTGGAGCCCAGATTACGGCTGTTTTTGTTTCTGGAAGTTTTGCCAAGCATGTGTTAAGAACTCGGGTGAGTCTCGAATCGCGTTCGCCCTCGGGCGGTGTTTGGATTTCGGGGATAGTTGTGGGGATTGTTGTCTCTGTGGAGGTAGTGTTTAAGCTACCATTTGGTGTTCGGATATCGCCTTATGAAGCCTTGTGAGGCGGAAGTGTAAAGATCGGTCGATTGGTTCGATGTTAACAAGGTTGAGACGGTTGGTTCGGGCTTGTTCCGGTAATGTGGATAGTGAAGCTTGTCTAGAAGAAGTTACGGCGGCTCGGAGAATCGTGCGGATAATCGGCGGCGCAGAGTTGAGTTGTGGTCGGTCTTCTTGAAAGTACCACCCGGGGTGGGTGTGGCGAGTTTTGGAAGGCAGAGGAACTTAACCCGAGTTACTTTGGGCCTTTTGAGTTCATGTGAAGAATAGGCGGGTTGCCTATATGATTAGCTTTTGCCGTCCGACTTAGGAGGTCATGCGTCCGATCTTTCGTATTGTTATGATCGGAAAAGTATCGGAGATCCATCAGTGTTCCCACTTAATGATGACCACGTTAGAGATAGTAACCCGAGTTTTGGAAAGCTGAGCGATGTCGTAAATGTGGAAAGAATTCGGTATCGACATCCTCGGGGATCGCGTGCGATGGTACCATTTGTTGGAGTCGCTGAGAAGGTTAATGCCTCGAGCAAAGTGACAAAGTGGTATCTGACGAGTAAAGAGAGAAGCGAGCATGTATGGCGAGCATAGATGTGATCATTTCTTTTGTAAAGAGAAGGTCACGAAGGAGGTATATTTTAAACCCCGGTGAGAAGTGTTTTATGGTGATGTTAGAGAGTGTTTCCTCGTGGACTTGGATGTAAGCTTTTTGCGCAAGTTGTTTACGTGGCCATGTGTGGCAAGGATTGTTCGTAAGTATAGTAGTGAAGACTATCTTGGCGCGTTTGTTTGAGACTTAGAAGGAACATTCGGAACGAATGTTTCTAAGGAGGAGAATGTTATACCGTATTTCCAAAGTATGCGTGGGGCGTGCGTAGAAAATTTGAAACTTTTAATATTGGCTTGTCCGAAAATTATTTGTTCACAACACCCGTTTAGAGTCGTTTTTCGGCGAAACGTTTTCACAGCTTTCGTAGGGGAATTTCCGGCTATGTCATTTTTAATTTTTGCGGATTTTTCCGAGAGACGAAACGTGTTGGGCCAACAAGAGGGCGCCACTTGGCACCACCCATTGGCGGACGTGAGGCTCGGTTGTGGCCGATTGGAATGGCTTTAGTTGGTAGGATATTTGTGTGTTAGTTGGTTAAGGGGCACTTGGCAAGATCTTGGCCCTACACTTGCTAGGCACTTGGCTAGATCTTGGCCATTGGTTGGCCTTGGCTTGTGCTATAAATACCCCTCTAAGGTTGAAGGCTTCTTCATCCAAAATGCCTAAGTCTTGAGAGCCTTCCCCTCCCTTTCGTGAGGCCCTCAGCGAGAGTTTCCCCACAGTGGGGTAGGCTAGAGGTAGCCACCCCTCCTGTGGTGTGGCCGTGGGGTACCCCACTGCTAGTTTGTTTTCATATAATACCCCCCTCTTGGTAGAAATACTCTCAAAAGTATTGTTATAATGCCCAAATTACCTTAGCCTTATACCTTGTTGTATTCTAAGGTTATACATCTGAAAAGCCGAAATACTATTATACTTACTGTCGGTCACCACCAGAAACCCTAGGAAAATCTCCATAGTCCGTTGGAGTATTGTGTAGAAGTTGGTTAGAACTTCTAAGGGTGGTTTAGAGCGGGTTGGGCGCTCGAGTTGGAGCTAAGCGATTGCCAGGATCGACTTTAAGCTAGGATAATTATGGGCTTATCGAGGTAAATATCTTGTCCTCTATTGTAATTGGAAATTACATGTTGTTAGAATATATAGTTGAAGTATACTATATATAGAATGAACGTAGTTATCGGATGTCTTTTGACTTAAGCTGAATAATACTTACAGCAATGTCTTGCGACTTAAGCTGAAATTAAAGAAGTTTCTTGTTGTAATTACTTAGGGGTCAGTATTCTGAGACTTGTGAAGTAGTACAGTGGAGTAGAATTGTACCGTTAGGGTTAGATGTATAACCCCGGTTGGCTTGGTAGCGGCCTCGATGGAGGAGGAGATTTACGCTGTTGCGGGGAGAGTCTTTGCCGAATTTTGGTAGAATATTCTACGATGAGATCTAAATGTTAATAAAGCGCCTTGTGGCCTTATAGGTTGAAGTACTACGTGTGGCGCGATTTACTTGGCTTAAGGAGTAATGGCGGTTGGATGTACTTGGGCGTTTTGCTATTAGTCGATACTGTCGCGAGGTATGTGAACCTCTTCCTATCTCTTCTAGCATGATATGTGTGAAATATGTAGATGCGGTGGCGTACGTGTCTTTGAACATATTTGATTGGTGTAAAACATAAAGTGTTATAACGGCTTTATGGGAAGTTGGTTATATGACTTTATGTTGGTAAGAAAATACATGTGGTTTTAAAGGTAATCGATTTGAACTATAAGCGGCTTGTTATGTGAAGTATTTCAAAAGATTTTGAATCATTTTGAAAGAAGAAGTAATATTTGGTTTTGAAAACTTAAGAGTTATACTAGCTTTATGGAAAGTTAGGTATAGCGGCTTAAGAATGTTTCTTGATTTGAAATCGGAATGTGTAACGACAAACCACTGCGGCGTTAATAAAAGGAAATGTTTTGAATAATTAAGTATTATTAAAACCAGTAGAAACTTCCATCTGCATAGAAGCTAAGATGAGACAAAATGATATTTCCTAGATCATGGTCTTTGTAATAAGATTGTAATAAACAAGAATATCCTACTCATATAAGGCTTAGGTTTCTCAGTTGTTTAAAGGAGAATTATATTCTTAAATGAATAAGACTATGAACTACGAAACCTTTCAAAAAATGAGAAACATGAACATTAGAAATTAGGCAAACATGAACATTGTAAAAGAATGTTTCAACTTGATTTTACAAAGACAAGAAATTGATTTAAATTAAAAAGATAATCACTCTAATTTCATATAATACGTGTATTGTGTGACTTTTGTGAAATGCGTATCTTTTAAGAGTTAATGTATGAAGTACTTTGGGGATAAAACCGATCTTGTTAATCATATAGTAGAAAGTACCTTGTGTGAACAACTTGGTTGTATTGGTTTGTGATAGCCTTGTAATACTTCTTGTTGCTTTGATAAGTAAGCGTGTTAGGATGCTACGTGTGTTAGTATCTTGTGATGTTTGTGTAAAGGGTTTCTTGATTGCGCTTATTAACTATCGGTCGTTATGATAGTATTGTGGCATTCATCTCTTGAGATGATTCCGGGGTTAAGCGCCCTCCGATGCGGGTAGACTCGGCGATGCAGGACCGTGATTCGAGAATACCTCATGCGGGTCTGAGGGCCTATGCGGAGCTACGAGTTCCGTGTTAGCGTCGTCCTTTATGGGCATGCGGTCGCGTAGCCATGCGGACTCGGAAGTCGGGGCGATGCGGGAGTAGCTACCCTCGATGCGGGAATACCTCATGCGGGCGATGAGATTGGCCTATGCGGGCTGCGGGAGTTCGAGTTGACGCGCATTGATCTGCGGGCAAGTGGCGGCTTTGATCATGTGACGGTCTGAGCGAGATCTTATGATCTGATTCATGACCTTGTTGATGCGTGGGTTTTTGTAGTCGGCTATGCCTTCGTACTTACCGTCAGTTTTATCATGACACAGTGGGACACGGTGTTCAGTGTGTTCCTTGGTGCTTTTATATCATAGATGCCGCGGTGAGGAAGGTATTCCACGGGCATGATTGATGTTGTGGGCACGAGACCCATTGTTATACTTGAGTGATGACTTGAGGCGTGAGTCACGACTTGACATACCGCTTTGTTGTAAGCGTAGTTTGGTTATCATACATGTCTCTGCTTTATATGTTGCTATGATTTCATTTACGATATGTATTTTTGATTTCACATACTGCACTGTTATCGACCTCGCCCGAGGCTGCGTTCATCTGCATGAGTTGAGGTACACGATCGTTGATCTAGCTCTCGAGTCACATTTGACGTTTGGGAAGCTCCGTTTCTCCGAGGCTTATCGGTGGTATAGTCCCTATCGTCGTAAGTGTTTACATTCGGGGTTTGGCGGGGCCTGTCCATACATTGTTGTCGTATCATTCTTAAGTGCATGAATCTTGTTGTGGGCGGGGTTTGTAAAAAAGATTAAAGCTCATGTTGAAAAAGGTTGCTATTTATATATATCTTGAAGGTAACCGTTTTAGTTGCTTTGTCTTCTTATTTCCTTTGTCTTATTACTTTGGTTTCATGTATTGTCTTTATGTTCGTGATTACTCGATGTATGTCTACTTGGGTGCCCGGTAAGGCACGATCCACGAACCGGTTGGTCGTGTGATGAAAAGTTGTCTTTTAGTATTGTTATAATGCCCAAAATACCTAGCCCAAATCCTTAGTCCTTTGTAGAAGTTGTAAAGAACTTCTAAGGTTTCTTAGACTCTGGAGCGTCTGACTTAGGAGCTAAACCTTGCTCAGGCGCGACTTTATCTAGGATATTATTGGGCTTACCGAGGTAAATAATCCTAACCCTCTTTTGTATTAGAGAATGCATACTATAGAAGTATAAGAATAAGTATTAAATACTTAGAAGAATATTACAAAATAGAATTGAACTGTCATCACAGTAGAAGGGTTTAAAAGAAGAATAATTGAACTGTACTCACATGGAATTGTTTACTGATGACTTATATAGCTCACGGGTAGGGTTGTCTTTGCCGACAAATCAGTAGAATTATGAACCCTCTGCTTAGAATGACCTTGAGTAGTCTTTGATAGATGTGCGTGACTATTATGGTGACTCTCTGGCGACATATTCAACTTGGCGGTGGTTTTATTGAGAAGGTATGAGATTCTTCCTAAAGCATGATATTTTAACATATATATAGTACGGTAGACGTACATGTGTTAACTGAATAATAACTACGGCAATGTCGTTTGACTTAAGCCTGAATAATAACTACGGCAATGTCTTTTTGACTTAAGCCTGAATAATAAGAATCCTGATGCATTTCAAAAGAACTACTGAATCATTTTTAACAGAAGATAAATATTTGGTTTTTTAAAACAAAAGCTTAAGAGTTATACTAGCTTTATGGGAAGTTAGGTATAACAACTTAAGAAAGATAAAAAGGAACTGTTTACTTGTAAAAGCCTTGTATTGATTTCTGTTAAGTGTAGTAAGATCTGTTTGATAAGTAGATATATTATGGTGCTACCTGTGTGAGTATCTTGAAATCTTTGTGTAAAGTCGATCTTCTTTGTGCTTACGTTGCTAAGGTAAGTCCGTTATCGTTATTATATCACCTACCCGCTTGTTGTTATCTGAGGGCTTGCCCGATCTTGGTCTATCGGCTATCACGATGCTGTGAGACTATGCGAGCAGCGGTATGCTCGAGATTGATCATTCCGGTGTTTAGCTTTGATGCGGGGATTCCTATGCGATGCGCTGAGACTATCGCGGTCTTTTGAGGCTATGCGAGTGCGGGAGCCTAGGCGGATCTGGGGTTAGCTGCCCCGATGCGAGGAATACCTCATGCGGGTGCGTGTGTGACCTATGCGGCCGCGGAAGTCCAGGACTAGGCACGCAGAATGATACTATGGGCGATTGGCCTTGCTTCGATCATTCGCGGCCTAGAATAGACCTGTTACAGTTTTCCTCTTACTGTTGTTGTTGTGATGTGGCATTATGTGCAATTGAACTGATTGTATTTGTGAAAAGGTTTTTAATACTTTGATTTCATTTAAGTACTTTATAGTTTCACATACTTGGTACCTGTTGTACTGACCTCCTTGAGTGCGTTCATGCAGTAAGAGGCAAGCGGTGCTAGATCCGCATCCTTAGGATCTCTTTGCATTGGTGTCGGGAGCTCCATCTTCTCCGAGGCTCTACTTTTGGTATGATCTCCTGTATTGTAGATAGTTTGTATGATCGAGGTATGGCGGGCCCTGTCGCCATAGTTGTATATTTCCTTAGAGGTGCGTAGTCATGTTATGCGATTATCGGATGTAAGCGCTAAACCTTATTTATATATATATGCCGAAAGCGACGTTTGTTCACATAAAGCGTGTCTTATTTTATAAATGTTTCATGTCTTGTTTTATATTCGCTGGTTATTACGATGTATGACTACTTGGGTGCCGGTAAGGCACGATCACGGACCACAGGCGAAGTCGTGACAAAAGTGGTATCGAGCGATTAATCCTCGGAAAGTGTCTACATCGTATCTAGTAAGTCTTGATTATCGGTGTGTTGTGCACCACATAATCGTGAGGCTATAGGATATTTAGGATTGGTTTCCATTCTTCTCATTACGAGATCGTGCTTTAGAGAGGTGTTATAGGTTGGACCCTCTAACGTATTCCTTTCTATGTGATTATGCCTCACGTAAGGCAACCCAGGGCGAGAAGGCGGCGTGAGGCTGCTAGCGAGACACCCAGTCACGAGGGCTCGTGCCAGTCTATACGAGAGGCGGCGAGTTCTATGACGCCGCCCGGCCCAGCGAGACCACAGTACCCACACCTCGCATCCCACGGCTGGGGCGGAGGTTAGGTACAAGGAGATGGCCCGGCTATTGGCTGAGTTGTGGCCCGATCGAGAGAGGCGGATCTGGCGGTTCGATTCGGCTCGGCTCGATCGCACCGTGGTACACGAGCGAGATAGTTTGAGGCTACGCGATTTCTTGAGTTGTAGCCCGCGAGTTTCTGGTCGAGGCCGGAGGATGATCGCGAGGAGTTCATCCGTCGGCTCTGAGAGGATCGTCACGGGTGATCAAGGCCTCAGAGACAGAGTCTGTGACCTTCGGTTCGCATCGGCTGCGTGATACCGCGGTCGATTGGTTTGATTCATGGAAGCTTTCCCGGGGAGAGCATGCACCTCCAGCAGTATGGGATGAGTTTTCCGAGGCTTTTCTCACACACTTCTTGCCTCCGCGGATGAGGAGGCACGAGTGATAGATTCTTATTCTTTGAGACGGGGAGGGCCGCGGTGAGGAGTACAATGTCGAGTTTGATTCTTTGGCTCGATATGTCCTGCATGTAGCGAGAGATGGAGGACCGGGTGCATCGCTATGTCATCGGGCTAGATGATTACATGGCGAGTCTTGTGCGGGTGTGTCCTTGCCGAGCATGGACATAACCGTATGCAGCTCACGCCGGGATGCGAGGCGTAGAGACGCCGGGTAGAGCGATATCAGCGGCGGAAGAAGGCCAAGACGGCGGTTCTTTTGGTGGTCCTCGGGGTGGCGGCATCGGCGAAGTCGGTTGCACCACGGCCCGGTAGCGAGCGCTCTACATCATCTTCGGTACAGCCAGAGCGATCGAAGCGGTCGGGGCCCGGGACTTGATTTCGAGTAGCGGGTGCTAACGTTGAGTCCGCTCGGTGTGCGTTGTGGTAGATACCATTCGGGGCGTACTCCGAGCCTTCTATACTTGTGGCGTGGTCATTTCGCGAGTTTGTCCGACCGGCGGCGGTAGTGAGGCCGATCTACGAGTGCATTGCGCTTCTTCATCCCACGATTACTCGCCGGAGAAGAGGTACTCATGGACCAGCGGGTCGCGGCGAGTCGTGGCGCGGTCCCGATTCTAGCGGTCCTCGAACCGCATTTATGCTTTGTCGGCCAGCGGGATCGGAGGCCTCGCGATGTCGTCACAGTACCTTGCTCGGTTCGGGTTTGATGTATATGCTTTGATAGATCCGGTTCTACTCTATCCTATATATCTCCCCTTGTTGCTAGTAGGATAGGGATAGAGCACGAGTCCATAGACCGCTTCGAGGTAGCTACGCGGTGGGTGATTTGGTGGTAGCTCGGCGGGTATATAGAGCTTGTCTGTGACCATTCTGATCGTCGGACCTGCCGACTTGATAGAGTTGGAGATGATTGACTTCGACGTGATTATGGGGATGGATTGGCTAGCTTCTTGCTACGCCAATGTAGACTGCAGAGAAAGTAGTGCGGTTCAGTTTCTGAGGCCGGTTGTTGAGTGGGAGAGCACGGTATCGCCAGGGTAGGTTTATTTCTACCTCAAGGCTAGGAAGATGGTGCGAGAAGGGTATATCTACCATCTCGTTCGGTGTTTGATCTTTGAAGGCGTGGTACCAGATTTTGATCGATTCCGATCGTGAAGTTCCCAGGCGTGTTTCGGATGACCTCGGGTATCCCTCCCGAGGAGATCGAGTTTTGTATAGATGTGTTGCGAATACTCGGCTATTTCCATTCCGCCATACGAATGGCACCCGCCGAGTTGAGGAGTTGAAGGACCAGGTGAGGATTTCTTTGGAGAAAGGGTTTTATCGGACCTAGTGTTTCTCCCTGAAGCGCGGTATTGTTCGTGAAGAAGAAGGGCGGGGCCGCTGCGCATGTGTGTTGACTACGACGGTGAACAAGGTGACCATTAAACGAATACCCCCTTCCCGGGATTGATGACTTGTTCGACCGGTTGCGAGCGCGAGATGTTTCTCAAGATTGATCTGCGATCGGGCTATCATCGAGTTCGTGTCGAGAGGTGGATGTCCCTAGATCGCATTCGGACGTGCGGGCATTATGAGTTCGTGGTCATGTCTTTTGGGTTGACAATGCTCGTGCGGTATTCATGGATTTGATGAACCGAGTGTTCAAACCATTTTGGACACGCTTGTGATAGTGTTCATTGATGATATCTTGGTTTATTCTCGCTCGAGCGAGAGCATGCGGAGCATTTGAGGCTGTCTTGTGATTCTCGGGACCAGCGATTATCGCCAAGTTTTCCAAATGTGAGTTTTGGTTGACTTGATGGCGTTTCTTGGGCATATTATCGGTGATGGCATTCAGTGAATCTGGCGAATCGGCGATCGAGGCTAACTTGGCCTAGACCTACTACTCGGCAGAGGTTCGCGATTTTACGGGCCTTGCGAGTTATTATCGGTTCGTGGAGAAGTTTGCTTCTATCTGCACCATTGACTAGGTGACTCGGAGCGGCCAAGTTTGATGGTGATGCTTGTGGCGGGGTTTCGATTCTTGAAAAGAGATCGGCATCGCCCGTTCTTACTCTTCCGGAGGTCGAGCGGTTATGTTGTGTATTGTGATCGTCGGGCATCGGGCTGGGATGTGTGTTGATGCGGCATGGTAGAGTTATAGCGTATGCATCGACGGTGAAGAAACACGAGGAACTACCCACCCATGATTTGGAGTTGGCGGTGTGATTCACGCTTTGAAGATCTGGAGGCACTATTTGTATGGGGTTCACGTGGATATTTATCTGAGACCACAAGAGCCTCGGTATATCTTCACGGAGGAGTGAACTTACGGCGAGACGGTGGTTAGAGTTGCTTAAGGATTACGATGTTGATATCCTGTACCACGGGAAGGCAATGTTGTGGCGTATGCCTTAGTCGTAGGTCGATGGGAGCCTATCGGATGTGCAGCTAGAGAAGAGGGCATGGTTCGTGATTTGCATCGATTAGCGAGCCTTGGTGTCCGTTTGATTGATTACGATAGCGATGGGGTTAGAGTTCGTGAGGTTGCCGAGTCTTCCATCGTCGAGAGGTGAAGAAGCGGCAATTCGAGGATCGGTTTTGACACGTTATCGTGATCTGACTCTTCGTGAGGCAAGGGTCCTTTTGAGTAGCACGATGGGGTGCTAAGGTTTGAGGCGAGTTGTGTGTTCGGATGTTTGAGGACTTGGCGAGTTCTTGGGGAAGCACACAGCGCGCATTACTCTATCCATCCAGGGTCGACCAAGATGTACCACGACCTTAGATCTGTGTATTGGTGGGATGGCTTGAAGAGGGACGTTGCAGAGTTCGTAGCTCAGTGCCCGTGTTGTCAGCAGGTGAAGGTGGAGCACCAGAGGCCTGGTGGTTTTATTCTGAGCGATAGAGATCGACACGGAAGTGGGAGGTAATCAACACGGACTTCACAGGATTGCCTCGCACTCGGAGAGACATGATTCTATATGGGTTATCGTCGGCGGTGACGAAATCAGCCCACTTTCTTCCGTCGGGCGACTTTTTGGTGAGGATTATGCGAGCTTTACATCAGAGATCGTCGATGCATGGAGTCCCTACCGATCATATCGAGACAGAGCCCGGTTCTGACTAACTGGAGGTCCTTCCAGAGGGTTTAGGGGCCTTGAGTGAGCTTTGAGTCGCATTTCATCCACGCAGACGGACAGCGAGCGCACTATCCGGACTCTTGAGGATATCGCGAGCTGTGTTATTGACTTTAGTGGTAGTTGGGAGGATCATTTGCCTCTAGTTGAGTTCGAGTATAATAATAGCTACAACTCCAGTATTCAGATTGAGCCTTAAGAGGCCAATTATAGGAGGAAGTGAAGATAGCCTATAGGTTGGTTCGATGTGGGCGAGGTACAGCTAGTGGGACCAGATTTGGTGCAGCAGGCAGTGGATAAGGTGAAGGTTATCCGAGAGCGGCTATTGACAGCTCAGAGTCGACAGAAGTCGTATGCAAATCATCGTCGTCGGCATCTTGAGTTCGAGGTTCATGATTGGGTTTTCCTAAAGGTGTCACCCATGAAGGGTGTGATGAGATTCGGGAAGAAGGAAACTCGGCCAGTACATCGGGCGTTTGATTGTCGCGAGGTAGGCAAGGTTGCCTATGAGTTGGATCTGCCGTCCGTCTGGAGGCGATGCATCCGGTTTTTCACGTATCTATCTTTGAGAGATGTATCGGGATCCATCTAGGGTACACCGATTGACGATGTCGGTGTGCCAGGGGTTATCGTGTGAGGAGATTCCCATAGCGATAGTCGATCGTCGGAGTTAGGCGTCTGCGGACGAAGGGCGTGGCCGTCAAAGTTCTGTGGCGGAACGAGCTCAAGGAGGAGATGACGTGGGAAGCTGAGGAGGACATGAGGCAGAAGTATCCTCACCTATTCCCCACACCTCCAGGTAATTCACTTTCCTACTTGTAAATTTCCATTATCATATATGCCTAATTGTTATTTTGTGGCCATGTGTGGCACTTACAAACTGTTTAAGCTTCTTCGATAACTGTTTTGAGAAGGAACATTCGGGACGAATGTTTCTAAGGAGGGGAGAATGTTATACCCCGTATTTCCAGAGTATGTACGTAATGGAATACGTACAAAAAGTTTGGCCTTAAAGTTAGCCTTGGACGTTTTTATTTGTGCACAACTCGCTAAAAGAATCGTTTTCCGACGAAACGTTTTCACAGCTTTCGTAGGGAAAATTCCGGCTATGCCATTTCTAATTTTTGCGGATTTTTCCGAGAGACGAAACATTTTGGACCAACGGGAGGGCGACACTTGGCACCCTCCAATTTGTGGACTTGAAATCGTCCATTTGGACGAATTGGACTAGAAGTGCACGTTTTTTGTGCCTTGTGCACAAGTCGAGAGTTGGTAGGATATTTGTGAGTAAATCTTCACCCTACACTTGCCTTGCACTTGTCTTAATCTTGGCCATTGGTTGGCCACTTCTTGACCTATAAATACCCTTAGAGATGAAGAGTTCTTCATCCACAAAGTTATCTTCAAGTCTTGAAAAAATCCTCTCCTCTCCTTAGCCTTTCGTCCAACACCTCCCCACTTTGAGTGAGTTTGGCGAGGGCTACCCCCTAGCCTGGCGAAATCTACCCCCCTCCCTTGGTAGAAAAGTTGTCTTTTAGTATTGTTATAATGCCCAAAATACCCTAGCCCAAATCCCTTAGTCCTTTGTAGAAGTTGTAAAGAACTTCTAAGGTTTCTTGGAGCTACCGGAGCGTACAACTTAGGAGCTAAACCTTGCTCAGGCGCGACTTTATCTAGGATATTATTGGGCTTACCGAGGTAAATAATCCTAACCCTCTTTTGTATTAGAGAATGCATACTGTAGAAGTATAAGAATAAGTATTAAATACTTAGAAGAATATTACAGAATAGAATTGAACTGTCATCACAGTAGAAGGGTTTAAAAGAAGAATAATTGAACTGTACTCACATAGAATTTGTTTCTGATGAGACTTATATAGCTCACCGGGTAGGGTTGTGCTGCCCGACAATCCGTAGAATTATGAACCCTCTGTTTAGAATGACCTTCAGAGTAGTCTTTGATAGATGTCTGTGACTATTATAGGCTGACTCTCTGCGCGCGACATATTCAACTTGGCAGGTGGTTTTCGCTGAGAAGGTATGTGATTCTTCCTAAAGCATGATATTTTAACATATATATAGTACGGTAGACGTACATGTGTTAACTGAATAATAACTACGGCAATGTCGTTTGACTTAAGCCTGAATAATAACTACGGCAATGTCTTTTGACTTAAGCCTGAATAATAAGAATCCTGATGCATTTCAAAAGAACTACTGAATCATTTTTAACAGAAGATAAATATTTGGTTTTTAAAACAAAAGCTTAAGAGTTATACTAGCTTTATGGGAAGTTAGGTATAACAACTTAAGAAAGATAAAAAGGAACTGTTTACTTGTAAAAGCCTTGTATTGATTTCTGTTAAGTGTAGTAAGATCTGTTTGATAAGTAGATATATTATGGTGCTACCTGTGTGAGTATCTTGAAATGCTGTGTAAGGGGGTCATTCTTGCTGTGCTTACGTTGCTAACCGGTAAGTCCGTTGTACTGTTATTGTATCACCTACCCTCGATTTGTTATCTGAGGGCTTTCCACTTGATGCGGGTCTATACGGCCTATGCGGTCTGTGAGACTATGCGGAGCAGCGGTATGCTCCAGGATTGATCATTCCGGGTGTTTAGCCTGATGCGGGGGATTCCCTATGCGGTCTGTTGAGACTATGCGGTCTTTTGAGGCTATGCAGGCTGCGGGAGCCTAGGCGGATGCCGGGGGTTGGCTGCCCCCGATGCGAGGAATACCTCATGCGGGTCTGTGTGTGACCTATGCGGGCTGCGGAAGTCCAGGACTAGGCATGCAGAATGATACTATGGGCGATTGGCCTTGCTTCGATCATTCGCGGCCTAGAATAGACCATTCTGATTTTCCTATTACCGTTGTTGTTGTGATGTGGCACTATGTGCAATTGAACCGATTGTATTTGTGAAAAGGTTTTAATACTTTGATTTCATTTAAGTACTTTATAGTTTCACATACTTGGTACCGTTGTCTTGACCTCGCCCGGGGCTGCGTTCATCTGCGCGGTAAGAGCGGCAGTGCTAGATCCGCATCCTTAGGATCTCTTTGCATTGGTGTCGTGAGCTCCATCTTCTCCGAGGCTCTACTTTTGGTATGATCTCCTGTATTGTAGATAGTTTGTGCAGTCGAGTATGGCGAGCCCTGTCCCGCCATAGTTGTATATTTCCTTAGAGTGCATGAGTCATGTTATGCGATTATCGGATGTATCGCTAAACCTTGTTTATATATATATGCCGAAAGCGGCGTTTGTTCACATAAAGCGTGTCTTATTTTATAAATCGTTTCATGTCTTGTTTTATATTCCTGGTTATTACGATGTATGACTACTTGGGTGCCCGGTAAGGCACGATCGCGGACCGGGCAGTCGTGACAACAGATCTAAGGTCGTGGTACATCTTGGTCGACCACGGATGGATGAAGTAACGCAGCGTGTGCTTCCCCCAAGAACTCTGCCAAGTCACAAACATCCGGGACACACACGCCCTCAAACCTTAGCACCCATCAGTGCTACCTCAAAGGACCGCGCCTCACGAAGAGTCGTATCACGATATCGAATCAAAGGATCCTCGAGCTGTTGCCTCTTCACCTCGACGGCGATGGAAGACTCGGCAACCTCACGAACTCTAACCCCACCGCTATCGTAATCAATCAAATGGACACCAAGGCTCGCTAATCGATGCAAATCACGAACCATGTCCTCGCCATTGGCTGCACATCCGATAAGCTCCCATCGACCTACGACTAGAGCATCCGCCACAACATTGGCCTTCGGGTGGTACAGATATCAACATCGTAATCCTTAAGCAACTCTAACCACCGTCTCGCCGTAAGTTCGGCTCCTCTGTGAAGATATACTGGAGGCTCTTGTGGTGCGTATAAATATCCACGTGAACCCCATACAAATAGTGCCTCAGATCTTCAAAGCGTGAATCACACCGCAACTCCAAATCATGGGTGGGGTAGTTCCTCGTGTTTCTTGGTGTCGGGATGCATATGCTATAACTCGCCATCTGCATCAATACACATCCCAACCCGATGCCGACGCATCACAATACACGACATAACCATCCGACCTCCGGAAGAGTAAGAACGGGCGGTCGTCGGTCTCTCTTTCAAGAATCGAAACCCCGCTCCGTAGCATCACCATCAAACTTGGCGCTTCCGAGTCAGCCTAGTCAATGGTGCGAAGATAGAAGCAAACTTCTCTGAACGCCGATAATAACTCCGAGGCCCGTAAAACTGCGAACCTCTGCCGGAGTAGTAGGTCTAGGCCAAGTCCTGATCGCCTCGATCTTGGCGTATCCACTCGAATGCCATCAGCCGGCAATATGCCCAAGAAACGCCATCAAGTCAACCAAAACTCACATTTGGAAAACTTGGCGTACAAGCTGATCTGAGAAGCTGCCGGCCTGATCGCCAAATGCTCGCGTGCTCTGCTCTGGCGAGAATAAACCAAGATATCATCAATGAACACTATCACAAGCGTGTCCAAAATGGTTTGAACACTCGGTTCATCAAATCCATGAATACTGCGTGAGCATTGGTCAACCCAAAAGACATGACCACGAACTCATAATGCGTGCGGGTCTGAATGCCGCCCTAGGGACATCCACTCTCGACTGCACTTGATGATAGCGACGCAGATCAATCTTGGAGAAACATCTCGCCACTGCAACCGGTCGAACAAATCATCAATCACGGGAAGGGGTATTCGTTTAATGGTCACTTGTTCACCGTCAGATCAACACACATGCGCGGCCCGTCCTTCTTCTTCACGAACAATACCGGCGCTCCCAGGGAGAAACACTAGGCCTGATGAAGCCCTTGTCCAGCAAATCTCTCGGTGGTCCTTCATCTCTCTTCGGCGGTGCCATTACGTATGGCGGAATGGAAATAGGCGAGTGTCCGCAGACATCTATACAAAACTCGATCTCCTCGGGAGGATACGGAGGTCGTCTGAAACACGTCGGGAACTCTCGACTCACTGAATCGATGAAAATCTGGTACCGCACCTCGGTATCAAACACGAACGAGATGGTAGATATACCCTTCGCACCATCTTCCTAGCCTTGAGGTAGGAAATAAACCTACCCTCGGCGATACCGTGCTCCTCCCACAACAACCGGCTCTCGAACTGGGAACGTACTACTCTCTCTGCGGTCTACATTGGCGTAGCAAGCTAGCCAATCCATCCCCATGATCACGTCGAAGTCAATCATCTCAACTCTATCAAGTCGGCTAGGGTCCGACGTAAATAGTCACAGGACAAGCCCTATATACCCGCCGAGCTACCACCGAATCACCATTCGGCGTAGCTACCTCGAAAGGGTCTATGGACTCGTGCTCTATCCCATCCTACTAGCAAGGGAGATATATAGGGCCAGTAGAACCGGATCTATCAAAGCATACACATCAAACCCGAAACCGATAAGGTACCGTGGCGACATCGGTGAGGCCTCACGATCTGTCGGTGGACAAAGCATAAATGCGGTTCGAGGACCGCTAGAATCGGGACCGCGCCACGACCTCGGCGCGACCATCCAGTCCATGAGTACCTTGCCTCGGGCGAGCTGTCGGGGATGAAGCGGCAGACCTGACATGGGCCCTACTACCGCCGCCCGGTCGGACAAACTCTCGCGAAATGACCTGCGGCCACACGTGTAGCAAGCTCGGTCTGACTCGAGAATGGTATCTACCACAACGGGCACACCGGCGGACCTCGAGCAGTTAGCACCTCGCTACTCGAAATCGAAGTCCACAGGGCCACGCCCCGCTCTGGCTGTGCGAAGATGATGTAGAGCGCTCTGCGCGGTGTGGTGCAAATCTGGACTTGGCGATGCCGCCCTGAGAACCACTAAAAGAACCCGTCTTGGCCTTCGCCTGCTGATATCGCTCTGCCGGCGGTCTACGCTCGCCGCATCTGAGTGCATGAGCTGCATACGGGTAATGTCCATGCTCGGTGAAGGACACACCCGCAAGACTTCGGCCATGTAATCATCTAGTCGATGACATAGCGATGCACGGTCCTCCATATCTGCTACGGTCACGAGGGACATATCGAGCCAAAGAATCAAACTCGACATTGTACTCCTCACCTGCGTCCTCCTGTCTCGGAACAAGAATCTATCAGCTCGTGCCCTCATCTGCGGAGGCGAAGTGTGAGAAAAGCCTCGAAAACTCATCCCATACTGCTGGAGTGCATGCTCTCCCGAAAGCTCCCATGAATCAAACCAATCGATTGCGGTATCACGCGCGGCCGATCGAACCGAATGTCACAGACTCGGTCTGAAGCCTTGATCACCCGCGTGATCCTCTGCGGTGACGGATGAACTCCTGCGGATCATCCTCGGCCTCGACCAGTAAAACTCGCGGGCTACAACTAAGGAAATCCGTAGTCTCAAACTATTCGCCTCGGGTGCACCACGGTGCGATCGAGGCTGAGCTGGAGCCGCCGCGTCTGACTATCCTCGTGTCTCGCCACAACTCTAGCCAAAAGCCGGGCCATCTCCTTGCCCTAACTCCTCCGCCCGGTGTGGGACGGGAGGTGTGGGTGCTGTGGTCTCTTTGGGGCGGCGTCATAGAACTCGCCGTCTCGTATAGACGGGCACGAGCCCTCGTGACTCTGGGTGTCTGCTAGCGCCTCCTCGGCTGTCTTGCCTTACGGGCGGCTGCCTTACGTGGAGGCATAATCATTACAGAAAGGAATACGTTAGAGGTCCAACCTATAACACCTCTAAAGCACGATCTCGGAATGAGAAGAATGGAAACCAATCCTAAATATCCTATAGCCTCTCGATTATTGGTGTGGTGCACAACACCGATAATCAAGACTTACTAGATACTGATGCAGACACTTTCCGAGGATTAATCGCTCGATACCACTTTTGTCACGACCGTTCGGGGCGTGATCGTGCCTTACCGGGGCACCCAAGTAGTCATACATCAGAGTAACCAGCGGAATATAAAACAAGACAGGAAACAGTTTATAAAATAAGACACAGTTTATGTGAGAAAACGTCGCCTTTCGGCATAATATATATAACTCAAGTTTTGCAGTTACATCCCAACTATACAATGGTACTACAGACCTCTAAGGAAGTAAACAACTATGGCGGGACAGGGCCCATACCTCCTGTATGCAAAACTATCTACAATACAGGAGATCATACAAAAGTAGAGCCTCGGAGAAGATGGAGCTCGACACCAACGCAAAGATCCTAAGGATGTGGATCTAGCACTGCTTTGCCCTTACTGCGGCATGAACGCAGCCCGAAGGAGGTCGAGACAACAGTACCAAGTATGTGAAACTATAAAATCGAAATGAAATCAAAGTATTTAAAACCTTTTCACAAATACAATCGATTCAATTGCACATAGTGCCACATCACAAACAACAATAATAGGAAAAGCGCGTGAGTTTATTCTAGGCGCGAATGATCGGGCAAGGCCAATCGCCCATAGTATCATTCTGCGTGCCTAGTCACGGACTTCCGCGATCGCATAGGTCGCATGCGCACCGCGTGAGGTATTCCTCGCGTCGGGCAGCCAACCCCGACATCCGCCTAGGCTCCGCGCCGCATAGCCTCAAAAGACCGCGTAGTCTCAGCGGACCGCATAGAATCCCGCATCGAGCTAAACACCGGAATGATCAATCCTGAGCATACCGCTGCTCGCATAGTCTCACAGACCGCATAGGCGTATAGACCGCATCAAGGCAAGCCACCGATATAACGATCGAGGGTAGGTGATACAATAACGATCAACGGACTTAGGTTAGCAACGTAAGCACAAAGAATGACCCTTACACGGATTTCAAGACACTAACACAGTAGCATCATAATATGTCTACTTATCAAACAAATCTTACTACACTTAACAAATCAATACAAGGCTTTTATAAACAAACAAAAACAGTTCCTTTTATCTTTCTTAAGTTGTTATACCTAACTTCCCATAAAGCTAGTATAACTCTTAAGCTTTTGTTTTAAAACCAAATATTTATCTTCATTAAAAATGATCGATAGTTCTTTTGAAATGCATCGATTCTTATTATTCGGGCTTAAGTCCGTAAGACATTGCCGTAGTTATTATTCAGCTTAAGTCAAACGACATTGCGTAGTTATTATTCGCTTAACACGTATGCGTCTACCGTACTATATATATGTTAAAATATCATGCTTAGGAAGAATCACATACCTTCTCGTGAAAACCTCCGCCAAGTTGAATATGTCGCGCAGAGAATCGGCTATAATAGTCACAGACATCTATCAAAGTCTAGACTACTCAAGGTCATTCTAAACAGAGGGTTCACAATTCTACTGATTGTCGGGCAGCACAACCCTACCGGTGAGCTATATAAGTCTCATGTAAAAGCAATCCTATGTGAGTACAATTCAATTATTCTTCTTTAAACCCTCTACTGTGATGACGTTCAATTCTATTCATTATATTCTTCTAAGTATTTAATACTTATTCTTATACTTCTACAGATGCATTCTCTAATACAAAGAGGTTAGGATTATTTACCTCGGTAAGCCCAATAATATCCTAGATAAAGTCGCGCTGAGCAAGGTTTAGCTCTAAGTTGTATGCGCTCAGAGTAGCTCAAGAAACCTTAGAAGTTCTTCACAACTTCTACAAAGGACTAAGGGATTTGGGCTAGGGTATTTTGGGCATTATAACAATACTAGAAGACAACTTTTCTACCAAGGGAGGGGGGGTAGATTTCGGCTAGGCTAGGGGGGTAGGCCCTCGGCCAAACTTCACAAGGGGAGGGGGGAGGTGTTGGACGAAAGGCTTAAGGGAGAGGAGAGGATTTTTCAAGACTTGGAAGATAACTTTGTGGATGAAGAACTCTTCATCTAAAGGGGGGTATTTATAGCTCAAGCCTTGGCCAACCAATGGCCAAGATGAAGACAAGTGCAAGGCAAGTGTAGGGTGGGGATTAACTATACACAAATATCCTACCAACTCCTTGACTTTGTGCAAGGCACAAAAAACGTGCCAAGCTTAGTCCAATTCGTCCAAATGGACGATTCAAGTCCACCAATTGGAGGGTGCCAAGTGTCGCCCTCCCGTTGGTCCAAAATGTTTCGTCTCTCGGAAAAATCCGCAAAAATTAGTAATGGCATAGCCGGAATTTTCCCTACGAAAGCTGTGGAAACGTTTCGTCGGAAAACGATTCTTTTAGCGAGTTGTGTACAAATTCGAACTTGGCCTAACTTTAAGGCTAAACTTTTGTACGTACGTCCTCACGTACATACTCCGGAAGTACGGGGTATAACAGGTAGTCGAGTGAAATACATTCCTTGCACAACAAGTCTATCATACGCAAAACGTAGGCAAGTTTTACAACAACAAGCATAGGCAAGTTATACACAACTCAAAGAAACCAGGTTTTAACCCTAAAGTGTTACATACATTAACTCTTTTTAAAAGATCCGTTTCTTTCACATAAGTCACACAATACCCGTAGTATAAAAATAGTGACTATCTTTTTAAGTAAACAAAATGCTTCCCCTTTTGTAAAATCAAGTAACAACATTATTTTCCAAACGTTCAAGTTTGCCTAAATTCAAATGCTCAAGTCACTTATTTTAGAAAGGTTTTATAACTCATAGTCTTAATCCCTTTTAAAACAATTGAGTAACATATGTCTTATGTGTGAGCGTTTATTCTTGTTTACAACAATCTTGTTCTGTGACCATGACCTAGGAAATGTAATACAATTTTGTCTTATCTTAGCTTATGCGGATGGAGGTTTCTCTGGTTTTAATAACAATTAGTTATTTGTCAATACACTTTCCTTTATTAAGCTACTGTGGTTTGTTCGACACTTATTCTCATTTCCAAATCAAGAAACATTATTCTTTTTACAACCAAGTACTCATTACTCGCAAATGAGGTTTCACAACACTTTTAACAAAATGTTAATTACCAAGTAAAACAAGTTAAGTCTCTTATCTTTCAAGATCAAGTCTCTTAACTTTTACAATCAATAAACCATTCTTACCTACATATAGTCGTTATAACTAACTTCCCATAAAGCTATTATAACACACTATGTTTTAAACCAACCAACTCATTTAGCACATGTACGTCTACCGTACTACATAGTTTACAAAACATCATGCTCGAAGGATAGGAAGAGGTTCACATACCTCGCGACGAGTATCGACAATAAGCAAAATGCTCCAAGTACTACAACCTTGCTAGCCCTTTCCACTCCTTAAGTAGAATACGCTACTCGTAGTACTTCCACCTATACGGCCACAAACGTCTATTAACTTCTAACCGTACGGTTCCATATTCTACGTAAAATTCGCGGACCTCCCACCCCAAGTAAATCTCCTCCTCTATCGAGGCCGGCTACCAATCCAACCAGGGGGGGTTTTATACGTCTAACCGTACGTGTACAATTCTACTACACAACAAGCTACACAAGTCTATGTCTGATCCTATGTAGTTCTGATTGATTCTTTTCTTGAAATTGGGCTTAAGTCAAAAGACATTGCCTTGATGATAAGCTTAGTTCTATATATAGTATACTTCAACTATATAATACAACAACATGTAATTTCCAATTACAAAAAGGGGGACAAGATTATTTACCTCGATAAGCCCAAAATTATCCGAGATAAAAGTCGATCCTGAGCAAGGTTTAGCTCCTACTCCGTGCGCTCCAAACAACCCTTAGAAGTTCTAACCAACTTCTACTTAAATACTTCAACCAACAAAGAAGATTTCCTTAGGGTTTCGGTTTGAGACTTAAAGGACAAAAAGTAGTATTTCCGGGCTCTACGTATAGAGGTAACTTTGGAATACTACAAGGTATAAGGCTAAGGTATTTTGGGCATTATAACAATACTTGGAGAGTATTTCAATACCACAAAGGGGGGGGTACCTCACGAAAACACTCCAAGATAGGGGTTCTCGGCCAAAGGGCCTTGACAGGAGAGGAACTCTCGGCTCAAGGCCTCACAAAGGTGGTGGGGGGGGGGGAGTTGGATGAGAGCCAACAAAAGGGAGGAGAGGGTTTCAAGACTTAGACAAGTGAAGAGTGGATGATGAAGTTCATCTCTAAGGGGGGGTATTTATAGGAAAGCCAAAGCCAACTAATGGCGAGATCAAGCCATGTGCAAGGCAAGTGTAAGGCCTTGATCAAGCCAAGTGCACCTATCCCTACTCCACAAAACATGGCTCAAAACAATGCACAAAACAAGGCCAAAACAAGGCACAAAACAAGGCACCAATAAGGCACAAGACGTGAGCCAATCGGCCAATCCGTCCACCATGAGGGTGACAAGTGTCACCCTCCGTTGGTCCAAAATGTTTCGCCTCTCGTAAAAATCCGCAAAAATAGTAAATGACATAGCCGAATTTTCCCTCAAGCAATGGAAACGTTTAAAAACGACTCTAACGGTGTTGTGCACAAAAGAATTCGCCAAGCCAATTTGAAGTTCGAATTTCTCGTGCGCCCCACGTATATACTCTGGAAATATGGGGTATAACATTCTCCCCTCCTTAGAAACATTCGTCCCGAATGTTCCTTCTCAAGTCTCAACACAAACATGCGCTAGCATAGTCTTCACTGCTATATGCACGAAAACAATCATGCCACACCTGGCCATAAAATAACTAACGCACAAATACTTAAACCCAAGTCAACGAGGAAACACCTCTAATCATCACAAAAACCCCTCACCTGAGGTCTAAAATATACTCCCTTCACACCTTCATTTCATAAAAGAAAGCGATCACACACGTTCACTTCTCCCTAACTCGTTGTACCTTCGAACACTCGAACTCTTTCTAGTATCCGTACCACACTTCCGTCAACGCTTCTGTTTCCAACCCTTGGAGTCACTACCTCCAAACTTGGTCATCTTACTAATTTCGATCTTCTCTAAGGCCGTTCCCGGCCTCCACGATCCGCTTCTGGTTGAACATATCCACGAATTCATACGATGGTCATACAATCTTGGGCCTAGCATCCTCGTGACCCTACCACCGGGACCACCCGGAACCGACCAACCTCATCCGGACTCTGGGTTGACCCGTATCACGTCCTCAACCCGACCCACAATCGCGTAAAACCCTTGTTCCCCGATCCGGAACAATCTTACCTATTCAAGCCATGAAAGCTACCACTTCCATCACACATTACCCATGGTCTTATCACATAAATATATCCCACGTACACTACGCACTCTGATAAAGGTCAAACATAAAATAAATCTTTTACTCAAGACGACCTTACCAGTAAGGTCTCAATCGTGAAATAATCTAAGGTTCACACTTTCCATGCCCACGCTTACCCTTCCAACTAACCATGTTTTCTAACTCACAAATAACACAACGCTATTCGCACATAGCACATAATAATGAGACCATCATAACAAGCATACCAAAACTCTAGGGGTTAAGGATATACCGAAGCTACCGCTCACTCTAATCATAGGCACGCCTGCAGGCTTATGCTGTAGGAGGCGATGAACCACCACCGATCACGAAGGTGAGTCGTCTTTGCTGAACCTCCTATAAGCCACGCTCGTCACATGGCCTCGACGGCGCGCAGTGAAACAAGCACCCGATAAATAGACGACATTCCCGGGATGGCGCGCACATCGCGCGGCCCGAGGGGACATGATTCTGCGGCTAGAACTTACGTAACCTCAGAAACTGAAGCCACGGAGCTCGACCGGCTCGAATACCGAACGTCACGAAGGCGCGGAGGACCACTGCATCTTGGCGGAGGTACATAACTAGCTTTCTTCTTGGCGGTCGCCTCGAAGGTCGCCAAAAGACCTGCGTTACGGCCTCTTCTGCGATCCTGGTCATTCGTCGACCTCTCCGTGCCTCACATCCTAGTGCATGAGCTGCGTGCGGGCAATGTCCATGCCGGCCGCGAGAAACACCCGCAAGACTCGACCATATAATCATCAAGCGGTGGCGTGGCGATGCACCCATCCTCCATATCGGCAACTAAGCGCAGGACATATCGAGCCAAAGAATCGAACTCGACATTGTACTCCCGACGGTCGCCTCTGCCTCGGTAACAAAAATCTATCGGCGTGCCCTCATCTGCGGAGGAAAGAAGTGCGTGAGAAAGCCCCGAAAACTCATCCCATCTGCTGGAGTGCATGCTCTCCCGGAAAGCTCACGAATCAAACCGATCATTGCGGTATCACGCGGCGATCGCGAACCAAAGGTCACGCACTCGGTCTCTGAAGCCTTGATCACCGCGTGATCGATGTAGCGTCGGATGAACTCCTGCGGATCATCCTCGTGCCTCGACCGTAAAACTCGCGGGCTGACTCGAGAAAGTCCCGAAGCCTCAAACTATTTGCTCGGGGGTGAACTACGTGCGGTGCTGCCGAATCTGCTGCATCCGGCCTACCTCCGTGTCCGCCACTATCACGGCAAATAATCGGGCATCTCTCGGTATCCCATCTCCTCGCCTCTAGGTGTGGGGTGAGAGTGCGAACGCATGGTCTCAGCGACCATCGCTGCGGCTCTAAACTCTCTTTGAAAGTGGCGGCGTCAAAACTTCGCCGTCGGAAGCCTTGTCTCGTCTTGGCCAGGGCTGTGCCTCGTACTCCTCTGTATCCCACTAGCGGCTCCCTCGGCTGCCTTGCCATCCGGGCGGGGTTGCCTGCGCGAGGCATAATCGGTAAAATGAAATACGTCAGAGGGGTCCAACTTCCAACTCAGCTCTAAGGCACGATCTCAGAATGAGAAGAATGGAAACCGATCCTAAATGTCCTATAGCCTCCTGATTATAGATGTGGTGCACAACACACCGATAATCAAGACTCTACTAGACACGGTCTGTAGACACTTTCCGAGGATTAACTGCTCTGATACCACTATGTCACACTCCGTCGGGCGTGGTGATCCGCTACCGGCCCTAGTGATACAACATCGAGAAAACCACGGAAAATAAAACATGAGTCATGAAACAAGAGATATAATAAATAAACAGGCCAACCAAAGCGATTTGCCTTGGATATACATAAAACCGACAGTTTAATCCTTTTACAACCACGCCCACAGATTACAGACCTCTAAGATTTCTGGCGACTATGACGGACAGGGGCCGCCATACCACGAATGTACAAGAACCTACAACTCGGGGAACACATACCAAAAGATAAGCCTCGGAGAAAGCGGAGCTTCCCAATACGTTGAATCGTGATCCTAAGAGCGAGGATCCACGGCCGATGTACCTCTACTGCGGCGTGAACGCAGCCTCGGGCAAGGAGGTCGATAACAGGTACCAAGTATGTGAAATCGAAAAATCGTAAATGAAATCATAGCGATCTATATAAAGCGGGAGACATGTATGATAACCAAACTACGATGACACCACATATAAACAATCATATCAAGTCGTGGACTCACGCTCCAAATCATCACTCGTGCGTGGAATTCCTTCCTCACCGCCAGCGATCTAGGTACAAATCGGTGATACGTCTGACATGTCTCGGCCCATCTTATGGATCAAGTATAGAAACGTGTGGAATACATTCCCGGGTGAACCGGTAGTCGAGTGAAATACATTCCCGGATGAACCGGTAGTCGAGTGAAATACATTCCGGATGAACGTGTCGAGTGAAATACATTCGGATGAGCCGTAGTCGAGTGAAATACATTCCCGGATGAACCGGTAATCGAGTGAAATACATTCCCGGATGAACCGGTAGTCGAGTGAAATACATTCCTTGCACAACAAGTCTATCATACGCAAAACGTAGGCAAGTTTTACAACAACAAGCATAGGCAAGTTATACACAACTCAAAGAAACCAGGTTTTAACCCTAAAGTGTTACATACATTAACTCTTTTTAAAAGATCCGTTTCTTTCACATAAGTCACACAATACCCGTAGTATAAAAATAGTGACTATCTTTTTAAGTAAACAAAATGCTTCCCCTTTTGTAAAATCAAGTAACAACATTATTTTCCAAACGTTCAAGTTTGCCTAAATTCAAATGCTCAAGTCACTTATTTTAGAAAGGTTTTATAACTCATAGTCTTAATCCCTTTTAAAACAATTGAGTAACATATGTCTTATGTGTGAGCGTTTATTCTTGTTTACAACAATCTTATTCTGACCATGACCTAGGAAATGTAATACAATTTTGTCTTATCCTAGCTTCATGCGGATGGAGGTTTCTCTTGGTTTTAATAACAATTAGTTATTTGTCAATACACTTTCCTTTATTAAGCCATTGTGGTTTGTTCGACACTTATTCTCATTTCCGAAATCAGTAAAACATTATTCTTTTTACAACCAAGTACTCATTACTCGCAAATGAGGTTTCACAACACTTTTAACAAAATGTTAATTACCAAGTAAAACAAGTTAAGTCTCTTATCTTTCAAGATCAAGTCTCTTAACTTTTACAATCAATAAACCATTCTTACCTACATAGAGTCGTTATAACTAACTTCCCATAAAGCTATTATAACACACTATGTTTTAAACCAACCAACTCATTTAGCACATGGACGTCTACCGTACTACATAGTTTACAAAACATCATGCTCGAAGGATAGGAAGATGTTCACATACCTCGCGACGAGTATCGACAATAAGCAAAATGCTCCAAGTACTACAACCTTGCTAGCCCTTTCCACTCCTTAAGTAGAATACTCTACTCGTAGTACTTCCACCTATACGGCCACAAACGTCTATTAACTTCTAACCGTATGGTTCCATATTCTACAGAAAATTCGCGACCTCCCACCATGGCAGCGTAAATCTCCTCCTCTATCGAGGCCGGCTACCAAGCCAACCAGGGGGGGTTTTATACGTCTAACCGGACGTGTACAATTCTACTACACAACAAGCTACACAAGTCTGCATGTCTGATACCTATGTAGTTACTGATTCGATTCTTTTCTTGAAATTCAGGCTTAAGTCAAAAGACATTGCCGCAGTATTAAGCTTAGTTCTATATATAGTATACTTCAACTATATAATACAACAACATGTAATTTCCAATTACAAAATGGGGACAAGATTATTTACCTCGATAAGCCCAAAATGATCCGAGATAAAAGTCGATCCTGAGCAAGGTTTAGCTCCTACTAAGTGCGCTCCAAACAACCCTTAGAAGTTCTAACCAACTTCTACTTAAATACTTCAACCAAGAAGATTTCCTTAGGGTTTCGGTTTGAGACTTAAAGGACAAAAAGTAGTATTTAAGACTCTACGTATAGAGGTAACTTTGGAATACTACAAGGTATAAGGCTAAGATATTTTGGGCATTATAACAATACTTGGAGAGTATTTCAATACCACAAAGGGGGGGGTACCTCACGAAAACACTCCAAGATAGGGGTTCTCGGCCAAGGGCCTTGACAAGTGAGGGGAACGCTCGGCTCCAGGCCTCACAAAGGTGGTGGGAGTTGGACGAGAGCCAACAAGAGGGAGGAGAGGGTTTCAAGACTTAGACAAGTGAAGAGTGGATGATGAAGTTCATCTCTAAGGGGGGGTATTTATAGGAAATCCAAAAGCCAACCAATGGCCAAGATCAAGCCATGTGCAAGGCAAGTGTAAGGCCTTGATCAAGCCAAGTGCACCCTATCCCCTACTCCACAAAACATGGCTCAAAACAAGGCACAAAACAAGGCCAAAACAAGGCACAAAACAAGGCACCAATAAGGCACAAGAAGTGAGCCAATCGGCCACCAATCCGTCCACCATGAGGGTGACAAGTGTCACCCTCCCGTTGGTCCAAAATGTTTCGTCTCTCGGAAAAATCCGCAAAAATAGTAAATGACATAGCCGGAATTTTCCCTACGCAAGCTGTGGAAACGTTTCGTCGAAAAACGACTCTAACCGGGTGTTGTGCACAAAAAGAATTCGGCCAAGCCAATTTGAAGTTCGAATTTCTCTACGTACGTCCTTACGTACATACTCTGGAAATACGGGGTATAACAGTGTACCTCAACTGCAAGAAGAAGGGGCACTGGAAGAATGACTGCACAGCTCCAAGAGGAGGCAAAGCACTAGGGCTTCTAGCTCTACTAGACAAGGTATGTTTTTTATTATATTAAATATGTCTATCAGTAACTCTCACTGCTGGGTATTAGATACCGCTTATGTCTCACACATTTGTAATAATGTGTAGGGTCTGACTGACAGCAGAAAGGTTGGACCATAGGATGTAGACATGCGCGTTGGAAATGAAGCACGAGTGCATGCTAAACGTGTGGGAACTTATAGACTAGATTTACCTTCAGGCGTTTGTTTAGAACTAAATAATTGTTATTTTTTCCCTCGTTGACGAGGAATATTATTTCTATCCCAGTGTTAGACATTGAGATTTTTTCCTCATTTATTGCCAATGGCAATGTACTGTCTTTTAATGGTTTTGTTTATGGAAATGCTCCGATTATGGATGGTGTGTATGCTCTAAATTGTAGTCGTGAAATTTTCAATATGCAAAATAAATGAGCTAAGATAGGTAATCCAAGATATCTCACCTACTTATGGCACTGTAGACTTGGTCACATCAATGATATCAAGATTAAAGAAGTTAGACTACCAGGAACAATTTGACTTAGATTTCTATGGCAACTGTGAATATTTCTTGAGAGGAAAGATTATTAACAAGCCACATTCTAGGAAGGGTGTGTGAACCAAAGAGGTGCTTGATTTGGCCCATACTGATGTATGTGGCCATTTTCAACTCAAGCTAGAGAGGCTTCCCTTACTTCATCACTTTTACAGACGATTTCACCAGATTTAGGCATGTGTATCTTATGAAACATAAGTATGAAGCCTTTGAGAAATTCAAGGAGTACAAGTCAGAAGTAGAGAAGCAACTTAAAACAAGTATGAAGACCCTTCGATTAGATCGAGGATGTCACGACCCAAACCCTGGGCCCACGACTGGTGCCCTACCTGGGCACCCTTGTACCCATTCATCCCAAGTAACCCGCGGAAGATAAAGATACTCATCATCATTTTTTTTAAACAAGCAAAGGCAAAGTCGGCAAGGCCGCTGCTATATATATATAAGCCAAAATGAAACTACACTGTACACGAGTCCAATCCCACATATGCATACAGACCTCTAAGAGTTTGGACAATATACTATGACGGGACAAGACCCCGCCGTACCCATAATATACAAAAACCTGTAATGAAAAATAATTACCAAAATGATAAACTCCAGAACAATGGAGCTATCCCAAAACTCCGAGCAAGGATCCTACACTTGCAGATCACCAAACTGCGTACCTAAATCTGCGGCATGAACGCAGCTCCCCGGAGAAAGGGGGTCAGTATGGAAAATGTACCAAGTATGTGAAACAATAAGTATTGTAAATGAGATTATAACATGCCAAAAAGATAACAAGAGACAAGTATAATAACCAAATACCAGTACACTACCTTTTCAAAGTAAGAGTCATTGTATCCTTTTTAAACTGAGAGTAATGAAAATCAACTATACTTTTTCAAATTATGAAAGTCTGTCCAAATAAATAAATAATGTCATGGGAGTTGAACCCGAATGTTATACACAAATATTGCCCTGTAAGGTATCCTGCCCGGCCCTATCTGGGACGCGATAAAGTCAATAAGGTATTCTTCTCGGCCCCTTCTGGGACACGGTAAAGTCAATAAGGTATTATGCCCGGTCCTTTTCTAGGACACGGTAAAGTCATGTAATATTTAATGCCCTGCCCATTAAGGTATACTGCCCGGCCCATTCTGGGACATGGTAAAGTCATGTAATATATACTGCCCTGCCCAATAAGGTATACTGCCCGACCTATTCTGGGACACGGTAAAGTCATGTAATATATACTGTCCTGCCCATTAAGGTATACTACCTGGCCCATTCTGAGACACGGTCCAAATATAAAGGACTGTACACATATAGATATCACAAGCAACTATGTACAATTTAAATCATCTCCGATTCTCATTAGCACAAATAGAATGAACTGTCATTTTAGAAGAACTCAAGGCATTATCACATCTTGTAATATTAGGAAATTGAACCCAAAGTACTATGTACATCCACCGTACATTCCTTTCCTTTATAATAAATCATTTGACTCTCAATGAACCAAAATAAAATAACTTTCATTTAGACAACCCAAAGTACTATCAAGATAATAGATATAACAATCTTTAATTTTTGAAACCCCAAGTACTATCAAGAGAATAAATATAACAATCTTTCATTTTAGAAACCCCAAGTACTATCAAGAGAATAGATATAACAATCTTTCATTTTTGAAACCCCAAGTACTATCAAAAGAATGGATTATAACAACTTCCCTTTTATAAAATCCAAGTACTATCAAGGAAGTATATAGAACAACTCCTATTTTAGGAAATCCAAAGTACTATCAAGGAAGTATATAGAACAACTTCTATTTTGGGAAATCCAAAGTACTATTAATGAATTACATCATCAAGGAGTAGGATCCACTCACTTTAAAAAAGGAATCATGCTAGAAGAAGAAAGGATAGTTCACATACCTTATTGGCGACTAACCAACTCTACAATCTAAGATACGTCTCAATGTACTTCAACCTATAACAACAATAACACGTATATAAACACGTGCTTACTAAAGTAGGTTAATACCAAGTAAAGGTTCTCCTTTTTCTACGGAAATTTGGGCAGCACTTCCCCTATAAATACGTAGTTTTCCACCGTTTACAAGACCCAAATTCAACAACAATCAAGCCCCATTTAAGGCACAATCAAAACAGATATTGTCACGACCCGACCCCGGGCCCGAGACTGGTGCCTTACCCCGAGCACCCTAGTGATACAACATCAGAGAAAATCAGCGGAAAATAAAAACTCATAAAAGATAAACAGTGAAATAAGAAAACAGGCTAACCAAAACGGTTACCTTTCTGTATATATAAATAAAACTTGAACAGTTACATCCTTTACAAACCCTGCCCACAACAGTACTACAGACCTCTAAGAATGTTATAACGACAACGACGGGACAGGGCCCCGCCATACCCCTGAATGTAAGTACCTACAACGACAGGGGACTATACCAAAGATAAGCCTCCGGAGAAACGGAGCTTCCCAAAACGCTGAACTGTGATCCTATGAGCGAGGATCAACAATCGTGTACCTCTACCGCGGCGTGACGCGGCCCGAAGGAGGTCGATCTAACAGTACCAAGTATGTGGAAATCAAAATACGTAAATGAAATCATAATAGTCTATATAAAAGCGTAAGACATATATGATAACCAATTTACGATACACAATATGTAAGCAGTCATGTCAAGTCAGGGACTCACGCCCTCAAAGTCATCACTCAAATATAACCATGGGTCTCATGCCCACAATATCAATCATGCCCGTGGAATTCCTTCCTCACTGCCGGCAGTCCATGATATAACAACACCAAGGAATACACATGAACACCAGGTCCCACCTGTGTCACAATAAAACCGTACGGGGTAGTACGAAGGCATAGCCGACTACTAGAACCCACCGTACCAACAATGCTATAAAACTGTATCGCGAGGTCTTTCTAGACCGCCAATGATCGAAGCTGGGCCGCTCGCCCGCAGTATCATTGTGCGCGTCTAATCCTGGAACTCCCGCAGTTCCGCATAGGCCACCTAGGCCCGCATGAGGTATTCCTCGCATCGGGGGTAGCTAACCCTCGGCATCAACCTGGACTCCCGCAATCCGCATAGTCACCTGGACCGCATGAGGTATTCCTCGCATCGGCGTAACACACCCGGAGTGATCATCCTGGAGCTCCCGCAGCTCCGCATAGGTCACATAGACCCGCATGAGGTATTCCTCGCATCGGGGGTAGCTAACCCTCGGCAACATAACAAGTCAGGGGGGTATGTGATATAATACCAGTACAACGGGCTTATCGTTAAACAACGTAAGCACAACAAGAATAACCCCCTTACACAACATCACAAGATACTAACACACGTAGCATCATAACATGTTCACTTTATCAAACCGACAAGAAAGTATTACAAGGCTATCACAGGCAAAACATAGGCAAGTTACTCACACAAGGTACTTTTATTTCATGTCAACAAATCCGGGTTTTTAACCCTAAAGTACTATATACATTAATTCTTTTAAAAAGTTCCATGTCTTTCACAAAAGTCACACGATACCCGTAGTATTAAAATAGAGCAACTATCTTTTTAGGTAAACCAAAACAATTTCCATACCGTCTTTTTAAACCAACTTAAGACAAAAGCATGCCTTCCTTTTAAACGAAAACACTTCAAATTCTCAAGTCTTTCTCTTTTATAAATCAAGTCCTTACTTTGTAATTTTTAAGAAAATCAAAACTTGTTTATTAATGATCTTATTAAAGCAGTCATGATCTAGGAAATGTAATACCATTTTGTCTTATCTTAGCTTCTATGCAGATGGAAGATTCTACTTGTTTTAAGTTAATTAATAGTCATTACCTTTTCCTTTATTAACGCTACATTGGCTTGTTCGATATTCTTTCCCCTTTCCGAAATCAATATAACATTATTATTTAAAAACCAAGTACTCATTCTTTTACCTACATAAAGTTGTTATAATTAACTTCCCATAAAGCCATTATAACACTTTATGTTTTAAACCAACTTAATTCGTTTAGCACACGTACGTCTACCGTACTACATAGTTCACAATAATCATGCTAGAAAGGATAGGAAGAGGTTCACATACCTCGCGACGATTATCGACAATTAGCAAAACGCTCCACAGTACTATAACCCTGCTAGCCTTTTCCACCCTTCAAGTAGAATACGCTACTCGTAGTACTTCAACCTATAATGGCCATAAAACGTTTATTAACTTCTAGATCCCTTCGTAGAATATTTCTAAGTACAAGGTTCCAAATTCTACGGAAAATTCGGCACCTCCCCGTAACCACATAAATCTCCTCCTATCAAGGCCCGCTATGAGCCAACAACTCGAGGATTATACGCCTAACCGGACGTGTACAATTACGCCTACAATAATACTACAAGTCTCTTTGTAAATCATCAGATGTAAATCTGATTCAATTCTTTTTAGTCATCCTTCCAATATATCTTCTACTCAAATATTAACTACTACAACATGTAATTTCCAATTACAATAGGAGGATAAAGATCATTACCTTGATAAGCCCAAAATTATCCAAGATTATAAGTCGATCCTGAGCAACGTTTAGCTCCTATTCTGTACGCTCCAAACCGCTCCAAGCAACCCTTAGAAGTTTCTAACAACTTCTCTTAAACACTTCAACCAACTATGAAGATTTTCCTAGGGTTTCATTTTGCGACTAAAGGGATAAAGTTGTATTTCCGGGCTTTTAGTATAGAGGCAACTTTGGAATACTACAAGGGATTTTAGGCTAAGGTATATGGGATTATAATAATACTTGAAGGATTTTTTCTACCCAAAAGAGGGGGGGTGTGTTTGGACGAGAACTACAAAAGGGAGGGAGTATACTTTTTTGCCTAAGAAACTATCTCAAGTGTGGATGAAATTAGTCTTGCACTCAAGGGGTATTTATAGAGAAATCAATGGTCAAGATCAAAGCAAGTGTATGGTGAGGATTAGGGACAAGTGTGTGTGAGTTCTTCCAACCAAATGTCCACCCCAACTTTGAGACAAGTGTCCATCACAACAATGAGACATGTGGCTAGCCACATGTCTCAAAAAAACGTCCAAGGCCCCCTAATTTTCGGCCATAGGGCCACATGGGGTGCCATGTGTCTCCCTCCTACTCGTCCAAAATATTTCATCTTCCGAAAATGCCCGTAATGCCAAAAATCTCGAAAATAAAGTGGGCCCTACAACCGTAAATTCTTCCCGCGGGCCCCACGTGACCAATTCCGGAAAAATAAAATCCAAAATTCTTAAATAATCCCAGAAGTCCGAATACCAAATCTGGGAATCCAATTCCCATTAACGAACCTTTTTCCTTCACAAAAACTGGAAACTTTTCCGTCGAAAAATCACATATTTCTTTCTTTACAAAATTACAGTCGTATTCTCGTACGTACGTCCTCACATACATACCCTGGAACTATGGGGTGTAACAGATACCAAAGGGTATTACACGCCTACATAACGTGTAAAATTCGGCCCCTTAATCTATACAAAATGCCCATAAAAACAATCAATAATTCTATCAACGATAAGGGTAAAATGTAAAGCCTTTTACACCCTTATTCCTTAAGACTTTCATTAGCAATTTTACCACATTAATCATGCATATTGACAACTAAATTTCCAGCATATACACGCCACAAAATATTCCATAAAAACTGCATGACAATATCCAACAGTTTTATAGGTTCCACGACCAACAACTACAATCCGATAACTCTTTTCTTAACACTTTTTATTCCAATACAAGTTCCAAAACTTCTATATAAGTTATATCAATTTATTAACAACAATATTACTCCATTATAACATGCAATAGGTGACGTTAATAACAAAAATTAAAGCCAACGAAACCAATACCCGAAATTGTCAACTCTCGGCCAACACCCAAAAATTTGTCCATATACTTTTTATTCTTCATTATTTTTAGCACAAGCTCATATATACATTATAACAACATGTAATATCCAATTACTTCAAGAGAAGGAAGACTTTTTTACCCTTTTTTTAAGCCAAAAACGTCCAAGGCAGTCCGTTCAACTTTGGCCCGCAGTTTTCGTTTCACTCCACTTCTTCAAGATCTAATCACTCACATGTATCCAAGATAACCTTATAACCAACTTCCCTTCACGTTTTACCTCCAAAAAGTCGATGAACAAGCTAGGGTTTTCAACCCCAATTTCGGCCAACATAGATTTTTGGAGTACTTGGAGAGTTAACTTGTCTTAGAACTTGATTAGTGTTCTTAATCTTGTATAATAATCAACCTTGTTCTTGGAATTTCCATGGATTTTCATGACTCGAGGCAATGAGAGGAGAGAGAAGAGAGCTTTTGGAAGAGATGAAAATCTTGTGAAATGAAATAATGGCTAAGTCTTCATCTCTTATCTCTATATAGATATTTTTCCCTTTTCATGACAAATGGATGAGGACACATGTCCCACTCCTATTGGCCAAATATTCCTTTCATAAAACATCTCTTAGAATGCTGGAAATTCATCCCCTAATATGCATGTTTAATTGTAGTAATTGACTAGTGAAAGTCCTAAAGAATAAGGGTGTTAAAGGCTTCACATTGGACCCTTAATATTGATTTAACATGGACCGTTTTTATGGACTGTTTGATATAGATTGTGGGGCAGAATTTTACACGTCAAGTTAGGCGTGTAATCCCCTTTGGTTAACTGTTGGTTGCGCCTTAAATGTGGCTTATTGATTGATGAATACAGGCCTTAGAAAAGGTGGAAAAGTACGTAGAAACAAAGGAAGTGCTGCCCAAATTTCCGTAGAATTAGAGGGCCATTATTTGGTATAAGTCTTATACTAGTAAGTATGATATTGATAGAAGTGCTATCGTCATTATAGGTTGAAGTACTACGTGTAGAACATTCTGCTTGGCTTGTGGAATAGCCAATAAGGTTGAAGTACATTGGAGCGTATTGCTACTTGTCGTTTGGGTTAGTCGCCAACGAGGTATGTGAACTTCTTCCTTCTTTTGACATGATTATTTGGAAAGTCTATGTGACTTGATTTTGGTGAGTCTTTGTGACTTGATTTATTGAAGTAAGTAAATTTGATTTTGAAAGTATATGAGTCTTGATTATGAAAGTATGAGTGACTTGATTTGAATTGTATAAGTTACTTGAAGTACTTTAAAGTTATGAGACTTGATTTCTTTAAAGATTATGAGACTTTATTTTTCAAGTTATGGGACTTGATTTCTAAAGTTAAGAGACTTGATTTATTTGGAAGTTATGAGACTAGAGTTATTTGAAAGTCATGAGACTAGAATTATTTTAACAAGTATAGATTACTTGGTTTAAAGAGACTGCATGACTTGATTTTAAAAGATAGGAGTAACGTTATGTTACACCCCGTAACTCCAGGACATGTTTAAGAGAATGTACGTAAGGAACTCAAGACTTGAAATTGGTACGAAAGGAAGAATTGTTTTTCCGACGGAAAATCTTCCGAACGTCGGAAAGGAAAAATGTTCGTTGAGGAGAATTGGATTCTCAAAATGCATTATTTGTAGAGTATGGAACTTATTATCCTTATGGAAATTTATTTTTATGGATTTGGTCACGTGGGGCCCACCCGAGGAATTTTACGTTTTGTGGGGCCCACGAGGGTTACAGAATTTTATGGACGAATGGGAGGGCGACACGTGGCACCCCTCCCACATGGCTTGGTCGAATTAATGCAAGGGTATTATGGTCATTGACCATGGTAGAAGACCAAGTCTTGCTAATTAAAGAGCTTGACATTGTTGACTAAGTCCGCGGCCACTCGCTTGATCTCTTCCCTCCAAACTTAACAAGTGTTATAATCTAGACCCTCCAATGTTTTATATAAGCACACTAGTAGCAACACTTGTCTTCCAACACTTAGAAAAAATTGAGAGAACTTGTGTGTGCCATTGTGAGCTCTCGGGTTTGCTATGAAAGAAAGAAGAAAATTTTTCGTTTGTGGTTCATTAGCCACAAGACTTTAACCCAAGGTTCATGAGTGTATTGTAAGTGTATCTCAATATAAAAATCCCGGAAAAAGATGGTTTTCGTGTTAGTCGCAAGAAGAAACCCTAGTTGCTTTTCTAGGTTTTGTTTGGAAGATTGAAGGAAATTTGTTGGTGTTGTTCTAAGGGTCTCAAGTAGCGGATTGAAGTGTCTAGAAGAGGCTCTAAGTTGCTAAGGAACGACTTCGGATTTGAAGTTGGACTAAGAATCGTTGAGGTAATAATCTTGTCTCTTAAGTGTTACAAGATTATATATTGTTGTTAGCCTTACATGTTGCTAGCATGAAGTATATGTGTTGAAGTTTTATAAGTATTATGGATTGATAGTAGCCTTAAATCCGAAATGTCATTTAAGCCATGTGAAGTTGGATTACAATTTGGTCGTTTATTAGAATCGTCGCATGTTACTTACTTGAAGGTTATAGTAATTATAATCGATTGCGACTTGATATCATGTTATGCTAACAACTTGGATTGAAATGGAAATTGGATAAGAATTGGAAAAAGGACTTTGTGTTGTTGTATATGTTTAGCCAAGAATGGCTTTAAATATGGAACTAGTTTCGTATTAATTTGTGGGGCGGAATTTTACACGCCCGTTAAGCGTGTAATCCCCTTTGGTTAGCTGAATTGTTGGGCCTTAAATGTGGCGTGTTTGGTTATTGTATTCGGCCTTGAAAAATGTGGCAAAGTATGTAGAAACAAAGGAAGTGTTGTCCGATTTTCCGTAGAATTTAGTGACTTTGCACTTAGCATATTCTACGTTTGAAGCTAGATGTTAATGGACGTATTATGGCCATTATAGGTTGAAGTACTAGGTATAGCGTATTCTACTTGAAGGATGGAATAGCTATCAAGGTTGAAGTACTTCGGAGCATTTTGCTAATTGTCGATAATCGTCGCGAGGTATGTGAACCTCTTCCTTCTTTAGACATGATTCTATGTATGGAATATACATGTGCTATTATTTCATGATTCCTTCTACTCTTAGAAGTTAAGAAGTATGTATGTTGATTTACTCTACGTAAGGGTTATGTCTAAGTTATCCTAAGTTCTTACCAAGTCTTATGGGGGATGTTGGTAAGAGTCGTTAGGAGGTATTTTGGAGCCAAGTTGACTTGGCTAAGTTACGACACAAATGAGAATAAGTATCGAACAAGCCACTGCAGCGTTAATAAAGGAAAATGTAATGACAATCAATTATGTTAAAATGAGTAGAATTCTCCATCTGCATAGAAACTAAGATAAGACAAAATTGTATTACATTTTCTAGATCATGGCTACTTGAATAAGATCATTATAAATAAGTATAACTTATTCACAACGCACCAATGTATATGTTACTTAACTTATAAGAATTTACGTATGAAGTTTTAAGACTATGGATCTCAATTCTTAAAAGTTAAGAGACTTTATTTTTCAAGTTATGGGACTTGATTCTTAAAGGAAGAAATGAATTGATTTACAAGTATAGAATACTTGATTTGGAAAGACTTGATTTCTAAAGTTAAGAAACTTGTTTTCTTAAAAGTTAAGAGACTTGAAGTATTTTGAAAGCTATGTGATTTGATTTGAAAGTATAAGTCTCTTGGTTATAAAAGGTTTGAATTTGTCTAAGACATAAAGAGTTATAACGGCTTTATGGGAAGTTGGTTATAACAACTTTATGGAAGATTAAAAGAATGGTTTTCTTCAGTAATGTAAGCAAAGAAATGACTTGAAATAAAGAAGGGCAAATTGTTTTAAATGTACCAATTGCTTAAGGTTTTAAAGAAAGAAGTCACGTGATTTAGAAGCCTATAATTGTATTTCTAAAAAGGTATTGTGACTTGTCTTGAAAAGTAAGTATGACTTGATACTACGGTTATTAGTATCTTGGAAGTTTTATTTGAAAAAGAGTCATTTTAAAGGAGTAGAGGTGCGTAGTACTTTGGGTTAAATTCCCGGATTTTTATGTGTGAAACGAAAGTGCCATGAGTTTATAAAAATGGAAGTCTAAAGGTTTAACGAACTTGCCTATGTTTGCTTGTGATAGCTTTGAGTGCAAGTATTATATGTTTACGTTGTCGTGACTCTCAGTTGGAGGGCCGACTGTCTTGTTGTAAGTTTGCTTGGACGTACCGACAGTGATGTGGGATTCCACGGGTATGCTTCCATTATGATTGATCCTTGGACATACTTATACGATGTGGGATTCCGGGGCATGTGACCAGGAGACGGGTTAGATTCCCGGATTTGTTTTATTTCCCATGGCCATGCTTATACGATGAGGGATTCCGGCACGCGACCATGCATGTATGACTATTACTCCACGGGCTAGCTCCCATGAAGACATGTACCCACGATGAGGATTCGGGGCATGTTATATTATTACTCCATGGGCTAGCTCCCATGAAGACCGCACTACGATGAGGGATGCCGAGGGCACGTTATGGCCTTGCTTATACGATGAGGGATTCCGGGGCATGCGGCCACGTTATATATATATATATATATATATATATGTTGTATATGTGTACGCCGACAGTGAGGTAGGATTCCACGGGCGCGTCACATGGTTATTTGTTACACTTATGACTGTCGGCAGTGATGGGGGATTCCACGGGCACGCTTTGATATTTGTGTGACTTGATCGTGTCCCAGATTGGGCCGGGTAGTATGCGTCCCTCCATAAAGGGCCGTATTATGTTATGAAAGATAAGTAAGTTATATGGTAATGAACTTAATGATTTCTCCTAAAACATGTACGTAAGAAGGTGACTATAACTTTTATTGAAAAATGGGAAAAGATAATAAGGTACGATTAAGTTCACGAGATGGTAATGACACGGTAAGATCTGGTATGTACCCTTTTTATACTTGCCCCTGTCATTCTTTTGTACAGTTATGATTTGTTTACTGTACCTTATTTTTCGTTCCATATTCGGTACATGTTGTAATCGACTTCTTCGGGGCCGTTCATGTCCGCAGTTTAGGTATTACAACAGGATCCGCGAGCTTAGGATCCTGATTCAGCATTTTGAGATGGCTCCAATATTCCGGAGTTGTCATGGATATGTATATTCAGGGGTACGGCGGGGCCTTGTCCCGTCATAGTACTTGTTCAAATCTTAGAGTTTTGTATTCATCTGTGGGCTGGACTGGCTAGAGTTGTTTTTACATTGTTAAAACAGTGTAGACCCTTTCGGGTAATATTTATGTTATGGCAGCCTTATCGGCTTGGCCTTGGTTCAAAAAAAAAGAGTGTTATTTATCTTCCGCAGTTTTTTTATGTTGTATGATTAGAAGGGTGCCCAGGTAGGGCACCGCGCCGCGCCGTGGTCGTCGTGACAAAAGTGGTATCAGAGCAGTTAGTCCTCGGAAAGTGTCTACAGACCGTGTCTAGTAGAGTCTTGATTATCAGTGTGTTGTGCACCACATCTATAATCAGGAGGCTGCAGGACATTTAGGATTGGTTTCCATTCTTCTCACTCTGAGATCGTGCGATAGAGCTGTGTTGTTAGGGTCATCTCTCCCTAACGAGTTATGTTGATTGCAGCTACGAGAAAGGCAGCAGTGACCCAGGAAGGACTATGTGGATTGCGTATCCAGGTTGGTAATGATTATAGTATAGTTGGTATTGTGACATACATCTATACGGAGTTATGTATGAGGGTCAAACGCGTGTTTCCTAGAATGATTTTAGATTACCAGGAGTTGGTAAAGACTAACTAGATACCGGGAAAGTATGGAACAATTAATGAATTCTCGCCAAGATCTTGTGTTTTATTTTGAGATAATTGGGAAATGATGAACTGTCTGATAAGGCAGTGGACCCTTAAGAAGTCATGTTAAGAAACTTAATGGAATACCATGTTAATATATTAAGCTACGTGGTAGGCTTAAGAGAATTGTACGGATGAGGTCTGTATAGAGTAAGTAATGGTTGTTGTGATCAAGACGACACGATTATGGTATTGTCACGTCCCGTAACCGGGCCCGTGACTGGTGCCTTACCCCGGGCACCCTAGCGATACAACATCAGAGAAAACCAGCGGAAATAAAAACTTTAAACATGAAATGAGAGACATGATAAAAACAGCAACCAAAATAAAGCCTTCAAGATAAATACATAAAAACCCGAACAGCTTATCCTTTTTACAAACCCCCGCCACAATAAAGGCTGCACTTAAGATTTACAACAACTATGACGGGACAGGGCCCCGCCATACCCCTGAATGTACAAGAACCTACAACTCAGGGAAACATACCAAAGATAAGCCTCCGACGGAACGGAGCTTTCCAACACGCTGAAATGAGATCCTAAGAGCGGATCCACGATCGATGTACTTTCACTCATGCAGATAACGCAGCTCCGGGCGAGGTCAAGCATAACAGTACCAAGTATGTGAATCACAACATCAGAAATGAAATCATAATAGCCTAAAAAGGTGAGACATGTATGATAACCAAAATACAAGACGCAACATAAAAGTTAGCAAGTCGTGGACTCACGCCTCAAAGTCACCACTAAATATAACTATGGGTCTCACGCCCACAACATCCATCATGTTCGTGATCATGGCCGCATGCCCCTAATCGTGACGGTGTAGACATGTCCATGATGCAACAATAATAACAAGGCCGCACGGCCACGCCCCGAATATCGTGACGGTGTAGACATGCCCATGTAACCTCAATAACAATATACCGGGTGGTCAACCCCGCCGCACGCCACACGCCCCGGAATCTCAGACGGTAGACACGCCCATGTTGCAAGAATAACCATATATCGGGTAATCAACCCGGCCGCACGTCGCGATGCCCTAATATCAGACGGTGTAGACATGTCCATGTGACATCAACAACAAGACAGTAATCAAAATGGAAACATACCCGTGGAATTCTCCATCACTGCCAGCACGTCCAAGTAAGTTCTCAACAAGTCGACCGACCCTCTATCGAGACGCCAGAATACGTAAATACCACACTTGCACAACAAAGGCTATCATCACAAGCATAGGCAAGTTTCACAACAACAAGCATAGGCAAGTTTCACAACAACAAGCATAGGCAAGTTTCACACAACTCAAAGTACTTTCATTTTATGCCAAAGTCCGGGTTTTTAACCCCAAAGTACTACATACGTTAAGTTCTTTTAAAAGAGATCCATTACTTTTATAAAAGTCACCCGATACCCGTAGTATTAGAATAACCAACCCACATTCCTTTTCAAAATCAAGTAACAACCCATTTTCTTACCTACATAAAGCTGTTATAACCAACTTCCCATAAAGCCGTTATAACACTTTATGTTTTACAACAATCAAATACAATTAACACATGACGCTCACCGCACTACATAGTTCACACATATCATGCTAGAAGAGATAGGAAGAGGTTAACATACCTCGCGGCGAGTATCGACAATAAGCAAAATGCTCCAAGTACTACAACCTTGCTAGCCCTTTCCACTCCTCAAGTAGAATACGCTACTCTTAGTACTTTCACCTAAAAGGTCACAAACGCCTATTAACTTCAAAACACAAGGTTCCATTTCTCACGTAAAATTCGGCAGACTTCCCCGCAACACAGAATCTCCTCCTCTATCGAGGCCGCTACCAAGCCAACTGTGGGTTTACACGTCTAACCGGACGTGTACCTTTCTACTACACAACAATGCTACACAAGTCTACTGTAATACAGTCCTATGTAATTACAGTTTAGTTCTCTTCTTTAAATTCAGGCTTAAGTCAAAAGACATTGCCGCACAATAATGTTCAGTTCTATATATAGTATACCTCAACTATATATTCCTACCACATGTAATCTCCAATAACAATAAGGGGACAAGAAGATTTACCCCGACATGCCCAAAATTATCCAAGTTATAATGTCGATCCCGAGCAAGGTTTAGCTCCTACTCCGCGCGCCCAATCCGCTCCAAACAACCCTTAGAAGTTCTAACCAACTTCTACTCAAATACTTCAACCAACTATGAAGATTTCCTTAGGGTTTCGGTTTGAGACTAAAAGGACAAAAGGTAGTATTTCCGGGCTCTACGTATATAGGTAACTTTTGGAATACAACAAGGTAAAGGCTAAGGTATTTTGGGCATTATAAAAATACTCTGAGAGTATTTCTACCAAGAGGTGTATTATACGAAACAACTAGGCTAGGGGTACCCCACGCTAGCACCACAAAGGAGAGGGAGGCTCTCGGCCACAAGGCCACCTGGGGAGGGGAAGGCTTAGGACGAGAACACACTCAAAGGGAGGAGAGGGACTCAAGACTTGGAAGATTTTAGGAATGGATGAAGTCTTCTGCTTAGGGGGGTATTTATAGCAAAACCAAAGGCCAACCAATGGCCAAGATCAAGCCATGTGCAAGGAAAGTGTAAGGCCAAGATCAAGCCAAGTGCACCCTAGTCCCTACTCCTTAAAACCCTCACAAATATCTACACAAATATCTACCATCAACTTGCCCCTTCAATCCGCCAAGTCGCCCCACTTGTTTCCATTGGAGGGTGACACATGTCACCCTCCCGTTGGTCCAAAATGTTTCGCCTCTCGGAAAAATCCGCAAAAATAAGAAAAGACATAGCCGAATTTTCTCGCAAGTTATGTAAAACGCTTCACAAAAACGACTCTAACCAAAGTGTTGTGCACAAATGTCATTCGCCAAGCCACCTAAAGTGGGTGACACGTGTCACCCTCCTATCGCCCTCATAAAACGCCTTCCGAAAAATATCCACAATGGCCAAAATCTCAAAACAAAGTGGTTCCACAAAACCAGAATTTCTCCCGTGGCCCCACGTGACCATTTCCAAAATAAAATTCCATAATTCTAATATAATCTAAGAAGCCCAAATTCCAAATCTAGGAACCCAATTCCCTTCAACGAACATTTTTCCTTACAAAAACCGGAAACTTTTTCCGTGGAAGAATCACCTCTTTCTTCCTTTCCAATTTTTCTGTCGTGCTCTCGTACGTACGTCCTCGCATACATACCCTGAGAATACGGGGTATAACATTCTCCCCTCCTTAGAAACATTCGTCCCGAATGTTCCTTCTCAAGACGGATATCGATGAAGTTCCTCTAACAAGTTGTCAACGCCACACCGCCACGAAATAACACACGCTCTTCTTCCTTCCTTACTCGTCCGCCCTTCTAACACTTGAACTCTCCCAAGACGCACCATACTTCACCATTACTTCAGTTCCCAAAAATCTCTGGAGTCACTACCTCCAAACTTGGTCATCTTACTAACCTCAAACTTCCTTAAGGCCATTCCCGGCCTTTACGAACCGCTTCTGGTCGAACATATCTATGAACTCATACGATGGTCATCTAAACTTGGGCCTAGCACCCTCGTGACTCGCCACCGCGGACCACCTGAGCTGACCCTTCCTCGAACGGACGCGGGTTGGCCCGCAACATGGCCCCAACCCGACCCATCAGAGCGCCAACTTCCGCCTCGACACGGAACACATCATTGAAGCTACCACTTCCATCTCACACTAACCAGATTTTTAAATCACACTATAGCACAAAGTTATCCGAACATAACACTTAACACATCATTAACATCAATACATACAAGTATCTACAGGGTTAAGGATATACCTGAAACTAGGCGGTTCAAGGCCCGCTAAAATCGAACTTCCACCGCGACTTACCGTGGCCCGCAATCGCTTCTAGTAGTCTGGCTATCCTACCAGCGCTACCGGTCGGACAAGCTCTCGCCATATGGCCCCGTTGGCCGCAAGAATAACAAGCTCCTGGTACTACGACACTTCAAATGCGGTCTACCACATCGACCACACCGAGGTAGGGTGATCAGATCCGCCAACACCCCTACTCCCGAACATCTCAAACTCCGGGAGCCCCGACCGCTCCCGAATATCCTGGCGGTCCCGGCGTCGCGGAGGACCACTCTGCAATGGCGAGGTACATAACTAGTTTGTCGCCGAGGCGGTCCGCCTCAAAGTCGCCAAAATATCCGCCGCCTTGGCCTTCTTCTCAAGCGGTCCATCCGTCGATCCGCGCCTCGCACTCCGCAAGTGCATGAGCACGAACGCGGCAATGTCCATGCCCTCAAGAGAAACACCCGCACAAGACTCGCCATATAATCATCTAGCCCGTGACGTAGCGATGCACCCTATCCTCCATATTCGCAACAAGCGCAGGGACATATCGAGCCAAAGAATCGAACTCGACATTGTACTTCGACAAGGCGCCTCTCTGCCTCAAGAATAAAAATTTGTCGCGTGCCTCCTCATCTGCGGAGGCAAGAAGTGAGCGAGAATGCCTCGAGAACTCGTCCCATACCGCTGGAGCGCATGCTCTCCCGATAACTCCCACGATCAAACTACCGATCATGCGGTATCACGCACCGATGCGAACCTAAGACCACCGACTCGGTCTCCGCCTTGATCACTCACGACCCAGAATCGCCGGATGAACTCCTCGCGATCATCCTCGTGCCTCGACCCATAAAACTCGGCGGGCTACAACTCGTAAAGTCCCGCACCTCAAACTATCTCGCTTGGGAACCATCGTGCATCAAATCGAATCGAATCGCCGTGATCCAAATTATCCTCATATTCGGCCACGACCACCAGAATCGCCATCTCCTTGTAACCCATCTCCTCTGCCCTGCATCGCGGGACCGAGGCTCAGTATCGTGGTCTCAGCAGCCCGCCGCGCTCTAAACTCGCTGGGCCGGGCGGCGCCACAAAACCCGCCGTCAAGCACAACTCGTACTGCCCGCTCGCGCCTGCATTCTCTCAGATCTCACTAGCAGCACTCTCGCTGCCTTGCCCTTCCGGGCTCGCCTTGCGCGAGGCATAACTGGTAAAAACGAGATACGTCAGAGGGGTCCAACTTACAACACATCTCTAAGGCACGATCTCAGAATGAGAAGAATGGAAACTAATCCTAAATGTCCTATAGCCTCCTGATTATAGATGTGGTGCACAACACACCGATAATCAAGACTCTACTAGACACGGTCTGTAGACACTTTCCGAGGACTAATCGCTCGATACCACTTGTCACGCCCCATAATCGGCCCGTGATCGTGCCTTACCCCGCACCTAGCGATACAACATCGTGAGAAAACCAATGAAATAAAAACTTTAAACATGAAATGAGAGACATGATAAAAACAAAGCCAACCAAAACAGCTTGCCTTTCAAGATAAATACATAAAAACCCGAACGCTTATCCTTTTACAAACCCCGCCACAACAAAGGCATGCACTTAAGATTTACAACAACTATGACGGACAGTGGCTCCCGCCATACCCCGAATGTACAAGAACCTACAACTCGTGGAAACATACCAAAGATAAGCCTCCGACGGAACTGAGCTTTCCAACACGAAATGAGATCCTAAGAGCGGATCCACGATCGATGTACTCTACTCATGCAGATGAACGCAGCCTCAAGGAGGTCAAGACAACAGTACCAAGTATGTGAAATCACAACATCAGAATGAAATCATAATAGCCTAAAAAGCAGGAGACATGTATGATAACCAAAATACAGAACGCAACATAAAAGCAGTCAAGTCAGGGACTCACGACCTCAAAGTCACCACTTAAATATAACTATGGGTCTAACGACCACAACATCCATCATGTTCTCATCATGGCCGCATGCCCCGAATATCAGACGGTGTAGACATGTCCATGATGCAACACACCGCGCCGCACGGCCACACGCCCCGGACATCAGACGGTAGACATGCCCATGTAACCTCAATAACAATATATCGGGTGGTCAACCCCGCCGCACGCCACATGCCCCGGAATATCGCGACGGCAGACACGCCCATGTTGCAAGAATAACCATATATCGGTAATCAACCTTACGCACGGCCGCATGCTCTAATCTCAGACGGTAGACATGTCCACGTGACATCAACAACAAGACAAGAATCAAAATGGAAACATACCCGTGGAATTCTCCATCACCGCCAAAGACGCCCAAGTAAGTTCTCAACAAGTCGACCGCCTTCATCGAGACGCCAGAATACGTAAATACCACACTTGCACAACAAAGGCTATCATCACAAGCATAGGCAAGTTTCACAACAACAAGCATAGGCAAGTTTCACAACAACAAGCATAGGCAAGTTTCACACAACTCAAAGTACTTTCATTTTATGCCAAAGTCCGGGTTTTTAACCCCAAAGTACTACATACGTTAAGTTCTTTTAAAAGAGATCCATTACTTTTATAAAAGTCACCCGATACCCGTAGTATTAGAATGACCAACCCACATTCCTTTTCAAAATCAAGTAACAACCCATTTTCTTACCTACATAAAGCTGTTATAACCAACTTCCCATAAAGCCGTTATAACACTTTATGTTTTACAACAATCAAATACAATTAACACATGTACGTCTACCGTACTACATAGTTCACACATATCATGCTAGAAGAGATAGGAAGAGGTTCACATACCTCGCGGCGAGTATCGACAATAAGCAAAATGCTCCAAGTACTACAACCTTGCTAGCCCTTTCCACTCCTCAAGTAGAATACGCTACTCTTAGTACTTTCACCTAAAAAGGTCACAAACGTCTATTAACTTCAAAACACAAGGTTCCATTTCTACGTAAAATTCGCAAAGACCTCCCCACCCCCGCAACAACAGAATCTCCTCCTCTATCGAGGCCGCTACCAAGCCAACCAGTGGGGTTTACACGTCTAACCTGACGTGTACCATTCTACTACACAACAATGCTACACAAGTCTATCAGAATACACCCCATGTAATTACAGTTCAGTTCTCTTCTTTAAATTCAGGCTTAAGTCAAAAGACATTGCCGCACAATAATGTTCAGTTCTATATATAGTATACCTCAACTATATATTCCTACCACATGTAATCTCCAATTACAATAAGGACAAGAATATTTACCTCGACAAGCCCAAAATTATCCAAGTTATAATGTCGATCCCGAGCAAGGTTTAGCTCCTACTCCGGCGCTCCAACTGCTCCAAACAACCCTTAGAAGTTCTAACTAACTTCTACTCAAATACTTCAACCAACTATGAAGATTTCCTTAGGGTTTCGGTTTGAGACTAAAAGGACAAAAGGTAGTATTTCCTGCTCTACGATAGAGGTAACTTTTGGAAGACAACAAGGTAAAGGCTAAGGTATTTTGGGCATTATAACAATACTCGGAGAGTATTTCTACCAAGAGGGGGGTGTATTATACGAAACAACTAGGCTAGGGGGGGTGTACCCCACGGCTAGCACCACAAAGGGGAGGGAGGCTCTCGCCACAAGGCCACCTGGGGGAGGGGAAGGCTTAGGACGAGAACACACTCAAAGGGAGGGAGAGGACTCAAGACTTGGAAGATTTTAGGAATGGATGAAGTCTTCAAGCTTGGGGTATTTATAGCAAACCAAAGGCCAACCAACGGCCAAGATCAAGCCATGTGCAAGGCAAGTGTAAGGCCAAGATCAAGCCAAGTGCACCCTAGTCCCTACTCCTTAAAACCTCACAAATATCTACACAAATATCTACCATCAACTTGCCCTTCAATCGGCCAAGTCGCCCCACTTGTTTCCATTGTGAGGTGACACATGTCACCCTCCCGCTGGTCCAAAATGTTTCGCCTCTCGGAAAAATCCGCAAAAATAAGAAAAGACATAGCCGAATTTTCCTCGCAAGTTATGTAAAACGTTTCGCCAAAAACGACTTAACCAAAGTGTTGCACAAATGTCATTCTACTAAGCCACCTAGGCGGGGTGACATGTGTCACCCTCCTATTGGCCCTCATAAAACGCCTTCCAAAAATATCCACAATGGCCAAAATCTCAAAACAAAGTGGCCCTACAAAATCAGAATTTCTCCCGTGGGCCCCACGTGACCATTTCCAAAATAAAATTCCATAATTCTAATATAATCTAAGAAGCCCAAATTCCAAACTGGGAACCCAATTCCCTTCAACGAACATTTTTCCTTACAAAACCGGAAACTTTTTCCGGAAGAATCACCTCTTTCTTCCTTTCCAATTTTTCTGCGTGCTCAGACGACGCCCTCGCATACATACCCCGAGAATACGGTATAACAGTATTATGAGAAGTTTTTGTACCGCATCGGGATCGTAAGGTAGGCTTGGAGCATGGAAATCGCGAGCCTAAGAATATTGATGATCACGAGACCTTAGATGTACAAGGTCTTCTGTAGAAAGATTTATTATAGACCAAGAAAAAGAGTTAAGTACGACGCGGTCGGTGAGGACTTACGGTCGCCCATAGCCCGGAATAGAGTGGGATCGGTTGATAGTAGTTCCGCCACGCGACAGGTCACGAGGTGCAAGCGCCCAAGTCTAGTTAATTGTTTTACTGTTCGTGGACACGCTCCACCGAACCAGTTGTGAGAGCGAAATGGCCTTATGTTGTTTAAAAGAGTGTTTGGGGTGGTAGCCGAATGAATACGAGGTTTTCCGGTGACGATACGTCGCCGCACTCCAAGTAGACCTAGTAGAGATGATTATGACGGACTTTGAGGTCATTATGAGTATGGAATAGTTGGCTTCGTGAGTGCCAAGGTTGACATCTTAGCATAAGTATTGTTATGTGGCCATGGGTGGCATATGTTGTATGAAGGGTGCAATAAAAGGAGACTATGTCGCTATCTAATTAGATTGGACTCCGAAAGAACATTCGGGGACGAATGTTTCTAAGGGGGGAAGAATGTTACACCCCGTAACTCCAGGACATGTTTAAGAGAATGTACGTAAGGAACTTAAGACTTGAAATTGGTACGAAAGGAAGAATTGTTTTTCCGACGGAAAATCTTCCGAACGTCGGAAAGGAAAAATGTTCGTTGAGAAGAATTGGATTCTCAAAATGCATTATTTGTAGAGTATGGAACTTATTATCCTTATGGAAATTTATTTTTATGGATTTGGTCACGTGGGGCCCACCCGAGGAATTTTACGTTTTGTGGGGCCCACGAGGGTTACGGAATTTTATGGACGAATGGGAGGGCGACACGTGGCACCCCTACCACATGGCTTGGTCGAATTAATGCAAGGGTATTATGGTCATTGACCATGGTAGAAGACCAAGTCTTGCTAATTAAAGAGCTTGACATTGTTGACTAAGTCCAAGGGCCACTTGGCTTGATCTCTTCCGTCCAAACTTAACAAGTGTTATAATCTAGACCCTCCAATGTTTTATATAAGCACACTAGTAGCAAGACTTGTCTTCCAACACTTAGAAAAAATTGAGAGAACTTGTGTGTGCCATTGTGAGCTCTCGGGTTTGCTATGAAAGAAAGAAGAAAATTTTTCGTTTGTGGTTCATTAGCCTCAAGACTTTAACCCAAGGTTCATGAGTGTATTGTAAGTGTATCTCAATAGAAAAATCCTAGAAAAAGATGGTTTTCGTGTTAGTCGCAAGAAGAAACCCTAGTTGCTTTTCTAGGTTTTGTTTGGAAGATTGAAGGAAATTTATTGGTGTTGTTCTAAGGGTCTCAAGTAGCGGATTGAAGTGTCTAGAAGAGGCTCTAAGTTGCTAAGGAGCGACTTCGGATTTGAAGTTGGACTAAGAATCGTTGAGGTAATAATCTTGTCTCTTAAGTGTTACAAGATTATATATTGTTGTTAGCCTTACATGTTGCTAGCATGAAGTATATGTGTTGAAGTTTTATAAGTATTATGGATTGATAGTAGCCTTAAATCCGAAATGTCATTTAAGCCATGTGAAGTTGGATTACAATTTGGTCGTTTATTAGAATCGTCGCATGTTACTTACTTGAAGGTTATAGTAATTATAATCGATCTCGAGTTGACCTCCTATCTCCATGTCACGACCCGTTCCGGGGCCCGTGACTGGTGCCTTACCCGGGCACCCAAGTAGTCGTACATCAGAGAAATCAGCGGAATATAAAACATACAGATATGAAACAAGAGATAAGATAATAAAACAGGCCAACCAAAACGGTTGCCTTCTTGCATATATACAGAAATTTTTTGAACAGTTACATCCCTTTTACAAACCCTGCCCACAACAAGATTCTGCACTCTAAGAATGTAACAACACCTATGACGGGACAGGGCCCCGCCATACCCCTGAATGTACAGAACCTACAACTCAGGGAAACATACCAAAAGATAAGCCTCCGGAGAAACGGAGCTTCCCAATACGCTGAATTGTGATCCTATGAGTGAGGATCAACAACCGGTGTACCTCTACCATGCAGATGAACGCACTTCAAGGAGGTCAAGACAACAGTACCAAGTATGTGAAATCAAAATATCAAAATGAAATCATAATAGTCTATATAAAATGTAAGACATATATGATAACAAAACTACGCTCATAAAAGCGATATGTCAAGTCAGGGACTCACGCCCTCAAAGTCATCCCTCATGCCCGTGGAACTCCTTCTTCACTGCCGGCAGTCTAGGTATAAGTTAGGTGATACGTGTAACATATCTCGGCCCATCTCATGGACTCGATAGGAATCGTATGGAATACATGTCTCGGCCCATCTCATGGGACTCGACAGAAATCGCACATGTCTCGGCCCATCTCATGGGACTCGATAGAAATCGCACATGTCTCGGCCCATCTCATGGGACTCGATAGAAATCGCACATGTCTCGGCCCATCTCATGGGACTCGATAGAAATCGCACATGTCTCAACCCATCTCACGGGACTCGATAGAAATCGCACATGTCTCGGCCCATCTCATGGGACTCGATAGAAATCGCACATGTCTCGGCCCATCTCATGGGACTCGATAGAAATCGCACATGTCTCGGCCCATCTCATAGGACTCGATAGAAATCGGATGGAATACATTCCCGGTTCATCCCATGAACGTGGTGTCGCATGAAATACATTCCCGGTCCATCTCATGGACTCGGTATCGAATCAGGTGAAATCCATTCCCGGTTCATCCCATGAACGCGGTGTCGTGTGGCCCTAACATCTAAACGCTCTTTTAAGATAGATTAAGATAATACCATGTTTTCCTTTTAAATCAACTAAGGCAATATTATGCCCTCCTTTTTAAACCAACACACTTTCCTTCTTAAAGTCAAGTAACAACATTCTTTTCCAAAAGTTCAAGTTTGCCTAATTTCAAATATTCACGTTTCTTATTTTCGAAAGGTTTCATAGTTCATAGTCTTAATCATTTAATAACATAATTCTCTTTTAAAACAATTTGAGTAACATATGCCTTATGTGTGAGTAGGTTATTCTTGTTTATAACAATCTTATTAGAGCAGCCATGATCTAGGAAATGTAATACAATTTTGTCTTATCTTAGCTTCTATGCAGATGGAGGTTTCTACTGGTTTTAATATAATTACTTATTTGTCAATACATTTTCCTTTATTAACGCTGCAGTGGTTCGTTCGATACTTATTCTCATTTCCGAATCAGTAAAACATTATTCTTTTAAAAACCAAGTACTCATTACTCACGAATGAGGTTTCATACTTTTTAACAAAATTCATATCAATTCAATTAAGTCAAGCATCTTATCTTTTGAGATCAAGTCTCTTAACTTCTAAAATCAATAACCCATTCTTTTTATTACTCTTAAGTCGTTATACCTAACTTCCCATAAAGCTAGTATAACTCTTAAACTTTCAAAACCAAGTATTACTCTTCTTTCAAAACGATTCTTAATTCTTTTTGAAATACTTCAAGATTCTTATTATTTAAAACTCAAGTCAGAAGACGTCAAGTAAAACCATGTTCAGTTAACACACGTACATCTACCGTACTATATATACTTTAAAATATCATGCTCAAGAGGATAGGAAGAATCACATACCTCGCGACGATTATCGACTATTAGCAAATAGCTCAGCAGCATGTCCGGCTAGCCCTTTCCACCCTTCGAGTAGAATACGCTACTTGCAGTACTTCAACCTATAACGGTCATACAAGTCTATCAACGTCCAGACTACTCTGCAGAATAATTCTACGGAAAATTGGGCAGCACTTCCCTACCCGCCAAACTACACAAGTCTACTGTAAATACAGTCCTATGTAAGTAATGTTCAGTCTTATTCTTTAATATTCTTCTGATGTGATTTCAGTTTAATTCTTTTCTGTAATATCCTTCTATTACAGTTCAATTCTCTTCTGCAATATCCTTCTATGTATCTAATATTCATTTCTATACTACTACAGTATGTAATTTCCAATTACACTAGAAGGATAGGATTATTTACCTCGATAAGCCCAAAATTATCCAAGTTAAATGTCGATCCTGAGCAACGTTTAGCTCCTACTCTGGGCGCTCCAACCCGCTCCAAACAACCCTTAGAAGTTCTACGCAATTTCTTCTTAATACTTTAACCCGCTATGAAGATTTCCTTAGGGTTTCGTTTTTGTGACTTAAGGGAATATAGTAGTATTTTCGGGCTCTACGTATAGAGGTAACTTTGGAAAGTACTACAAGGTATTTGGGCTAAAGTATTTGGGAATAGTAACAATACTTGGAGAATACTTTTCTGTTATACCCCGTAGTTCCAGGGTATGTATGTGAGGACATACGTACGAGAATACGACAGAAATGTTGGAATGAAAGAAAGATGTGAATTTTCGACGGAAAAGTTTCCGGTTTTTGTGAAGAAAAAGGTTCGTTAGTGGGAATTGGATTCCCAGATGTGGTATTTGGACTTCTTGGATTTTATTAGAATTTTGAGATTTTATTTTCAGAAAATGGTTACGTGGGGCCCACAGGAGAAATTTACGGTTTTGTGGGGCCCGCTTTGTTTTGAGATTTTCGGTATTTTGGATATTTTCGGAGGACGAAATATTGTGGACGAGTAAGGGGGCGACACGTGTCACCCCCCCTTGTGTGGCCATGTGGGCCGAAATGGTGTGACAAGTGGCTAGCCACTTGTCACCTACTCACTTGGCCGAAATTGGCCCTAACACTTGGCACCCAATTCGTTGGCCATGTGGTGTGGTGGGACCCACACACACATGGCCCAATCTTGACCACCCACTTGCTTAGATCATGGCCCTTGATCCTTCTATATATACCCCTTAAGTTGAAGACTTAAATCATCTCACACTTAAAGCCTCCAAGGCAAAATATTTCCCTCCCTTTAGGCTATGTTTCGTCCCCCTCCCCTCTTGTGTAAGAAAATACTTGGAGTATTATTGTATAATCCCAAATACATTGGCCTAGTATCCCTAGTAGTATTCCAAAGTTATTTTAATACTAGGAGCCCGAAAATACTACTTTATTCCAATAGTCGCAAAACGAAACCCTAGAAAAATCTTCCCAGCTTGGTGGAAGTTTTTAGAGGAGTTGTTTAGAAACTTCTAAGGGTCTCTTGGAGCGGGTTGGAGCGTAAGGAATTGGAGCTAAACGTTGCTCAGGATCGACTTATAAACTTGGATAATTTTGGGCTTATCGAGGTAATGATCTATGTCCCCCTATTGTAATTGGATATTACATGTTGTAGTAGTTATACTTGAGTATATTATATTGGAAGGATGTTTATAAAGGAATGAACTGTATTTACATTGGACTGTACTTACAGTAGACTTGTGTAGTATTATTGTGAAGCAGATTTGAACACGTCCGGTTAGACGTGTAATCCCCTGGGAGTTGTGGCCTGGTAGCGGGCCTGGATAGGGGAGGAGATTTATGTGATAGTGGGGGGGGAGGTGCTGCCGAATTTTCTGTAGAATACGGAATCTTGTATTTAGAATATTCTACGAAGAGATCTAGAAGTTGATAGGCATTTTGTGGCCTTTATAGGTTGCAGTACTTCGAGTAGCGTATTCTACTTGAAGAGTGGAAAAGGCTAGCAGGGTTACAGTACTGTGGAGCGTTTTGCTTATTGTCGATAATCGTCGCGAGGTATGTGAACCTCTTCCTATCTTTTCTAGCATGATTGTTGTGAACTATGTAGTACGGTAGACGTACATGTGCTAAGTGTTTTGGTTGGTTTAAAACATAGGGTGTTATAATAGCTTTATGGGAAGTTAGTTATAACGACTTTATGTAGGTAAAAGAATGGCTTATTGATTGTAGAAAGTTAAGAGACTTGATCTTCAAAGATAAGAGACTTGACTTATAAACGACTTGATTTTGAAAGTTAAGAGACTTGATCTTGAAAGATAAGAGACTTGACTTATAACGACTTGTTTTCGGAAAAAGAGAAGTAACTTGATTTTAAGTATAGGTTACTTGTTTTGAAAAGAGTAAGTTATTTGGGTTTTAAAAGAATACTCGTTGTTGTTTTAAAAGAAAAGAGACTTGTGGAATTGAAGAGTTTTTGGTTTAGAACATAAAGTGTTATAACAGCTTTATGGAAAGTTAGTTATAACGACTTTATGAAAACAAAGGAATGGTTTTATCATTGGTTTTAAAATGGTAACTTGACTGTAAAGGAGAAGTATTTTGGTCTAAAAAGGAGGTATGGTATTGTCTTAATTTGGTTTAAAAAGGAAAGTATGGAAGTTGTTTTGGTTTACTTAAAATGTTAGTCACTTTATTTTGATACTACGGGTATCGGGTGACTTTTGTAAAAGAAATGGATTTTCTAAAAGAATTTAACGTACGTAGTACTTTGGGGTTAAAACCTGGACATTGGCATAAAATGAAAGTACCTTGAGTTGTGTGTAACTTGCCTATGTTTGCGTGTGATAGCCTTGTCGTGCTAGTATTGTATTTCTATACCACCGCGTCTCTCAATGGAGGGCCGGTTGATTTGTTATGATAGTACTTGGACGTACCGGCAGTGACGGAGAATTCCACGGGTACGCTCCTGTTGATAGTGTTATTCCATGGACTAGCTCTCCATGAGGTTTTTTTACTGTTCGGCCTTGGTACCTGGTAGTTAGCCCTCGCACTTGCCCCGTTCAGTGTAGTGACGAAGTCTCGTGATACGGCCTTGGTACCTGGTAGTTAGCCCTCGTACTTGCCGTCAACCACGTGACCGCCTCGTATCGGTAGTCGGCTTTCGTACTTGCCCCGTGTCAGCTTCGTGGTTCGGTTGTATAGTATTGTTAGTACGGCTTTGGCATCAGGTAGGACTTGGTGTTCATATGTACTCCTTGGTGTTATTATATCATAGACTGCCGGCAGTGAGGAAGGTATTCCACGGGCATGATTGATGTTGTGGGCGTGAGACCCATAGTTATATTTGAGTGATGACTCTGAGGGCGTGAGTCCCTGACTTACATGACTGCTTATTTATCGTGAACTGTAGTTTGGTTATCATACATGTCTCCTGCTTTATATAGATCGCTATGATTTCATTTCTGATATTTTCGGATTTCATACTTGGTACTGTTATCGACCTCCTTTCGGCCGCGTTCATGCCGCAGTAAGTACATCGATTGTGGATCCGCGCCTTAGGATCACAGTTCACTTTTGGGAAGCTCCGCTTTCTTGAGGCTTATCTTTCGTATAGTCCCTGTCGGTGTAGTTACTTATACATTCGTGGTATGGCGAGCCCCGTCCGCCATAGTTATGGTTACATTCTTAGAGGTGCAGAAATCGTTGTAAGCGTGGTTTGTAAAAGGATTTAACTGCTCGTTGATATATATATGTATATATTCGGAAGGTGACCGCTTTAGTTGCTGGTTTATGCTTTATGACTTGTCTCATGTTTTAGTTTTTATTTCCGATTTTCTCGATGTTGTATCACTAGGGTGCCCGGTAAGGCACTACCACGCCCTCGCTCGGTCGTGACAAAAGTGGTATCGAGCGCTAATCCTCTGAAAGTGTCTACGCATCGTATCTAGTAGAGTCTTGATTATCGGCGTGTTGTGCACCACACCTATAATCGTGAGGTCAGCAGGATATTTAGGATTGGTTTCCATTCTTCACTCCGAGATCGTGCCTTAGAGCCGTGTTATAAGTTGGACTCCTGGCGTATTCTTATGTACCGCTTATGCCTCGCGCCAAGCAACTAGGGCCCAGATGGGCAAGGCAGCAGAGGGAGCTGCGAGTAGAACACAGAGGGGTACGAGGGCTTAGGCCTAGTCGTTACCTGAGATAGTACTTCAGACGATGAGTTTTATGACGCCACTAGCCCCAGCAGAGTTTAGAGCGGCGATTTCTCATCGAGGCCACGATACGAGCCTCGACTACCACCGTGAGCCGAGGATATGAGTTCAAGGAAATGGCCCGATTACTAGCTAGGTGGTGGTGGGAATGAGAAGGCGGAAGCCGGTGGTTCCGCGATACGATGGTTCACCCTAGATCCAAAGAGCACGAGACTTCGGGATTTCTTGAGTTGCAGTTCGCCAGAGTTCTATGGATAGAAAGCTGAGGATGATCCTCAGGGTGTCGTGCTAGTTTGAGAGATTGTTATACCTGTGGCCGTCAGGGCCATGTGATGGGAGGATGTCCAAGTAGGAGGCATACAAGAGGGATGACTCACCGGCCGTCGATCACGGGTTCATTGTTCGAGAAGGGGTGTTAGTCGGATGAGGTCACCCTACCTCGTTGTGGCCATTGTAATAGACTCCATTATGGGAGTGTCGTCTTCGCTCGGCAAATGCTTGCGGCCAACAGGCCATTTGGTGAGTTTGTCCGACCAGGTAGCAGATGTAGAGATTCAGCCGGGATCGGTGGTGGATCATCTCCTGTATAGCTAGGCGCCTGCGTGATTATGATTAGAGTGACAAAGAGAAAGTAAGGCAGTAGTTGCAGAGATACCTTTAGCCCTTAAAAGACTTGGTTATGTTGTTATGGTGGATACGTGTTAAGTGTTATGTACGGGTAGCATTGTGTTAAGTGTGAATTAGAAAACATGGGTAGTTGAGAAAGGGTAAGTCTGGAGACGAGACGATTGTGAGCCTTAGAATTTATAACAGTTAGGACCTTGGATGCATGGCCGCCTTGAGTGGATGATTTTACGGTTGGTCTTTGTCGAAGTACTTGGTATGCGTGATATGTATTGTGGCATAATTCCATGGGTAGTGTGAGATGGAAGTGGTAGCTTTCATGACTTGTGTTAGTAAGATTGTTCCGGATCGGGGAACAAGAGTTTTACGCGATAGCGGGTCGAGTTGAGGCATGATCGCGGGTCAACCCGCACCGAATGGGACGGGTCGGTTGTGGTGGTCCCGCCAGGTGGTAGGATCACGAGGGTGCTAGGCCCAAGTTTAGGTAACCATCGTACGAGTTCGAGGATGCGTTCGACCAAGGTCGCCGATGAGGTCACTTATCTTGTCTTTCGGGCCGATCGCTACTCGGCGAGGTTATGCGAGATGTTATGTATCGTGAGGGTTGTAAGGTCGCACGGGTTCCTACTTTCTATGGCAGCGGTGGAGCCCGATTTCGGCTATTTCTTTTGTGTCCGGAGGTTTTACCAGCAGGATAGGAACTCGAGTGAGTCTCAGTAATGCATTTACCCTCGGGCCGGTGTTGTGATTTCAGGGGTTGCAGTAAGGATTATGTGCCTCTTGTTGAGTGTGTATTATTATAATATCTACCAATTCAGTATTCGGATATCGCCTTATGAAGGCTTGTATAGGCGGAAGTGTTGGTTGCCGATCGATTGGTTCGATGTTGGCAAGGTTCAGATAGTGGGTACATACTTGTTTCAGCAGAATGTGGATAGGGTGAAGCTTATCCAGATGAGGTTGTTAGCAGCTCGGAGTCAGCAGAAGCCGTGCGGATAATCAGAATCAACACTTGGAGTTCAGGTTGACGGTGGGTCTTCTTGAAGGTACCACCCCGGAAGGGTGTGACGAGTTTTGGAAAGCAGGGGCAACTTAGCCCGAGGTACTTTTGGGCCTTTCAGCATTGGTTGTACAATAGGCCGGGTTGCCTATAAGATAGCACTGCCGTCCGACTTAGGAGGCGATACGTCCGGTACTCCATGTTACTAGGTTTCGGAAGAGTATCCTTTGGACCAGGAGTGAGAGTTAGTGTTGTTATACACGTTAGAGGAGATTCCTCATTGTCTTGGATTTGAGTTTTGCGCACATGTTATATTCTGGCCATTGGTGGCGTGATCGGTTTTTGTAAGTGTAGTAGTGGAGACTACACCGGCGCATGTATGTTTAGAGACTTAGAAGGAACATTCGGGACGAATGTTTCTAAGGGGGGAAGAATGTTATACCCCGTAGTTCCAGGGTATGTATGTGAGGACATACGTACGAGTATACGACAGAAATGTTGGAATGAAAGAAAGATGTGAATTTTCGACTTTAAAAGTTTCCGCTTTTGTGAAGAAAAAGGTTCGTTAGTGGGAATTGATTCCTGATGTGGTATTTGGACTTCTTGGATTTTATTAGAATTTTGGGATTTTATTTTCGAAAATGGTTACTGGGGCCCACAGAGAAATTTACGCTTGTGGGGCCCGCTTTGTTTTGAGATTTTCGGTATTTTGGATATTTTCGGAGGACGACATATTGTGGAAGAGTAAGGGGGAGACACGTGTCACCCCCCCTTGTGTGGCCATGTGGGCCGAAATGGTGTGACAAGTGGCTAGCCACTTGTCACCTACTCACTGGGCCGAAATCGCCCTAACACTTGGCACCCACTGCTGGCCATGTGGTGTGGTGGGACCCACACACACATGGCCCAATCTTGACCACCCACTTGCTTAGATCATGGCCCTTGATCCTTCTATATAGACCCCTTAAGTTGAAGACTTAAATCATCTCACACTTAAAGCCTCCAAGGCAAAATATTTCCTCCCTTTAGGCTATGTTTCGTCCCCTCCTCTTGTGTAAGAAAATACTTGGAGTATTATTGTATAATCCCAAATACATTGGCCTAGTATCCCTAGTAGTATTCCAAAGTTATTTTAATACTAGAGCAGGAAATACTACTTTATTCCAATAGTCGAAAACGAAACCCTAGAAAAATCTTCCCACTTGGTGGAAGTTTTTATGAGTTGTTTAGAAACTTCTAAGGGTCGCTGAGCGGTTGGATCGTAAGGAATCGAGCTAAACGTTGCTCGTGATCGACTTATAAACTTGGATAATTTTGGGCTTATCGAGGTAATGATCTATGCCCCCTATTGTAATTGGATATTACACGTCAGTAGTAGTTATACTTGAGTATATTATATTGGAAGGATGTTTATAAAGGATTGAACCGTATTTACATTGACCGCATTTCACAGAGACTTGTGTAGTATTATTGTGAAGCAGATTTGAACACGCCCGTTAGACGTGTAATCCCCGAGTTGTTGCCCGTAGCGCCCGATAGTGAGGAGATTTATGTGATAATGTGGGGAGGTGTCGCGAATTTTCTCAGAGAATACGGAATCTTGTATTTAGAATATTCTACGAAGAGATCTAGAAGTTGATAGGCGTTTTGTGGCCTTTATAGGTTGCGATTTCGAGTAGCGTATTCTACTCAAGAGTGGAAAAGGCTAGCGTGGTTACAGATCGTGGAGCGCTTTGCTTATTGTCGATAATCGTCGCGAGGTATGTGAACCTCTTCCTATCTTTTCTAGCATGATTGTTGTGAACTATGCGGTAGACGCATACGTGGTAAGTGGTTTGGTTGGTTTAAAACATAGGGTGTTATAATAGCTTTATGGGAAGTTAGTTATAACGACTTTATGTAGGTAAAATAATGGCTTATTGATTGTAGAAAGTTAAGAGACTTGATCTTCAAAGATAAGAGACTTGACTTATAAACGACTTGATTTTGAAAGTTAAGAGACTTGATCTTGAAAGATAAGAGACTTGACTTATAACGACTTGTTTTCGGAAAAAGAGAAGTAACTTGATTTTAAGTATAGGTTACTTGTTTTGAAAAGAGTAAGTTATTTGGGTTTTAAAAGAATACTCGTTGTTGTTTTAAAAGAAAAGAGACTTGTGGAATTGAAGAGTTTTTGGTTTAGAACATAAAGTGTTATAACAGCTTTATGGGAAGTTAGTTATAACGACTTTATGAAAACAAAGGAATGGTTTTATCATTGGTTTTAAAATGGTAACTGATCAGAAAGGAGAAGTATTTTGGTCTAAAAAGGAGGCATGGTATTGTCTTAATTTGGTTTAAAAAGGAAAGTATGGAAGTTGTTTTGGTTTACTTAAAATGTTAGTCACTTTATTTTGATACTACGGGTATCGGGTGACTTTTGTAAAAGAAATGGATTTTCTAAAAGAATTTAACGTACGTAGTACTTTGGGTTAAAACCTGGACCTTGGCATAAAATAAAAGTACCTTGAGTTGTGTGTAACTTTCCTATGTTTGCGTGTGATAGCCTTGTCGTGCTAGTATTGTATTTCTATACCACCGCGTCTCTCAATGGAGGGCCGGTTGATTTGTTATGATAGTACTTGGACGCATCGCAGCGACGGAGAATTCCACGCACGCCTCGCTGATAGTGTTATTCCATGGACTAGCTCTCCACGAGGTTTTACTCGCCTTGGTACCGTAGTTAGCCCTCGCACTTTCCCCGCTCAGGTAGTAACGGTCTCGTGATACGCCTTGGTACCGGTAGTTAGCCCTCAGATTTGCCCCGCCACTACGTGGACCGCCTTGGTATCCGTAGCCGGCCAGACTTTCCCGTCGCCTTCGCGTGGTTTGGTTGTATAGTATTGTTAGTACGGCTTTGGCATCGTGTAGGACTTGGTGTTCATATGTACTCGGTGTTATTATATCATAGATCACGGCATGAGAAAGGTATTCCACGCATGATTGATGTTGCGGGCGTGAGACCCATAGTTATATTTGAGTGATGACTCGAGGCGCGAGTCCACGACTTACATCGCTATTCATCGTGGAATCGTAGTTTGGTTATCATACATGTCTCCCGCTTTATAGATCGCTATGATTTCATTTACTGTATTTTCGGGCCACATACTTGGTACTGTTATCGACCTCCTTCGGGCCGCGCTCATGCCGCAGTAGAGGTACATCGGTTGTGGATCCGCGCCTAGGATCACGTCAGCTTTTGGGAAGCTCCGCTTTTCTGAGGCTTATCTTTGATATAGTCCCCGCCGTAGTTACTTATACATTCGTGGTATGGCGGGCCCCGTCCCGTCATAGTTATGGTTACATTCTTAGAGGTCCAGTAATCGCAAGTGTGGTTTGTAAAAGGATTTAACTGCTCGTGCTGATATATATATGTATATATTCGGAAGGTGACCGCTTTGGTTAGCCTGGTTTATGCTTTATGACTTGTCTCATGTTTTAGTTTTTATTTCACGATTTTCTCGATGTTGTATCACTAGGGTGCCCGGTAGGCACCACCACGCCCCGGTTCGGTCGTGACATTTTCTACCAAGGGGGTATACTTCGCCAAGGGCCTTCTGGGAGGGTGGCTTTGGACGAAAACTTTAAGAGGAGGGAGAGGATTTCAAGACTTGGAAATTGCTGCTGTGGATGAAATAAGTCTTCAACTAAGGGGTATTTATAGGTCAATCAATGGCCAAGATTAAGACAAGTGGTGGGCAAGTGTAGGGTCAAGATTTGGGCAAGTGTACCTTATCCATCTACCACCAAAATATCCTACCAACTCCTTGACTAAAAATTGTGCAAGAAACGTCCACAATATCGTCCACTTGAGGGTGACACTTGTCACCCTCTCGTTGGTCCAAAATATTTCATCTCTCGAAAAATCCGCAAAAATAATAAATGACATAGCCGATTTTTTCCCTTCGCAGTTCGGAAAACGCTTCATTTGAAAAACGATTCTTTCGCTAGTTGTGTACAAATTTCGTCTCTAATGCCTACTTAAGGATAAAACTTTTCAGACGTATGCCCTCACGCATACTCCGAAATACGGGGTATAACATTCTCCCCTCCTTAGAAACATTCGTCCCGAATGTTCCTTCTCAAGACGGATAACGATAAAGTTCCTCTAACAAGTTGCCAACGCCACACCTGGCCATAAAAATAATGTCACGACCCGAACCCGGGCCCGTGACTGGTGCCTTACCCCGGGCACCCAAGTAGACATACATCAGAGTAATCAGCGGAACATAAAGACAATACATGAAACCAGTGTAATAAGACAAGTTGAAATAAGAAGACAAAGCAACTAAAAACGGTTACCTTCAAGATATATATAAATAACAACTTTTTCAACATGAACGCTTAATCTTTTTACAAACCCCGCCACAACAAGATTTACTGCACTTCTAAGAATGATACGACAACAACGATGGCGGTGGGCCCGCCAAACCCCGAATGTAAACACTTACGACGCATTGGGACTATACCACGATGAGCCTCCGAGAAACGAGCTTCCCAAACGCTGAAACGTGGACTCGAGAGCTAGGATCAACGATCGTGTACCTCAACCTACGGCATTTAACGCAGCCTCGGGCGAGGTCAAGACAACAATCGTGCATGTGAAACTAAAAATATCAGAATGAAATCATAATAGCCTATAAAGCAGAGACATGTATGATAACCAAACTACAGCTCACAATACATAAGCAAATATGTCAAGTCGTGACTCACGCCTCAAAGTCATCACTGAATATAACTACGGGTCTCAAGCCCATAACATCAATCATGCCCGTGGAATACCTTCCTCACCGCCTAGCCTATGATAGAAAAGCACCAAGGAATACACATGAACACCGTGTCCCACTGTCCAAATAAAACAAGATGCAGGCACGAAGGCATAGCCGACTACTAACACCTACAAGACTAACAAGGTCATAAATCAGATCATGATATCTGCTTGCACCGTCACATGATCAAAGCCGTCACTCGCTCGCAGATCAAATGTGCGCTTAGCCTCGAACTTCCCGCACTCCGCATAGGCCAACCTCATAGGCCCGCATGAGGTATAACCCCGCATCGAGGGTAGCTACTCCCGCATCGCCCCGACTCGCACCGCATGGCCACATAGACCGCATGACCATAAAGGCCGCGACACTAACTCCGAACTCCCGTAGTTCCGCATGGATCCCCGACCCGCATGCAGGTATTCTCGAATCATGGTCCTGCATCACCGAAGTCTACCCCAGACGGAGGCGCCTTAACCTCCTGAAATAAGTCGGTGAGTGGTACAATACCAACATAACTACCGATAGTCAAACAACTTTAAGCACAATGAGGAAAACCCCTTTACACTAACATCACAAGATACTAACACACATAGCATCCTAGCATGTTTACTTATCAATCAACAAGAAAGTATTACAAGGCTATCACAAACCAACACAATCAAGTTATACACACAAGGTACTTTCTTCTATATGTCAACAAGTTCGGTTTTTATCCCCAAAGTACTTCATACATTAAATCTTTAAAAGATACGTTACTTTCACAAAAGTCACACAATACCCGTAGTTATGTGAGAATAGAGTGATTATCCTTTAAGTAAACCAAAACACTTACCTTTGTAAAATCAAGTAACGACATTATTTTCCAAACGCCCAAGTTTGCCTAATTTCAAATGTTCACGTTTCTTATTTTAGAAAGGTTTCAGAGTTCATAGTCTTATTCATTTAAGAATATAATTCTCTTTAAACTATCCGAGAAACATAAGTCTTATATATGAGTAGGATATTCTTGTTTATAACAATCTTATTACAACACATGATCTAGAAATATCATTTTGTCTCATCTTAGCTTCTACGCAGATGGAAGTTTCTACCGGTTTTAATAATACTTAATCACAAAACATTTCCTTTTATTAACGCCGCAGTTGGTTTGTCGATACACATTCTGATTTCAAATCAAGAAACATTCTTAAGCCGTTATACCTAACTTCCCATAAAGCTAGTATAACTCTTAAGTTTTCAAAACCAAGTATTACTTCTTCTTTCAAATGATTCAAAATCTTTTGAAATACTTCAAGTTCTTTATTAACACATAACAAGCCGCTTATAGTTCAAACCAATTACCTTTTAAAACCACAAGTATCTTCTTACCAACATAAAGTCGTTATAACCAACTTCCCATAAAGCCGTTATAACACTTTATGTTTTAAACCAATCAAATACATTTAGCACATGACGCTCACCGTACTACATAGTTCACACATATCATGCTAGAAGAGATAGGAAGAGGTTCACATACCTCGCGACGAGTATCGACTAATAGCAAAACGCCCAAGTACTTCCAAACGCCGCTACTCCTAAGCCAAGTAGATCGCGCCACACGTAGTACTTCAACCTATAAGGCCACAATGCGCTTATTAACATTTAGGTCTAATCGTAGAATATTCTACGTAAAATTCGCAAAGACCTCCCCGCAACAACAGAAATCTCCTCCTCTATCGAGGCCGCTACCAAGCCAACCAGTGGGGTTATACATCTAACCCCAACTGTACAATTCTACCCACGATACTACTACACAAGTCTCATCAGAATACACTCATGTAATTACAGTTCAGTATTCTTCTTTAAATTCAGGCTTAAGTCGCAAGACATTGCCGTAAGTTTTATTCAGTACTATATATAGCATACTTCAACTATATAATCTAACAACATGTAATTTCCAATTACAATAGAGGGACAAGATATTTACCTCGATAAGCCCATAATTATCCAAGTATAAAGTCGATCCTGGGCAATCGTTTAGCTCCAACTCCGAGCGCTCCAACCCGCTCTAAACCACCCTTAGAAGTTCTAACCAACTTATACACAATACTCCAACGGACTATGGAGATTTTCCTAGGTTTGGTTTTGTGACAGACGGAAGTATAATAGTATTTCTGGCTTTCAGATAGGTATAACCTAGAATACTACAAGGTATACTACTAAGGTAATTGGGCATTATAACAATACTTTTGAGAGTATTTCTACCAAGAGAGGGGCATTATACGAAAGCAACTAGGTGGGGTACCCACTGGCTAGCACCCCAAGGAGTGGTGGCTACCCTCTACTTACTCCCACTGGGAACTCTCGGCCAAGGGGAAGAGTGGCTCTCGCCAAGACACTACACTAAGGGAGGAAGAAGCTTTCAAGACTTAGGCACTGTGGATGAATTAGTCTTCAAAGGGGGTATTTATAGTTCAGCAAAGGCCAACCAATGGCCAAGATCTTGCCAAGTGCAAGGCAAGTGTAGGGCCAAGATCTTGCCAAGTGCACCTTAACCAACTACACACAAAATATCCTACCAACTACTTGACAAAATAGTCACCATTTCGTCCACTCTACCGCCACTAATGAGAGGTGCCAAGTGGCGCCTCTTGGGTCCAAAATGTTTCGCCTCTCGGAAAAATCCGCAAAAATAAAAATGACATAGCCGGAAATTCCCTACGAAAAGTGGAAAACGCTTCAAAAAACGACTCTAATCGGGTGTTGTGAACAAATAAATTTCGCCAAGCCTAATTCTCAAGTTCAAATTTTCTAAGTACGCCCCACGCATATACTGAAATACGGTATAACATTCTCCTCTCTTAGAAACATTCGTCCCGAATGTTCCTTCTAAGTCTCAAAACAACGCGCCAAAGATAGTCTTCACTACCATACTTACGAAACAATCTCGCCACAATGGCCACGTAAACAATCAAGCAAAATACTTACATCCAAGTCCACGAGAATCACCTCTAACATCACCACAAACACCTCTCCGGGTCTAAAATATACTTCTTCCACACTTTTCCAAACAAAAGAAATGGTCACATCAATGCTCGCCATACATGCTCGCTTCTTCCCGATACCACTTTTGTCACTTTGCCGCGAGGTTCTAGTGTCACTCCGCGACCCAACAAATGGTACCGCATCACACGCGATCCCCGAGGTCCGTCGTGACACTCAACTCTTACCACATTTCGACATCGCTCAGCTTCCAAAACTCGGTTACTATCTCTAACGTGGTCATCATTAATCGGGAACACTGATGGATCTCCGATACTTTCCCGATCATAACAATACGAAGATCGACATACCGCTTCCTAAGTCGGACGGCAAAGCTAACATATAGGCAACCCGCCTATTCTTCACATGGACTCAAAGGCCCAAAGTAACTCGCTAAGTTCCTCTGTCTTCCAAAGCTCGCCACACCCAATCCGGTGGTACTTTCAAGAAGACCGACCGTCAACTCAACTCTGGCGCCGCCAATCATCCGCACGATTTCCTCCGAGCCGCCGTAACTTCTTCTAGACAAGCTTCACTATCCACGTACCGGAACAAGCTCAACCAACTGTTCAACCTTGCCAACATCGAACCACTCGACCGCAACTTACACATCCGCCCTACAAGGCTTAATAAGGCGACATCCGAACACCAAATGGTAGCTTAAACACTCCTCCACCGAGACAACAATCTACAACTACCCGAATACACACACCGCCCGAGGCGAATGCGATTCCGAGACTCACCGAAGTTCTTAACCCTGCTTGGTAAAACTTCCAGAAACCAAAAATAGCCGTACCCTGGACTCCACTGTCTGCCATAAGGTGAAGGTAGGCACCCCGTGCAGCCTTACAACTTTTCTGATAAAATCAACACTGCCGAGTAAACTGTCTTTGCTGAAGACAAGACGGCCGACTTCTCGCCCGACCATCGGTCGAACGCATCCACGAACTCGTATCTGGTTAACTAAACTTGGGCCTAACACCTCACAACCCTAACACAAGGCGACCACCACAACCTGACCCCACCACCAAACCTACCGCGGGTTGACCCGCAACGTGGCCTCAACCCGACCCGCAACGCCGCACAATACTAGCTCCCGATCCCAACAATCTCACTAATCACGTTTCAAAACCTAGCGGTCTTCTAGCTCGACTACCCTCTTTCAAATCACGCTACTCGGGACTTATCCCACAAACATAGCTCACGCACTATGCGCTCCGATAAGGATCAAACATAACACTACACCTTTACTCGAGACGGCCTTACCTCTAAGGTTTCTACGCATAAACTCTAAGGCTCACACTTTCTCTATCCCCAATCTTCCCTGCACTAACCATGATTTCTAATCACAAATATTAACACACCGCTATCAAAACATAGCACTTATGCTATACCCATCTTATCACACATACCGAACTCTGAGGGTTAAGGATATGCACGAATCGCTTCACTCCCTAGTCGTTTAATCAAACTCGCCTGTAGGTGCATAGCTAAGGAAGGTGACGAACTACCCACCGATCCTCAAGGCTAAGTCCTCCTACCAGACACTCTTTCGACATCGACCGACGGTCATAGGTACAACAAGTGCGAACTAAAAGACGACATTCCCGACGACGTCGCCAAATCGAACTGAAGCCCTGGAGTTCTAACCAACTCCTGCGTACCCCGAACGCCCTAAAATCCGGAAGACCACTGCATTGTGGATGTGCATAATCAAATGGCCGTGAGGTGACTGCGCCGAAAGTTACCAAAGGACCTTGCCGCTCGCCCTCTTCTCGCCCTCGTTAACCCCGATCTCTACGCTTCGGCCGCCGTATAAGCTCGCACGCAGCCATGCTCGCTTCAATCAAGAACTACTCTTGCACAACCTCTCGTTGATATTCATCAAGACTCGCGTACATCGGTATACTCTCGTAGTTAAATCCATAGCTAGTAATGTGGTCGCCTTTGCAATCCATATTCTGCTCTCGGTCGTGGAACCAAGGTTCAAATATCATGGCCGCAGAGGAACCGCCGCCACCGCTAAACTTTATCGGGCTAGTGATGTCGCAGAAATCCCCGAACGAAGCACCTAACTCGGTGATGATTGGGCCTGTGCCCTCGTAACCCTCCTCAACTCTACTCGCCTCCTCACGCTTTGCCCTCCCGCCCGGGTTGCCCTATGCGGAGGCATAACGATAAGGGAAATAATTTCGTCAGAGGGTCCAACTTACAACACAACTCTAAGGCACGATCTCAGAGTGAGAAGAATAGAAACCAATCCTAAATACCCTATAGCCTCCTGATTATTGATGTGGTGCACAACACACCGATAATCAAGACTTCATCGATACGATGCGTAGACACTTTCCGAGGATTAATCGCTCGATACCACTTTTGTCACGACCAACCTGGGCGTGATCGTGCCTTACCCCGGGCACCCAAGTAGACATACATCAGAGTAATCAGCGGAACATAAAGACAATACATGAAACCAGTGTAATAAGACAGTGAAATAAGAAGACATGCTAACCAAAAACGGTTACCTTCAGTATATATATAAATAGCAACTTTTTCAACATGAACAGTTTAATCCTTTTTACAAACCCCGCCACAACAAGATTACATGCACCTCTAAGAATGATACGACAACAATGGCGGACAGTGGCCCCGCCAAACCCCGAATGTAAACACTTACGACGGCTGCGGACTATACCATCGATGAGCCTCCGAGAAACGGAGCTTCCCAAACGCTAAATCTGACTCGAGAGCTAGGATCAACGATCGTGTACCTCAACTCGCGCATGAACGCACTTCAAGGAGGTCGATAACAAAAATTTAGTATGTGAAACTAAAAATACTGTAAATGAAATCATAATAGCCTATAAAGCAGGAGACATGTATGATAACCAAACTACAGTTCACAATACATAAGCAGTCATGTCAAGTCAGGGACTCACGCCCTCAAAGTCATCACTCGAATATAACTATGGGTCTCAAGCCCATAACATCAATCATGCCCGTGGAATACCTTCCTCACTGCCGGCAGTCTATGATAGAAAAGCACCAAGGAATACACATGAACACCAGGTCCCACCTGTGTCCAAATAAAACAGTACAGGGTAAGTACGAAGGCATAGCCGACTACTAACACCTACGCGATTAACAAGGTCATAAATCAGATCATGATATCTGTCTGCATCGTCACATGATCAAAGCCGGTCACTCGCCTCGAGATCAAATGCGCGTCTAGCCTCGAACTTCCCGCAGCTCCGCATAGGCCAACCTCATAGGCCCGCATGAGGTATAACCCGCGTCGAGGGTAGCTACTCCCGGCGATCGCCCCGACTCGCGATCGCGTGGCCACATGCATCGCGTGACCATAAAGGCCGCACACTAACCGGAACTCCGTAGTTCCGCATGGATCCCCGACCCGCATGAGGTATTCTCGAATCACGGTCCTGCATCACTGAGTCTACCCCGCATCGGAGGCGCCTTAACCTCCGAAATAAGTCAAGGTGAGTGGTACAATACCAACATAACGGTGATAGTCAAACAACTTTAAGCACGATCGAGGAAAACCCTTTACACTAACATCACAAGATACTAACACACATAGCATCCTAGCATGTTTACTTATCAATCAACAAGAAAGTATTACAAGGCTATCACAAACCAACACAATCAAGTTATACACACAAGGTACTTTCTACTATATGTCAACAAGTTCGGGTTTTTATCCCCCAAAGTACTTCATACATTAAATCTTTAAAAGATACGTTACTTTCACAAAAGTCACACAATACCCGTAGTTATGTGAGAATAGAGTGATTATCCTTTTAAGTAAACCAAAACACTTACCTTTGTAAAATCAAGTAACGACATTATTTTCCAAACGTCCAAGTTTGCCTAATTTCAAATGTTCACGTTTCTTATTTTAGAAAGGTTTAAGAGTTCATAGTCTTATTCATTTAAGAATATAATTCTCTTTTAAACTATCTGAGAAACATAAGTCTTATATGTGAGTAGGATATTCTTGTTTATAACAATCTTATTACAGCAGCCATGATCTAGGAAATATCATTTTGTCTCATCTTATCTTCTATGCAGATGAAAGTTTCTACTGGTTTTAATAATACTTAATCAAAACATTTCCTTTTATTAACGCCGCAGTTGGTTTGTCGATACACATTCTGATTTCAAATCAAGAAACATTCTTAAGCCGTTATACCTAACTTCCCATAAAGCTAGTATAACTCTTAAGTTTTCAAAACCAAGTATTACTTCTTCTTTCGAAATGATTCAAAATCTTTTGAAATACTTCAAGTTCTTTATTAACACATAACAAGCCGCTTATAGTTCAAACCAGATTACCTTTTAAAACCACAAGTATCTTCTACCAACATAAAGTCGTTATAACCAACTTCCCATAAAGCCGTTATAACACTTTATGTTTTAAACCAATCAAATACATTTAGCACACGTACGCTCACCGCACTACATAGTTCACACATATCATGCTAGAAGAGATAGGAAGAGGTTCACATACCTCGCGACGAGTATCGACTAATAGCAAAACGCTCAAGTACTTCCAAACGCCGCTACTCCTAAGCCAAGTAGATCGCGCCACACGTAGTACTTCAACCTATAAGGCCACAAGGCGCTATTAACATTTAGGTCTAATCGTAGAATATTCTACGTAAAATTCGCAGACCTCCCCGCACACAACAGAAATCTCCTCCTCTATCGAGGCCGCTACCAAGCCAACCGGGGTTATACATCTAACCCCAACGTACAATTCTACTCCACGATACTACTACACAAGTCTCATCTGAATACCTATGTAATTAGAGTTGAGTAGTCTTTTTTAAATTCAGGCTTTATTGGCAAGTGATTGACGTAAGTTTTATTCAGTACTATATATAGCATACTTCAACTATATAATCTAACAACATGTAATTTCCAATTACAATAGGACAAGATATTTACCTCGATAAGCCCATAATTATCCAAGTATAAAGTCGATCCCGGCAATCGTTTAGCTCGACTCCGAGCGCTCCAACCCGCTCTAAACCACCCTTAGAAGTTCTAACCAACTTATACACAATACTCCAACGGACTATGGAGATTTTCCTAGGGTTTCGGTTTTGTGACAGACGGGAAGTATAATAGTATTTCCGGCTTTTCAGATAGGTATAACCTTAGAATACTACAAGGTATACGGCTAAGGTAATTTGGGCATTATAACAATACTTTGAGAGTATTTCTACCAAGAGAGGGCATTATACGAAAGCAACTAGGCTAGTGGGTACCCACGGCTAGCACCCCAAGGAGGGGGTGGCTACCCTCTACTACCCCACTGGGGAACTCTCGCCATGGGGAAGAGGGCTCTCGCCAAGACACTACACTAAGGGAGGAAGAAGCTTTCAAGACTTAGGCAATTTGTGGCTGAATTAGTCGTCAAAGGGGGTATTTATAGGTCTAGCAATGGCCAACCAATGGCCAAGATCTTGCCAAGTGCAAGGCAAGTGTAGGGCCAATATCTTGCCAAGTGCACCTTAACCAACTACACACAAAATATCCTACCAACTACTTGACAAAATAGTCACCATTTCGTCCACTCTACCGCCACCAATGAGAGGGTGCCAAGTGGCGCCCTCTTGTTGGTCCAAAATGTTTCGTCTCTCGGAAAAATCCGCAAAAAATAAAAATGACATAGCCGAAATTCCCTACGAAAGTCGTGAAAACGTTTCGAAAAACGACTCTAATCGGGTGTTGTGAACAAATAAATTTCGGCCAAGCCTAATTCTCAAGTTCAAATTTTCTACGTACGTCCTTACGTACATACTCTGGAAATACGGGGTATAACAAATAACATACGGGAAAATACTTAACCCAAGTCCACGAGAAATCATTCCTACATCACAAAAGCTTCCACCCTGGTCTAAAGGATACTCCCTTCGCATCTTCACTCCACAACAAAATGATCTCTTTTATTCTGCTAACACACATTCTCTTCTTTCCTCACTCGTCGTACTTTTCTCGAACACTTGAACTCTTTCTAGTATACGTACCATACCTCAGTCATCGCTTCTGTTTCCAAAATCTCCGGAGTCACTACCTCCAAACTCGGTCATCCTACCAGCCTCAATCTCCTTTAAGGCCATTCCCGGCCTTTACGATCCGATTCTTGGTCGAACATATCCACGAGCTCATACGATGGTTACCTAAACCTGGGCCTAGCACCCTCGTGACCCTACCACCTGGCGGGACCACCCAGAACTGACCCCACCTTAATCCGGCCTACGGGTTGACCCGCAATACGTCCTCAACCCGACCCTCCGTCGTGCCGAACTCTCTTGCTTCTCGATCCAGAATAATCTCACAAATCAAGTCAGGAAAACCTAGTGGTCTTCTTAGCTCAACTACCCTCTTTCATTTCATACAACTCAGGGACTTATCACACAAATATATCCCACGTATACTATGCACTCTGATAAAGGTCAACACAAACATAAATCTTTTACTCAAGATGGCCTCGCATCTAAGGGTTCTACGTATAAAACTCTAAGGCTCACACTTTCCCTGTCCCCAAACTTACCCTTAACCATGTTTTCTAAACACAATTTTAACATAATTCTATCTGAACATAATACTTAGCACTTCATCATATCATCTACGCATACTAGACTCTAGAGGGGTAAGAATATACCTGTACCATCTGCTCCACTCTAATCATAGGCACAGGCAGGCGATAGTCGTAGGGCGCGATGATCCCGCCATCGACCCGTAGGTCGTGTCATTCTACCTGATCCCTTCTTTAGATACCACTGTCACATGGCCCCCGACGGCCGCAGTGAAACAAGCACCGCAGAAGACGACACTCCCGATGACGTTTTGCGCGTCGCGCACACCGAGGAAACCATGAATCGTGGCTAGAACCCATGTATACCGCGAACGAAGCCCGGAGCTCGACCACCCCGAATACGAACGCCACGAAGATCGCGAGGACCACTCTGATCTTGGCGGAGGTACATAACTAGCTCACTGAGACGGTCCGCTCGAAAGTTACCAGGACCTCGCTGTCACGCCCTCTTCTGCCGACTCGATCATTCCGTCGACCTCTCCGCCTCACATCCAAGTGCATAAGCTCAGATGCGGCAATGTCCATGCCCGGTGAAGAGCTACACCAACAAGCCTCGCCAAGTAGTCATCGAGCTCGTGACGTGGCGGTGCACTCGTCCTCCATGTCGCTACCAATGCGGGACGCATCGAGCTAATGAGTCAAACTCCACATTGTACTCACGAACCGACGCCGGTCGCCTCAACGTCAAAAATCTGTCGGCCCGAGCCCTTCTCATCTGTGGAGGCAAGAAATGTGCAAGAAATGCCCCTGAGAACTCGCTCCATACGGCTGGAAGTGCATACTCTCCCCGGGACAGCTCCCACGAATCAAACCAGTCGACTGCAGTATCACGCAGCCGATGCGAACCAAAGACCACCGACTCGGTCTCCGAAGCCTTGATCACTCTCATGATCCGCTGTAACTGTCGAATGAACTCCTGCGGATCATCCTCAGGCCTCGACCCATAGAACTCTGGCGGGCTACAACTCAGAAAGTCCCGTAGCCTCAAACTATCCGATCTAGGGTGAACCATGGGTACTCTTTGGGCTGAACCGCGCGTCGGCCTATCCTCGTATGCCGCCACGATCCCGGCGATGGCGGACATCTCTTTGTAACCCGTCTCCTCTGCTCCGGTGTGGGGTGGAGGCTCGTGTAATGTGGTCTCGCGACCCTGCTGCGGCCACTAAACTATCTTTGGTGGCGTCGCAAAACTCGCCGTCAAGCACTATCTCGTAATGGCGGGCTGCGCCCCGTACTCCTCAGATCCTACTAGCGACTCTCGGCTACCTTGCCCATCTGGGCGGGCTGCGCTGCGCGAGGCATAATCGGTAAAAGCGAAATACGTCGGAGGGTCCAACTTATAACACGGCTCTAAGGCACGATCTCGAATGAGAATAATGGAAACCAATCCTAAATGTCCTGCGACCTCACGATTATAGATGTGGTGCACAACACACCGATAATCAAGACTCTACTAGACACGCGATGCGTAGACACTTTCAGGATTAATCGCTCGATACCACTTTTGTCACGACCGTTCGGGGCGTGGATCGTGCCTTACCCGCACCCAAGTAGTCATACATCGAGAAATCGGCGGAATATAAAACATACTGATATGAAACAAGAGATAAGATAATAAAGCAAAGCAACCAAAAGCGGTTGCCTTCTTGCATATATATAATAAATCTTGAACAGTTACATCACTTTTACAAACCCTGCCCACAACAGTACTACAGACCTCTAAGAATGTAACAACACCTATGACGGGACAGGGCCCCGCCATACCACAGATATGCAGAACCTACAACTCGGAAACATGCTAAAAGATAAGCCTCGAGAAGCGGAGCTTCCCAATCGTTGAATCGTGATCCTATGGCGAGGATCAACAACCAGGTGTACCTACCTGCGACATGAACGCAGCCCTCAAGGAGGTCGATAACAGTACCAAGTATGTGGCGAAAAAATCGAAAATGAAATCATAATAGTCTATATAAAATAGAAGACATATATGATAACAAAACTACAGTTCATAAAAGCAGTCATGTCAAGTCAGGGACTCACTCCCTCAAAGTCATCCCTCATGCCCGTTGTTATACCCCGTATTTACAGAGTATATACGTAAGGACGTACGTACGACAATTTGAGACTTTAAGTTTGGCATAGGTTCGAAATTTGTGCACAACACCCGGTTAGAGTCATTTTTCGACGAAACGTTTTACAGAGCTTGCGAAGGGAAAATTCCGGCTATGTCATTTAGTATTTTTGCGAATTTTTCCGAGAGACGAAATGTTTTGGACCAACGGGAGGGTGACACTTGTCACCCTCAAGTGGACGTTGGGTTGGCCGAATTGGTCACGTCTTCTTGGCCTATTGGCTCCTTGTTTTGGCCTTGTTTTGTGGCTTGTTTGGTGCCATGTTTTGTGCCTTGTTTTGTGGAGTAGGGGTTAGAGTGCACTTGGCTTGATCAAGGCCTTACACTTGCCTTGCACATGGCTTGATCTTGGCCATTGGTTGGCCCTTGGCTTCCCTATAAATACCCCCCTTTGAGATGAACTTCTTCATCCTAAATTTCACTAAGTGTTGAAATCCTCCCTCCCCTCTTGTGTGTTGTTCTCGTCCAAGAGGTCTTTCCCCCCCCCCCCCCCTTTGAGGAGCTTTGGCCGAGAGGCCTCCCCCTCCCCCTTTGTGGTGTCTAGCCGTGGGGTACCCCCCCCTAGCCTAGTTGTTTTCGTATAATACCCCCCTTTTTGTGGTATAGAAATACTCTCCAAGTATTGTTATAATGCCCAAAATACCTTGGCCTTATACCTTGTAGTATTCCAAAGTTACCTCTATACGTAGAGCCCAGAAATACTACCTTTTGTCCTTTTAGTCTCAAACCGAAACCCTAAGGAAATCTTCATAGTTGGTTGAAGTATGTAAGTAGAAGTTGGTTAGAACTTCTAAGGGTTGTTTGGAGTGGATTGGAGCGCGCGGAGTAGGAGCTAAACCTTGCTCAGGATCGACTTTTATCTCGGATAATTTTGGGCTTATCGAGGTAAATAATCTTGTACCCCTTTGGTAATTGGAAATTACACGTCGTTGTAATATATAGTTGAAGTATACTATATATAGAACTGAACTTATTATTGTGGCAATGTCTTTTGACTTAAGCCTGAATTTAAAAGAAAAGAACTGAACTGTACTTACATAGGACTGTATTACAGTAGACTTGTGTAGCTTACTGTGTAGTAGGATTTTACACGTCCGGATTAGACGTATAACCCCCCCCCCCTGGTTGGCTTGGTAGCCGGCCTCGATAGAGGAGGAGATTTCTGTGATTTGCGGGGAGAGTCTTTGCCAATTTTACGTAGAGTATGGGAACCGTGTGTTTAGAAGTTAATAAGCGCCTTGTGGCCTTATAGGTTGAAGTACTACGTGTGGCGTGATCTACGTGACTTAAGGAGTAGCCGACGGGTTGAGGTACTTGGAGCGTTTTGCTATTAGTCGATAATCTTCGCGAGGTATGTGAACCTCTTCCTAGCTCTTCTAGCATGATATGTGTATAACTATGTAGTACGGTAGACGTACATGTGTTAAATGTATTTGATTGGTTTAAAACATAAAGTGTTATAACGGTTTTATGGGAAGTTGGTTATAACAGCTTTATGTAGGTAAGAAGTGCTTGTGGTTTTTAAAAGGTAACTGGCTTGATGTGTGATAATAAAGAACTGGAAGTATTTCAAAAGATTTATGAATCATTTTGAAGGAAGAGTAATACTTGGTTTTGAAAACATAAGAGTTATACTAGCTTTATGGGAAGTTAGGTATAACGTCTTAAGAGAAATAAAAAGAATGGTTTACTGATTTTTAGAAGTTAAGAGACTTAATCTTAAAAGATAAGAGACTTGACTTAATTGAATTAATATGAGTTTTGTGTGAAACCTCATTCGTGAGTAATGAGTACGTGGTTTTTAAAAGGAATAATGTTTTACTGATTTCGGAAATCAGAATGTGTATCGACAAACCACTGCAGCGTTAATAAAGGAAAATGTATTGAATAATGAAGTATTACTAAAACCAGTAGAAACCTCCATCTGCATAGAAGCTAAGATGAGACAAAATGATATTACATTTTCTAGATCATGGCTGCTTAATAAGATTGATTAAGAATAAGAATAACCTACACTCATATAAGGCATATGTTACTCAATTGTTTTAAAAGAGATTAAGACATTGAACTATGAAACTTTTCTAAAATAAAGAGCCTTGAGTAATTGGAATTAGGCAAACTGGAACCTTAGGGAAAAGAATGTGGTTGAAAAGGGAAGTGTTTTGGTTTACCTAAAAATGTGAGTCACTCTATTTTTATACTACGGGTATCGGGTGACTTTTATAAAAGGAATGGATCTCTTTTAAAAGGAATTTAGCGTACGTAGTACTTTAGGGTTAACGCCCGGATTTTGACGTAAAATGAAAGTACTTTGAGTTGTGTATAACTTGCCTATACTTGTTGTTGTATAACTTGCCTATGCTTGTTGTTGTGTAACTTGCCTATGCTTGTTGTGGATAACTTGCCTATGCTTATTGAGATAGCCTTTGTTGTGCAAGAATTGTGTTTCTATATTACCGCGTCTCTCGATGAAGGGCCGGTTGACTTGTTGAGGACTTACTTGGACGTACTGGCAGTGACGGAAGATTCCACGGGTATGCTTCCATTATTATTGTTACATGGGCATGACTACACCGATGATGTGGACATGTGACCATTCTGGTTATTTACGGCGAAGTATCGTGACTTACGGTTGTGATCGGGTGCGTAGCCTGTTTACTTGCCCCCGTCAGCTACGTGACGCAGGTGGATCTGGTATAGGTTATTGCACCTGCCACGTGTCAGCTTCGCGAGTCAGTGTTTGGATGGAGCCGTGACTTACGGATGTGATGCAGTGCGTGGCGATTCACTTGCCCCGTCGCCCACGTGGCGCGAGTGGAGCTGGTGGAGGCTATTGCACGCCGTGTCGACTTCGTGATATGGTTGTCTGATATTATTGTGCGGTCGGACACGGTAGTTATACTTGCCGTCACGGTTTTATGGCACAGTGGGACTCGTGTTCATGTATACTCCTTGGTGTTGTTATATCATAGGCAGCCGGTGAGGAAGGAATTCCACGCACGAGTGATGAATTGGAGGCGTGAGTCACGACTTGATATAACCGCTTATATGTTGTGTCGTAGTTTGGTTATCATGCATGTCTCCGCTTTATATAGATCATTATGATTTCATTTACGATATTCTGATTTCACATACTTGGTACCGTTATCTTGACCTCGCCGGCTGCGTTCAATCCGCAGTAGAGTACATCGGTTGTCGATCCATTTTAGGATCACATTTCAAATGTTGGGAAGCTCGTTCCTTCTGAGGCTTATCTTTTGGTATGTTACCCACAGTGCAGGGTTCTTGTACATTCAGGGGTATGGCGGGGCCCTGTCCCGTCATAGTTGTTGTAAAAATCTTAGAGGTCTGTAACACTATTGTGGGCAGGGTTGTAAAAGGATTAAACTGTTCGGGTTTTATGTATATATTGAAGGCAACTGTTACGGTTGACCTGTTTATTTATCATACCTCTTGATCCATGTCTATTTGCATGTTTAAGTTTTATTTCCGCTGGTTTTCTCTGATGTTGTTTCACTAGGGTGTCCGGGGTAAGGCACCAGTCACGGGCCCGGGTTCGGGTCATGACAAAGTGGTATCAGAACAGTTAGTCCTCGGAAAGTGTCTACAGACCGTGTCTAGTAGAGTCTTGATTATCGATGTGTTGTGCACCACATCTATAATCAGGAGGCTATAGGACATTTAGGATTGGTTTCCATTCTTCTCATTCTGAGATCGTGCCTTAGAGCTGTGTGATAAGATTGGACCCCTCTGAAGCATCTCGTTTTTACTAGTTATGCCTCCGCAGTGCAACCCGCCCGAAGGCAAGCGGCGAGAGAGGAGCGAGTAAGCGTGGCGAGACCACAAGACGAGCCTCGATCCGCGATGCAGGCGAGAGAGATGAGTTACAAGGAGTGGGCGATTAATGGCGTGGTTGTGGCGGACTTGAGGATATCTGCCGACGCGGCTTCAAAGAGCACCGATGGTTCACCCTAGATCAGATAGTTCGAGGCTACGGGATTTTCTGAGTTGTAAACCGCCAGAGTGTTATGGGTCGAGGCCTGAGGATGATCCGCTGGAGTTCCTCCGAAGCGATTCTGAGATCATGAGTGATCAAGGCATCGGAGACCGAGTCGGTGGTCCTAGGTTCGCATCGGCTGCGTGATACCGCAGTCGACTGGTTTGATTCGTGGGAGCTGTCCCGGGGAGAGCATGCACTTCCAGCTGTGTGGAACGAGTTCTCAGAGGCCTTTCTTGCACATTTCTTGCCTCCCCAGATGAGGAGGGCTCGGGCCGACAGATTTTTGGTGTTGCGGCAGAACGGGCGTACGGTTCGGGAGTACAATGTGAGTTCGACTCATTGGCGTGCGTCCCGCGTTGGTAGCTAGTATGGAGGATCGAGTGCCGATATGTTCTGAGGCTCGATGATTACCTAACGAGAGTTGTTCGTGTAGCTCTTCACCGCATGGACATTGCCGCGTGCGGTAGCGCATGCACTTGGATGTGAGGAGCGGATAAATCGGCGGAATGACCAAGGTCGCGAAGAGGCGAGCAGCGGGGTCCTTTGGTAACGTTCGAGGCGGACCGCCTGCAGAACTAGTTATGTACCTCCGCCCGATGAGTGGTCTCCACGGCTTTCGGGACGCCGGGATATTCGGAGCGGTCGGGGCTCCTGTGTTTCAGATTTTCGGGGAGTAAGAGTGCTCGCGGATGAGGCCACCGTATCTCGGTGTGATCATTGTGGTAAAACCCATAGAGGAATGTCGTCGTTTGGGAGATTGCTATACTTGCGGCCGGCGGGGCCATTTGTGAGACTGTCCGACTGGGGGTAGCATGGTGGGATAGCACAGACTACTAGATCGATTGGTTCTTCACCTTCCATAGCTAGCGGGATGTTCATACATCGCGAGCCACGGTAGGTCGCGGTGGAAGTTTCGATTTTAGCGGTCCTGTGAACCGCCTATTTTTCAGTATATCCTTAACCCTCAGAGTTTGTATGTATTGATGTCTTGATGATGTGTTTAGTGTTATGATCGGATAGCTTTGTGCTAAAATGTGATTTAGAAACCTGGTTAGTGAAAAAGGATAAGTTTGGGGGGCATGGTAAGTGTGAACCTTACACTATGTCACGACTGAGACCTTAGAGGTAAGGTCGTCTTGAGTAAAAGATTCATTTTATGTTTGACCTTTATCAGAGTGCGTAAGTATCGTGGGATTTATTTGTGTAATAAGTCCATGGGTAGTGTGAGATGGAAGTGGTAGCTTTCATGATGTGAATTAGTAAGATTGTTAGGATCGGGAACAAGAGTTTGGCGCGTTGGGGTCGGGTTGAGGACCGTTTGCGGGTCAACCAGAACCCTTGGCGAGGTTCGACGGTTACGTGTGGTCCCGGGTGGTAGGGTCACGAGGGTGCTAGACGACGACATCGATGAGTTTGTGGATGTGTTCGACAAGAATCATTCGTGAAGGCCGGAATGACCTTAGGGGATATTACGGCTAGTAAGATGACCAGGTTTGGAGGTGGTGACTCGAAGGTTTGGGAACTGGCGGTGACGTGGTAGGTGCGAGGGAGAGTTCAAGTGTTCTGGGGCACGACGAGTAAGGAAGGAAGAGAACGCAGGTGTTTCGTACAAGCCGTATGCGTTGGCAACTTGTTAGAGGAACTTCTCATCGATATCCGTCTTGAAGGAGCATTCGACGAATGTTTCTAAGAGGAGAATGTTATACCTCGTATTTCCGCAGTATATACGTAAGGCGTCGTCTGACAATTTGAGACTTTAAGTTTGGCATAGGTTCGATGTTATACGACGTATTGGTTTCGGGGTATGTATGCGAGGGCGTGACGCACGCGATTACTGACGTGAAATTGGAATGGAAGAAAGAGGTGATTTTTCCACGGAAAAGTTTCGGTTTTGTAAAGGAAAAAGGTTCGTTAATGGGAATTGATTCCCAGATTTGGTATTCGACTTCTTGGAATATTAGAGAATTATGGAATTTTATTTTCTGAAATGGTCACGCTGGGCCCACTGGAGAAAAATTACTTGTAGGGCCCACTTTGTTTTCTAGATTTTGGCCATTGTGGATATTTTCTAAGATGAAATATTTTGGGCGAGTAGGAGGCGACACGTGTCACCCCTAGTTGGCTTGGACGAATTCCACTTTGTACACAACACCCGCTAGAGTCGTTTTTAAACGTTTTACACAACTCGCGTAGGATAAATTCCGGCTATGTCATTTCTAATTTTTGCGGATTTTTCCAGAGGCGCAACACGTTGGATCAACGAGAGGGCGTCACTTGTCACCCTCTCATTGATGGATGTCACACTAACTGGGGGATTGGGTTGGCTTATTTTGTCTTGGAGTTGGTAGGATATTTTGTGCAAGTTGGCCAAGGACACTTGCCTAAATCCTCACCCTACACTTGCCTTGCACTTGGCTTAATCTTGGCCCTTGGTTGGCCATCCCTGACCTATAAATACCCCTTGTTGAAGAGTTATTTCATCCTAAATTGAGCAATCTTTCTAAGTCTCAAATCCTCCCTCTCTCTCGTTGTTTTCGTCCAAACACACCCATCCCTGAGAAGCTCTAGCCAGAGCAACCCCCCTAGCCGAAACCTACCCTCCCTTGGTTGAAAAGTTGCCTTCTAGTATTGTTATAATGCCCAAAATACCCTAGCCCAAATCCCTTAGTCATTAGTGAAGTTGTGAAGAACTTCTAAGGTTTTCTTGGAGCTCTGGAGCGCACAACTTAGGAGCTAAACTTGCTCAAAGGCGACTTTTATCTAGGATATTATTGGGCTTACCGAGGTAAATAACCTTACCCTCTTTTGTAATTAGAGTATATATATACCGTAGAAGTATAGGAATAAGTATTAAATACTTAGTAGGATATTGGCGAGAATTGAATCATTATCACAGTGAAGGGCTTAAAAGAAGAATTATAGAACAGATTTACACATGATCGTTTCACAAAGACTTGAGTAGCTCACCGGGAAGTGCTGTCAAAATGTCCATAGAATAGCGAACCCTGCTTAGAGCTTTATACTGATCTGATGAGCGATAGACGTATTTGACCGATATAGGTCGATACTCTGCGATATACATATTCATCTTGGCGGTGGTTTTCGCGAGAAGGTATGTGATTCTTCCTATCTTGAGCATGATATTTTAAAGAATATGTATATAGTACGGTAGACGTCGTGTTAAATAATAATTACGGCAATGTCTTCTGACTTAAGCTTCGAATAATAATACGGCAATGTCTTGGACTTAAGCCGAATAATAATTACGGCAATGTCTTCGACTTAAGCCGAATAAAAAGAATCCAGTAGTTCAAAAGTATTAAGAAACCTTTTGAAAGAAGTAACACTTGGTTTTAAAAGCTTAAGAGTTATACTAGCTTTATGGGAAGTTAGGTATAACGGCTAAGAGTGATAAAAAGAATGATTTAATGTTTTAAGAAAATAAGAGACTTGACTTAATTATACCAATGTGAAAAAGTGTGAAACCTCATTCGTAAATAGTATTTTGGTTTTCAAAAGGAATGATGTTTTACCGTAATGAATGTCAAACAAACCAGCCGCTAATAAAAAGAAATGTTTTGACTAATAATGTATTATTAAAACCAGAAACTTCCATCCATAGGAGCTAAGATGAGACAAAATGATATTACATTTCCTAGATCACTTGTAATCGATTGTTATGAACAATAACCTACTAACTCACATAAGGTATATGTTTCTCAAATTGTTTTAAAAGATTAAAACTATGAACTACGGAACCTTCAAAATGAGAAACTTGAGTAATTGAAACTAGGCAAACTTGAACGTTAGGAAAAGAATGTTGTTACTTGATTTTACAAAGAGAAGTGTTTTTGATTTACTTAAAAAGGAAATTACTCTATTTTTATACTACGGGTATTGTGTGACTTTTGTGAAAGGAACGGATCTTTTAAAGAGTAATACATAAAGTACTTTGGGGCTAAAACCCGAACTTGTTAACATAATGTAGAAAGTACCTTGTGTGAATAACTTGATTGTATTGATTTGTGATAGTCTTGTAATACTTTCTTGTTGACTTGATAAGTAAACATGTTAGGATGCTACGTGAGTTAGTATCTTGTGATGATTGTGTAAAAGGGTTTTCCCTTGTTGTGCTTGTGTTGTTTAACGATAAGTCGTTATGTTAGTATTATACATCACTCATCTCTTGAGATGATTAGGAGTTAAGCGCCTCCGACGCGGGTAGACTCAGCGGGTCGTTGGACCTATGATTCGAGAATACCTTATGCAGTCTATATGGCCTATCTTGGGCTGCGCGAGTTCGTGTTAGTATCGCCCTTGTGGTCATGCGTCTTCGTGGCCACGCGACGGCGAGTCCAGACGGCCGGGGAGTACTACCGATGCGAGGTTATACTCGCGCGGCCTATGAGATTGGCCTATGCGGAGCTATGGGAAGTTCGTGGCTAGACGCGACATTAGATACTCGGGCGTGGCGGCTTTGATCATGTGACGGTCTAGACAGATCTCGCATGATACGCTATTCTGACCTTGTTTGTCTTGGGGTTTTAGTAGTCGGTTATGCCTTCGCATTTACCGCACGTGGTTTTATGATGACTTTGAGGGCGTGAGTCCACGACTTGACATGATCGCTTATCTATTATGAATCGTAGTTTTGGCTTATCATACGTGTCTCGCTTTATATAGACTACTATGATTTCATTTACGTATTTTCGATTTCACATACTTGGTACAATTGTCTTGACCTCTCCGGGGCTGCGTTCATCTGCGCAGTAAAGTCTCCTACCGTTGATCCTCGTTTAGGATCACCGCAGCGTTGGAAAGCTCCGTTTCTCGGAGCTTAGCATTTTGGTATGGTCCCGCCGTTGTAGATATTTGTATTGGGGTATGGCGGGCCTGTCCGCCATTGTTGTTTTAAACTCTTAGAGGAATTGTAGACTGTTATAAGGTTGGGATGTAGCTTCATTTTGGGGTACTTATATACATATATGCCGAAGGCAACTTTTCCTAAACCGTGTCTTATTTATCTTTGTTTCATATTGTGGTTGTTTTATTTTCCGCTGATTTCTCTGATGTATGACTACTTGGGTGCCGGGGTAAGGCACCAGTCACGGGCCCCGGAACGGGTCGTGACATTCGAAATTTGTGCACAACACCTTTAGAGTCGTTTCGTAAACGCTTTACAGCTTCGAAGGGAAAATTCTGGCTATGTCATTTAGTATTTTGCGAATTTTTCCGAGAGACGAAATGTTTTGGATCAACGGGAGGATGTGACACTTGTTGGCGAATTGGTCACGCCTTCTTGCCTATTGGCTCCTTGTTTGGCTTGTTTGTGGCTTGTTTGGTGCCATGTTTTGTGCCTTGTTTTGAGAGTGCACTTGGCTTGATCAAGGCCTTACCAAGGCCTTACACTTGCCGTGGCTTGATCTTGGCCATCGTCAGTCCCGGCTTCCTAGTTGAACTTCTTCATCCTAAATTTCACTAAGTGTTGAAATCCTCCTCCCCTCTTGTGTGTTGTTCTCGTCCAAGAGGTCTTTCCCCCTTTTGAGGAGCTTTGGCCGAGAGGCCTCCCCCTCTCCCTTTGTGGTGTCTAAGTGGGTACCCTCTAGCCTAGTTGTTTTCGTATAATACCCCTTTTTGTGGTATAGAAATACTCTCCAAGTATTGTTATAATTCCCAAAATACCTTGGCCTTATACCTTGTAGTATTCCAAAGTTACCTCTATACGTAGAGCCTAGAAATACTACCTTTTGTCCTTTTAGTCTCAAACCAAACCAAGGAAATCTTCATAGTTGGTTGAAGTATGTAAGTAGAAGTTGGTTAGAACTTCTAAGGGTTGTTTGGAGCGGATTGGAGCGCGCGGAGTAGGAGCTAAACCTTGCTCAGGATCGACTTTTATCTCGGATAATTTTGGGCTTATCGAGGTAAATAATCTTGTCCCCCTTTGGTAATTGGAAATTACACGTCGTTGTAATATATAGTTGAAGTATACTATATATAGAACTGAACTTATTATTGTGGCAATGTCTTTTGACTTAAGCCTGAATTTAAAAGAAAAGAACCCAGACTTACATAGGATCAGTATTACGAGACTTGTGTAGCTACTGTGTAGTAGGATTGTACACGTCAGATTAGACGTATAACCCCCCCTGGTTGGCTTGGTAGCCGGCCTCGATAGAGGAGGAGATTTCTGCGGTTGCGGGGAGAGTCGCGAATTTTCGTAGAGTATGGGAACAGTGTGTTTAGAAGTTAATAGCGCCTTGTGGCCTTATAGGTTGAAGTACTACGTGTGGCGTGATCTACGTGACTTAAGGAGTAGCCAAGCGGGTTGAGGTACTTGAGCGTTTTGCTATTAGTCGATAATCTTCGCGAGGTATGTGAACCTCTTCCTAGCTCTTCTAGCATGATATGTGTATAACTATGTAGTACGGTGAGCGTCGTGTGTTAAATGTATTTGATTGGTTTAAAACATAAAGTGTTATAACGGTTTTATGGGAAGTTGGTTATAATGACTTTATGTAGGTAAAAAGTGCTTGTGGTTTTAAAAGGTAAGCGGCTTGATGTGTGATAATAAAGAATCGAAGTATTTCAAAAGATTTATGAATCATTTTGAAGGAAGAGTAATACTAGGTTTTGAAAACATAAGAGTTATACTAGCTTTATGGGAAGTTAGGTATAACGCCTTAAGAGAAATAAAAAGAATGGTTTCTTGATTTTTAGAAGTTAAGAGACTTAATCTTAAAAGATAAGAGACTTGACTTAATTGAATTAATATGAGTTTTGTGTGAAACCTCATTCGTGAGTAATGAGTCGTGGTTTTAAAGGAATAATGTTTTACTGATTTCGGAAATCAGAATGTGTATCGACAAACCACTGCAGCGTTAATAAAGGAAAATGTATTGAATAATGAAGTATTACTAAAACCAGTAGAAACCTCCATCTGCATAGAAGCTAAGATGAGACAAAATGATATTACATTTTCTAGATCATGGCTGCTTAATAAGATTGATTATGAATAAGAATAACCTACACTCATATAAGGCATATGTTACTCAATTGTTTTAAAAGAGATTAAGACATTGAACTATGAAACTTTTCTAAAATAAAGAGCCTTGAGTAATTGGAATTAGGCAAACCGGAACCTTAGGGAAAAGAATGTGGTTGAAAAGGGAAGTGTTTTGGTTTACCTAAAAATGTGAGTCACTCTATTTTTATACTACGGGTATCGGGTGACTTTTATAAAAGGAATGGATCTCTTTTAAAAGGAATTTAGCGTACGTAGTACTTTAGGGTTAACGCCCGGATTTTGACGTAAAATGAAAGTACTTTGAGTTGTGTATAACTTGCCTATACTTGTTGTTGTATAACTTGTCTATGCTTGTTGTTGTGTAACTTGCCTATGCTTGTTGTGGATAACTTGTCTATGCTTATTGAGATAGCCTTTGTTGTGCAAGAATTGTGTTTCTATATTACTGGCGTCTCGATGAAGCGTAGGTTGACTTGTTGAGGACTTACTTGGACGTCTTGGCGTGTGGAAGATTCCACTGTATGCTTCCATTATTATTGTTACATGGGCATGACTACACCGATGATATAGACATGTGACCATTCTGGTTATTTACGGTGAAGTATCGTGACTTACGGTTGTGATCGGGTGCGTAGCCTGTTTACTTGCCCGCCATTACATGACGCGGTGGATCCGTATAGGTTATCGCACGCCACGTGTCGCCTTCGCGAGTCGGTGTTTGGATGGAGCGCCGTGACTTACGGATGTGATCAGTGCGTAGCGATTCACTTGCCCCGTCGCCACGTGCGCGGTGGAGTGGTGGAGGCTATTGCACCGCCACGTGTCGCCTTCATGATATGGTTATGCGGTATTATTCGTACGGTCGGACACAGTAGTTATACTTGCCGTCACGGTTTTTATGCGCAGTGGGACACGGTGTTCATGTATACTCCGTGTTGTTATATCATAGGCTAGCTGTGATGAGGAAGGAATTCCACGCGAGTGATGAATTGGAGGCGTGAGTCACGACTTGATATAATCGCTTATATGTTGTGTCTTGTAGTTTGGTTATCATGCATGTCTCCGCTTTATATAGATTATGATTTCATTTCTGATATTCTGATTTCACATACTTGGTACTGTTATCGACCTCCTTCGGGCTGCGTCATGCCGCAGTAGGTACATCGTCCGGTCGATCCCGCTTTTAGGATCACATTTCAGCGTGTTGGGAAGCTCCGTTCCTTGAGGCTTATCTTTTGGTATGTTACCACAGTGCAGTAGGTTCTTGTACATTCGGGGTATGGCGGGGCCCCGTCCGTCATAGTTGTTGTAAAAATCTTAGAGTGCATGCTTGTTGTGGCGGGGTTGTAAAAGGATTAAACTTTTCGGGTTTTATGTATATACTGAAGGCAACTGTTTTGGTTGGCCTGTTTATTTATCATATCTCTTGATCCATGTCTATTTGCATGTTTATGTTTTATTTCCGCTGGTTTTCTCTGATGTTGTATCACTAGGGTGTCCGGGGTAAGGCACCAGTCACGGGCCCGGGTTGGGGTCATGACAAAGTGGTATCAGAGCAGTTAGTCCTCAGAAAGTGTCTACAGACTGTGTCTAGTAGAGTCTTGATTATCGATGTGTTGTGCACCACATCTATAATCAGGAGGCTATAGGACATTTAGGATTGGTTTCCATTCTTCTCATTACGAGATCGTGCCTTAGAAACGTGTGATAAGATTGGACCCCTCCGACGCATCTCATTTTACGATTATGCCTCCGCGCAGCAACCGGCCGGGCGAAGGGCAAAGCAGCGAAGGAGTCGCGAGTAGAAGCGTGGCGAGAGACCGATACTGAGCCTCGATCCATGATGCAGGCGAAGAGATGAGTTACTGAGTGGGCCCGATTAACGGCGTGGTTGTGCGACCTTGAGGATAGTCTGGGCCGCGGTTCGATGCACCGATGGTTCACCCTAGATCGAGATAGTTCGAGGCTACGGATTTTACGAGTTGTAAACCGCCAGAGTTTTATGGGTCGAGGCACGAGGATGATCGCGGGAGTTCATCCAAGCGATTCTGACGGATCATGAGAGTGATCAAGGCATCGGAGACCGAGTCGGTGGTCTAGGTTCGCATCGGTGCGTGATACCGCTATGATCGGGTTTGATTCGTGGGAGCTGTCGGGAGAGCATGCACTTCCGGTGTGTGGAACGAGTTGTCGAGGCCTTTCTTGCACATTTCTTGCCTCCCCAGATGAGGAGGGCTCGGGCCGCCAGATTTTTAGTGTTGCGGCAGAACGGGCGTACGGTTCGGGAGTACAATGTAGAGTTCGACTCATTGGCGTGCATTCCGCGTTGGTAGCTAGTATGGAGGATCGAGTGCACCGATATGTTCTGTGGCTCGATGATTACCTAGCGAAGAGTTGTTCGTGTAGCTCTTCACCGGCATGGACATTGCTTCGCATGCGGCGCGTACACTTGGATGTGAGGCGGATAAATCGACGGAATGACCAAGGTCGCGAGAGGCGAACAGCGTGGTCCTGGTAACGTTCGAGGCGGACCGCCTCAGTGAGACTAGTTATGTACCTCGCCAGATGCAGTGGTCCTCCACGGCGCCGGGACCTTCGGGATATTCGTGAGCGTGTCGGGGCTCCGTGTTTGATTTTGAGGAGTAAGAGTGCTCACGGATGAGGCCACCGTATCTCGGTGTGATCATTGTGGTAAAACCCATAGGGAATGTCGTCTTGGTTTGGGAGATTGCTATACTTGCGGCCGGCAGGCCATTTGTGAGAGCTGTCCAGGCGGTAGCATCGTGGGATAGCATGCACTACTAGATCAGTTGCGGGTTCTTCACCTTCCATAGCTAGGCAGGATGTTCATACACCGGCAGGCCACGGTAGAGGTCGCGGTGGAAGTTTCCAGTTTTAGCGGTCCTGTGAACCGCCTATTTTTCAGGTATATCCTTAACCCTCTAGAGTTTGTATGTATTGATGTACTGATGATGTGTTTAGTGTTATGATCGGATAGCTTTGTGCTAAAATGTGATTTAGAAACCTGGTTAGTGAAAAAGGATAAGTTTGGGGGGCATGGTAAGTGTGAACCTTAGACTATGTCACGACTGAGACCTTAGAGGTAAGGTCGTCTTGAGTAAAAGATTCATTTTATGTTTGACCTTTATCAGAGTGCGTAAGTATACGTGGGATTTATTTGTGTAATAAGTCCATGGGTAGTGTGAGATGGAAGTGGTAGCTTTCATGATGTGAATTAGTAAGATTGTTCCGGATCGGGGAACAAGAGTTTGGCGCGGTTGGGGGTCGGGTTGAGGACCATTTGCGGGTCAACCTGTAACCCGGTTTGAGGTAGGTCGATTCAGGTGGTCCCGCCAGGTGGTAGGGTCACGAGGGTGCTAGGCCCGAGTTTAGACGACCATCGTATGAGTTTGTGGATGTGTTCGACAAGAATCGTTCGTGAAGGCCGGGAATGACCTTAGGGGATATTACGGCTAGTAAGATGACCAAGTTTGGAGGTGGTGACTCCAAGGTTTTGGGAACTGAAGCGATGACTGAAGTGTGGTACGTACTGGGAGAGAGTTCAAGTGTTCTAGGGGGGCACGACGAGTAAGGAAGGAAGAGAACGTGTGTGTTTTCGTGGCCAAGCTGTGGCGTTGGCAACTTGTTAGAGGAACTTCATCGATATCCGTCTTGAGAAGGAACATTCGGGACGAATGTTTCTAAGGAGGGGAGAATGTTATACCCCGTATTTCCAGAGTATATACGTAAGGGCGTACGTACGACAATTTGAGACTTTAAGTTTGGCATAGGTTCGAAATTTGTGCACAACACCCGGTTAGAGTCGTTTTTCGACGAAACGTTTTACAGAGCTTGCGAAGGGAAAATTCCGGCTATGTCATTTAGTATTTTTGCGAATTTTTCCGAGAGACGAAATGTTTTGGACCAACGGGAGGGTGACACTTGTCACCCTCGTGGACGCTAGGTTGGCGAATTGGTCACGCCTTCTTGCCTATTGGCTCCTTGTTTTGGCCTTGTTTGTGGCTTGTTTGGTGCCATGTTTTGTGCCTTGTTTTGTGGAGTAGGGTTAGAGTGCACTTGGCTTGATCAAGGCCTTACACTTGCCTTGCACATGGCTTGATCTTGGCCATTGGTTGGCTTCCCTATAAATACCCTCTTTTGAGATGAACTTCTTCATCCTAAATTTCACTAAGTGTTGAAATCCTCCCTCCTCTTGTGTGTTGTTCTCGTCAGAGGTCTTTCCCCACTCTTTTGAGGAGCTTTGGACTAGAGGCCTCCCTCCCCTGTGGTGTCTAGCCTAGGGTACCCCACTAGCCTAGTTGTTTTCGTATAATACCCCTTTTTGTGGTATAGAAATACTCTCCAGTATTGTTATTATGCCCAAAATACCTTGGCCTTATACCTTGTAGTATTCCAAAGTTACCTCTATACGTAGAGCCCAGAAATACTACCTTTTGTCCTTTTAGTCTCAAACCGAAACCCTAAGGAAATCTTCATAGTTGGTTGAAGTATGTAAGTAGAAGTTGGTTAGAACTTCTAAGGGTTGTTTGGAGCGGATTGAGCGCATGAGTAGGAGCTAAACCTTGCTCAGGATCGACTTTTATCTCGGATAATTTTGGGCTTATCGAGGTAAATAATCTTGTCCCCCTTTGGTAATTGGAAATTACACGTCGTTGTAATATATAGTTGAAGTATACTCTATATAGAACTGAACTTATTATTGTGGCAATGTCTTTTGACTTAAGCCTGAATTTAAAAGAAAAGAACTGAACTGTACTTACATAGGACTGTATTACAGTAGACTTGTGTAGCTTACTGTGTAGTAGGATTGTACACGTCCGGATTAGACGTATAACCCCCCCCCTGGTTGGCTTGGTAGCCGGCCTCGATAGAGGAGGAGATTTACGCGGTTGCGGGGGGGGAGGTGCTGCCGAATTTTCTGTAGAGTATGGGAACCGTGTGTTTAGAAGTTAATAAGCGCCTTGTGGCCTTATAGGTTGAAGTACTACGTGTGGCGTGATCTACGTGACTTAAGGAGTAGCCGACGGGTTGAGGTACTTGGAGCGTTTTGCTATTAGTCGATAATCTTCGCGAGGTATGTGAACCTCTTCCTAGCTCTTCTAGCATGATATGTGTATAACTATGTAGTACGGTAGACGTACATGTGTTAAATGTATTTGATTGGTTTAAAACATAAAGTGTTATAACGGCTTTATGGGAAGTTGGTTATAACAGCTTTATGTAGGTAAGAAGTGCTTGTGGTTTTTAAAAAGGTAATCGGCTTGATGTGTGATAATAAAGAACTGGAAGTATTTCAAAAGATTTATGAATCATTTTGAAGGAAGAGTAATACTTGGTTTTGAAAACATAAGAGTTATACTAGCTTTATGGGAAGTTAGGTATAACGTCTTAAGAGAAATAAAAAGAATGGTTTACTGATTTTTAGAAGTTAAGAGACTTAATCTTAAAAGATAAGAGACTTGACTTAATTGAATTAATATGAGTTTTGTGTGAAACCTCATTCGTGAGTAATGAGTGCGTGGTTTTAAAAGGAATAATGTTTTATTGATTTGAAATCAGAATGTGTATCGACAAACCACTGCAGCGTTAATAAAGGAAAATGTATTGAATAATGAAGTATTACTAAAACCAGTAGAAACCTCCATCTGCATAGAAGCTAAGATGAGACAATATGATATTACATTTTCTAGATCATGGCTTCTTAATAAGATTGATTATGAATAAGAATAACCTACACTCATATAAGGCATATGTTACTCAATTGTTTTAAAAGAGATTAAGACATTGAACTATGAAACTTTTCTAAAATAAAGAGCCTTGAGTAATTGGAATTAGGCAAACCGGAACCTTAGGGAAAAGAATGTGGTTGAAAAGGGAAGTGTTTTGGTTTACCAAAAAATGTGAGTCACTCTATTTTTATACTACGGGTATCGGGTGACTTTTATAAAAGGAATGGATCTCTTTTAAAAGGAATTTAGCGTACGTAGTACTTTAGGGTTAACGCCCGGATTTTGACGTAAAATGAAAGTACTTTGAGTTGTGTATAACTTTCCTATACTTGTTGTTGTATAACTTGCCTATGCTTGTTGTGGATAACTTGCCTATGCTTATTGAGATAGCCTTTGTTGTGCAAGAATTGTGTTTCTATATTACCGCGTCTCTCGATGAAGGGCCGGTTGACTTGTTGAGGACTTACTTGGACGTACTGGCAGTGACGGAAGATTCCACGGGTATGCTTCCATTATTATTGTTACATGGGCATGACTATACCGATGATGTGGACATGTGACCATTCCGGTTATTCTGGCGAAGTATCGTGACTTACGGTTGTGATCGGTCGTAGCTGTTTACTTTCCCCGTCGGCTACGTGACGGCGTGGATCTGGTATAGGTTATTGCACCGCCACGTGTCGCCTTCGCGAGTCGGTGTTTGGATGGAGCCGTGACTTACGGATGTGATCAGTGCGTGGCGATTCACTTGCCCCGTCGCCTACGTGGCGCGGTGGAGCCGTGGAAGGCTATTGCTGCCACGTGTCGGCTTCATGATATGGTTATGCAGTATTATTAGTGCGGTCGGACCAGTAGTTATACTTGCCGTCACGGTTTTTATGGCACAGTGGGACACGTGTTCATGTATACTCCTTGGTGTTGTTATATCATAGATCGCCGGCGGTGAGGAAGAAATTCCAGACACGAGTGATGAATTGGAGCGTGAGTCACGACTTGATATAATCGCTTATATGTTGTGTCTTGTAGTTTGGTTATCATGCATGTCTCCGCTTTATATAGTATTATGATTTCATTTCTGATATTCTGATTTCACATACTTGGTACTGTTATCGACCTCGCCCGGCTGCGTTCATGCCGCAGTAGGTACATCATTTGTCGATCCTTTTAGGATCACATTTCGTGTTGGGAAGCTCCGTTCCTTCGAGGCTTATCTTTTGGTATGTTACCACAGTGCAGCAGGTTCTTGTACATTCACGGGTATGGCGGGACCACTGTCCGTCATAGTTGTTGTAAAAATCTTAGAGTGCATGCTTTGTTGTGGCGGGGTTGTAAAAGGATTAAAGCCGTTGGGTTTATGTATATAGAAAGGCAACTGCTTTGGTTGCTTTGTTTATTTATCATACCTCTTGATCCATGTCTATTTGCATGTTTAAGTTTTATTTCCATTGGTTTTCTCGATGTTGTATCACTAGGGTGCCCGGTAAGGCACGATCCACGGGCCGGTTGGGTCACGACACCGTGGAACTCTTCTTCACCACGGCATCTAGGTATAAGTTAGGTGATACGTGTAACATGTCTCGGCCCGTCATGGACTCGATAGGAATCGTATGGAATACATGTCTCGGCCATCTCACGGGACTCGATAGAAATCGCGCATGTCTCGGCCCATCTCATGGGACTCGATGAAATCGCCACATGTCTCGGCCCATCTCATGGGACTCGATGAAATCGCACGTGTCTCGGCCCATCTCATTGGACTCGATATAAATCGCACATGTCTCGGCCCATCTCATGGGACTCGATGAAATCGACATGTCTCGGCCCATCTCATGGGACTCGATAGAAATCGCACATGTCTCGGCCCATCTCATGGGACTCGATAGAAATCGGATGGAATACATTCCCGGTTCATCCCATGAACGCGGTGTCGCATGAAATACATTCCCGGTCCATCTCATGGACTCGGTATCGAATCAGGTGAAATACATTCCCGGTTCATCCCATGAACGCGGTGTCGTGTGGCCCTAACATCTAAACGCTCTTTTAAGATAGATTAAGATAATACCATGTTTTCCTTTTAAATCAACTAAGGCAATATTATGCCCTCCTTTTTAAACCAACACACTTTCCTTCTTAAAGTCAAGTAACAACATTCTTTTCCAAAAGTTCAAGTTTGCCTAATTTCAAATATTCACGTTTCTTATTTTCGAAAGGTTTCATAGTTCATAGTCTTAATCATTTAATAACATAATTCTCTTTTAAAACAATTTGAGTAACATATGCCTTATGTGTGAGTAGGTTATTCTTGTTTATAACAATCTTATTAGAGTAGCCATGATCTAGGAAATGTAATACAATTTTGTCTTATCTTAGCTTATGCAGATGGAGGTTTCTACCGGTTTTAATATAATTACTTATTTGTCAATACATTTTCCTTTATTAATGCTGCGGTGGTTCGTTCGATACTTATTCTCATTTCGAATCGAAGAAACATTATTCTTTTAAAAACCAAGTATTCATTACTCACGAATGAGGTTTCACACTTTTTAACAAAATTCATATCAATTCAATTAAGTCAAGCCTCTTATCTTTTGAGATAAAGTCTCTTAACTTCTAAAATCAATAACCCATTTTTTTATTACTCTTAAGTCGTTATACTTAACTTCCCATAAAGCTAGTATAACTCTTAAACTTTCAAAACCAAGTATTACTCTTCTTTCAAAACGATTCTTAATTCTTTTTGAAATACTTCAAGATTCTTATTATTTAAAACTCAAGTCAGAAGACGTCAAGTAAAACCATGTTCAGTTAACACACGTACGTCTACCGTACTATATATACTTTAAAATATCATGCTCAAGAGGATAGGAAGAATCACATACCTCGCGACGATTATCGACTATTAGCAAATAGCTCCAATCATGTCGGCTAGCCCTTTCCACCCTTCGAGTAGAATACGCTACTTGCAGTACTTCAACCTATAATGGTCATACAAGTCTATCAACGTCCAGACTACTCTGCAAAATAATTCTACGGAAAATTGGGCAGCACTTCCCTACCCGCCAAACTACACAAGTCTACTGTAAATACATTCCTATGTAAGTACAGTTCAGTCTTATTCTTTAATATTCTTCTGATGTGATTTCAGTTTAATTCTTTTCTGTAATATCCTTCTATTACAGTTCAATTCTCTTATGCAATATCCTTTTATGTATCTAATATTCATTTCTATACTACTACAGTATGTAATTTCCAATTACACTAGAAGGATAGGATTATTTACCTCGATAAGCCCAAAATTATCCAAGTTAAATGTCGATCCTGAGCAACGTTTAGCTCCTACTATGGGCGCTCCAACCCGCTCCAACCCGCTCCAAACAACCCTTAGAAGTTCTACGCAACTTCTTCTTAATACTTCAACCCGCTATGAAGATTTCCTTAGGGTTTCGTTTTTGTGACTTAAGGGAATATAGTAGTATTTCAGGGCTCTACGTATAGAGGTAACTTTGGAAAGTACTACAAGGTATTTGGGCTAAAGTATTTGGGAATAGTAACAATACTTGGAGAATACTTTTCTACCAAGGCGGGGGGGTGTATTTTACGAAAACAACTAGGCACGGGGGGGTAGACTCTCGGCGAGGGCCTACGAAGGAGGAGGGTGGCTTTGGACGAAAACTTTAAGAGGGAGGGAGAGGGATTTCAAGACTTGGAAATTGCTCAAGTGTGGATGAAATAAGTCTTCAACTAAGGGGGTATTTATAGGCCAATCAATGGCCAAGATTAAGACAAGTGGTGGGCAAGTGTAGGGTCAAGATTTGGGCAAGTGTACCTTATCCATCTACCACCAAAATATCCTACCAACTCCTTGACTAAAAATTGTGCAAGAAACGTCCACAATATCGTCCAATTGAGGGTGACACTTATCACCCTCTCGTTGGTCCAAAATATTTCATCTCTCAGAAAAATCCGCAAAAATAATAAATGACATAGCCGTTTTTTCCCTTCGCAAAGTTCGGAAAACGTTTCGTCGAAAAACGATTCTTTTCGCTAGTTGTGTACAAATTTCGTCTCTAATGCCTACTTAAAGCTAAAAACTTTTGTACGTACGCCCTCACGTACATACTCTGGAAATATGGGGTATAACAGATAGGTTGCGGGCCGATGTTATTGATTTCAGAGTTAGCTGGGAGAATTATTTGCCTCGTGTTGAGTTACGTACGATAACAGATACCCTTCCAGTATTCGGATGGCCCTGTATGAGGCCTTGTATGTAAGAAGGTGAAGATCGCCGGTTGGTTGGTTCGACGTATGCGAGGTTCAGTTATTTGGTCCAGACTTGATTCAGCAGGCTGTGGATAAGGTGAAGCTTATCCAGGAAATATTATTAAGCTCGAGTCGTGAAGCTTTATGCAGATAACCGACGTTGACACATGGGGTTCAGGTTGACATTTTGGTATGAGTATTGTTATGTGGCCACGAGCGGCATTATTGATATGTAGGGGTTGTAAGGAGACTATGTCGTTATCTTTAAGTTTGACTCCCAAAAGAACATTCGGGGACGAATGTTTCTAAGGGGGGAAGAATGTTACACCCCGGAATTCCAGGATATGTTTATAAGAACATACGTAAAAACTCAAAAATGTTAAGATTGAGACGAGTAAAAATTTATCGGAATTATGGAATTGTCGGAAAACGAAATATTGCGACGAACGGGAGGGCTACACGTGTCACCCCCTAGTGGTCTTGGACGAAATTGGCATGGATAAAATGGTCATTTGACCATAATTGAAGATGACCAAGTCTTGCTAAAGCTAGAGCTTGATATTGTTGACTTAGTCAAGGCCACTTGGCTAGAATCCTTGTGAAACTCATCTAGGCCACCCATTTGTTCTAATCTTAACCCTCCATAGTGTTATATATATGTACTAGTAGCAAGACAAGTTCTACACTTAGCTAAATTTTCAAGAAAATTGGAAGAACTCATGGAGGAGCTCTCGGGTATGCCCTCTTCCCAACATGAATTTTTTTCGTTTGTTGTCCAATAATCCCCATACTTTAAACCAAGGTTCCTAAGAGTATTGTAAGGGTATCTCAATAGAAAGATCTCGGAAAAGTGGCGTTTTCGTATTAGTCGCAATGTGAAAACCTAGTCACTTTCCTAGGTTTGGATTGGGAACTTAAGGAAAGTTGGTTATGATCTTGTAAGGGCTTCAAGTGGCGGATTGGAGTGTCAAGAAGAGGCTTTAAGTTTCTAGGAAGCGACTTCGGATCTTGAAGTGGATTAAGGCTCACTAAGGTAACAATCTTGTTCTCTTAAGTGTATAAGATTACATATTGTTGTAGCCTTACAATTTAACTAGCATGAAGTATATGTATTAAATATTGATAAGTGTTATGGATATTGGAAGCCTTAAATCTGAAATGACATGTTAAGCCATTTGAAATTGGAATACAATTTGGTCGATAATTAGAATCGTCGCATGTTATCTACTTGAAGATTATAGTTGTTATAATCGATTGCGGCTTTATAACATGTTATACTAAACAACTTGAATTGAAAAGGAATTGGAAAGGTTGATATGTTGTTACACCTTTGGCAGAGAATCACTTTGTATGTTGGACTAGTTTGATATTAATTTGTGGGGCGAAATTTTACACGTCTTGTGGGCGTGTAATCCCCTATTGATAACTACATTTTTGAGCCTTAAATGTGGCGTGTTTGGTTATTGAATTCGGGCCTTTAAAAAGGTGGAAAAGTATGTAGAAACAAAGGAAGTGCTGTCCGATTTTTGGTAGAATTTAGTGACTTTGCACTTAGAATATTCTACGTTTGAAGTTAGAAGTTAATAGACGTATTATGGTCATTATAGGTTGACATACTACGTACGACATATTGGACTTAGCAAGTGGATTGAACCGAAGAGGTATGTGGAACTTTCCTATCTCTTGAGCATGAGTAGTTGTAAATGTATAGTACGGTAGACGTACGAGATTTAAATGAATTTAGTTTCATTTGATATCCTTGACTTGTTTTAAAGGATAGACATGCCTTGGTTTCAAAAGTATAAAGTTGGTTAATAACTTTATGGAAAGAAAAGAAAGAATGGTTTATTCTAATAGGGTAAACAAAGATTTTCTTGACTTGAAAATGTATAGAAACTTGATTACAAGATAAGAGACTTGAAGCATTTTGAAAGTATACGACTTGGTTTTTGAAAGTGTAAGTCTCTTGGTTATGAAAAGAATGTAAGTGTCTAAAAGTATAAAGCTAGTATAACGGCTTTATGGGAAGTCGGTTATAATAGCTTTATGGAAAGTTAAAAGAGTGGTTTACTCTAAGCAATGTAAGTATGATAAATGACTTGAAATAATGAAAGGCAAATTGATTTAAAGGCATCAATTGATTAAGGTTTTAAAAGAAAGAAGTCACTTGATTTAGAAACCTATAAATGTATTTCAAAAAGGTATTGTGACTTGTCTTGAAAAATAGATGTGACTTGACACTACGGTTATTAGTATCTTGGAAGTTTTATATGAAAAAGAGTCATTTTAAAAGAGTAGAAGTACGTAGTACTTTAGGTTAAATTCCCGGATTTTTATAATGACATGTTAGTGCCTTAAGCAAACTAAAATGAGAGTGTATATGAACAAGGCTAATAAGAAGTTAGGGAATTTCTTAACTTGCTTATGTTATGTATGATAAGCCGGTAGTGCTTATGTTATGTATGATAAGCCGGTAGTGCTTATGTTATGTATGATAGCCGGTTGTGCTAGTGATATATTGTGCATTATGGGGTCATTCCCCGGGTTTGTGGCATTTGCATATTCCGTGGATTTGCTACCCATGATGCGAGGAATACCTCATGCGAGTCCGTAAGGGCTTATGCGGGTGAAATAGTCCTATGCGGGGCGGACCAGTCTATCGAGAATACCTCGTGCGGTCTATACGACCTATGCGGGCGGATCAATCTTATGCGAGGAAGTTACCTCATGCGGGTCCATACGACCCTTGCGGGTGAAATAGTCCCAGGAGTAGGATTGCTTAATGATACTACGGGCGGGTGGCCCTACTTTTATCATGAGCCTCCTATTTTTATGCAGTAAAGTATACTCTTGTTTACTCTCATTGTTAGTAAGGCACAGTGTACTGCTACTTGAGTTATCATACATGTCTCCAGTTTTATGTTAGACTTTATGATTTCATTACAGTACTTTCAGTTTCACATACTTGGTACATGTTGTACTGACCTCCTTGAGCTGCGTTAAATGCCGCGAGTAGAGTATACTGATTCTGATCCTCACTCTTAAGATCACTATTCAGCTGTTGAGAAGCTCCATTACTCCGGAGGCTTATCCTTAGTACAGATCCCTGGTATGGTCAGTTGTTGTACATTCAGGGGTATGGCGGGGCCCTGTCCCGCCACAGTTGTTATTCTTAGAGGTCTGTAGTCATGTCTTGTGGATTGGGTTGTAAAGAAAAAAAAATGTATTGTTCTGTTTTTTGGATATTGTAAATTGTGCGAAAGGTGGCCTCATCGGCTAGCCTATTGTTGTTTATTATCTAAGTGTTTACTTGTGTTGTGTATGTTCCGCTGCTATTCTCTGATGTATACCTGAAAGGGGTGCCCAGGTAGGGCACCAGTCGCGGGCCCGGGGTCGGGTCGTGACATCTAGGTACTTAGTTATGGATCCACGAGCTTAGGATCCTTGTTCAGCTTTATGGGATAACTCCAATGTTCCAGAGTTTGTCATTATGGCTAGGTATATTCAGAGGTACGGCGGGGCCTTGTCCCGTCATAGTATTTGTCCAAAATCTTATAGGTCTGTATTCATATGTGGGCTGGACTGGCTAGAGTTGTATTTACATTGTTGAATAGTGTAGACCCTTTCGGGTGACTTATATTATGGCAGCCTTATCGTCTTTGCCTTTGTTTAAGAAAAAAAAATTGAGTGTCATTTACCTTCCGCAGTTTATTGAAGTTGTGTAAATAAAAGGGTGCCTAGGTAGGGCACCAGTCGCGGGCCCAGGGTTCGGGGCGTGACAGAGTGGTATCACAGCAGTTAGTCCTCAGAATGTCTACAGACCGTGTCTAAGTAGAGTCTTGTGTATGGGTGTGTTGTGCACCACACTTATACACAGGAGGCTACAGTACATTTAGGATTGGTTTCCCTTCTTCTTACTCTGAGATCGAGCGATAGAGCTGTGTTGTTAGGATAGTCTCTCCCTAATGTATTATTGTGATTGCAGCTATGAGAAAGACAACAGTGACCCAGAAAGGATTATATGGATTGCGTATCCAGGTTGGTAAAATTATCATATAAATGGTATTATGATGATGTATATCTGTACGAGCGTATTTATTTTGAGCCATGTGTGTTGTCTAAAGTAATTACGAATTACCATGAGTTGGTTAAGCCTTAATAATTTCTTGAAAGGTGTGAAACGGTTATTGAATCCACACCTAGGGTTTATATATGTAATGATTTGGAATATTAGGAGGTGATAAACTGTCTAAGATTGTGTTAGACTCTTAAAAGAGATCATGTTTGATTGATTTGATAGCATACCGTATTGTTAGATTAAGTTGTGTTGTACGCTTAAGGGATTGTGTGAATAATATTGGTATGGAGTAAATAGAGTTGTTGTGATTAAGACAACAGGATTTTGATATTATGAGGAGCTACATTTCCCGTATGTGGGGACTGATAATGTAAGCTTGGGACATAGAATAATTGTGATCCTTAGAATAATGATAACCGATGAGACCTTGGATGTACAAGGCTTTCTCGGGTAGTAAGATTTAATTCAGACCAAGAATGAGAGTTAAGTGCGACGATGGGTTGGGTTGTAGACCGATTACGGGTCAACCTGTAGCCTGGAATGGAGTGGGGTTAGTTGAAGGTGGTCCCACTATGTGATAGGGGTCATGAGGGTGCAAGGCCCAAGTCTAGTTAATCGTTGTACGAGTTCGTGGACGCGTTCCACCAGAACCGGGTCGTGAGGGCCGAGAAGGGCCTTAACGGAAATTGAATCTAAGTATAATGACCAAGTTTGGATATAGTAACTCCAAGGATTTGAAAACAAAAGCAATGATTGAAATTATGTACGTATACTAGAATGAGTTTGGAAGTACGAGAAGAGTACGACAAGTAAGAAAAGGAGCGAACAAATGTTAAAAGAATTGAAGTGGTTATAGTTATGAGTAATGAAGGTACAAAAAAAGAATCCTTTTAGGTCATAAAATGGAGTAAATAGTGGTGATATACCCTCTAGATGTGATTCCTCATTTGACTTTGATTGATGTATATGCATGTGTGATATATTGTGGCCATATGTGGCATAATTGGTTTCGTCGAGTGTAGTTTAAGAAGACTACCAAGATTTGGTTAGCATGAACCTAGTATGAACATTCAGGACGAATGTTTCTAAGGGGGGAAGGATGTTACACCCCGTTATACCATGGCACGTAAGTGAGAACGTGACTAAGAATATAAGGTTTGAAAGTCGGAAAGAAAGTGTAGGTACATTTTCGTTAAGGAAAAAGTTTGGTCACGAGGAACGTGACGTCGTAATTTCTTCACGAGGGGTCGTATTCGACCCAAATTTGGTATGTGGGCCTAGTATATGATTATGAAGGCTTGGAGCTAATAAAATAGGGCCCGCCAAAATTTCACAATTTCGCGGGGCCCACCGGAAAATAAGATGATTTCTCCATGTCTTGAGATTTATTACTATTTTGTGATGAATTATTAATTATGGACCTATATGAGGGTGACACGTGTCACCCCCACATGTCTTGAAAGACTTTGACTCTCTCTAGATATTTTGAGGACAAGTGGCTTGTGGGGCCCACTCCACTTGGCTATATCTATCCAAGTCTTGCAAGACTTGGATTCACTTTACACTTAGCCAACTATTGCTCTCATCTTTCTCTCCTTTGAGCTCAAGAACACCTAGTGTGATTAAATTATTTTATCTCCAAGATTAAGGTCCCTAACCAAGTGTTAAACCAAATTAACTCTCCAAGAACCTCCTAGTTTGTGTGTTGGCCGAAAATGGTGATGAAACTCTAGGAGTTTCGTCGACTTTTTGGAGGTGAAATTAAAAGTGAAGTGGTGTATAAGTTCATAGGGGTCACATATATGTGATTGGAACTCGAAGAAGTGGAGCGAAACGAAAACCGCGGACCATATACCCCCGTACTGTTTTGGACATTTTTGGGTTAAAAAATGAGGTAATAATTCTTCTTCCTCCGCAGTAATTGGATATTACTTATTGTTATGTGTAAGGGATGAATTTATGTTAAGGAAGAGATGAAAAATAAGATGTGTATGTGATAGATATGTTGTTGGCCAATTTGAGGCAATTTTGTGCCATTGGTTTCGTTGGTTATATTGTTGTTGTTATCCACACTTGTTGTATGTTAAAATGAGGTAATATGGTTGTTGATAAGTTGTTGAGACTTGTATAAGTATTGGAACTTGAATTGGAACAAAAAGGGTTAAGGAAAGAGTTATCGAATTTTAGTTGTTGGCCGTAGAATCTATAAAACTGTTGGATATTGTCGTGCAGTTTTTATGGACTGTTTTGAGGCGTTAGAATACTGGAAATTCAGCCCCTAATATGCATGTTTAATTGTAGTAATTGACTAGTGAAAGTCCTAAAGAATAAGAGTGTTAAAGGCTTCACATTGGACCCTTAATATTGATTTAACATGGACCATTTTTATGGACTGTTTGATATAGATTGTGGGGAAAAATTTTACACGTCAAGTTAGGCGTGTAATCCCGTTTGGTTAACTGTTGGTTGCGCCTTAAATGTGGCTTGTTGATTGATGAATACGGGCCTTGGAAAATGTGGAAAAGTACGTAGAAACAAAGGAAGTGCTGCCCAAATTTCCGTAGAATTAGAGGGCCATTAGTTGGTATAATCTTATACTAGTAAGTATGATATTGACAGAAGTGCTATCGTCATTATAGGTTGAAGTACTACGTGTAACACATTCTACTTGTCTTGTGGAATAGCCAATAAGGTTGAAGTACATTGGAGCGTATTGCTTCTTGTCGTTTGGATTAGTCGCCAACGAGGTATGTGAACTTCTTCCTTCTTTTGACATGATTATTTGGAAAGTCTATGTGACTTGATTTTGGTGAGTATTTGTGACTTGATTTATTGAAGTAAGTAAATGTGATTTTGAAAGTATATGAGTCTTGATTATGAAAGTATGAGTGACTTGATTTGAATTGTATATGTTACTTGAAGTACTTTAAAGTTATGAGACTTGATTTCTTTAAAGATTATGAGACTTTATTTTTCAAGTTATGGACTTGATTTCTAAAGTTAAGAGAGACTATAGCTATTTGAAAGTCATGAGACTAGAATTATTTTAACAAGTATAGATTGCTTGGTTTAAAGAGACTACATGACTTGATTTTAAAAGATAGGAGTAACGTTATTTGAAAAGAATGAGTTACATGAGTTAAAGGGTAAGTAACTTGGTTTTAATAGTGAAAATGTTTTTGGGTTCAACTTCCTAAATATTGCATGAAACAATTCTTTTATAAAGAATAGACGTACATAGTACTTAGGGTTCAAATACCTTACATGACATGATAGTGTCGTGGTTGTATTAAAAGGAAATATGTGGTAGTGCTTTAGTTTTCTAGAAATGAAAGTGTTATAACGGCTTTATGGGAAGTTTGTTATAACAAGGTTTGTGGAAAGTCAAGAGAAGGTTTAAAATGTTGAAAGGAAATCATGTGAGAATGTCCATGATTAAGTCCTTAATACAGTACATGATACGCGACACTTTGATTTTCAAAGATGTTTTAAAGTAATACGTGATGTCTAGTGCCTTGATTTGCCAAAACCATGTCTTAGAAAGATACTTGGTATGATAAGTGTCTTGATTTTCTAAACGATGGTTTCAAAATAATACATGTAGTACTTGACTTTTCTAAATGGAAATTTAGTTTATAAAGTGAATGTACGGCGGACGTACAATTGTTGTAATGGGCTTTAATCCTTAGTGATGCAAGGTGTGATAGTGCCTTGGTGTTATAAAATGAAAGACGTGTTAGAGTCTTGTTTGTTTTAGAAAAGAAGGCATGGTATTGTCTTGGTTATTTTAGAAAGGAAGGCATGGTATTGTCTTGGTTATTTTAGAAAGGAAGGCATGGTATTGTCTTGTTTATTTTAAAAGGAAGACATGGTATTGCCTTGGTTGTTTAAAAAGAGGGTGCATTCATTTTGTCTAATTAGAGTTAAAGATTACTTAACTTACATATGTTGTTCATGATAGCCATTAGTGCTAGTGTTATAGTATAATTGCGGGGTAAAACCCCAAGACATTATACATATCTGTGGATTTGCTCTCCGCGATGCGAGTATTGCGTATATGCTCATTGTAGGTCCGTAGGGCCTAAGCGGGTGAAATAATCCTGTGCGGGTGAAATAGTCCTATGCTTGGTAAATTGTCCTATGTGGGTCCACAAGACCCTTGCGGGTGAAATAGTCTCAAGAGTAGGATTCCATAATGATACTACGGGCGGGTGGCCCTAGATTGATCATAAGCTTCCTATTTTAAAACATGTAAGTTTACTCTTATTACTCTACTTTTAAAAAGGCAGAGTGTACTGGTATTTGATTACTATACGTGTTACATGCCGACAGTGATGTTAGAATTCCATGGTCATGCTTATCTGATGATGGATGTATATTATACTTGTTACAGCTGACAGTGATGTTGTATTCCACGAGCATGCTTCTGTGATATTATATGCTGATGGCAGGTGTCTCTGATTTTGACATGGCTTTCATATGTGAAAGTGGTACGGTGTTACAGTAGTACAGTGATACAAGGTACAGTTGGCTCTGATTGTTATATGACACGGTAGGATCTGGTATTTGATTTTCATACTTGCCCCTGTCATTCTTTTGTACAGTTATGATCTTGTTTACTGTACTATATTCCCATTCCATACTTAGTACCTGTTGTACTGACCCTCTTCGGGGGCTGCATTCATGTCCGCAGGTCTAGGTACTCAGTTGTGGATCCTCGAGCTTAGGATCCTTGTTCAGCTTTATGGGATAGCTTCAATGTTCCGGAGCTTGACATTATGGCTAGGTATATTCAGAGGTACGGCGGGGCCTTGTCCCGTCATAGTATTTGTCCAAAATCTTAGAGGTCTGTATTCATATGTGGGCTGGACTGGCTAGAGTTGTATTTACATTGTTGAACAGTGTAAACCCTTTCGGGTGACTTATATTATGGCAGCCTTATCGGCTTTGCCTTTGTTTAAGAAAAAAAAATTCAGTGTCATTTACCTTCCGCAGTTTATTTGAGTTGTGTAAATAAAAGGGTGCCCAGGTAGGGCACCAGTCGCGGCCTCGGGGTTCGGGGCGTGACAATACGCCTCAATATGTACTTCAACCTATAATAACAATAACATTTCTATCAACTTCATGATACTAGTGTGAGTCATATACCACATAATGGTTCTCTTTTCATATAAAAATTTGGGCAGCACTTCCCCTAATTATACATACATTTACACCGTAAAAATAAGGTCAATAACATCAATAACCAAGCACCAATTAAGGGCACAAACAAAACAACAACAAAGGGGATTTACACACCCACTTCTCATGTAAATTCGTCCTCTTATCCTATATTAAAACAGTCCACAAAACAGTCCATATTCCAATAACAACGAGGGTGGAATGTGAAGCCTTTCTACACCTTTCTACACCCTTATTCCTTTAGGACATACATAAGCAATTACCACATTTAAACATGCATAATTGTAACTAAATTTCCAGCATTATATTGTCGCAAAACAGTCCCTAAAACAGCACAACAACGTCCCACAGTTTCATGCAGTTTTCGGCCAACAACCAAAACAAAGCCCTTTCCACATCTTCTTAAAATCCAATTAACATTTCAACACGTTTATATAAACCATAACAACTTGTAATAACAATATTTCCTTCATTTTAACATGCAAGTAGTGACGAGAATAACCACAATAACCAACGAATCCAACAACACCAAAAACTGTCCAGAATCGTCTAACATGCCAAAACTGTCTCATCATTTCTTATTCTACATTTCTATTAACACAAGTTCATCTATCAACTATAACATCATGAAAATTCTAATTACTTCAAGAGGAAGAAGAAATCTTACCTTAGTTTTATCACAAAACAGTCCACAAGTCTCGGCCAAACCGTGACCAACTTTCACTTTTGCACCGCTTCTGTTACACCCCATAATTCCATGGCATTGATATGAGAATGTGACTAAGGAATTGAGATTTGAATGTTGAAAGGAAAGTACATTTACATTTTCTTATGGAAAATTTTGAAAAAAATTTGACGACGGAAAAATTATTTAATTGGAGTTTAATTCTTCTAATTGGATTTATGCAATTAGTATTGGATTATGAAGTATTGGAATTGATAATATGGGGCCCACCAAAAGTTTCACAATTTCACGGGGCCCTTCGATTTTAGGATATTTTGGGATAAATATCTACATGTTTTCTTGAAGAAGGGTTTTTCGGCCAATGAGAAGTTGACACGTGTCCTCATCCATTTGTCTTGAAGATATTTTCTATATAGAGGATGTGATAGAAGACTTAGCCATTTTTATCATCTCACAAGATATTTTCATTCTCCAAGCTCTCTTCTCTCTCCTCTTAACCCTAAATTTTGATATCCAAGGGAAAATTCCAAGATCAAGAGTGGATTATTTTCCAAGATTAAGGACACTAATCTAGTCCTAAGCTAGTTTAACTATCCAAGATCCGCCAAAGAGTGAGTTGGCCGAGAGTGCTGTATTGAAACCCTAGGCTTGATTATCAACTTTTTAGAGGTAAGACAAGAAGGGAAGTTGGTTATAAGCTTGTAGAGGATACATGTGTGTGGTTGGAACTTGAAGAAGTGGATCGAAACGAGAACTGCGGGCCAATATCTTGTGGACTGTTTGGACGATTTTTGGGCTATTTTAAAGGTAAAAATTCTTCTTTATCTTTAGGTAATTGGATATTACTTATTGTTATAATGTATGGATGAGCTTGTGCTAAAAATAATGTAGGATAAAAAGTGTTTGGGGCAATTTGGATGTTGGGGCCGAAACTAGGCAGTTTCGGCCATTGAAATTGTTGGCTATAATTGTTGTTGTTAACGTCACCTATTGCATGATATAATGAAGTAATATTGTTGTTGATATGATTTGTATAAAAGTATTGAAACTTGAATTGGATTAAAAAGGATTATGGAAAGGGCTATTGTATTGGGGTTGTTTGGTCGTGTATTGTATAAAACAGTGGGGTATTATTGTGTAGTTTTAGGGACTGTTTTGTGGTGTTGGAATGCTGGAAATTCAGCCACTTATAAACATGTTTAAATGTAGTAATTGCTAAGGAAAGTCCTAAGAGATTAAAGGTGTTAAAAGGCCTCACATTTCACCTTTGTTATTGTCGAATTTTGGGCTGATTTTGTGGACTGTTTTACATGGATAAAGGGGCTGCATTTTACACGTAAAGTAGGCGTGTAATCCCCTTTAGTTAACTGTTGGTTGTTCCCTTAATTATGGCTTGATTGTTGTTGAAATTAGCCTTCTTGAAAAGTGGAAAAGTACGTATAAACAGGGGAAGTGCTGCCTAAATTTCTGTAGAATAAGAGAACCTTTACTTGGTATTAACCTACACTAGTAAGCTTGAAGTTGATAGAAGTGTTATTGTCGTTATAGGTTGAAGTACATTGAGACGTATCCTAGTTATCAAATTGGTTGGTTCGTCAATAAGGTATGTGAACTATCATTTCTTCTTTGGCATGATTTGATTTTATAAAGTGAGTGGATTTTAATCCTTATTGTGTCACGACCCGACCCGGGCCCGCGACTGGTGCCCTACCTGGGCACCCTTACAGGTATACATCAGAGAAAATCAGCGAAACATACATACAACTCTTAAATATACAGTAATGTGAAAACAACAGGCTAGCCGATAAGGCCACCTTCCTGAATATATACATAGCCAAAATCAGTTACATCTTTTTAAACAAACTGACCCACATACATGACTACAGACCTCTATGAATTTTAACATAACAACTGTGATGGGACATGGCCTCGTCATACCCCTGAATGTAAACCACCGACAATACCAGGGATCTGAACCAGAGACAAGCCTCCGGAGTAATGAAGCTTCTCAACAGCTGAACAGTGATCCTAAGAGTAAGGACCAGCTACCTGTTTAATTCTACCTGCGACATGAACGCAACCCCCCGAGGAAAGGGGGTCAGTACAACATATGTACCAAGTATGTGAAACTGAAAGTACTGAAATGAAATCATATAGTCTAAAATAAAGCTGGAGACAAGTATGATAACCAAACTAACAGTACACTGTGCCTTACTAATAATGAGAGTAAACAAGAGTATACTTTACTGCTTAAAAATAGGAAGCTCATGATCAAATTAGGGTCACCCTCCAGGCCATCTTACCAATACATACATCTGAGGTCATGATACATCTTATTCGATCCCGAACAAATAGAGTATGAGCATTGCGTGCCTCCCGTAAAACCTGCTGACAAGTCCTGCAGCATCGGGCACACACAATCTATCCTCATATCACAACACCCTATCCGGTGCTACCCAAACAGGCCCTTCTCCTCTCGAAGAGCCGTATCTCAAATCCGCACTAGAACTGGATCCTTATAATGTCGCCTCTTCACCTCCTCAACGAGGGAAGACTCAGCAACCTCTCGTATCTGAACTCCACTATTATCGGAATCAACCAGCCGAACCCCTAGGCTCGCTATCTGATGAATCTCACGGACCATGTCCTTTCTATCTGGTTGTCCATCTGACAGACTACCCATAGATCTACGACTAAGAGCATCTGTAATCATATTGGCTTCCTCCGGATGGTATAGGATGTCAACATCATAATCCTTAAGCAACTATAACTACCGTCTCTGCCGCAACTTCAGCTTCCTCTGTCCGAAGATATACTGGAGACTCTTGTGGCCCGCATAAATATCCACCTGAGCTCCACGTAACTAGTCCCTCCAAATCTTCAAGGCATGAATAACTGATGTCAACTCTAAATCGTGGCTAGGGTAACTCCGCTCATGCTCCCGTAGCTGTCGGGAAGCATAGGCTATTATAACTGTTACACCCCGGAATTTCAGGATATGTTTCTAAGAACGTACGTAAGAACTCAAATGTTAAGATTCGAGACGAGTAAGAATTTATCAGAATTTTGGAAATTGTCGGAAAACGAAATGTTGCGACGAACGGGAGGGCGACACGTGTCACCCCCCCTTAATGGTCTTGGACGAAAATGGCATGGTTAGAATGGTCATTTGACCATAATTTAAATATCCAAGTCTTGCTAAAGCTAGAGCTTGACATTGTTGACTAAAGTCCAAGGGCCACTTTGGCAAGATCCATGTGAAATGCATCCAAGCCATCCATTTGTTTTAATCTTAACCCTTTCTTGTGTAATATAAGCTTACTAGTAGTGCAAGACTTAGTCATTCTCAACACTTAGTGAAATTTGAGAAAAATCTTGACGAACTCATTAGAGGGCTCACGGTTTTGGAAAAAAAATCAAGAAGAAATTTTTTGTTTGTTGTCCAATAAGCTCCATACTTTAAACCAAGGTACCTAAGGGTATTGTAAGTGTATCTCAATAGAAAGATCCCGGAGAAATGGTGTTTTCGTATTAGTCGCAAGGCGAAAACCTAAGGAGTTATTCAACTTTGAAGTTGGAACTTGAAGAGGAGTTCTTCATAGACTTCTAAAGGTTGCTTGGAGTGGATTGGAATGTCGAAATGAGGAGATAAAGTTGCTAAGGATCGACTTGTAATCTTGGATCATATTTGGGCTAAATGAGGTATAATCTTCGTCTTACTTTTCTAATTGAAGATTCCATGTTATTATAAGTTAGAAATGATCATGTGATATGTGTTATGAAGTTTGATAAGTGTTATGGAATTTTAGGAGCTCAAAACCGAAATGACATGTTTAGCCTTTTGAAATTGAAATACAATTTTGGTCGTTAATTAGAATCGTCGCATGTTACTTACTTGAAGATTATAGTAGTATAATCGATTGCGACTTGATATCATGTTATGCTAACAACTTGGATTGAAATGGAAATTGGATTAGAATTGATGTTATAGTACTTCAAGTTTGCCGAATTGGCCTAGTAGTTGTATTAGTTTGATATCGTTTGTGGGGCGGAATTTTACACGTCTAGTAGGCGTGTAATCCCCTATTGTTGATTTCATTGATTGGGCCTTAAATGTGGCGTGTTTGGTTATTGTATTCGGCCTTGAAAAAGGTGGCAAGTGAGTAGAAACAAAGGAGGTGCTGTCCGATTTTCCGTAGAATTTAGAGACTTTACACTTATAATATTCTACGTTTGAAGTAAGATGTTAATAGACGTACTATGGTCATTATAGGTTGACATACTACGTACGGCGGATTGGACTTAACAGGTGGATTAAACCGAAGAGGTATGTGGAACTTTCTTATCTCTTGAGCATGAATAGGTTGTAAATGTATAGTACGGTAGACGTACAAGATTTTGACAATCTAGGTCCATTTGATATCCTGGGCATATTTTAATAATGTTCAAGTTGATTGAGTTAGGGAATTAACTCACTTGTTAAATATTAAGGATATCTTGGCTTTCAAAAGTTAAGAGACTTTAGGTATGTTGAAAGTATTATTGATACTTGTTTTGTTGGAAAGTTTAAGTCTCTTGGTTATAAAGAAGTATGTAAGTTGCTAATGTATAAAGCTAGTATAACGACATTATGGGAAGTTGGTTATAATAGCTTTATGGAAAGTAAAAAGTGGTTACTCTAAGTAATTTAAGTATGATAAATGACTTGTTTTAATGAAAGGCAATTTGATTTTAAGGCATCAATTGCCTAAGGTTTTATAAGAAAAGGAGTCACTTGATTTAGAAACATAACTTTATTTCTAAAGGTATTGTGACTTGTTTTGAAACGTAATTGCGACTTGATACTATGGTTAATAGTATCTTGGAAGTGTTATACTAAAAAGAGTCATTTGTTTTAAAGAGTAGAAGTATGTAGTACTTGGGTTAAATTCCCGGATCTTTATAAAAGACATGTTAGTGCCTTATGTAAACTAAAATGAGAGTGTATGTGAACAAGAATTATAAGAAGTTAGGGGATTCTTAACTTGCTTATATATTGTGTGATAAGCCGGTAGTGCTTATGTTATGTATGATAGCCGGTTTTGTGCTAGTGGTATATTATTCATTTCGGGGTCATTCCCCGGGTTTGTGGCATTTGAATATTCCGTGGATTTGCTACCCACGATGCGAGGAATACCTCATGCGAGTCTGTAAGGGCTTATGCGGGTGAAATAGTCCCATGCGGGCGGATACAGCCTATGCGAGGAATACCTCATACGAGTCCGTAAGGGCTTATGCGGGTGAAATAGTCCCATGCGAGGAATACCTCATGCGGGTCCACGCGACCTATGCGGGTGAAATAGTCCCAGGTGTAGGATTGCTTAATGATCTCGCAGCGGGTGGTCCTGCTTTGATCGTGAGCTTCCTATTTTATATTGTAAGTATACTACTATTTACTCTCATTGTTAGTAAGGCACTGTGTACTGTTAATTGAGTTATCATACCTGTCTCCAGTTTTATTTTAGACTTATGATTTCATTACGATTTTCGGGCCACATATTTGGTACATGTTGTACTGACCTCCTTCGGGGGGCTGCGTTCATGCTGTAGGTAGAGTACAGGTTGCTGATCCTCGCTCTTAGGATCATTGTTCAGCTGTTGAGAAGCTCCTTTATTCCGGAGGCTTATCCCTGGTATTGTCGGTTGTTGTACATTCAGGGGTATGGAGGGGCCCTGTCCCGCCAGAGTTGTTATTCTTAGAGGTCTGTAGTCACATTGTGGATTGGGTTGTAAAGAAAAAAAATGTACTGTTCTATTACGTATATTTTACGGAAGGTGGCCTTATCGGCTAGCCTGTTGTTATTTTTATGTTTAAGCATTTTATCTGTTGTGTATGTTCCGCTGCTATTCTCTGATGTATAGCGAAAGGGGTGCACAGGTAGGGCACCAGTCGCGGGCCCGGGGTCAGGTCGTGACAAAAGTGGTATTAGAGCAGTTAGTCCTCAGAAAGTATCTACAGACCGTGTCTAGTAGAGTCTTGATTATCGGTGTGTTGTGCACCACATCTATAATGAAGAGGGTGCAGGACATTTAGGATTGGTTTCCATTCTTCTCACTCTAAGATCGTGCGATAGAGCTGTGTGGTTAGGCTCGTCTCTCCCTAACAAGTTATGTTGTTTGCAGCTACGAGAAAGGCAGCAGTGACCCAGGAAAGATTATGTGGATTGCGTATCCAGGTTGGTAATGTTATTAGTATAGTTGGTATTGGGACATACAACTATACAGATTTATGTATGTGGGTCACATATGTGTTGCCTAGGATGATTTTAGATTACCAGAATTTGGTAAGGACTAAATAAATACCGGGAAGTTATGAACAGTTAAGGAACTCTCATCAAGGTCTTACGTGCTAATTTGAGATAATTAGGTGATGATGAGTTGTGTGAGAATGAAATGGACCCTTAAGAGGTTAATTGAGGGACTTAATGGAAGACTATGTTAATAGATTGAGCTACGTAGTGGGATTTCGAGAATGGTACGGGTGAGATCCGTATGGAGTAAGTATGGTTGTTGTGGACAAGACAACCCGATTATAGTATGAGAAGTTAGTGTACCCGTTTATGGAGTGGGATCAGTTGATAGTAGTCATTCGTGGCGAGTCACGAGGTACAAGCGAGTCTAGTTAATCGTTTTACGGGTTCGTGGGCGTGTTCCACCGAACCAGTTGTGAGCCGGAATGGGCCTTATATTGTTTAATTTAGTAACTCCAAAGAGTGAGGCGAGAATTAGTATGGAATTTATGTATGATGCTAGTATAAGTTTGGAAATGCGGAAAGAAATGCGACCGGTGAAAAGAGAGCAACCAAGTGTAAAGAAATAAAGCTGAATCCATGAGGACCTTTCGAGGTGACTACACCGTGAGTGTTGGGTGGTAGTGGCGGGTAGATAATTGCCGGTAACGATACAGTCGTTGGACCCTAGCAGACCTAGCAGAGCTTTTATGACAGACATCGAGGTCATTATGAGTATGGGCTAGTTGGCCTCTTGTTATGCCGACGTGATCTCTAGAGAGAGATTGATTCGGTACCAGTTTCCCGGTAAGCCGGTTATCGAGTGGAAAGGAAGAGAAGTGGTGGTAACCAGTGAATTATCCTTCCTTCTTTGGCATTGTTGATTTTAATAAGTCTGTGTGACTTGTTCATTTGAGGTAAATTGACGCTGATAGTAAGTAATAATTGAATTTGAAGGAATTTATGTTAAGTGCCCTTGGTGGTACTTGGAGTTGGTTTGGTGTGGCGGTCAAGGCCACGACCTTCCGGATAATTTCAGGAAAATGTACAAGGCAAGAATAAAATAAGTGCAGTCTTTGCGTGGAAAAGTGAGGGCATCTTTAGTAGGTTTTGAAAATCTACATGACTTTAAGGAGGTGCGTGATGATTAGATATTTCTTGGACGCGAGAGGACCACTGTGATTAGGGTTGTGACTCGAGGAAAGTTTAAGTAAGGAGATAAGTTCTCTCCCACGTAAAAGGACATATTACGTATTATGGGGTTGCGTGTACCCATGTTGTTAGGCGAAGGATATGAGGCGGTAAAGTCTTCAGTATCGTCATGCCATAGGTTACAATTGTGGATAACCGTGGGAAAGTGTTATGTCGGGGAAATTAAGAACGACGTACGAATTGGTCAGGGGAATATCATAAAGATACAAATGCAGGTTGTACGCATGTATGAAACTGTACGATTATGAATCAAGATAGAAATACTTTTGCTAATAGTAAGCCTAAGGTAAGGTTCTGACCAGATTGATAAAAGAGAATACGACTATTGTTATGTATGTTGCACGAGATATGATGACCCCAGACTAGTGTAAGACCATTAGTAAATAATGGGCAGTAAGAACACCTTGAGGAAAGGTGGTAGCATCGGGTTACTACTTGACGAGATCAAGGAAAACCTCCCCCCACTAAATTGTGATTGACAGGAAGTCTTAGCCAGGAGGCAAGCAAAGGAATCAAATCTAAGTTTAGTGACCAAGTTTGGTTGCAACAGAGAAAGGGAAATAGGAACTATAGGTGAGATTAAGGATACCCGAATATTTCACAGGAATGAGAAAGGCTTCCAGTTATTGGAAGATAAGTTGACTCGACTACGGTTCTAACTCCTCCTGAAAGACTAGAGGGTTAGGTTATTATGATAGCACGTCGAGTGTTGGGCTAGGTTGTGTCTTGTACGACCCGATAAGGATAGAGCCTATGTTTTCCCGGTAGTTAGGGAAGCAGGAAAGGAAATTACGCCACTTCCAATTTAGAGCTGGCGGCAGTTAAATCATGCCTTGAAGATTTGGGGGCATGACATATATTTAGACTTCATGTGGATATTGGTGCAGACCACAAAAGCCTCCGGTATATCTGCAGACTGAGGCAGTAGAATTTGCGATAGCGACGGTGGTTAGAGTTATTCAAGGATTGTGATATTGATATCCTATACCACCCAGGGAAAGCAAAGACAGTTAAAGATACTCTTAGTCGCGGATCTAAGAGTAGTATGCCAGTTAGGCAGCCAGATAGACTGGACGTGGTCCGTGAGATTCTTCAGTTACCGAGCCTAGGGGTTCGATTAATTGTTTCTAAGGATAATGAAGTTTAGATCCGAGAGGTTGCCGAGTCTTCCGTCGTTGAGGAGGTAAAGAGGCGACAGTATGAGGATCCAGTTATGATGCGGTATCGAGATACGGCTCTCCGAGAGGAGAAGAGCCCGTTTGAGTAGCAGGATGAGTCTTTGTGATATGAGGACAGATTGCGTGTACCGGTACTACAGGACTAGTCAGCAGGTTTTAGGAGAGGCATACAGTGCTTATTGCTCAAATTGTTCGGGGTCGACTAAGTTGTGTCGTGACCTCAGATGTATGTATGGGTAAGATGACCGGAAAAGGGACGTAGCAGAGTTGTTGCTTAATATTCGAATTAGTAGCAGGTCATGGTTGAACACGGCTTGATGGGCTATTACAGGCGACTTAGACCCCGACTTAGACAGGGGCGGTATTTAAAATGGATCTTGTTATAGGGTGGCATCGTACTCAGGAAGTGCGACTCCCTGGGGGTCATGGTAAATGGGCTGGCGAAACCAGTCGTGTTCTTCCGGTTAGGATCACTTACTCGGCTGAGGATTATGCTAGCTTTTATAGCAGGGGGATTGTGAGACTGCACGGGGTTCCTACGTTTATGATGTCAGACAGATGAGCTCGATTACAGATAACTTCTGGAGGTTTTTCAGAAGGGTTTTAGGGACACAGGTGAGTCTCAGTGTTGCATTACACCCTCAGACCGACGGACAGGTAGAGCGTACTATCCAGACACTTGAGGATAGGATGCGGGCCTATGTTTTTGATTTCAGAAATAGCCGGGAAGGTTAATTGTCTCTTGACGTGTTACGTACGGTAACAGATACCCTTCCAGTTTTCAGATGGCCCTGTATGAGGCCTTGTATGTAAGAAAGTGTAGATCGCCGGTTGGATGGTTTGACATAGGCGAGGTTCAGTTATTTGGTCCAGACTTGATTCAGCGGGCTATGGATAAGGCGAAGCTTATCCGGGAAAGATTTTAGTAAGCTTAGAGTCAGCAGAAGCTTTATGCAGATAACCGACGTTGACACATGGGGTTCAGCTTGGCATCTTTGCATGAGCATTGTTATGTGGCCACGTGTGGCATTATTGGTATGTAGGGGTTGTAAAAGAAGACTATGTCGCTATCTTTAAGTTTGACTCCCAAAGGAACATTCGGGGACGAATGTTTCTAAGGGGGGAAGAATGTTACACCCCGGAATTTCAGGATATGTTTCTAAGAACGTACGTAAGAACTCAAATGTTAAGATTCGAGACGAGTAAGAATTTATCGGAATTTTGGAAATTGTCGGAAAACGAAATGTTGCGACGAACGGGAGGGCGACACGTGTCACCCCCCCTTAATGGTCTTGGACGAAAATGGCATGGTTAGAATGGTCATTTGACCATAATTTAAATATCCAAGTCTTGCTAAAGCTAGATCTTGACATTGTTGACTAAAGTCCAAGGGCCACTTGGGCAAGATCCATGTGAAATGCATCCAAGCCATCCATTTGTTTTAATCTTAACCCTTCCTTGTGTAATATAAGCTTACTAGTAGTGCAAGACTTAGTCATTCTCAACACTTAGTGAAATTTGAGAAAAATCTTGAAGAACTCATTAGAGGGCTCACGGTTTTGGAAACAAATTCAAGAAGAAATTTTTTGTTTGTTGTCCAATAAGCTCCATACTTTAAACCAAGGTACCTAAGGGTATTGTAAGTGTATCTCAATAGAAAGATCCCGGAGAAATGGTGTTTTCGTATTAGTCGCAAGGCGAAAACCTAAGGAGTTATTCAACTTTGAAGTTGGAACTTGAAGAGGAGTTCTTCATAGGCTTCTAAAGGTTGCTTGGAGTGGATTGGAATGTCGAAAGGAGGAGCTAAAGTTGCTAAGGATCGACTTGTAATCTTGGATCATATTTGGGCTAAATGAGGTATAATCTTCGTCTTACTTTTGTAATTGAAGATTCCATGTTATTATAAGTAAGAAATGATCATGTGATATGTGTTATGAAGTTTGATAAGTGTTATGGAATTTTAGGAGCTCAAAACCGAAATGACATGTTTAGCCTTTTGAAATTGAAATACAATTTTGGTCGTTAATTAGAATCGTCGCATGTTACTTACTTGAAGATTATAGTAGTATAATCGATTGCGACTTGATATCATGTTATGCTAACAACTTTTATTGAATTGGAAATTGGATTAGAATTGATGTTATAGTACTTCAAGTTTGCCGAATTGGCCTAGTAGTTGTATTAGTTTGATATCGTTTGTGGGGCAGAATTTTACACGTCTAGTAGGCGTGTAATCCCCTATTGTTGATTTCATTTATTGGGCCTTAAATGTGGCGTGTTTGGTTATTGTATTCGGCCTTGAAAAAGGTGGCAAGTGAGTAGAAACAAAGGAGGTGCTGTCCGATTTTCCGTAGAATTTAGAGACTTTACACTTATAATATTCTACGTTTGAAGTAAGATGTTAATAGACGTACTATGGTCATTATAGGTTGACATACTACGTACGACGAATTGGACTTAGCAGGTGGATTAAACCGAAGAGGTATGTGGAACTTTCTTATCTCTTGAGCATGAATAGGTTGTAAATGTATAGTACGGTGAGGCGTCTGAGATTTTGACAATCTAGGTCCATTTGATATCCTGGGCATATTTTAAGAATGTCCAAGTTGATTGAGTTAGGGAATTAACTCACTTGTTAAATATTAAGGATATCTTGGCTTTCAAAAGTTAAGAGACTTTAAGTATGTTGAAAGTATTATTGATACTTGTTTTGTTGGAAAGTTTAAGTCTCTTGGTTATAAAGAAGTATGTAAGTTGCTAATGTATAAAACTAGTATAACGGCTTTATGGGAAGTTGGTTATAATAACTTTATGGAAAGTAAAAAAAAGTGGTTTACTCTAAGTAATTTAAGTATGATAAATGACTTGTTTTAATGAAAGGCAATTTGATTTTAAGGCATCAATTGCCTAAGGTTTTATAAGAAAATGAGTCACTTGATTTAGAAACCTAACTTTATTTCTAAAGGTATTGTGACTTGTCTTGAAACGTAATTGCGACTTGATACTATGGTTAATAGTATCTTGGAAGTGTTATACTAAAAAGAGTCATTTGTTTTAAAGAGTAGAAGTATGTAGTACTTGGGTTAAATTCCCGGATCTATATAAAAGACATGTTAGTGCCTTATGTAAACTAAAATGAGAGTGTATGTGAACAAGAATTATAAGAAGTTAGGGGATTCTTAACTTGCTTATATATTGTGTGATAAGCCGGTAGTGCTTATGTTATGTATGATAGCCGGTTTTGTGCTAGTGGTATATTATTCATTTCGGGGTCATTCCCCGGGTTTGTGGCATTTGCATATTCCGTGGATTTGCTACCCACGATGCGAGGAATACCTCATGCGAGTCCGTAAGGGCTTATGCGGGTGAAATAGTCCCATGCGGGCGGATACAACCTATGCGAGAAATACCTCATGCGAGTCTGTAAGGGCTTATGCGGGTGAAATAGTCCCATGCGAGGAATGCCTCTTGCGGGTCCACGCGACCTATGCGGGTGAAATAGTCCCAGGTGTAGGATTGCTTAATGATACTGCGGGCGGGTGGTCCTGCTTTGATCGTGAGCTTCCTATTTTATATTGTAAGTATACTACTATTTACTCTCATTGTTAGTAAGGCCTTTGTGTAATCGTTAATTGAGTTATCATACCGCTCAGCTTTATTTTAGACTTATGATTTCATTACTGATTTCGGGCCACATATTTGGTACATGTTATCTCGACCTCCTTCGGGCCGCGTCATGCCGTAGTAGAGTAGTGCCTTGATCCTCGTTCTTAGGATCATTGTTTAGCTGTTGAAAAGCTCCTTTATTCCGGAGGCTTATCCCTGGTATTGTCGGTTGTTGTACATTCAGGGGTATGGCGGGGCCCTATCCCGCCAGAGTTGTTATTATTAGAGGTCTGTAGTCACATTGTGGATTGGGTTGTAAAGAAAAAAAATGTACTGTTCTATTACGTATATTTTACGGAAGGTGGCCTTATCGGCTAGCCTGTGGTTATTTTTATGTTTAAGCATTTTATCTGTTGTGTATGTTCCATTGCTATTCTCTCGATGTATACAAAGGTGCCTGTGTAGGGCACCACCATGAGCTGGTCGGGTCGTGACAATAACCTTACCGTGCTGCATCAGCACACAACCTAGCCCAACACTCAAAGTGTTACAATAATGATCTAACCCTCTAGTCCCTCATGAGGGGTTAGAACTGTAGTCGTAGTCAACTTATCTTCCAATAACTGCAAGCCTTTCTCACACTTCTGAAATATTCGGGCACGATACAATCTTAATCATGATTCATGTTTCTAGTCTTCTGTTGCAACCAAACTTGGTTACTATACTTAGATTCAAATTCCTTCACTTGCCTCATGGCTACGACTTTCTGCCGATCACAATCTAGGGGGAGATTTCCTTGATCTCGTCAAGTAGTAATCCTATTATTCTCCCCAGCTCGTATAGCTTATAGTCCGGTGTTCAACCTCAATTCATGGTATTACATAATCCACAGGCTTGCCAAGATTTCTTATCTTGTCAGGATTAGGTCTCTCATCGTCGAGTGTCTACTCGTCTTACCTTTATTTTTTTTCCATTTCACGTTGTCATGGGGTCTCTTATCTCCCCATATTTACATCCTTACGACACTTCTTCAACCATTTCCTAGTGTCGTCCTCAATTACCCCAACCCAATACCTTTTTCTAAGGTTATCTAAAATTGTAACCTATCGCATAACAAAGCCGAAGACTTTACCAGTCCCATATATATGGCCTAATAATATGGGTATGCATAACCCTCAATAATACGTAAAACTATCCTTTTACGTGGGGGAGAGAGCTTATCTCCCTTTCATAATTTTAATCATCAAGCGCTACCTTATAATCGTATGGATTTTTAAGACCTACCAATGATATCTCCTGTTTTCCGCAGGCAGCACTCGTACTTATCTTATTCTTGCTTTGCGCATTTTTCCTGAAACCATTCGGAAGGTCGTGGTCGTGACTGCCACACTAAACCAACTCCAAGTACCTCCAAGGGCACTTAACATAAACTCCTTCAATGATCGTACGTTCTTATCTCCGTCTCTTAACGTTCAATATTCAAATCAATTACTTCAATGAAACAAGTCACATAGACTCCACAATTTATCATGTCAAATAAGGAAGGAATAACTTACATATTACTAACACTTCCATTCCTTTCCAATCGATCACCGGGAAACTGGAATCGAACCAATCTCTCTCTGCAATCAACGTTGGCCTAACAAGAATCCAACTAGTCCATACCCATAATGACCTCAAAGTCTCTCATTTCCAGCTCTACTGGGTCTGCTAGGGTCTGATGACTGTATCATCACCGGGCAATTCTTATGTACCCGCTCAGCTACCACCCAAACACTCACGGGTGTAGCTACCTCGAAAGGTTCTTATGGATTCAGGCTCTATTCTTTTACACTTGGTTGCTCCATTTCCGTACTTCCAAACTTATTCTAACATACGTACATAACCTCCATACTGATTTTGACCTCCAAATTTTGAGTTACTACATCAACCAATTTAAGGCCATTTCCATGCCCCAAGCTTATATTACCCTTCCCTTCATACGGGTAAAATAGCTTCTCATAATACCACAGTCGTGTTGTCTTGATCACAACAACCATGTTACACCCCGTAATTCAAGGACATGTTTAAGAGAATGTACGTAAGGAATCAAGATTTGAAAATTGGTACGAAAGAAAGAATTGTTTTTCGAAGGAAAATCTTCCGAACGTCGTAAAGGAAAAATGTTTGTTGATGAGAATTGAATTCTCAAAATGCCTTATTTGAAGAGTATGGAACTTATTATCATTATGGAAATTTATTTTTACGGATTTGGTCACGTGGGGCCCACCCGAGAAATTTTACGTTTTGTGGGGCCCACGAGGTTTACGAAATTTTATGGATGAATGGGAGGGCGACACGTGTCACCCCCACATGGCTTGCTCGAATTAAGACAAGGGTGTATTGGTCATTGACCAATGTAGATGATCAAGTCTTCAAGCTTGAGATTATTGACTTAGTCAACTTGCCACTTGTATAGATATCTAAGTATACTTCATCCTAGCCACACATATGTTGTTATCTTGACCCTCTATTGTGTTATATATACTACACTAGTGCAAGACTTAGTCTTCAACACTTAGAAAAAATTAGAGAACTTTGAGCTTAGCTAGAGGTGCTCTCGGGTTCATGAGTTTCCCACACAAAAAAAAATTTGCAATTGTGATTCTTCATTCACAAGACTTTAACCCAAGGTTCCTAGGGGTATTTTAAGGATATCTCAATAGAAATATCTCGGGAAAACGACGTTTTCACGTTAGTCGCAAGGCAAAAACCTAAGTCGTTTTCATAGTTTTGATTGGAAATGGAAGAGAAATTGTTTGCGAACTTCTAAGGGCTTCAAATAGCGGATTGGAGCGTGAAGGAAAGGAGCTAAGAATTGCTAAGGAGAGACTTTGAATCTTGGAATTTTATAAGGGCTTATCAAGGTAACAATCTTGTCGTTTTAATGATTAAAGATTACTTATTGTTGTAGTTATGGATATTAGCAAGCATGAGGTATATATTATGAAGTTTGATAAGTGTTATGAATATTGGAACCACTAATCTGAAACTAGCATGATTAGCCTTTGAGATTACAATTCAATTTGGTTATTAGTTTAGTCGTCGCATGTTATATAAATAAGGAATTGTAGTTGTTAAAGTTGTTTACGACTATATAACATGTTAGACCTAACAACTTGGATTGAAAAAAAATTGGAAAGGACTTTGTGTTGTTGTACATGTTTGCCGAGAATGGCTTTGGATATTGAACTACTTGGTATTAATTGTGGGGCAGAATTTTACACGTATTGTAAGGCGTGTAATCCCCTTTGATTTGTTGATGTATTGAGCCTTAAATGTGGCATGTTGGTTATTGATTTTTGGGCCTTGAAAAAGGTGGAAAAGTACGTAGAAACAAAGGAAGTGCTGCCCAATTTTCCGTAGAATAAGAGATCGTATACTTAGTATCATTCTACGTTAGAAACTAGAAGTTGATAGTCGTGTTGTGGCCATTATAGGTTGACAATTCTACGTGCGGCATATTCGACTTAGCTTGTGGATTAAGCCGAAAAGGTATGTGAACCATCTCCTCTTCTTCTAGCATGATTCCTTATGATAAAGAAAGTAAATCCTACTCCTTAAATGATCCACTCCTTGATTGTACTTGGATTGCCTAATATAGAAGTTGTTCTATATACTTCCTTGATTGTACTTGGATTGCCTAATATAGAAGTTGTTCTATATAATTCCTTGATTGTACTTTGGATGTTTAAATTGGAAGTTGTTATAATCCATTACCTTGACGAAATTTGGATTTTTAAAAGTGAAAGTGTTTTACTTGAAGTACATAGAGTCTTGAAAAGGAAGTGGTTTCCAAATCTTTTGGATAGTGCCTTAGTTCTAAAACCTAAAGGTTGTTATAACGACTTTAGGAGTCAAAGGAGTGATTTACATAATTGATTTAAAAGAGGAGAAATGACATGATTTAAAGAGAAGTAACTTGTGTTAAAGTTGTGAGTTACTTGGGATTTAAAGTTAAGAAACTTGATTTCTAAAGTTAAGAGACTTGAAGTATTTTGAAAGTTATGTAACTTGATTTCTAAAGTTAAGAGACTTGAAGTATTTTGAAAGTTATGTAACTTGATTTCTAAAGTTAAGAGGCTTGAAGTATTTTGAAAGTTATGTAACTTGATTTGAAAGTATATGATACTTGTTTTAAAAGTATAAGTCTCTTGGTTATAAAAAGAATGAATTTGTCTAAAACCATAAAGGGTTATAACGGCTTTATGTGAAGTTAGTTATAACGGCTTTATGGAAGGTTAAGAGAGTTGTCTATTTTGATTGATAGGCATGAGTTGCCTATGTGTAATTAGAAGTTACTTGGTTTCAAAGTCTTGAAATGAATTTCTAAAGGTGTAGTAACTTAATTTGAAAAATAAACATGCCTTGATACTACGGGTGTTAGTATCTTGGGGTTTTATATAAAAAGAAGTCTTTTGAAAAGAATGGAAGTACGTAGTACTTAGGATTAAAATCCCGGATTTTTATATAAAACGAAAGTGCCTTGAGTTTATAAAAGGAAATTCATTTTTGTATGATAATGAAAGTCCAAAGATTTTATGAACTTCCCTATGTGTGCTTGTGATAGCCTTTGAGTGCAAGTATTATATTTTTACGCTGCCGTGACTCTCAGTTGAAGGGTCGGCTGTCTTATTGTGAGTTTACCTGGACGTACCGACAGTGATGTGGGATTCCACGGGTATGCTTCCATTATGATTGATCCTTGGACATGCTTATACGATGTGGGATTCCGGGGCATGCGACCAGGATGCGGGTTAGATTCCCGGATTGTTTTTATTACTCCTTGGACATGCTTATACGATGTGGGATTCCGGGGCATGTGACCAGGAGGCGGGTTAGATTCCCGGATTTGTTTGTATTACCCCATGGACATGCTTATACGATGTGGGATTCCGGGGCATGCGACCATGTTGGATATTGTTATTCCATGGACTAGCCCTCCATGAGATTTAGTGACGCAGGATGGTCTGGTAGAGAGCTTTCGTACTTGCCCCGGTCAGTGGCTGTCGTAGGATGGTCTGGTAGATAGCTTTCGTACTTGCCCCCGTCAGTTCTATTGCACAGTTTGGTACGGTAGGGTTCGGTAGATAGCTTTCACACTTGCCCCGGTCATATCTAGTAACGACAGGCTGGTCTGGTAGTTAGCTTTTGTACTTGCCCCGGTCAGTTGTTGACGCAGGCTGGATCTGGTAGTTGGCTTTCGTACTTGCCCCGGTCAGTTTTATGATGCAGGCTGGATCTGGTGGTTCGCTTTCCTACTTGGCCCGTACAGTTTTTAGGACACAGGTGGGACTTGGTGTTCATGTATGCTTATTGGTGTTATATTATATCATGGACTGCCGGCAGTGAGGAAGGGTCCACGGGCGTGATTGATGTTATGGGCGTGTGACCCATGGTTATATTTGAGTATTGACTTTTAGGGCATGCGTCCCTGACTTGACAGGACTGCTTATATATTCGGTATTGTAGTTTGGTTATCATACATGTCTCCTGTTTTATATAGACCATTATGATTTTATTACAGTATTTTCAGTTTCACATACTTGGTACATTCTTCGTACTGACCTCCTTCGGGGGGCTGCGTTCATGCCGCAGGTTTAGGTACGCAGTTTAGTGATTTGCAAGTGTAGGACCCTTGCTCTGAGTTTTTGGATAGCTCCATCTATTCAGGAGTTTATCATTTTGGTATAGATCCTTCATTACAGGCTTTTGTACAATTATGGGTACGGCGGGGCCTTGTCCCGTCATAGTTCAGTAAAACTCTTAGAGGTCTGTATTGATATGTGGGATTAGACTAATGTACGGTGTAGTGCCTTTTCATTATGTATATTATATGGCAGCCTTGTCGGCTTTGCCCTTGCATGTTCGTTGGTTTTTTTTTTAAAAACGAGGTGTTATTTAGTTCCGCGATTTACTTGTGTCAGTTAGGTAGAAGGGTGCCCAGGTAGGGCACCAATCACGGGCGCGGGGTTCGGGGCGTGACAAACCATACTTACTCCATACGGATCTCATCCGTACAATTCTCTTAAGCATACTATGTAGCTTAATCTATAACATAGTATTCCATTAATCCCTTAACATGATTTATTAAGGGTTCATTACCTTCTCAGACAACTCATCACCTCCTAATTATCTCAAATTAACACGTAAAACTTTGATGAGAATTTATTAAGTTGTTTCATACCTTCCCGGTATCTAATTAGTCCTTACCAATTCTTGGTAATCTATAATCATTCTAGGCAACACGCGTCTGACCCTCATACATAAATTTGTATAGCTGTATGTCATTATACCAACTATACAACAATTATTACCAACCTGGATACGCAATCCACATAGTCCTTCCTGGGTCACTGTTGCCTTTCTCATAGATGCAATCAACATAACTCGTTAGGGAGAGACGATCCTAACAACACAGCTCTATCGAACGATCTCAGAGTGAGAAGAATGGAAACCAATCCTAAATGTCCTGCAGCCTCCTGGTTATAGATGTGGTGCACAACACATTGATAATCAAGACTCTACTAGACACGGTCTGTAGAGACTTTCCGATGACTAACTGCTCTGATACCACTTTTGCCACGACCCGACCCGGGCCCGCGACTGGTGCCCTACCTGGGCACCCTTACATGTATACATCAGAGAAAATCAGCGGAACATACATACAACTCTTAAATATACAGCAGTGTGAAAACAACAGGCTAGCCGATAAGTGTTATACCCCGTAGTTCCAGGGTATGTATGCGAGGACGTACGTACGAGAATACGACAGAAAGATTGGAAAGAAAGAAAGAGGCGATTTTTCCACGGAAAAGTTTCCGGTTTTTGTGAAGGAAAAAGGTTCGTTAATGGGAATTGGATTCTCAGATTTGGTATTCGGACTTCCTGGAATATTAGAGAATTATGGAATTTTATTTTCGGAAATGGTCACGTGGGGCCCACGGGAGAAATTTACGGTTTTTGTGGGGCCCACTTTGTTTTCTCGATTTTCGCCATGCTGGATATTTTCTAAGATGTTTTATTTTGGGCGATAGGAGGTGACACGTGTCACCCCGCCTAGTGGCTCGCCGAATGGCATTTGTGCACAACACCCTTAGAGTCGTTTTCGACTAAACGTTTTACATAACTTCGAAGGGAAAATTCGCTATGTCTTTTCTTATTTTTGCGGATTTTTCCGAGAGACGGAACATTTTGGACCAACGAGAGGCGGCACTTGGCACCCTCTCATCAGCGGGCAAGCGGCGCATGGGACCAATCGGGAGGTCAGTGGTAGATATTTTGGTAGATATTTGTGAGGGTTTTGGAGTAGGGACTAGGGGCACTTGGGCATATCTTGCCCTACACTTGTGTAGCACTTGGCTCAATCTTGGCCATTGGTTGGCCTTGGCAGGCTATAAATACCCTCTCCCTTTGATGAATTCTTCATCCTTTCCTAAATGTTTCTAAGTGTTAAATCTTCTCCTCCCCTTAGTGTTGAGTTCGGCCAAGAGGCCTCCCCTCTCCTGAGGCCTTGGCCGAGTGGTACACCCTCCTAGTAGTGGCCGGGTACCCCCAGCCAAGTTGCTTTCGTATAATACCCCTTTGTGGTGTAGAAATACTCAAAGTATTGTTATAATGCCCAAATTACCTTAGCCGTATACCTTGTAGTATTCTAAGGTTATACCTATACGAAAAGCCCTAAATACTATTATACTTCCCAGTCCACAAAACCGAAACCCTAGGAAAATCTCCATAGTCATTGGAGTATTGTGTAAGTTGGTTAGAACTTCTAAGGGTGGTTTAGAGCGGGTTGGGCGCCGAGTCGAGCTAAACGATTGCCCGGGATCGACTTTATACTTGGATAATTATGGGCTTATCGAGGTAAATATCTTGTCCTCTATTGTAATTGGAAATTACATGTTGTTAGAATATATAGTTAAAGTATACTATATATAGAATCAACGTGGTTAGTTGGCAATGTCTTTTGACTTAAGCTCAAGAATCGAATCGAATCAGACATGAGACTTGTGTAGTAATCGTGGAGTAGAATTGTACCCGTCGGGTTAGATGTATAACCCCCTGGTTGGCTTGGTAGCCGCCCCGTGAGAGAGGAGATTTACGTTGTTGCGGGGAGGGCCGCGAATTTTCGTAGAATGTTCTACGATAAGATCTTAATGTTAATAAGCGCGTGGCCTTATAGGTTGAAGTACTACGTGTGGCGCGTTCTACTTGGCTTTAGGAGTAATACGGTTGGGAGTACTGAGCGTTTTGCTATTAGTCGATACTGGTCGCGAGGTATGTGAACCTCTTCCTATCTCTTCTAGCATGATATGTGTGAACTATGTAGTACGGACGCGTACGCATGTACTAAATGTATTTGATTGGTGTAAAACATAAAGTGTTATAACGGCTTTATGGGAAGTTGGTTATAACGGCTTTATGTTGGTAAGAAAATACATGTGGTTTTTAAAAGGTAATCGATTTGAACTATAACGCTTGTTATGTGTTAATAAAGAACTTGAAGTATTTCAAAAGAGTTTTGAATCATTTTGAGAGAAGTAATACTTGATTTGTTTTGAAAACTTAAGAGTTATACTAGCTTTATGGAAAGTTAGGTATAACGTCTTAAGAATGTTTTACTGATTTTGGAAATCAGAATGTGTATCGACAAACCACTGCAACGTTAATAAAAGGAAATGTTTTGACAGATTAAGTATTATTAAAACCAGAGAAACTTCCATCCGCATGAAGCTAAGATGAGACAAAATGATATTTCCTAGATCATGGTCATTGTAATAAGATTGTTGTAAACAAGAATATCCTACTCACATATAAGACTTATGTTTCTCGAGATAGTTTAAAAGAGAATTATATTCTTAAATGAATAAGACTATGAACTACGAAACCTTTCTAAATAAGAAACATGAACATTTGAAATTAGGCAAACTTGGACGTTTGGAAAATAATGTTGTTACTTGAGTTTTACAAAGAGAAGTGTTTTGATTTACTTCAAAAGATAATCACTATATTTTCATATACTACGTATTGTGTGACTTTTGTGAAAGTAAAGTATGTTTTAAAGATTTTATTTATGAAGTACTTTGGTGATAAAACCCAGATCTTGTTAGCATATAGTAGAAAGTACCTGGTGTTTATAACTTGATTGTTTTTGTTTGTGATAGCCTTGTAATACATTCTTGTTGATTTGTTAACTAAACAGGCTAGGATTCTACGTGTGTTAGTATCTTTTGTTGTTTGTGTAAAGTGGTTTTTCCTTTTTTGTGCTTATTTTGTTTAACGATAAGTCGTTATGATAGTATTATACATCACTCATCTCTTGAGATGATTCCGGGTTAAGTCGCCTCCGATGCGGGTAGACTCAGCGGTCGATGGACCTATGATTCGAGACTACCTCATGCGGGTCCGGGGGCCTGCGCGAATCTGCGGAAGTTCCGTGTTAGACGCGCCCTTGTGGTCATGCGGTCCTTGGCTACGCGGACGGCGAGTCCAGACGCCGCCGGGAGTAGCTACCGATGCGGGTTATACCTCATGCGGGCGATCCGATTGGCCTAGGCGAGTCGCGAAAGTTCCGTGGCTAGACGCGCACATTAGATACCGCGCAAGTGGTCGCCTTTGATCATGTGACGGCCTAGACAGATCTTATGATACGCTTCATGACCTTGTTGGTACCATGGGTGTTAGTAGTCGGCTATGCCTTCGCATTTACCCTCAGACGTGTTATTATGGCAAGTGGGACCCGTGTTCATGTGTGTTCCTTGTGTCGTTATATCATAAACCGCCAGCTGGCGAAGGTATTCCACGCATGATTGATGTTGTGGGCGTGATACCCATTGTTATATTTGAGTGATGACTGAGGCGTGAGTCCCCGACTTGACATGATCGCTATTATTGTGAATCGTAGTTTGGTTATCATACATGTCTCCGCTTTATAGACTATTATGATTTCATTTACGATTTTTAGTTTCACATACTTCTGCACTGTCAGATCGACCTCCTTCGAAGCTGCGTTCATGCCGCAGGTAAAGGTACACCAGTCATTGATCCTCGCTCTTAGGGTCACAGTTCAGCGTGTGGGAAAGCTCCGTTTCTCCGGAGGCTTATCAGTGGTATAGTGTTATACCCCGTATTTCCAGAGTATGTACGTAAGGGAATACGTACGAAAGTCTAGCCTTAAAGATAAGCCTTGGACGTTTTATTTTGTACACAACTCACTAAAAGAATCGTTTTCCGACGAAACGTTTCCACAGCTTTCGTAGAGTAAATTCCGGCTATGCCATTTCTTATTTTTGCGGATTTTTCCGAGAGACGAAACATTTTGGACCAACGGGAGGGTGACATGTGTCACCCTCACATTGGAAGCAAGTGGGATGGCTTTGGGACGATCAAGGCCCAAGAGGGATGTTGCCTGGCCGATTGGTTCCTTGCTTAGGCCTTGTTTTGTGGAGTGTTTTGTGGAGTGTTTTGTGGAGTGTTTTGGAGTGTTTGTGAGTAGGGGTTAGGGTGCACTTGGCTTGATCTTGGCCTTACACTTGCCTTGCACTTGTCTTCATCTTGGCCATTGGTTGGCCAAGGCTTGAGCTATAAATACCCCCTTAGAGATGAAGAGTTTTTCATCCACAAAGTTATCTTCCAAGTCTAAAAATCCTCTCCTCTCCCTTAAGCTTTTCGTCCAACACCCCTTCCTCCTCAGTGTAGTGTGGGCCGAGAGCCTACCCCCTAGCCTAGCCGAAATCTACCCTCCCTTGGTAGAAAAGTTACCTTCAGTATCGTTATAATGCCCAAAATACCCTAGCCCAAATACCTTAGTACTTAGTAGAAGTTGTGAAGAACTTCTGTGGTTCTTGAGCATACAACTTAGAGCAAAACCTTGCTCAGCGCCGACTTTTCTAGGATATTATTGGGCTTACCGAGGTAACTAATCCTAACCCTCTTTTGAATTAGAAAATATATACCGTTGTAGTATAAGGATAAGTATAAATACTTAGAAGTATATCACAGAATAGAATTGAACTGTTATCACAGTAGGCGGTTTAAAAGAAGAATAATTTAACTGCATTACATGGGATCGTTTCACGGAGACTTATATAGCTCACCGGTAGGGAAGTGCTGCCCGACTTTCCGTAGAATTGTGAACCCTCTGCTTAGAATGACCTTGAGTAGTCTTTGATAGATATCTGTGACTATTATAGGTGACTCTGCGACATATTCAACTTAGCGGTGGTTTTCACTTGGAAGGTATGTGATTCTTCCTAAAGCATGATATTTTACAATATATATATAGTACGGTGACGCATACGTGTTAACTGAATAATAACTACGCAATGTCTTTGACTTAAGCTGAATAATACTTACAGAATGCCTCACGCTTAAGCCCGAATAATAAAGAATCAAAACATTTCAAAAGACTCATCAATCATATTAATGTAAGAGAACTAATTGGTTTTTAAAATGTGCTTAGGAGTTATACTAGCTTTATGGGAAGTTAAGTATAACCACTTAAGATTGATAAAAGAAACAAGTTTGCCTATGTGTTTATAATGCACTCATGTGAAAAGAATAATAAGATGGTTTGATAAGTAGACATGATATGATGCTATGTGTGTTAGTATCCGTAACGTTTGTATAGGTGAGTATCCTTGTTGTGCTTATGTTGTTTAAAGATAAGTTGTTATGTTAGTATACTATCACTCACCTCTTGAGATGATACCGGGTTAAGTCGCCTCCGACGCGGGTAGACTCAGCGATGCAGGACCATGATTCGAGAATACCTACGCGGGTCCGGGGGCCTATGCGAGCTACGAGAGTTCCGTGTTAGTATGCGGGTTATGCCTCATGCGGTCTGTGGCCATGCGCGACAGCGAGTCCAGGCGATTTACGCCGAGGAGTAGCTACCTCGATGCGGGGTTATACCTCATGCGGGCCCACGCGAGTGGCCTATGCGGACTCGAGTCGAGATTAGGCTTGCGAATGATGATGGGGCGAGTGGCCCTGTTCGATCATTCGCAGCCTAGACAAGACTCATTACGATTACCTATTGTTGCTCTTGTTTGTGATGGCACTATGCGCGTTTCTCGTTGTTTCATACATATTTGTAAACCGGTTTTAAAAATGATATGTTTTCATTTAAGTACTTTACGCTTTCGCATACTTAGTACCAGATCGACCGACTCTGGGGCCGTTCATGCCGCAGGTAAGGGCAAGCAGGTGCTAGATCCGCATCCTTAGGATCTCTACGTTGGTGTCGGGAGCTCCATCTCTTCCGGAGGCTCTACTTTTGGTATGATCTCCCTGTTGTAGATAGTTTTGTACAGTCAGGGTATGGCGGGGCCCTGTCCCGCCATAGTTGTATATTTCCTTAGAGGTCTGTAGTCATGTTGTACAGTGTCGGATGTAACTGCAAAACCATGATTTTATATATATACGCCGAAAGGCGATGTTTTCTCACATAAACTGTGTCTTATTTTATAAACTGTTTCATGTCTTGCTTTATATTTCCGCTGATTACTCTGATGTATGACTACTTGGGTGCCATAAGGCACGATCCACGCCCCGAACGGGTCGTGACAAAAGTGGTATCGAGCGCTTAATCCTCGGAAAGTGTCTACAGACCGTATCTAGTAGAGTCTTGATTATCGGTGTGTTGTGCACCACGCCAATAATCAGGAGGCTATAGGATATTTAGGATTGGTTTCCATTCTTCTCATTCTGAGATCGTGCTTTAGAGCTGTGTTATAGGTTGGACCCCTCTAACGTATTCCTTTCCTGTAACAGTTATGCCTCCACGTAAGGCAACCCGCCCGTATGGCAAGGCAATGAGGAGTCGCTAGCAGACACCCAGAGTCACGAGGGCTCGTGCCCGCCTATACCAGACGGCGAGTTCTATGACGCCGCCACTCAAAGACAGACCACGCACCCACACCTCCCGTCCCACACCGGGCGAGGAGTTAGGGTACAAAGAGATGGCCCACTTTTGGCTAAAGTCAGGCCCGATACGAGAGAGATCGACGCGCGGTTCAGCCCAGCCTCCACTCGGCCGCACCGTGGTACACCCGAGGCGAATAGTTTGAGGCTACGAGATTTCTTGAGTTAGAGCCACGGAGTTTTATGGGTCGAGGCCGAGGATGATCCGCAGGAGTTCATCCGTCGCCTTCAGAGGATTTTGAGAGTGATCGTGGCGTCGAGACCGAGTCCGTGATCTTTGGTTCACATAGGTTGCGTGATACCGCAATCGATTGGTTTGATTCACGGAGTTATCCCGGAGAGCACGCCCCCAGCCTACTGGGATGAGTTCTCGAGGCTTTCTCACTCACTTCTTGCCTCCACAGATGGCGAGGGCGCGGTGATAGATTTTTACTGCCGAGGCGCAGGACGACCGTCGGGAGTACAATGTCGAGTTTGATTCATTGGCTCGATATGTCCCAAAGATTGGTAGCAGATATGAGGATAGGTACACCGCTATGTCACCGGGCTAGACGACTATATGGCCGAGTCATGTGCGGGGTTTCTCTCCACCGTATGGACATTACCGCGACGCAGCTCACGCCCTTGACGCGGCGAGCGCAGAGGTCGACGAGTGGACAGAAGCAGGTTAAGGCCGGGGCGGAGGGTCTTCCGTGGTTATCGTGGTGGGCGGCCTCAGAAGCAGTCTAGATTCGCACCACGCCACCAGAGCACTCCCTGCACCGCCCTCAAGACCCGAGTTTTCGAGGGCGGACTGGCCCGTGGCTTCGGGCGCCCGCAGTAGCGAGGTATCGCCGATCGACCACCCCAGGCCGGCCGATGCAGATCCCATTACGGAAGTGGTACTACTTATGGATCTTGTTACGCCAGGCCGCAGGTCACTTTGCGGCGGATGTCCGACCGGGCAACGGTGGTAGGCCCACCTTCGTGTTCGTGGGCCGTTTCATCATCTCCTACAGTTACTCGCCCGAGGCGTGGTGCTCATGGGTCGCCAGGTCGCGGCAGGTCGTGGCTCGTGTCCAGATTCGCGGTCCTCGTAACCGCATTTATGCTTTGTCCACCGACAGATCGTGAGGCCTCACCGATGTCGCCACGGTACCTTATCGGGCCTGGTTTGATGTTTATGCCTTGATAGATCCGGTTCTACTGTCCCCATATACCTCCCTTGTTGCTAGTAGGATAGGGATAGAGCCTGAGTCCATAGACCCTTTCGAGGTAGCTATGCCAGTGGGTGATTCGGTGGTAGCTCGGCGGGTATATAGGGCTTGTCCTGTGACCATTTACAGTCGTCAAACCCTTGCCGACTTGATAGAGTTGGAGATGATTGACTTCGACGTGATTATGGGGATGGATTGGCTAGCTTCTTGCTATGCCAATGTAGACTGCAGAGAGAGAGTAGTACGGTTCCAGCTCGGCGAGGTTGTTGAGTGGGAGAGCACCAGACGCCGGTGGGTAGGTTTATTTCCTACCTCAAGGCTAGGAAGATGGTGCGAAGCGGTATATCTACCATCTAGTTCGAGTGTTTGATCTCGAGGTCGCGCGGTACCAGATTTTCATCGCCTCGTAGTCACGAAGTTCCCGCACGTGTTCCCGGATGACCTCCGGTATCCTCCCGAGAGGAGATTGAGTTTTGTATTGACATATTGCGGATACTCGCCTATTTCCATTCCGCCATACGTAATGGCACCGCCGAGTTGAGAGTGAAGGATCGGCTTAGGGATTTGCTAGAGCGGCTTCATTAGGCCCAGTGTTTCTCCCGGGCGCCAGATTGTTCGTGAAGAAGAAGGACGGGGCCGCGCACGTGTGTTGATTACAGCGGTGAACAAGGTGACCATTAAGAACGTATACCCTCCCGTGATTGATGATTTGTTCGACCGATGCGTGGTGCGAGATGTTTCTCCAAGATTGATCTGCGATCGCTATCATCAGTGCGAGTCGAGAGGTGGATGTCCTAGGATCGCATTCCGACCAGACGCATTATGAGTTCGTGGTCATGTCTTTGGTTGACCAATGCTCCGCGGTATTCATGGATTTGATGAACCGAGTGTTCAAACCATTTTTGGACACGTTTGTGATAGTGTTCATTGATGATATTTTGGTTTATTCTCGCCGAAGCGAGCACGCGAGCATTTGGCGATCTTGCCGACAGCTTCTCGAGACTCCAGCTTGTACGCCAAGTTTTCCAAATGTGAGTTTTGTTGACTTGATGGCGTTTCTTGGGCATATTGTCGGGCCGATGGCATTCGAGTTGATACGCCAAGATCGAGGCGATCGAGACTTGGCCGAGACCTACTACTCCGGCAGAGGTTCGCAGCTTACGGGCCTGCAGTTATTATCGGCGTTCGTGGAGAAGTTTGCTTCTATCTTCGCACCATTGACTAGGTCGACTCGTGGCAGCCAAGTTTCGATGGATCGATGCTTGTGGCGTGGTTTCGATTCTTGAAAGAGAGACCGACGACCGCCTCGCTTCTTACTCTTCCGGAGGGTCCGGATGGTTATGTCGTATTGTGATCGCGCCAGCATCGGGTTGGGATGTGTATTGATGCAGATGGCAGGTTATAGCATATGCATCCCGACACCAAGAAACACGGAGGAACTACCCCACCCATGATTGGAGTCGGTACCGTGATTCACGCTTTGAAGATCCGAGGCACTATTTGTATGGGGTTCACGTGGATATTTATACAGACCACAAGAGCCTCCAAGATATCTTCACCAGAGGAGTCGAACTTACGGCTGCAGACGGTGGTTAGAGTTGCTTAAGGATTACGATGTTGATATCCTATACCACGGGAAGGCCAATGTTGTGGCGTATGCCTTAGTCGTAGGTCGATGGGAGCCTATCGGATGTGCAGCAGAGAGGAGGGACATGGTTCGTGATTTGCATCGCTTAGCGAGCCTTGGTGTCCGCTTGATTGATTACGATAGCGGTGGGGTTAGAGTTCGTGAGGTTGCCGAGTCTTCCATCGCCGGCGAGGTGAAGAGGCAACACCGAGGATCCGCTTTGATTCGATATCGTGATACTGACTCTTCGAGGGCAAGGGTCCTTTTGAGGTAGCACCATGGGGTGCTAAGGTTTGAGGGCGCATCGTGTGTTCCAGATGTTTCAGGACTTCGGCAGCAGGTTCTTGGGGAAGCACACAGCGCGCGTTACTCTATCCATCCGGGGTCGACCAAGATGTACCACGACCTTAGATCTGTATATTGGTGGGATGGCTTGAAGAGGGACGTTGCAGAGTTCGTAGCTCGCGCGTGTTGTCGGCAGTGAAGGTAGAGCACCGCAGGCCCGTGGTTTGTTACAGCGATAGAGATCCCGACTGAAGTGGAGGTAATCAACATGGACTTCATCACAGGATTACCTCGCACTCGGAGGAGACATGATTCTATATGGGTTATCGCCGACAGTCGACGAAATCAGCCCACTTTCTTCCCGTCAGGCGACTTTTTCTACCGAGGATTATGCCGCACTTTACATCCGAGAGATCGCCGATCGCATGGAGTCCCTACTTCGATCATATCGCATGCAGGACCCGATTTACGGCTAACTTACGGAGGTCCTTCCAGGGGTTTAGGACGCAGTGAGCACGAGTAATCGCATTTCATCCACGCATGCACGGACAGCAGAGCGCACTATCCAGACTCTTGAGGATATGCTGCGAGCCTGTGTTATTGACTTTAGTGGTAGTTGGGAGGATCATTTGCCTCTAGTTGAGTTCGCATATAATAATAGCTACCACCCGATTCGGATGGCGCCTTATGAGGCCTTGTATGGGAGGAAGTGCAGATCGCCTATAGGTTGGTTCGATGTGGGCGAGGACCTAGTGGGACGATTTGGTACAGCAGTGATGGATAAGGTGAAGCTTATCCGGAGCGCTATCGATACCGTAGTCGATGTGTCGACGCAGATCATCGTCGTCGGCATCTTGAGTTCGAGGTTCATGATTGGGTTTTCCTAAAGGTGTCACCCATGAAGGGTGTGATGAGATTCGGAAGAAGGAAGCTCACCAAGGTACATTGGGCCGCTTCAGATTGTCCGCAGGTAGGCAAGGTTGCCTACGAGTTGGATCTGCCGTCCGATCCGAGGCGGCATCCTGTTTCACGTATCTATCCGGCGAGATGTATCGGGGATCCATCTAGGGTGCACCCGATTGACGATGTCCAGGTGACCGAGGGGCTATCGTATGAGGAGATTCCCATAGCGATAGTCGATCGTCAGGTTAGGCGTCTGCGGACGAAGGACGTGGCTTCCACAAAGTCTTGTGGCGAACGAGCTCGTGAGGAGATGACATGGGAAGCCGAGGAGGACATGAGGCGGAAGTATCCTCACCTATTCCCCACACCTCCAGGTAATTCACTTTCCTACTTGTAAATTTCCATTATCATTTATGCCTAAGTGTTGTTTTGTGGCCGCGTGTGGCATTTGCTAACTGTTTAAACTTCTTCGATAACTGTCTTGGGAAGGAACATTCGGGACGAATGTTTCTAAGGAGGGGAGAATGTTATACCCCGTATTTCCAGAGTATGTACGTAAGGGAATACGTACGAAAGTCTAGCCTTAAAGATAAGCCTTGGACGTTTTATTTTGTACACAACTCACTAAAAGAATCGTTTTCCGACGAAACGTTTCCACAGCTTTCGTAGAGTAAATTCCGGCTATGCCATTTCTTATTTTTGCGGATTTTTCCGAGAGACGAAACATTTTGGACCAACGGGAGGGTGACATGTGTCACCCTCACATTGGAAGCAAGTGGGATGGCTTTGGACGATTGGGCGTCCAAGAGGGATGTTGGCCTTGGCCGATTGGTTCCTTGCTTAGGCCTTGTTTTGTGGAGTGTTTTGTGGAGTGTTTTGTGGAGTGTTTTGTGGAGTAGGGGTTAGGGTGCACTTGGCTTGATCTTGGCCTTACACTTGCCTTGCACTTGTCTTCATCTTGGCCATTGGTTGGCCAAGGCTTGAGCTATAAATACCCCCTTAGAGATGAAGAGTTTTTCATCCACAAAGTTATCTTCCAAGTCTAAAAATCCTCTCCTCTCCCTTAAGCTTTTCGTCCAACACCCCTTCCCTCCCCTTGTGTAGTGTGGCCGAGAGCCTACCCCCCTAGCCTAGCCGAAATCTACCCCCCTCCCTTGGTAGAAAAGTTACCTTCTTGTATCGTTATAATGCCCAAAATACCCTAGCCCAAATACCTTAGTACTTAGTAGAAGTTGTGAAGAACTTCTAGGGTTCTTGGAGCATACAACTTAGCAGCAAAACCTTGCTCAGGCGCGACTTTTTCTAGGATATTATTGGGCTGACCGAGGGACCTAATCCTACCCCTCTAGTTGAATTAGAAAATATCTACGGCGGTAGTATAAGGATAAGTCTCACTACTTAGAAGTCTATCACATACTAGAAGTGCACTGTTATCACAAAGAAGGGTTTAAAAGAAGAATAATTGAATCAGTACTTACATAGACTGTTTCACGGTGAGACTTATATAGCTCACCGGGGAGGGAAGTGCTGCCCGACTTGCCGTAGAATTGTGAACCCTCTGTTTAGAATGACCTTGAGTAGTCTTTGATAGATATCTGTGACTATTATAGTCGACTCTCTGTACACATATTCAGCTAAGGTGGTTTTCACGGTAAGGTATGTGATTCTTCCTAAAGCATGATATTTTACAATATATATATAGTACGGTAGACGCGTACGTGTTAATCGATAATAACTACGCAATGTCTTTGACTTAAGCCCTAATAATACTTACTAAGAATGCCTCACGCTTAAGCCTGAATAATAAAGAATGAAAACATTTCAAAAGACTATCAATCATATTAATGTAAGAGAACTAATTGGTTTTAAAATGTGCTTAGGAGTTATACTAGCTTTATGGGAAGTTAAGTATAACCACTTAAGATTGATAAAAGAAACAAGTTTGCCTATGTGTTTATAACGCATCATATTGTGAAAAGAATAATAAGATGGTTTGATAAGTAGACATGATATGATGCTATGTGTGTTAGTATCCGTAACGCTTGTATAGGTGAGTATCCTTGTTGTGCTTATGTTGTTTAAAGATAAGTTGTTATGTTAGTATACTATCACTCACCTCTTGAGATGATCACCGGGTTAAGTCGCCTCCGACGCGGGTAGACTCGAGCGATGCAGGACCATGATTCGAGAATACCTCATGCGGGTCCAGGGGCCTATGCGGAGCTACGAGTTCCGTGTTAGTATGCGGGGTTATGCCTCACGCGTCTGGCCATGCGCGACAATGAGTCCAGGACGATGCCGAGGAGCTACCCTCGACGCGGTTATACCTCATGCGGCCCACGTGAGTGGCCTATGCGGACTCGAGTTCAGGATTAGGCTTGCAGAATGATGATGAGGCGAGTGGCCTGTTTCGATCATTCGCGGCCTAGACAAGACTCATTCTGATTACCTATCGTTGCTCTTGTTTGTGATGTGGCACTATGTGCGGTTTCTCGTTGTTTCATACATATTTGTAAACCGGTTTTAAAATGATATGTTTTCATTTAAGTACTTTACTGATTCGCATACTTAGTACTGTTGTAGATCGACCTCTTCGGGGCTGCGTTCATGCCGCAGGCGGGCAAGCAGTGCTAGATCCGCATCCTTAGGATCTCTACGTTGGTGTCGGGAGCTCCATCTCTTCCGAGGCTCTACTTTTGGTATGATCTCCACTGTTGTAGATAGTTTTGTATGCGAGTGGTATGGCGGCCCCGTCCCGCCATAGTTGTATATTTCAGAAGTGCAGAAGTCATGTTGTGCGATGTTGGATGTATCGCAAAACCATGATTTTATATATATACGCGAAGGCGTGTTTTCTCACATAAAGCGTGTCTTATTTTATAAACTGTTTCATGTCTTGCTTTATATTTCCGCGATTACTCGATGTATGACTACTTGGTGCCGGTAAGGCACGATCACGGCCGAACAGTCGTGACATATAGTCCCCTGTTGTTGTAGGTGTTTACATTCAGGGGTATGGCGGGGCTGTTATACCCCGTAGTTCCAGGGTATGTATGCGAGGACGTACGTACGAGAATACGACAGAAAGATTGGAAAGAAAGAAAGAGGCGATTTTTCCACGGAAAAGTTTCCGGTTTTGAAGGAAAAAGGTTCGTTAATGGAATTGGATTCCCGATTTGGTATTCGGACTTCCGAATATTAGAGAATTATGGAATTTTATTTTCTGAATGGTCACGTGGGCCCACGGAGAAATTTACGGTTTTGTGGGGCCCACTTTGTTTTCGAGATTTTGGCCATTGTGGATATTTTCGGAAGATGTTTTATTTTGGGCCAATAGGAGGGTGACACGTGTCACCCCGCCGTGGTCGCCGAATGGCATTTGTGCACAACACCCGGTTAGAGTCGTGTTTCGACGAAACGTTTTTCATAACATGCGAAGGGAAAAATACGGCGATGTGTTTTGTTATTTTTGCGGATTTTTACGAGAGACGGAACAATTTTGACCAACGAGAGGGCGGCACATGGCACCTCTCATCAGCGGGCAAGCGGGCGCACGTGGGATGAATTGGGAGGTCAGTGGTAGATATTTTGGTAGATATTTGTGAGGTTTTAAGGAGTAGGGACTAGGGGGCACTTGGGCATATCTTGGCCCTACACTTGTGTAGCACTTGGCTCAATCTTGGCCATTGGTTGGCCTTGGCTTGTGCTATAAATACCCCTCTCCCTTTGATGAATTCTTCATCCTTTCCTAAATGTTTCTAAGTGTTAAATCTTCTCCCTCCCCTTAGTGTTGAGTTCGGCCAAGAGGCCTCCCCCTCTCCTAGAGGCCTTGGCCGAGGGGTACACCCCCCCTCCTAGTAGTGTGGCCGTGGGGTACCCCCCCCCCTAGCCAAGTTGCTTTCGTATAATACCCCCCTTTGTGGTGTAGAAATACTCTCAAAGTATTGTTATAATGCCCAAATTACCTTAGCCGTATACCTTGTAGTATTCTAAGGTTATACCTATCTGAAAGCCGGAAATACTATTATACTTCGTCGAGTCCACAAAACCGAAACCCTAGGAAAATCTCCATAGTCCGTTGGAGTATTGTGTAGAAGTTGGTTAGAACTTCTAAGGGTGGTTTAGAGCGGGTTGGAGCGCTCGGAGTTGGAGCTAAACGATTGCCCAGGATCGACTTTATACTTGGATAATTATGGGCTTATCGAGGTAAATATCTTGTCCCTCTATTGTAATTGGAAATTACATGTTGTTAGAATATATAGTTAAAGTATACTATATATAGAATCAACGTGGTTAGTTGGCAATGTCTTTTGACTTAAGCTGAAGAAGCTGAATCACGTATTCAGAGACTTGTGTAGTAATCTTGTGGAGTAGAATTGTACCGTTCGGGTTAGATGTATAACCCCCTGGTTGGCTTGGTAGCGGCCAGTTAGAGGAGGAGATTTACTGTGTTGCGGGAGAGTCTTTGCGAATTTTACGTAGAATGTTCTACGATAAGATCTTAATGTTAATAGCGCTTGTGGCCTTATAGGTTGAAGTACTACGTGTGGCGCGTTCTACTTGGCTTTAGGAGTAGCGGCGGTTGGGAGTACTTGGGCGTTTTGCTATTAGTCGATACTCGTCGCGAGGTATGTGAACCTCTTCCTATCTCTTCTAGCATGATATGTGTGAACTATGTAGTGCGGTGAGCGTCGTGTACTAAATGTATTTGATTGGTGTAAAACATAAAGTGTTATAACGGCTTTATGGGAAGTTGGTTATAACGGCTTTATGTTGGTAAGAAAATACATGTGGTTTTAAAAGGTAAGCGATTTGAACTATAAGCGGCTTGTTATGTGTTAATAAAGAACTTGAAGTATTTCAAAAGAGTTTTGAATCATTTTGAGAAGAAGTAATACTTGATTTGTTTTGAAAACTTAAGAGTTATACTAGCTTTATGGAAAGTTAGGTATAACGTCTTAAGAATGTTTCTTGATTTTGGAAATCGAATGTGTATCGACAAACCACTGCGGCGTTAATAAAAGGAAATGTTTTGACAGTTAAGTATTATTAAAACCGGAGAAACTTCCATCTGCATAGAAGCTAAGATGAGACAAAATGATATTTCTAGACCATGCATTTGTAATAAGATCGTTATAAACAAGAATAAACTACTCACGTATATGACATATGTTACTCAATTGTTCTAAAAGGAATCAAGTGATTAAGTTTGGGAACTATGAAACCATTTGAAAATGAGAAGCTTGAGTAATTGAAACTAGGCAAAGCGGAACTTAGGAAAGAATGTTGTTACTTGATTTTGAAAAGGAAGGTGGGTTGGTCATTCTAATACTACGGTATCGGGTGACTTTTATAAAAGTAATGGATCTCTTTTAAAAGAACTTAACGTATGTAGTACTTTGGGGTTAAAAACCGGACTTTGGCATAAAATGAAAGTACTTTGAGTTGTGTGCAACTTGCCTATGCTTGTTGTTGTGAAACTTGCCTATCTTGTGATGATAGCCTTTATTATACAAGCGTTGTGTTTTACGTGTTACCGCGTCTCGATAGAGGTCGGTTGGTAGTTGAGAACTTGCTTGGGCGTCTGGCGGTGGCGGAGAAATTCCGCAGATGCGTTCACTGGTGATAGTATTATTGTTGTTAATCGCTTTGGACATCGCGACCACGATCGTAGCGCACGGGTATGCTTCCATTTTGGTTAAGGTCTTGTGGTTAATCGCTTTGGATATCTTGACACGATCGTAGCGCGCGGGTATGTTTCCATTTTGATTATCGCCTTGTGATTTCCTTTTGGACATCTTGACCGCGATCGTAGCGCGCGGGTATCGTCCATTTGGAATGCTGTCCTATTGTTTCCACTTTGGACATCGCGACACGATCGTAGCGCGCGGGTATCGTCCATTTGGAAAGTTGTCTTATTGTTTCCCTTTGGACATCGACCGATGCGTAGCGCGCGGGTATGCTTCCATTTGGATTCTTTGTCTTGTTGTTATCATATCATCATTGCCGTGATGAGGAAGGTATTCCACGGGTATGATTGATGTTGTGGCGTGAGACCCATTGTTATATTTGAGTGATGACTTGAGGCGTGAGTCACGACTTGACATATCGCTTATTATTGTGATCGTAGTTTGGTTATCATACATGTCTCTGCTTTATAGACTATTATGATTTCATTTCTGATATTTTTAGTTTCACATACTCTTTTTGTTATGCTTGACCTCCTTCGGGGGCTGCGTTCATGCCGCGGTAAAGGTACACGATCATTGATCCTCGCTCTTAGGGTCACGATTCGGCGTGTGGAAAGCTCCGTTTCTCGGAGGCTTATCGATGGTATAGTCCCTGTTGTTGTAGGTGTTTACATTCGGGGTATGGCGGGGCCCCGTCCGCCATTGTTGTCGTATCATTTCTTAGAAGTGCAGTAGTCTTTGTTGTGGGTAGGGTTTGTAAAAAGGATTAAAGCTGTTCATGTTGGAAAAAGTTGTTATTTATATATATCTTAGAAAGACAAGTTTTTCAGTTATTGTTTCATATTTCATAATATGTCTTGTATTGTTTATGTTCGTGATTACTGCGATGTTGTATCACTAGGGTGCGGGGTAGGCACGATCCACGGGCGGAATCGGGTCGTGACAAAAGTGGTATCGAAGCGATTAATCCTCGGAAAGTGTCTGAGACCGTATCGGTGAGTCTTGATTATCGGTGTGTTGTGCACCACGCCCATAATCAGGAGGCTATAGGATATTTAGGATTGGTTTCTATTCTTCGCACTCTGAGGTCGTGCCTTAGAGCTGTGGTTTAAGTTGGACCCTCTAAGCGTCTTTCTTTCCCTTACCGTTATGCCTCGCGTAGAACCCGGCCGGGAGGCAAGGCCGAGGAGGCTGCGAGTAGAATACGAGAGGGTTGCGAGGGCACGAGCCCAATCATTACCTAGGGTAGTGCTTCATTCGGGGATTTACTGCGGCGTTACTAGCCGGCGAGTTTAGCAGCGGCGGCGGTTCTGCTGCGGCCATGATATTTGAACCTTCGGTTCCACGGCCAGAGCAGAGAATTTAGATTGCAAAAGGCGACCTGTTACTAGCCATGGTTTTGGCTACGGAGATTATCCGATGTACCACGAGTCTTGATGACTACCTAAGAAAGGGTTGTGCAAGTAATTCTTGATTGGGCTTGAGCATGGCACGTATGCGGGCTTATGCGCAGCAGTAGAAAGCGTAGAGATCGACGGGTTAACCAAGGGCGAGAAGAGGGCGAGCGTGAGTCCTTGGTAACTTTCAAGGTGAGTATACCTTAAGTGCTATGTTACGATAGCGGTGTGTTAGTTGTGATTAGAAATCATGGTGGGTTAACCGAGTAAGATTTTGGAGGATAGAAAGTGTGAGCCTTAGAGCTTTATACGCAAAGACCTTAGAGGTAAGGCCATCTCGGGTAGAGCGTATGTTTATGTTTGACCCTTATAGGAGTGCTTAGTGCACGTGAGTGTGTTTGGGATAGGTCCTAAGTAGTGTGAAATGAAGAGGGTAGTTGAGCTAAGAAGACCGCCAGGTTTTCGTAGCGTGATTAGTGAGATTGTTAGATCGGGAGCTAGTATTGTGCGGCGTTGCGGGTCGGGTTGAGGCCACGTTGCGGGTCAACCGCGGCATGTATGGCGGTGGGATGCGGTTGTGGTGGTCCCGCTTGTGGTAGGGTCACGAGGTGCTAGGCAAGTTTAGTTAACCAACGTGCGAGTTCGTGGATGCGTTCGGCCGGTGGTCGGGCGATGGGGGCAGCCCATCGTGTTCTTGATCGGGACCGTTTGTCGCGACCGTTCGGCGTGGTGGTGCCTTAAGGGCACCCAAGTAGTCATACATCAGAGTAATCAGCGGAAACATAAAGCAAGACATGAAATAGTTTATAAAACAAGACACAGATTATGTGAGAAAACATCGCCTTTCGGCATATATATATAATCATATTTTTGCAGTTACATCCGACATCGCACAACATGACTACTGAACCTCTGAAATATACAACTATGGCGGGACGGGGCCGCCATACCACTGTACAAAAACTATCTACAACAGGAGATCATACCAAAAGTAGAGCCTCGGAAGAGATGGAGCTCACACCAACGTAGAGATCCTAAGGATGCGGATCTAGCACTGCTTGCCCTTACTGCGGCATGAGCGGCCCAGAAGGAGTCGATACAACAGTACTAAGTATGCAGCGTAAAGTACTTAAATGAAAACATATCATTTTTAAAACCGGTTTACAAATATGTGTGAAACAACGAGAAACGCGCATAGTGCCCGCATCACAAACAAGAGCAACAATAGGTAAGCGTAATACGTCTTGTCTAGGCTGCGAATGATCGAAAGCAGGGCCACTCGCCCACATCCTCATTCTGCAAGCCTAATCACGGACTCCGAGTCGCGTAGGCCACTCGCGTGGGCGCGTGAGGTATAACCCGCATCGAGGGTAGCTACTCCTCGGCATCGTCTGGACTCGCTGTCGCATGCCACATAGACCGCGTGAGGCATAACCCGCATACTAACACGGAACTCGTAGCTCCGCATAGGCCCACGGACCGCGTAGGTATTCTCGAATCATGGTCCCGGACCGCTGAGTCTACCCGCGTCGGAGGCGGCTTAACCCGGTATCATCTCGAGGTGAGTGATAGTATACTAACATAACAACTTATCTTTAAGTAACATAAGCATAACAAGGATACTCACCTATACAAGCGTTACAAGATACTAACACATAGCATCATATCATGTCTACCTATCAAACCATCTTATTATTCTTTTCACAATATAAGTGCATTATAAACACATAGGCAAACTTGTTTCTTTTCTCAATCTTAAGTGGTTATACTTACTTCCCATAAAGCTAGTATAACTCTTAAGCTCGCTTAAAAACCAATTAGTTCTCTTACGTTAATAAATGGTTCGATAGTCCTTTTGAAATGTTTTGATTCTTTATTATTCAAAGCTTAAGCGTGAGGCATTCTGCGTATGTATTCGGGCTTAAGCGTGAGGCATTGCCGTAAGTATTATTCGATTAACACGTATACGTCTGTACTATATACATATTGTAAAATATCATGCTTTAGGAAGAATCACATACCTTACCGCGAAATCCACCGCCAAGTCGAGTATGTCGCGCGAAGAATCGACTATAATAGTCACAGATATCTATCAAAGTCTAGACTATTACGTAGGTCATTCTAAGCAGGGTCATCAATTCTACGGAAAGTCGGGCAACCTGACCACGGTGAGCTATATAAGTCTCATGTGAAAGCCCTATGTAAATGCGATTCGTATATTCTTCTTTTATACCATTCTAAGGTGTTCAGTTCAATTCTATTCCTTAATAACCTTCTAAGTATTTATACTTATTCTTATTCTACAACGGTAAGTATTCTAATTCAAAGAGGGTTAGGATTAGTTACCTCGGTAAGCCCAATAATATCTAGAAAAGTCGCTGAGCAGGTTTTGCTCTAAGTTGTATGCTCGAGGAAACCTTAGAAGTTCTTCACAACTTCTACTAAGTACTAAGGTATTTGGGCTAGGGTATTTTGGGCATTATAACAATACAAGAAGGCAACTTTTCTACCAAGGGAGGGGTAGGTTTCGGCTAGGCTAGGGGTGGGGTAGCCTCGGCGAGCTTCTCGAGGGAGGGGGTGTGTTGGACGAATTGCTTACAAAGGGAGAGGGAAGGATTTTTAGACTTGGAAAGCTTTTGTGGATGAAGAACTCTTCATCTCAAGAGGAGTATTTATAGGTCAAGACATGTGCCAACCAATGGCCAAGATTTGCCAAGTGCTAGGCAAGTGTAAGGTCAAGATTAGGGCAAGTGTACCTAGCCAACTTGCACACAAAATATCTAACCAACTTTATGACAAGGATGGTCATCCATTTGGCCCTATTGCGTGACAAGTCCACCAATGAGAGGGTGGCAAATGTCGCCCTCTCATTGGTCCAAAGTGTTCGTCTCGGAAAAATCATAAAAATTAGAAATGACATAGCGGAATTTATCCTACGAAATTTGTGGAAACGTTTCGTCGGAAAACCGTTAAGCTTTGTGAGTTGTGCCTAAAAATCGTCAAGGCCTAACTTTAAGACCAAACTTTTGTGCGTATTCCTTTACGTACATACTGCAAATACGGTATAACAGTTCACTTGATGTTGATTTATCGAGAAAGGTTGTAAGGCTGCAGGTGCCTACCTTATGACACCTTATGACAGCATGTACCGGAGTCTGTTTTGTTTGGAAGTTTTACCAAGCATGTGTTAAGAACTCGGGTAAGTCTCAGTCGCATTCGCCTCGGGCGGTCACGTGGATTTCGGGTAGTTGTGAGGATTGTTGTCTCTGTGGAGGCGTTTGAGCTACCATTTCGGTGTTCGGATGTCGCCTTATGAAGCCTTGCGGGCGGAAGTGTAAGTTCTTGGTCGATTGGTTCGATGTTGGCGAGTTGATAGTTGGTTCGATCTTGTTCCGGTGTTTGTGGATAGTGAAGCTTGTCTAGAAGAAGTTACGGCGGCGGAGAATCGTGCGGATAATCGGCGACGCAGAGTTCGAGTTGACGGTCGGTCTTCTTGAAAGTACCACCGGACGAGTTTTGGAAAGCGAAGGAACTTAGCGAGTTACTTTGGGCCTTTGTGAGTTCATGTGAAGAATAGGCGGGTTGCCTATATGTTAGCATTTGTCGTCCGACTTAGGAGGAAGGGCGTCCGGTTTCGTATTGTTATGTTGGAAAGTATCGAAGATCCATCGAGAATGTTCCCGATTAATGATGACCACGTTAGAGATAGTAACCCGAGTTTTGGATACTAAGCGATGCTCGAAATATGGTAAGAATTCGAGTGTCTGGCGAACGGTGATCGCGTACGGCCGGTACCATTTGTTGGGTCGTTGGAGCAAGGCTCGCGACAAAGTGACAAAAGTAGTATTATTTGTGGTGATGTTAGAGGTGTTTCTCGTGGACTTGGATGTAGGTATTTTGCGTGGGTATTTACGTGGCGGTGTGGCGAGGATTGTTTCGTAAGTATAGTAGTGAAGACTATCTTGCACGCGTTCGTTTTGAGACTTAGAAGGAACATTCGGACGAATGTTTCTAAGGGGAAGAATGTTATACCCGTAGTTCCGGGGTATGTATGCGAGGGCGTGCGTGCGAGAATCTGACGAGAAAGATGGAAAGGAAGAAAGAGGCGATTTTCCACGGAAAAGTTTCGGTTTTGTGAAGGAAAAAGGTTCGTTAATGGGAATTGGATTCCCAGTTTGGTATTCGGACTTCTGGAATATTAGAGAATTATGGAATTTTATTTTGGAAATGGTCACGTGGGGCCACGGAGAAATTCTGATTTTGTGGGGCCACTTTGTTTTCGAGATTTTGGCCATTGTGGATATTTTGGAAGATGTTTTATTTTGGGCCAATAGGAGGGTGACACGTGTCACCCGCCTAGTGGCTTAGTAGAATGGCATTTGTGCCTGACACCTTGTTAGAGTCGTTTTTAAAGCGTTTTCATAACTGCGAAGGGAAAATTCGGCTATGTCTTTTCTTATTTTTGCGGATTTTTCAGAGGCGGAACATTTTGGACCAACGAGAGGCGGCACTTGGCACCCTCTCATTGGTAGGCAAGTGGGGCGACACGTGGGGCCAATTGGGGAGGTCAGTGGTAGATATTTTGGTAGATATTTGTGAGGTTTTAAGGAGTAGGGACTAGGGGCACTTGGGCATATCTTGGCCCTACACTTGTGTAGCACTTGGCTCGATCTTGGCCATTGGTTGGCCTTGGCTTGCTATAAATACCCTCTCCCTTTGATGAATTCTTCATCCTTTCCTAAATGTTTCTAAGTGTTAAATCTTCTCCCTCCCTTAGTGTTGAGTTCGGCCGAGGCCTCCCCCTCTCTAGAGGCCTTGGCCGGTACACCCCTCCTAGTAGTGTGGCCGTGGGGTACCCCACTGTGAGTGCTTTAGTATAATACCCCTTTGTGGTGTAGAAATACTCTCAAAGTATTGTTATAATGCCCAAATTACCTTAGCCGTATACCTTGTAGTATTCTAAGGTTATACCTATCTGAAAAGCCGGAAATACTATTATACTTCCGTCGGTCCTACAAAACCGAAACCACAGGAAAATCTCCATAGTCAGTTGGAGTATTGTGTAGAAGTTGGTTAGAACTTCTAAGGGTGGTTTAGAGCGGGTTGGGCGCTCGGAGTTGGAGCTAAGCGATTGCCGGGATCGACTTTATACTTGGATAATTATGGGCTTATCGAGGTAAATATCTTGTCCTCTATTGTAATTGGAAATTACATGTTGTTAGAATATATAGTTAAAGTATACTATATATAGAAGCTGACGTGGTTAGTTGGCAATGTCTTTTGACTTAAGCACAAGAAGCTGAAGCGTATTACAATGACTTGTGTAGTAATCTTGTGGAGTAGAATTGTGCAGTTCGGGTTAGATGTATAACCCACTGGTTGGCTTGTGGCAGCCCCGTTAGAGAGGAGATTTCTGTTGTTGCGGGAGTCTTTGCGAATTTTACGTAGAATGTTCTACGATAAGATCTTAATGTTAATAAGCGCCTTGTGGCCTTATAGGTTGAAGTACTACGTGTGGCGCGTTCTACTTGGCTTTAGGAGTAGCCCGGTTGGGAGTACTTGGGCGTTTTGCTATTAGTCGATACTCGTCGCGAGGTATGTGAACCTCTTCCTATCTCTTCTAGCATGATATGTGTGAACTATGTAGTGCGGTAGGCGTACATGTACTAAATGTATTTGATTGGTGTAAAACATAAAGTGTTATAACGGCTTTATGGGAAGTTGGTTATAACGACTTTATGTTGGTAAGAAAATACATGTGGTTTTAAAAGGTAAGCGATTTGAACTATAAGCGGCTTGTTATGTGTTAATAAAGAACTTGAAGTATTTCAAAAGAGTTTTGAATCATTTTGAGAGAAGAAGTAATACTTGATTTGTTTTGAAAACTTAAGAGTTATACTAGCTTTATGGAAAGTTAGGTATAACGTCTTAAGAATGTTTCTTGATTTTGGAAATCGAATGTGTATCGACAAACCAACTGCGGCGTTAATAAAAGGAAATGTTTTGTGATTAAGTATTATTAAAACCGAGAAACTTCCATCTGCATAGAAGCTAAGATGAGACAAAATGATATTTCTAGACCATGGTCTTTGTAATAAGATCGTTATAAACAAGAATAAACTACTCACGTATATGACATATGTTACTCAATTGTTCTAAAAAGGAATCAAGTGATTAAGTTTGGGAACTATGAAACCATTTGAAAATGAGAAGCTTGAGTAATTGAAACTAGGCAAAGCGGAACTTAGGAAAGAATGTTGTTACTTGATTTTGAAAAGGAAGGTGGGTTGGTCATTCTAATACTACGTATCGGGTGACTTTTATAAAAGTAATGGATCTCTTTTAAAAGAACTTAACGTATGTAGTACTTTGGGGTTAAAAACCCGGACTTTGGCATAAAATGAAAGTACTTTGAGTTGTGTGCAACTTGCCTATGCTTGTTGTTGTGAAACTTGCCTATGCTTGTGATGATAGCCTTTATTATACAAGCGTTGTGTGTCTGTGTTCTGCGTCTCGATAGAAGTCGGTTGGTAGTTGAGAACTTGCTTGGGCGTGCTTGCGGTGGCGGAGAAATTCCGCAGTGCGTTCGCGTTGATAGTATTATTGTTGTTAATCGCTTTGGACATCGCGACACGATCGTGGCGCGGGTATGCTTCCATTTTGGTTAAGGTCTTGTGGTTAATCGCTTTGGATATCTTGACCGCGATGCGTGGCGCTGCGGGTATGTTTCCATTTTGATTATCGCGCGTGATTTCCTTTTGGACATCTTGACACGATCGTAGCGCACGGGTATCGTCCATTTGGAATCTTGTCTATTGTTTCCCTTTGGACATCGACACGATCGTAGCGCCGCGGGTATCGTCCATTTGGAAAGTTGTCTTATTGTTTCCCTTTGGACATCACGACACGATGCGTGGCGCGCGGGTATCTTCCATTTGGATTCTTTGTCTTGTTGTTATCATATCATCATTGCCGTGATGAGAAGGTATTCCACGGGCATGATTGATGTTGTGGGCGTGAGACCCATTGTTATATTTGAGTGATGACTTGAGGCGTGAGTCACGACTTGACATATTGCTTATTATTGTGAGCGTAGTTTGGTTATCATACATGTCTCGCTTTATAGACTATTATGATTTCATTTCTGATATTTTTAGTTTCACATACTCATTTTTGTTATCTTGACCTCCTTGAAGCGGCGTTCATGCCGGTAAAGGTACACCGATCATTGATCCTCGCTCTTAGGGTCACGATTCGGCGTGTGGGAAAGCTCCGTTTCTCGGAGGCTTATCGATGGTATAGTCCTGTTGTTGTAGGTGTTTACATTCGGGTATGGCGGGCCTGTCCGCCATTGTTGTCGTATCATTTCTTAGAAGTGCAGAGTCTTGTTGTGGGTAGGGTTTGTAAAAGGATTAAAGCGTTCATGTTGGAAAAAGTTGTTATTTATATATATCTTAGAAAGACAAGTTTTCTCAGTTATTGTTTCATATTTCATAATATGTCTTGTATTGTTTTATGTTCTGATTACTCGATGTTGTATCACTAGGGTGCCGGGGTAAGGCACGATCCACGGGCGGAATCGGGTCGTGTGAGGGCACGTCCCGCCGTTGTTGTCGTATTATTTCTTAGAAGTGCATGAAATCTTGTTGTGGGCGGGGTTTGTAAAAAGGATTAAAAGCGTTCATGTTGGAAAAAGTTGTTATTTATATATATCTTAAAAGCAAGTTTTCTCAGTTATTGTTTCATATTTTTAATATGTCTTGTATTGTTTATGTTCTGATTACTACGATGTTGTATCACTAGGGTGCGGGGTAAGGCACGATCCGCGGGCGGAATCGGGTCGTGACAAAAGTGGTATCGAGCGATTAATCCTCGGAAAGTGTCTACAGAAGTATCGATGAAGTCTTGATTATCGGTGTGTTGTGCACGCCAATAATCGGAGGCTATAGGATATTTAGGATTGGTTTCTATTCTTCTCACTCTGAGTCGTGCCTTAGAGGTGTTTTAAGTTGGACCCTCTAAACGTATTTCTTTCCACCAGTTATGCCTCGCGTGAGAACCCGGGCGAGGGCAAGGCGGCGAGGAGGCTGCGAGTAGAATCTGAGAGGGTTGCGAGGCACAGCCCGATCATTACCTAGGGTAGTGCCGTTCGGGATTTCTGCGGCGTTACTAGCCCAATGAGTTTAGCAGCGGCAGCAGTTCCTACTGCGGCCATGATATTTGAGGATCGCGGCCCAGGAGGAAGAATGTAGATTGCGCAAAGAGGAGACCACGTTTAGCCATGGATTTGGCTACGAGGAGATTATACCGATGTACCACGAGTCTTGATGACTACTAAGAAAGGGTTGTGCAAGTAATTCTTGATTGGGCTTGAGCATGGCACGTGCGGGCTTATGCGCGAGAAACGTAGAGATCGACGGGTTAACCAAGGAGAAGAGGCGGGCAGGCAGCGTGAGTCCTTTGGTAACTTTCAGGTGAGTATACCTTAAGTGCTATGTTACGATAGCGGTGTGTTAGTTGTGATTAGAAATCATGGTGGGTTAGCAAGGTAAGATTTTGGAGGATAGAAAGTTTGAGACTTAGACCATTATACGCAAAGACCTTAGATGTAATGCCATCTCGGGTAGAGACTTATGTTTATTATTTACCCTTAGAGGAGTGCATAGAGCACGTGAGTTTGTTTGGGGATAGGTCCTAAGTAGTGTGAAATGAAGAGGGTAGTTGAGCTAAGAAGACCGCTAGGTTTTCGTGCGTGATTAGTGAGATTGTTCGATCGGGAGCTAGTATTGTGCGCGTTGACGGGTCGTGTTGAGGCCACGTTTAGGGTCAACAAGCGGCATGTATGACGGTGTGGTCTGTTTGTGGTGGTCCAGCATTGTGGTAGGGTCACGAGGGTGCTAGGCAAGTTTAGTTAACCAACGTCTGAGTTCGTGGATGCGTTCGGCCGGTGGTGGGCGATGAGGCAGCCCGTCGTGTTCTTGATCGGGACCGTTCACTTGGCGATGTTGATTTATCGAAAGGTTGTAAGGCTGCGGGGTGCCTACCTTCACCTTATGAAAGTGGAGCCAGTTACGGCTGTTTTTGTTTCTGGAAGTTTTACCAAGCATGTGTTAAGAACTCAGGTGAGTCTCAGAATCGCATTCGCCCTCGGGCCAGTGCGTGGATTTCAGGGGTAGTTGTGAGGATTGTTGTCTCCTGTGGAGGGAGCGTTTGAGCTACCATTTCAGTGTTCGGCTGTCGCCTTATGAAGCCTTGCGGGCGGAAGTGTAAGTTCTTGGTCGATTGGTTCGATGTTGGCGGGGTTCGGATAGTTGGTTGATCTTGTTCCGGTGATGTGGATAGTGAAGCTTGTCTAGAAGAAGTTTTGGCGGCTCGGAGGAATCGTGCGGATAATCGGCGGCAGCTTAGAGTTCGAGTTGTGGTCGGTCTTCTTGAAAGTACCACCGGACGGTGTGACGAGTTTGGAAAGCGAAGGAACTTAGCGAGTTACTTTGGGCCTTTGTGAGTTCATGTGAAGAATAGGCCAGTTGCCTATATGTTAGCATTTGCCGTCCGACTTAGGAGGAAGGGCGTCCGTCTTCGTATTGTTATGTTCGAAAGTATCGAAGATCCATCGAATGTTCGATTAATGATGACCTCGTTAGAGATAGTAACCCGAGTTTTGGATACTAAGCGATGCTCGAAATATGGTAAATTCAGTGTCACGGCGGCGGTGATCGCATGCAGCCCGGTACCATTTGTTGGGTCGTTGGAGCAAGGCTCGCGACAAAGTGACAAAAGTAGTATTATTTGTGGCGATGTTAGAGGTGTTTCCTCGTGGACTTGGATGTAGGTATATTGCGTGGGTATTTCTGTGGCCAGCTGTGGCAGGATTGTTTCGTAAGTATAGTAGTGAAGACTATACTGGCACGCGTTCGTTTTGAGACTTAGAAGGAACATTCGGGACGAATGTTTCTAAGGGGGGAAGAATGTTATACCCCGTAGTTCCTGGGTATGTATGCGAGGGCGTGCGTGCGAGAATCTGACGAAAGATTGGTAAGTAAGAAAGATGCGATTTTTACACGGAAAATTTTCCGTTTTTTGTGAAGGAAAAAGGTTCGTTAATGGGAATTGGATTCCCAGATTTGGTATTCGGACTTCCTGGAATATTAGAGAATTATGGAATTTTATTTTCGGAAATGGTCACGTGGGGCCACGGAGAAATTTACTGGTTTTGTAGGGCCCACTTTGTTTTGAGATTTTGGCCATTGTGGATATTTTAGGAAGATGTTTTATTTTGGGCCAATAGGAGGTGACACGTGTCACCCCGCCTAGGTAGCTTAGCCGAATGGCATTTGTGCACAACACTGGTTAGAGTCGTTTTTGAAGCGTTTTACATAACTTGCGAAGGAAAATTCCGGCTATGTCTTTTCTTATTTTTGCGGATTTTTCCGAGAGGCGAACATTTTGGACCAACGAGAGGCGGCGCAGCACCTCTCCGTTGGTGGGCAAGGTGGGCGCACGTGGGACCAATTGGGAGGTCAGTGGTAGATATTTTGGTAGATATTTGTGAGGGTTTTAGGAGTAGGGACTAGGGGCACTTGGGCATATCTTGGCCCTACACTTGTGTAACACTTGGCTCGATCTTGGCCATTGGTTGGCCTTGGCTTGTCTATAAATACCCCTCTCCCTTTGATGAATTCTTCATCCTTTCCTAAATGTTTCTAAGTGTTAAATCTTCTCCCTCCCCTTAGTGTTGAGTTCGGCCAAGAGGCCTTGGCCGAGGGGTACACCCTCCCCCCCTCCTAGTAGTGTGGCCGTGGGGTACCCACTGTAAGTTGCTTTCGTATAATACCCCTTTGTGGTGTAGAAACACTCTCAAAGTATTGTTATAATTCACAAATTACCTGAGCCGGATACCATGTAGGATTCGACGGTTATACCTAGCCGAAAATCCCGGAAATACTATTATACTGCCCGTCAGTCACAAAACCGAAACCCAGGAAAATCTCCATAGTCAGTTTGGAGTATTGTGTAGAAGTTGGTTAGAACTTCTAAGGGTGGTTTAGGCGGGTTGGGCGCTCGGAGTTGGAGCTAAGCGATTGCCCAGATCGACTTTATACTTGGATAATTATGGGCTTATCGAGGTAAATATCTTGTCCTCTATTGTAATTGGAAATTACATGTTGTTAGAATATATAGTTAAAGTATACTATATATAGAAGCATTGGTTAGTTGGCAATGTCTTTTGACTTAAGCTGAAGAAGCTGAATCGTATTCTGATGAACTTGTGTAGTAATCTTGTGGGTAGAATTGTACCCGTTCGGGTTAGATGTATAACCCCACGGTTGGCTTGGTAGCCGGCCGTGAGAGGAGGAGATTTCTGATTGCGGGGAAGTCTTGCCGAATTTTACGTAGAATGTTCTCTGATAAGATCTTAATGTTAATAAGCGCCTTGTGGCCTTATAGGTTGAAGTACTACGTGTGGCGCGTTCTACTTGGCTTTAGGAGTAGCGACGGTTGGGAGTACTTGGAGCGTTTTGCTATTAGTCGATACTCGTCGCGGTATGTGAACCTCTTCCTATCTCTTCTAGCATGATATGTGTGAACTATGTAGTACGGTGAGCGTAATGTACTAAATGTATTTGATTGGTGTAAAACATAAAGTGTTATAACGGCTTTATGGGAAGTTGGTTATAACGGCTTTATGTTGGTAAGAAAATACATGTGGTTTTAAAGGTAATCGATTTGAACTATAAGCGGCTTGTTATGTGTTAATAAAGAACTTGAAGTATTTCAAAAGAGTTTTGAATCATTTTGAGAGAAGAAGTAATACTTGATTTGTTTTGAAAACTTAAGAGTTATACTAGCTTTATGGAAAGTTAGGTATAACGTCTTAAGAATGTTTCTTGGTTTGGAAATCGGAATGTGTATCGACAAACCAACTGCGAGCGTTAATAAAAGGAAATGTTTTGATTAAGTATTATTAAAACCAGTAGAAACTTCCATCCGCATGAAGCTAAGATGAGACAAAATGATATTTCTAGATCATGGTCTTTGTAATAAGATTGTTGTAAACAAGAATATCCTACTCACATATAAGACTTATGTTTCTCGGATAGTTTAAAAGAGAATTATATTCTTAAATGAATAAGACTATGAACTACTTAAACCTTTCTAAATAAGAAACATGAACATTTGAAATTAGGCAAACTTGGGCGTTTGGAAAATAATGTTGTTACTTGAGTTTTACAAAGAGAAGTGTTTTGATTTACTTCAAAAGATAATCACTATATTTTCATATACTACGGGTATTGTGTGACTTTTGTGAAAGTAACGGATCTTTTAAATAGTTAATGTATGAAGTACTTTGGGATAAAACCGAACTTGTTAGCATATAGTAGAAAGTACAGTGTGTATAACTTGATTGTGTTGGTTTGTGATAGCCTTGTAATACCTTGTTGATTTGATAAGTAAACATGCTAGGATCTTTACGTGTGTTAGTATCTTGTGATGTTTGTGTAAAGGGGTTTTCCTTTGTTGTGCTTATGTTGTTTAACGATAAGTTATGATAGTATTATACATCACTCATCTCTTGAGATGATTAGGGTTAAGCGCCCTCCGACGCGGGGTAGACTCGGTGGTCGATGAACCTATGATTCGAGACTACCTCGTGCGGGTCCGGGGCCTATGCGGAGCTGCGGAAGTTCGAGTTGAGATGCGGCCGCTTGTGGTCATGCGGTCCTTGTGGCCATGCGCGGGCGAGTCGGGGCGCCTGGGAGTAGCTACCGATGCGGGGTTATACCTCATGCGGGCGATCGATTGGCCTGGCGGGCTGCGGAAAGTTCGAGGGCTAGACGCACATTAGATACTGCGGGCAAGTGGTCGGCTTTGATCATGTGGCGGTGCAGACAGATCTTATGATCTGATTCATGACCTTGTTAGTGTGGGTGTTAGTAGTCGGCTATGCCTTCGTACTTACCATGCGTGTTATTATGGCACAGTGGGACTGGTGTTCATGTGTGTTCCTTGGTCTGTTATATCATAAATCGCTAGCGGTGAGGAAAGGTATTCCACGCATGATTGATGTTGTGGCGTGAGACCCATTGTTATATTTGAGTGATGACTTGAGGCGTGAGTCACGACTTGACATGGCTTATTATTGTGAAGCGTAGTTTGGTTATCATACATGTCTCTGCTTTATAGACTATTATGATTTCATTTACGGTATTTTTAGTTTCACATACTAAATTTTTGTTATCGACCTCCTTGAGGCTGCGTTCATGCCATGAGTAAAGTACACGATCATTGATCCTCGCTCTTAGGAGTCACGATTCGGCGTGTGGGAAAGCTCCGTTTCTCGGAGGCTTATCGATGGTATAGTCCCTGTTGTTGTAGGTGTTTACATTCGAGGTATGGCGGGGCCTGTCCCGCCATTGTTGTCGTATCATTTCTTAAGTGCAGTAATCTTGTTGTGGCAGGGTTTGTAAAAAGGATTAAAACTGTTCATGTTGGAAAAAGTTGTTATTTATATATATGCCGAAAGGCAAGTTTTTCTCAGATTATTGTTTCATATTTTTAATATGTCTTGTATTGTTTTATGTTCCGCTGATTACTCTGATGTTTTATCACTAGGGTGCCCGGGGTAAGGCACCAGTCACGGGCCCGGAATCGGGTCGTGACAATAAGGCCACCTTCCTGAATATATACATAGCCAAAAGTAGTTACATCTTTTTATACAAACTGACCCACATACATGACTACAGACCTCTAAGAATTTTAATATAACAACTGTGACGGGACAGGGCCCCGCCATACCCCTGAATGTACAACCACCGACAATACCAGGGATTTGAACCAGAGACAAGCCTTCGGTGTAATGGAGCTTCTCAACAGCTGAACAGTGATCCTAAGAGTAAGGACCAGCTACCTATTTAATTCTACCTGCGGCATAAACGCAGCCCCCCGAGGAAAGGTGGTCAGTACAAAATATGTACCAAGTATGTGAAACTGAAAGTACTGAAATGAAATCATATAGTCTAAAATTACTGCTTAAAAATAGGAAGCTCATGATCAAATTAGGGTCACCCGCCCGTAGTATCATTAAGCAATCCTACTCCTGGGACTATTTCACCCGCATAGGTCCTGTGGACCCGCAATGGAGCAATTTGCTCCGCATGGGACTATTTCACCCGCATGGGCTCGGTGGACCCGCAATGAGTACAAACGCCGCACTCGCATCGTAGGGAGAAAATCCACGGAATAAGTAGTAACCCGGGGATTTACCCCGCAAGAATAACATAACACTAGCACAACCGGCTATCATACATAACATAAGCATGTTAAGAAATCCCTTAACTTCTTATTTAACTTAATTAGCATGCACTCTCATTTTATTTCACTTAAGGCACTAACATGTCATGAAAAATCTGGGAATTTAACCCAAAGTACTACGTACTTCTATTCTTTTCAAAAGACTCCTTTTTAAATAAAACCCCAAGATACTAATGCCCTTAGTATCAAGGCATGCTTGCTTTCTCAAAACAAGTCACTACATCTTTAGAAATTCAAATCAAAGCTTTTAAAAAAAAAATCAAGCATTTTTACTTTCACAACCTAGGCAATTCATGCCTATAAATCAAGTAGACCACTCTCTTAACCTTCCATAAAGCCGTTATAAATAACTTCCCATAAAGCCGTTATAACCCTTTATGTTTTAGACAAACCAAAACAATTACGTTCCTCTTTGAAACCAAGAGACTTATACTTTTGAAAACCAAGTATCATATACTTTCAAATCAAGTTTCATAACTTCCAGAATACTTCGAGTTCCTTGACTTTAGAAATCAAGTCTCTTAACTTTAAAATAGTTCAAGTAATATTTACATGTAACATCAAGTAACATATACTTTTAAAAGCCGAGTTACTTCACTTTTCGAAATCAAGGCAAGGATACCAAACTGAAACCAAGTTCACTTAGAATACGTACGTCTACCGTACTATACCTTTGTAAATTCTCATGCTCAAGAGATAAGGAAGAGTTCACATACCTCTCCGACTTAATCCACTTGCCAAGTTGAATATGCCGCCCGTAGAATGTCAACCTATAATGACCATAATACGTCTATCAACTTCTAGCTTTCCAGCGTAGAATAGTGTAAGTGTAAAGCCTCCTATTCTACGGAAAATTGGGCAGCACCTCCTTTGTTTCTACGTACTTTTCCACCTTTTTCAAGGCCCGAAAATCAATAACAAACATGTCACATTTAAGGCTCAACCAATCAACTAATCAAAGGGGATTACACGCCTAACAGGACGTGTAAAATTCTGCCCCACAATTGTATAAAACAGTCCAATAATTCAATGGCCATTCTCGGCTACAACAACATCAATTCTCTTTCAATTTCCTTTTTAGTCCTAGTCGTTATTCCAACATGTTTATACATAATAACAATTCTAACAACTGTAATTATTTTCTTCTATAACATGCGACGGTTGTAACTAACAATTAAATTAAATTACAATCTTAAAGGCTAACATGAACCTTTTCGGATTTTAGGCTTCCAATATTCCATAACACTTATCAATCTTCATAGTATATATCTCATGATCATCTATCACTTTCATAACATGGAATCTTCAATTACAATAGTAAGACGAAGATTATTACCTCAATAAGCCCAAATCTAATCCAAGATTCAAAATCGATCCTTAGCAACTTTAGCTCATCTTCTTGACGTTCCAATCCACTCCAAGCAACCCTTGGAACCTTATGAAGAACTCTTTTTCAAGTTCTAACTCAATATATGAAAAACCTCTTAGGTTTTCATGTTGCGACTAACGTAAAAACGTAGTTTTTCCGGGATTTTTGTATTGAGATATACTTAGAATACCTCTAGGGATCTTAGGTTTGAATATTGGGATTTATGAAGCAAGATTGCAAAATTTCTCTTTTTTTCCCTCTTGGCCGAGAGCCTCTCAAGAACACACAAGATTGCCCAATTTTTTTCTAAGTGTTGAAATGATCTAGTCTTGCACTAGTAGTAGTAATATATAATAAGACCAAGGGCTAGGATTAATCCAAATGGAAGGCTAGGATGTGGTCAATTATATCAAGCTAACTTGACTATTTGACTTAGTCAATTTTTCTTCATCCAACAAGCCCATGTGGAGGGTGACACGTGTCGCCCTCCATTGGTCTAAAATATTTCATTTCTCGAAATTTCCATATTGGTCAAAATATCGGAAACCTCGTGGGCCCCACAAAAACGTAAAGTTTCTCGGGTGGGCCCCACGTATCCAACTCTGAAAATAAAATTCCATAATTCCAATAAATTCTAAAAGTCTCAAATAACAAATTTGAGAACCCAATTCTCATTAACGAACAATTTTCCTTCCCGAGGTTCGGATGATTTTTCCTTTGGAAAACAATTCTTTCTTTCGTTCAAATTTTTAAGTCTTGTGTTCTCCCGTCTATTCTCATATACATTTCCTGGAATTACGGGGTGTAACATATTGATACTTGATTTAAGTTTATAAAGTGAGTGGATTTTAATCCTTATTGATACTTGATTTGAGTTTATAAAGTGAGTGTATTTTAATCCTTATTGATACATGATTTGATTTTAGAAAGTGAGTGGATCCTAATCCATAACGATACTTGACTCGATCTTTATATAGTTCTATTGGAACATAATCCTTAGTGATATATCCTATTGATAGTACTTTGAGTTTCTAAAATGGAAGTTGTTTACCTATCCTATTGATAGTAATTTGAGTTTCTAAAATGGAAGTTGTTTACCTATCCTATTGATAGTACTTTGAGTTTCTAAAATGGAAGTTGTTTACCTATCCTATTGATAGTACTTTGATTTTCTAAAATGAAAGTTCATTATATGTGTATGGTACACGAGATGTTGGTACCTAGGTTTATCTAAAATGAAAGTTCATTATATGTGTATGGTACACGAGATGTTGGTACCTAGATTTATCTAAAATGAAAGTTTGTATATGTGATTGGTACATGAGATGTTGGTACCTAGGTTTATCTAAAATGGAAGATTTTATATGTGTTTGGTACATGATGTTTTGGTACATTGGCATAGCTAAATGGAAGATTTTATATGTGTTTGGTACATGATGTTTTGGTACCTTGACATAGCTAAATGGAAGATTTTATGTGTTTGTTACATGATGTTTTGGTACCTTGGCATAGCTAAATGGAAAATTTTATATGTGTTTGGTACATGATGTTTTGGTACCTTGGCATAACTAAATGGAAGATTTTATAAATGTTTGGTACATGATGTTCTGGTACCTTGGCATATCTGAAATGAAAGTTTGTATATGTGATTGGTACATGAGATGTTGGTACCTTGGTTTTTCTAAAAGGGAAGTTCGTATTAATGGTCGGTACATGAGATGTTGGTACCCTGATTTTATTCCTTTGAGAGTCAAAAGATAAGTTAAATTACACAAGATTGCTATGATGCGGGTATAGATACCCATAACAGTATATGATTATATGAAAAGGCATTCATGGTTTTAAAATGACTCTCATACTTGTGAAAGTCTGATTGGCTCTATTTTATATATGGCAGTCGGATCGGTATTTGATTTCCATACTTCCACCTTCATCTTTTGGCGATTATGATCTTATTTACTTGTACTTTATGATTACATACTTAGTACATTGTTATCTTGACCCTCTCCGGCTGCGTTAAATGCCGCAGGTATAGGTACTCGATTGGGTGATCCGCGAGCTTAGGATCTCCATTCAGCTTCTAGTGAGACAACTCCGCTATTCCAGAGTCTTGTCATTTTGGTATGAAGTTTGTATTACTGTCTAAGTATATTCAGAGGTATGGCGGGGCCTTGTCCCTCCATAGTTACTGTCAAACTCTTAGAGATCTGTATTCATATGTGGGTTGGACTCGTGTACAGTGTAGTATCTTTTTGGTTTATATATATGTAATGACGGCCTTGCCGCCTTTGCCTTTGCTTGTTACAAAAAAAAAGTTTTATTTAGCTTCCGCGGGTTACTTGTGATGTATGGGTAGAAGGGTGCCCAGGTAGGGCACCAGTCGCGGGCCCGGGGTTCGGGTCGTGACAAAAGTGGTATCAGAGTAGTCAGTCCTCGAAATGTCTACAGACCGTGTCTAGTAGAGTCTTGGGTATGGGTATGTGTGCACCATACTTATACACAAGAGGTTACAGGATATTTAGGATTGATTTCTATTCTTCTTACTCTAAAGATCGTGCATATAGCTATGATTAGGATAATCCCCTCTAATATATTGTGGTGTTACAGCTATGAGAATGTGATAGCGGCCCGAAGGGGAATATATGGGCTTGGTATACAGGTTAGTAAAATTGTTGTATAGTTGGTATACTAATGACATGCATCTATTCGAACGTATTTATTAGGGCCATGTGTGTGTTGCCTAAAATTATTATGGGTTATCATGATGTGGGTAAGCGTTAAAATTGCTTAAAAGGTATGAAACCGTTTAATGAATCCACATCAAGGATATATATGTGCTAATTTGGAATAATTAGGAGATGATGAGCTGTCGAAAAGGGTGATGAACCCTTAAGAGATCATGTTTAATTGACTTAATGGCATACCATGTTGTTAGATTGAGTTGTGATGTATGCTTAAGTGATATGTACGAATAATATTTGTATGGAGTAGATAGGGTTGTTGTGGTTGAGACAACTTGTTTTTTAGATTATGAGAAGCCATCTTACCCGTATGCGGGGAGAGATAATGTAAGCTTGGGACATGGAATAATTGAGAACCTTAGAATATTAGATAACCATTGTGACCTTAGATACAAGGCCTTCTTGAGTAAAGAATTTTACGATTGATCTTGGTTAAAGTACATGGTATATGTGAAGTATATTAGTTATGATGATTCCTTGGTTTGAGTAATAACCACTTGTGTTGTTAATGTAGAAGATAATATGGAAACTGGAAATAAGACCCTTGAAGGAATTTATGTTGGAGGGTTGCAAAAATTCACACTTGTAGTTGAACTTAAAGGTCCATATAGATGCTATGAAGAAACTGGGGAGAGATTGTTTAGATGATCCCCTGTATTTCTACATTGATAGATGGTGTACAAAAAGTACAGGAGGTTAGTTTGGTGTGGCAACTATGGCCATAATGTTTCGAAATATCCCAAGTTGATATGCAGGATAAGATGAGTATAAGTGATACTAATGAAAACGAAAATAGAAGACATCATTGGAATATTTTGTATGTTATGAAGATCTACATGTTTTAAGGTGACGCTTGATGATTAGAATTATAAAGGAAACCGCAATAGGACCCTATGAATGTGGTTGTGATTACAAAGGAAGTGCAATGTGCTAAGGCATCCATTTATATAGTGAGACAAGGAGCGGTGGTAAGTGAGGAACAGAGAACAATGCTAGGAAGAAAGATTATGAAAGGGAGATAAGCCATTTTCCTCGCATAAAGGGTGATATTGTGTATTATTAAGAGTTACTTATATCAAGGTTAGTAAGCTAAGGTATGCTATAGATATTGGACTGGGAAGGTCCTCGGCTTCGGCTACGTTGTGCGTCATGTTACAATTCTACATACCTTTTGATAACAATAGTATAAGAGATACTTTGAGATAAGAGACCCTCATGGTAACTTGAAATGAGAGTGAAAAAGGTAAGACGAATGGGCACTCGGTCAATGAGAGACCTAATAATGGTAAGACGAAAAGTCTTGGCCATGCGGCAAGTGAAGGAAATTGAATCTAAGTATAAGGACCAAGTTTGGATATAGTAACGCCAAGGAGTGGAAACAGGAACCATATTTGAGATTACAGATATATACCAGACTAATTTTGGAAGTATGAGAAAAGTACGACAAGTAAGAAAAGGAGTGAACAAGTGTGAAAAAGAATTGAAGTGTTTATAGTTATGAGTAACGAAGGCATGAAAAGAGAATCATTTAGACCATGAATGAGAGTTAATTGTGATGATACACACACTCTAGATTTGATTCCTCGTTTGGATTTTGATTGGTGTATATACATGTGTTATGTTGTGGCCGTGTGAGGCATCGTTGGTTTTGAGGAGTATAGGTTGGCAAGTATAGTTAATGGAGACTATGCCGGAATTTGTTTAGCTTGAAACTTATTATGAACATTCGGGATGAATGTTTCTAAGGGTGGAAGGATGTTACACCTCATAATTCCATGGCATTGATATGAGAACGTGACTAAGGAATTGAGATTTGAATGTTGGAAGGAAAGTACATTTACATTTTCTTATGGAAAATTTTGAAAAAAATGTTACGACGGAAAAATTATTTACTTGGAGTTTAATTCTTCTAATTGGATTTATGGAATTAGTATTGGAATTGATAATATGGGGCCCGCCAAAAGTTTCAAAATTTCGCGGGGCCCTTCGATTTTAGAATATTTTGGGATAAATATCTAGATGTTTACTTGAAGAAGGGTTTTTCGGCTAATGTAAGTTGACACGTGTCCTCATCCACTTGTCTTGAAGATATTTTCTATATAGAGGAGGTGATAGAAGACTTAGCCATTTTTCTCATCTCACAAGATATTTTTATTCTCCAAGCTCTCTTCTCTCTCCTCTTAACCCTAAATTTCGAAATCCAAGGGAAAAATTCCAAGATCAAGAGTGGAATATTTTCCAAGATTAAGGACACTAATCTAGTCCTAAGCTAGTTTAACTCTCCAAGATCCGCCAAAGAGTGAGTTGGCCGAGAGTGGTGTATTGAAACCCTAGGCTTTATTATCAACTTTTTGGAGGTAAGACAAGAAGGGAAGTTGGTTATAAGCTTGTAGAGGATACATGTGTGTGGTTGGAACTTGAAGAAGTGGAGCGAAACGAAAATTGCGGGCTAATATCTTGCGGAGTGTTTGGACGATTTTTGGGCTATTTTAAAGGTAAAAATTCTTCTTTATCTTTAGTTAATTGGATATTACTTATTGTTATAATGTATGGATGAGCTTGTGCTAAAAATAATAGAGGATAAAAAGTGTTTGGGGCAATTTGGATGTTGGGGCCGAAAGTGCCTAGTTTCGGCCACTGAAATTGTTGGCTATAATTGTTGTTGTTAACATCACCTATTGCATGATATAATGAATTAATATTGTTGTTGATAAGTTGATATGATTTGTATAAAAGTATTGGAACTTGAATTGGATTAAAAAGGATTATGGAAAGGGCAATTGTACTGGGGTTGTTTGGCCGTATATTGTATAAAATTGTGGGGTATTATTGTGCTGTTTTAGGGACTGTTTTGTGGCGTTGGAATGCTGGAAATTCAGCCACTTATAAGAATGTTTAAATGTAGTAATTGCTAAGGAAAGTCCTAAGAGATTAAGGGTGTAGAAAGGTGTTAAAAAGGCCTTACATTTCACCCTTGTTATTGTCGGATTTTGGACTGATTTTGTGGACTGTTTTACATGGATTAAGGGGCTGAATTTTACACGTAAAGTAGGCGTGTAATCCCCTTTGGTTAACTGTTGGTTGTGCCCTTAATTGTGGCTTGATTGTTGTTGAAATTGGCCTTCTTGAAAGGTGGAAAAGTACGTATAAACAGGGGAAGTGTTGCCTAATTTTGTAGAATAAGAGAACCTTTACTTGGTATTAACCTATACTAGTAAGCTTGAAGTTGATACAAGTGTTATTGTCTTTATAGGTTGAAGTACATTGAGACGTATCCTAGTTATCAAGTTGGTTAGTTCGTCAATAAGGTATGTGAACTATCCTTTCTTCTTTGGCATGATTTGATTTTATAAAGTGAGTGGGTTTTAATTCTTATTGATACTTGATTTAAGTTTATAAAGTGAGTAGATTTAAATCCTTATTGATACTTGATTTGAGTTTATAAAGTGAGTGGATTTAAATCCTATTGATACATGATTTGATTTTAGAAAGCGAGTGGATCCTAATCCATAACGATACTTGAATCGATCTTTATAGAGTTCTATTGGAACCTAATCCTTAGTGATATATCCTATTGATAGTACTTTGAGTTTCTAAAATGGATGTGGTTTACCTATCCTATTGATAGTACTTTGAGTTTCTAAAATGAAAGTTCATTATATGTGTATGGCACACGAGATGTTGGTACCTAGGTTTATCTAAAATGAAAGTTCATTATATGTGTATGGTACACGAGTTGTTGGTAACTAGGTTTATCTAAAATGAAAGTTTGTATATGTGATTGGTACATGAGATGTTGGTACCTAGGGTTATCTAAAATCGAGGATTTTATATGTGGTTGGTACATGATGTTTTGGTACCTTGGCATAGCTAAATGAAAGATTTTATATGTGTTTGGTACATGATGGTTTGGTACCTTGGCATAGCTAAATGGAAGATTTTATATGTGTTTGGTACATGATGTTTTGGTACCTTGGCATAGCTATATGGAAGATTTTATATGTGTTTGGTACATGATGTTCTGTACCTTGGCATAACTGAAATGAAAGTTTGTATTTGTGATTGGTACATGAGATGTTGGTACCTTGGTTTTTCTAAAAGGAAAGTTCATTTTAATGGTCGGTACATGAGATGTTGGTACCCTGGTTTTATTCCTTTGAGAGTCAAAAGATGATTTAAATTACACAAGAATGCTATGATGCGGGTATAGATACCCATAACAGTATATGATTATATGAAAAGGCATTCATGGTTTTAAAATGACTCTCATACTTGTGAAAAGTACAGTTGGCTCTATTTTATATGGCACGATCAGATCTGGTATTTGATTTCCATACTTGTCCCTGTTATCTTTTGGCCAGTTATGATCTTATTTACTGTACTTTATATTTACATACTTAGTACATTATTGTACTGACCCCCTCCGGGGGGCTGTGTTCATGCCCGCAGGTATAGGTACTCGGTTAGGTGATCCGTGAGCTTAGGATCTCCATTCATCTTCTAGTGAGACAACTCCACTAGTACGGAGTCTTGTCATTTTGGTACGGAGTTTGTATTACAGTCTATGTATATTCAGAGGTACGGCGGGGCCTTGTCCCGCCATAGTTAGTGTCAAACACTTAGTGGTCTGTATTCATATGTGGGTTGGACTCGTGTACTGTGTAGTGTCTTTTTGGTTTATATATATAATGGCGGCCTTGCCGGCTTTGCCTTTGCTTGTTACAAAAAAAAAAGAGTTTTATTTAGCTTCCGCGGGTTACTTGTGATGTATGGGTAGAAGGGTGCCCGTAGGGCACCAGTCGCGGGCTCGGGGTTCGGGTCGTGACAACTTCTTCATGTTACAGTCACACACATGTATCCTCTACAAGCTTGTAAGGTTAACTAGGCTTAGAACTTAGTTAAGGTGCTTAATCTTGTAAAATAAGTTGATCTTGTTCTTCACTTTGGCTAGGAATTTTCGAGAACTATAACGACCTGTTTGGTCGTTTAGCACTTTAAAACTACGAAAAGGGAATGAGACTATAGGATATTTAGTATATATTTTTAATAGATGATATGGTGCAGAATTTTAATTAAATAAGTGAGTGGGCCAAGCCCACTACACTTTTGGGTATGGCTTGACATGTGTACAAAAGAAAAGGGGGAGGGAAAAACTAGGGCAAAAAAGAAAAAGGGGAGGGGAACGAACGCAGTAGGGGAGGGAAAGAGATGAGAAGGAAAGAAAGGGAAAAGAAAGAAAACGCTAGTAACTAGACGAGGAGGAAGTGCTCAATTAAGTTCAGGTTAGATTCTATATTATATGGTTGAGTTAATCTATTCATGATCCTTCTAATAATGTGTGGTAGAACGAAATCAAATTTCAAAGAGGTCATTACATGGAAATTTCACAATCTACTTGAATAGAGAACTTGAGGGATTTATCATGGCATAATGTTTACAGCAGCATATAAAACGTGAAAACTGTATAAATTCGTAAGGAATATAAAATTATGTTTTGTAGATTACTCTGTTCCCGTCAGTTTGAGTCCTTACGGAGATAAATCCGACTTATGGTTTGAAAGTTATGACTGTTTAAAGTTTTTGCCTTATTTTACAAAAATTATGGCGACACAGATTTCATAGCAAGAATGAAGAAGTCTGTTGGAAAGAAGAACTTTCCCACCTTGACAAGCACATCATCAATTATGCCTCTGGGGTGCACCACAGTTCGGTCAGCCAGCTGCAGATTAACTGTGGTAGGTTTGGCTTCTCCCAAACCCAATCTCTTGAACACAGACAGAGGCATGAGGTTGATACTAGCCCCTAAGTCACAAAGTGCCCTGTTGCATGTTACCTTGCCAGCAGGGCAGGGTGAAGCTTTCTGGATCTTTCAACTTAGGAGGCAGTTTCTTTTGTAAGATAGTGCTGCACTCCTCTGTCAGCGCTATAGTCTCATAATTCGTCAACCTTCTCTTCTTCCCAAGTATCTCCTTCATGAATTTGAAGTATGCAGGCATTTGTTCTAACGCCTCAATGAAGGGGATATTAATGTGCAGTTTCTTGAACACCTCCAAGAACTTGCCGAACTGCTTGTCTATGGCCTTCTTTTGGAGCCTCTGAGGGTAATGGATTCTATCAGTGTATTCCATCAAGGGTGCTGGTGGAGATTTCTCAACTGTAGGGTGGTCCTCAGTGACCCCCTCATTTCCTTCCTCAACTGCTTTCTCACCCCCTTTCTCATGAACCACTGCGGGTTGGGGAGCAACCTGCTCCAACTGCTTTCCACTCCTTAATAATACTGCCTGACACTGATCTCTTGGATTGACCTATGTATTGCTTGGAAGAGTTGTCACAACCCGAACCCGGGCCCGTGACTGGTGCCTTACCCCGGGCACCCAAGTAGACATACATCAGAGTAATCAGCGGAACATAAAGACAATACATGAAACCAGTGTAATAAGACAGTGAACTAAGAAGACGGGCTAACAAAAAACGGTTACCTTCAGTATATATATAAATAGCAACTTTTTCAACATGAACAGTTTAATCCTTTTTACAAACCACGCCTGGCATTACTACAGACCTCTAAGAATGATCGACAACAATGGCGGGGCGGGGCCGCCAAACCACGAATGTAAACACTTACGGCGACGGGGACTATACGTGATAAGCCTCGGAGAAGCGGAGCTTCCCAAACGCTGGCTGACCACGAGCTAGGATCAACGGCGGTGTACCTCGACTGCGGCGTGAGCGGCCCGAAGAGGTCGATAACAGTGCAGAGTATGTGAAACTAAAAATACGTAAATGAAATCATAATAGTCTATAAGCGGGAGACATGTATGATAACCAAACTACGATTCCTGATAAATAGCGATCATGTTAAGTCGAGGACTCACACCTCAAAGTCATCACTCGAATATAACTATGGGTCTCGGGCCCATAACATCAATCATGCCCGTGGAATACCTTCCGCCATCTTGGCGATCTATGATAGAAAAGCACCGAGGAATACACATGAACACGGGTCCCACGTGTCCAAATAAAGCGATGCGGGGTAAATCTGAAGGCATGGCGACTACTAACACCTACAATATTAACAAGGTCATAAATTGTATCATGATATCTGTCTAGGCCGTCACATGATCAAAGGCCGGTCACTGCCCGCGATATCAAATGTGCGCGTCTAGCCACCGAACTTCCAGCGACTCGCGTAGGCCAACCTCATAGGCGCGTGAGGTATAACCCCGCGTCGAGGGTAGCTACTCCGGCGTCGTCACGGACTCGCGATCCGCGTAGCCCACATAGACCGCGTGACCATAAAGGCGCACTAACACGGAACTCCGTAGTTCGCATGGATCCACGGACCGCATGAGGTATTCTCGAATCATGGTCCCCGGACCGCTGAGTCTACCGCGTGGAGGCGGCAACCTCGGAAATAAGTCAAGGTGAGTGGTACAATACCAACATAACGGTGATAGTCAAACAACTTTAAGCGCGATCGGGGAAAACCCGCTTTACACTAACGTCACAAGATACTAACACACATAGCATCCTAGCGTGTTTACTTATCAATCAACAAGAAAGTATTACAAGGCTATCACCAACCAACACAATCAAGTTATACACACAGGTACTTTCTACTATATGTCAACAAGTTCGGGTTTTATCCCCAAAGTACTTCATACATTAAATCTTTAAAAGATCGTTACTTTCACAAAAGTCACACAATACGTAGTTATGTGAAAATAGAGTGATTATCCTTTTAAGTAAACCAAAACACTTACCTTTGTAAAATCAAGTAACGACATTTATTTTCCAAGCGTCGAGTTTGCATAATTTCAAATGTTCACGTTTCTTATTTTAGAAAGGTTTAAATGTTCATAGTCTTATTCATTTAAGAATATAATTCTCTTTTAAACTATCTGAGAAACATAAGTCTTATATGTGAGTAGGATATTCTTGTTTATAACAATCTTATTACAGCAGCCATGATCTAGGAAATATCATTTTGTCTCATCTTAGCTTCATGCGGATGGAAGTTTCTCTTGGTTTTAATAATACTTAATCTGTCAAAACATTTCCTTTTATTAACGCTGCGGTGGTTTGTCGATACATTCGATTTCGAAATCGATAAAACATTCTTAAGCGTTATACCTAACTTCCCATAAAGCTAGTATAACTCTTAAGTTTTCAAAAACCAAGTATTACTTCTTCTTTCAAAATGATTCAAAAATCTTTTGAAATACGTCAAGTTCTTCATTAACACATAACAAGCCAGTTATAGTTCAAACGATTACCTTTTAAAAACCACAGTATCTTCTTACCAACATAAAGTTTATAACCAACTTCCCATAAAGCGTTATAACACTTTATGTTTTAAATAATCAAATACATTTAGCACGTATGCGTCTACCGTACTACATAGTTCACACATATCATGCTAGAAGAGATAGGAAGAGGTTCACATACCTCGCGGCAGTATCGACTAATAGCAAAGCGCTCCAAGTACTTCAAACCGTCGGCTACTCCTTAGCGATGGGATCGCGCCATCGTGGTACTTCAACCTATAAGGCCACAAGGCGCTTATTAACATTTAGATCCGCCGTAGAACATTCTACAGAAAATTCGGACACCCCATGCAGCGTAAATCTCCTCGCTTTATCGAGGCCTACCAAGCCAACCGGGGGTTATCATCTAACGACGGGTACAATTCTACTCAGAAAAGCTACACAAGTCTCTTATGTCTGATCCTATGTAAATCTGATTCGATTACTCTTCTTTCGAAAAGGTTTCTTATTATTGGGCTTAAGTCCAAAGACATTGCGACAACAACGTTCAGTTCTATATATATAGTATACTTGACTATATAGTCTAACAATCATGTAATTTCCAATTACAATAGAGGACAAGATATTTACCTCGATAAGCCCATAATTATCCGAGTTTAAATGTCGATCTGAGCAGAGTTTAGCTCTACTCAGTGTGCTCAACCCGCTCCAAACAACCCTTAGAAGTTCTAACCAACTTCTACTTAATACTCAACTAACTATGGAGATTTTCCTTAGGGTTTCGGTTTTTGTGACGGAAGGAAGTATAATAGTATTTACGGGCTTTTAGCGATAAGTATAACCTTAGAATACTACAAGGTATCTGCTAAGGTAATTTGGGCATTATAACAATACTTTTGAGAGTATTTCTACCAAGAGGGGTATTATCTGAAAACAACTAGGCTAGGGGTACCCACGGCTAGCACCCAAGGAGGAAGGGCTCTCGGCCAGGGGAGGGGAGGGCGAGCAACTCTTTCAAGGGAGGAGGATTTCTAACACTTAGGAAATATTTGGAATGGATGAAGAAGTCATCCTAAGAGTGTATTTATAGCAAAACCAAAGGCCAACCAATGGCGAGATCAAGCCATGTGCAAGGCAAGTGTAAGGCCAAGATCAAGCCAAGTGCACCCTAGTCCCTACTCCTTAAAACCCTCACAAATATCTACACAAAAATCTACCACAACTTGCCCCTCCAATCGGCCAAGTGCCGCCCCACTTGCCTCCATTGTGAGGGTGACACATGTCACCCTCCCGTTAGTCCAAAATGTTTCGTCTCTCGGAAAAATCCATAAAAATAAGAAAAGACATAGCGGAATTTTCCCCTCGCAATTTTTGAAAAACGTTTCGAAAAAAAACGACTCTAATCGGGTGTTGTGCACAAATAAATTTCGGCCAAGCTACTTTCTCAAGTTCAAATTTTCTACGTACGTCCTTACGTACATACTGGAAATACGGTATAACATTCTCCTCTTAGAAACATTCGTCGAATGTTCCTTCTAAGTCTCAAAACAAGCGTCTTGATATAGTCTTCACTACCATACTTACGAAACAATCACGCCCTGATGGCCACGAAACAAGCTGCCAAAATACTTACATCCAAGTCCACGAGAAATCACCTCTAACATCACCACAAACACCTCTCTCAGGGTCTAAAATATACTTCCTCCACATTTTTTCTAAACAAAGAAATGGTCACATCTATGCTCGCCATACATGCTCGCTTCTTCCCGATACCACTTTTGTCACTTTGCGCGAGGTTCACTCCGGCGACCCAACAAATGGTGCCAGGGCTGCATCGATCCACGAGGTGGCGTACACTCGAACTCTTACCACATTTAAATCTTGCTTGGTTTCCAAAACTCGGGGTTACTATCTCTAACGTGGTCATCATTAGCGGGAACACTCTGGATGGATCTCGATACTTTCCGAACATAACAATCTGAAAGACCGGACGTCTTGCCTCATAAGTCGGACGGCAAAAGCTTAAATATAGGCAACCTTGCCTATTATTCAAATGAAATTAAAAAGGCACAAAACAACTCGGGCTAAGTTTCCTATGTTTTTCCAAAGCTCGTCACACCAAATCGGGGTGGTACTTTCGAAGACCGACCGTCGACTTGAACTCTAAGCGTCGTCGCCGATTATCATACGATTTCCTGAGCTGCGAACTTCTTCTAGACAAGCTTCTCACTATCCACGGTCTGCTGGAACAAGCTGAACAGTATGCGAACGCTTGCCAACATCGAACCACTCGGCCGCAACTTACATCCGCCCTACAAGGCTTTATAAGGCGACATCGAACAACGAAATGGTAGCTTAAACACTCCCTCCAGCGGAGACACCAATCTCCACAACTACCCCTGAAATTCACACCGGCGAGGCGAATGCGGTCGAGACTCGCGAGTTCTTAACCTGCTTGGTAAAACTTCGAGAAACCAAAAGCAGTACCACGGACTCCATTATGCGCCATAAGGTGAAGGTAGGCACCGTGCGACCTTACACCTTTACGATAACATCAACAACTGCGAGTAAGCGGTCGCGCTGAAGACAAGGCGGTGACCTCGCCCGGCCCGACTCGGTCGAATGCATCCACGTCGCCGCGTTGGTTAACTAAACTCGGGCCTAACACCCTCGTGACCTACCACAAGCGGGACCACCACAACTGACCCCACCACCAAATATGCGCGGGTTGACCCGCAACGTGGCCTCAACCCGACAAGCGCGAACCATACTAGCTCCCGAACGGAACAATCTCACTAATCACGTTACGAAAACCTAGCGGTCTTCGCTCAACTACCTCTTTCATTCCACACTACTCAGGGACTAATCCCACAAACATAACTCACGTGCACTATGCACTCCTATAAGGGTCAAACATAAACAATACGTCTATACTCGAGATGGCCTTACCTCTAAGGTCTCTACGTATAAAACTCTAAGGCTCACACCTTCTCTATCCCCCAAAATCTTACTCGGTTAACCCACCATGATTTCTAATCACAACACTCACTTGCTATAAGAACATAGCACTTGAGGTATACTCACCTTATCACACATCTGGATCTCTAGAGGTTAAGGATCTATCTGTATCTCTTCGCTTTACTCCCCAGTCGTTCTAATCAAACACGCCGTAGGCGCAGCTAAGGAAGATGACGAACTACCCACCGATCCGAAGGCTAAGTCCTCCAGAGGACACTCTTTCGACACGGACCACGGCGGTCATAGGTACAACAAGTACCAACTAAAAGACGACATTCCCGAGATGGCGCGCCCGCAGCTGTGAACAGAAAAAGCGAATCGGATGGCTAGAACGCCCGTGTGACGTGAGCGGAAGCTCGAGCTCGACCAACTCCTGCATACCCGAGCGTCACGAACCACAGTGGAGGACCTTTCGCACGGTGGATGCGCATAATCTAATCTGCGGTGGCGACTCGCCTCGAAAGTTACCAAAGGACCTTCTTTGCTCGGCCTCTTCTGTCGCCTTGGTTAACCCGTCGATTGCTACGTTTCTCGGCCTGCTGCGCATAAGCCCGACCACAGGCCATGCTCAAGCCCAACTGAAGAATTACTCTTGCACAACCTTCTCGTTGATAGTCAACAAGACTCGCGGTACATCGGTACACTCTCTGGTAGCCAAATCCATAGCTAATGCGAGGTTGTCTTTTACGCAATCTATATTCTCTGTTTCGGTCGTGGGCGAAGGTCAAACATCGTGGCGCGATGAGCTGCGCGCCGTGCTAAACTCTGCTGGGGCTAGTGACGTCGCAAAACTCCCTGAATAAAGCACCACCCCAGGTGATGATTGGGCCCGTGCCCACGCAACCCTCTGCACTCTACTCGCAGCTCCGCCAGTGCCTTGCCCTCTGGGCGGGTTGCCTACGCGGAGCATAACGATAAGGAAATAATTTCGTCGGAGGTCCAACTTACAACACGGCTCTAAGGCACGATCTCGAGTGAGAAGAATAGAAACCAATCCTAAATACCCTATAGCCTCACGATTATTGGTGTGGTGCACAACACACCGATAATCGAACTTCTTGGATCTGATGCAGTAGACACTTTCCGAGATTAAGCGCTCGATACCACTTTTGTCATGACCGAACCGGGCGTGGTAGTGCCTTACCGGGCACCCAGTAGACATCGTCGAGTAATCAGCGGAACATAAAGACAATACATGAAACGATGTAATAAGACGGTGAACTAAGAAGGCAGGCTAACCAAAAGCGGTTACCTTCGGTATATATATAAATAGCAACTTTTTCAACATGAGCAGTTTAATCCTTTTTACAAACCACCGCCTGCAAGATTCTACAGACCTCTAAGAATGATACGTCAACAATGGCGGGGCGGGGCCCGCCAAACCACGAATGTAAACACTTACGACGGCGGGGACTATACGTGATAAGCCTCGGAGAAACGGAGCTTCCCAAAGCTGTGACCACGAGAGCTAGGATCAACGGCGGTGTACCTCAACTGCGGCGTGAACGCAGCCCCGAGAGGTCGATCAGACAGTGCAGAGTATGTGAAACTAAAAATCGTAAATGAAATCATAATAGTCTATAAAGCGGGAGACATGTATGATAACCAAACTACGATTCACAATAAATAGCGATCATGTTAAGTCGTGACTCACACCCTCAAAGTCACTCCGAATATAACTATGGGTCTCGGGCCCATAACATCAATCATGCGTGGAATACCTTCCTCATGGCGATCTATGATAGAAAAGCACGAGGAATACATGAACACGGGTCCACCTGTGTCCAAATAAAGCGATGCAGGGTAAATGCGAAGGCATAGCCGACTACTAACACCACGGTATTAACAAGGTCATAAAGCGTATCATGATATCTGTCTAGACCGTCACATGATCAAAGCGGTCACTCGCGCGAGATCAAATGTGCGCGTCTAGCCTGGAACTTCCGCGACTCGCATAGGCCAACCTCATAGGCCCGCATGAGGTATAACCCCGCGTCGAGGGTAGCTACTCCGGCGTAAATCACTGGACTCGCGATCCGCGTAGCCACATAGACCGCGTGACCATAAAGGCGCGCACTAACACGGAACTCCGTAGTTCCGCATGGATCCCCGGACCCGCATGAGGTATTCTCGAATCATGGTCCCGCATCGCTGAGTCTACCCGCGTGGAGGCGGCAACCTCGGAAATAAGTCAAGGTGAGTGGTACAATACCAACATAACGGTGATAGTCAAACAACTTTAAGCGCGATCGAGGAAAACCCCTTTACACTAACATCACAAGATACTAACACACATAGCATCCTAGCATGTTTACTTATCAATCAACAAGAAAGTATTACAAGGCTATCACCAACCAACACAATCAAGTTATACACACAAGGTACTTTCTACTATATGTCAACAAGTTCGGGTTTTTATCCCCAAAGTACTTCATACATTAAATCTTTAAAAGATACGTTACTTTCACAAAAGTCACACAATACCCGTAGTTATGTGAAAATAGAGTGATTATCCTTTTAAGTAAACCAAAACACTTACCTTTGTAAAATCAAGTAACGACATTTATTTTCCAAACGTCCAAGTTTGCATAATTTCAAATGTTCACGTTTCTTATTTTAGAAAGGTTTCGTAGTTCATAGTCTTATTCATTTAAGAATATAATTCTCTTTTAAACTATCTGAGAAACATAAGTCTTATATGTGAGTAGGATATTCTTGTTTATAACAATCTTATTACAGCAGCCATGATCTAGGAAATATCATTTTGTCTCATCTTAGCTTCTATGCAGATGGAAGTTTCTACTGGTTTTAATAATACTTAATCTGTCAAAACATTTCCTTTTATTAACGCTGCAGTGGTTTGTCGATACACATTCTGATTTCCGAAATCAGTAAAACATTCTTAAGCCGTTATACCTAACTTCCCATAAAGCTAGTATAACTCTTAAGTTTTCAAAAACCAAGTATTACTTCTTCTTTCAAAATGATTCAAAAATCTTTTGAAATACTTCAAGTTCTTCATTAACACATAACAAGCCAGTTATAGTTCAAACCAGTTACCTTTTAAAAACCACAAGTATCTTCTTACCAACATAAAGCTGTTATAACCAACTTCCCATAAAGCCGTTATAACACTTTATGTTTTAAACCAATCAAATACATTTAGCACGTATGCGTCTGCAGGTACTACATAGTTCACACATATCATGCTAGAAGAGATAGGAAGAGGTTCACATACCTCGCGACGAGTATCGACTAATAGCAAAACGCTCAAGTACTTCAAACCGTCGGCTACTCCTTAGCGATGGATCGCGCCATACGTAGTACTTCAACCTATAAGGCCACAAGGAGCTTATAAACATTTAGATCCCTTCGTATAACATTCTACAGAAAATTCAGGCACTTCCCCCATGGCGGCGTAAATCTCCTCCTTTATCGAGGCCGCTACCAAGCCAACCAGGGGGTTATACATCTAACGACGGGTACAATTCTACTCACGTAAAAGCTACACAAGTCTCATAATACGATCCTATGTAAATACTGATTCGGTACTCTTCTTACGAACAGGTTTCTTATTATTAAGGCTTAATTCCAAAGACATTGCCGACAACAACGTTAAGTTATATATATATAGTATACTTCAAATATTTAGTCTAAAAATCATGTAATTTCAAATTACAATAGAGGACAAGATATTTACCTCGATAAGCCCATAATTATCGGAGTGTAAGTGTCGATCTGAGCAAGGTTTAGCTCTACTCAGTGTGCTCCAACCGCTCCAAACAACCCTTAGAAGTTCTAACCAACTTCTACTTAATACTCAACTAACTATGGAGATTTTCCTTAGGGTTTCGGTTTTGTGACGGAAGGAAGTATAATAGTATTTACGGGCTTTTTCGATAAGTATAACCTTAGAATACTACAAGGTATCTGGCTAAGGTAATTTGGGCATTATAACAATACTTTTGAGAGTATTTCTACCAAGAGGGGTATTTCTGAAAACAACTAGGCTAGGGGTACCCCGGCTAGCACCCAGGAGGGGAAGGGCTCTGGGCCAAGGGGGAGGGGGGAGGACGAGAGCAACTCTTTCAAGGGAGGGAGGATTTCTAACACTTAGGAAATATTTGGAATGGATGAAGAAGTCATCCTAAGGGTATTTATAGCAAAACCAAAGGCCAACCAATGGCAAGATCAAGCCATGTGCAAGGCAAGTGTAAGGCCAAGATCAAGCCAAGTGCACCTAGCCCCTACTCCTTAAAACCCTCACAAATATCTACACAAATATCTACCACAACTTGCCTCCAATCGGCCAGTGCGCCCACTTGCCTCCATTGTGAGGGTGACACATGTCACCCTCCCGTTGGTCCAAAATGTTTCGTCTCTCGGAAAAATCCGCAAAAATAAGAAAAGACATAGCCGGAATTTTCCCCTCGCAAGTTATGTAAAATGTTTCGTCAAAAAACGACTCTAATCGGGTGTTGTGCACAAATAAATTTCGGCCAAGCTACTTTCTCAAGTTCAAATTTTCTACGTACGTCCTTACGTACATACTCTGGAAATACGGGGTATAACAAGAGTACCCTGCGGCCTGTTGGTTACCATCTTCGCTAGTTGCCCAACATGCGTTTCCAGGTTCTTGATAGATGACCTGGTTTCAGACATGAATTGATTCTGCGAATTTGTGAGTGTAAGCAATGCAACCATCAGCTCATCAGGCTTCTCCTATTGTGTAGGTGGTCTAAACTGCTGGGATGAGGTAGCCTGATTATCTGATGAGCCTGGTCGTTCCTCCACGAAAAGTTAGGGTGATTTCTCCACCCTGGATTGTATGTGTTGGAATTATAAGGCCGCTGAAAGTTCCCAACTGCCTGAACCTGCTCCATTGGCACATTATTAGGGTCCACCGCTATGCATTTGTCAAAGGAATGCGGTCCACCCCAAATCTCGCAATTTACCGACATCTGGACTGCATTCACAGACATAGTGTTCTGCTGTAGCTGCTTTGTCAGAAGGGCCACCTGTGCATTCAGGGCAATGATGTCATCTAACTCATGTATGCCCATAGTATTCCTGCTATTCACTGACCTGTCGTCTGCCCCTTGATGATTGTTGGCAGCCATGTTTGTAAGAATGTCCATGTAAATAATACAATTATGGAAGCACGCCCATGGAATTCCTCCATCATGTAAACATGTCCATGTAAATAATACAATAATGTTGTCGGCCCTCCAGTGAGGGACGCAATGATGTGGGAATACAACACTTTTACGAATGGCTACCATGAGCAAACATATGCAAGTTAAATAATCTTTGACTCTCATTAGAATAAAATGAATGAACTATCATTTTATAAAACTCAAGGTACTACCACCTCTTTCCTTTTAGAAAAACCAAAGAACTACCACCTCTTTCTTTTTAGAAAAACCAAAGCACTACCACCTCTTCCCTTTTAGAAAAACCAAGGTACTATTAAAGGAATAGATAGACAACTTCCATTTTAGAAACTCAAGGTATTATCAATAGAATAGTTAGAACAACTTCTTTTTTTATCAAACCCAAAGTACTATCAAGAGAATGGATATAACAACTTCCATTTTATAAAACTCAAAGTACTATTAAGAGAATGGATATAACAACTTCCATTTTAGAGACTCAAAGTACTATTAAGAGAATGGATATAACAACTTCCATTTTATAAAATCCAAGTATTATCAAGAGAATGGATTATAACAACTTCCATTTTATAAAATCCAAGTACTATCAAGGAAGTATATAGAACATTTTCTATTTCGGTAAATCCAAAGTACTATCAATGAATTACATCATTAAGGAGTAGGATCCACTCACTTTATAAAAAGGAATCATGCTATAAGAAGAAATGATAGTTCACATACCTTATTAGCGACTAACCAACTCTACAATCTAGGATATGTCTCAATGTACTTCAACATATAACAACAATAACACGTATATCAACACGTGCTTGCTAAAGTAGGTTAACACCAAGTAAAGGTTCTCCTTTTTCTATGGAAATTTGGACAGCACTTCCCCTATAAATACACACTTTTCCACCTTTTCCAAGGCCCAAATTCAACAACAATCAAGCCCCATTTAAGGCACAATCAAAATAGAAACCAAAGGGGATTACACGCCTACTTGACGTGTAAAATTCGGCCCCTTAATCTATACAAAATAGTCCATCAAAACAGTCCACAATTCCATCAACAATAAGGGTAAAATGTGAAGCCTTTTAACACCCTTTTACACCCTTATTCCTTAGGACTTTCATTAGCAGTTTTGCCACATTAATCATGCATGTTGACAACTGAATTTCCAGCATATACACGCCACAAAACAGTCCATAAAAACTGCACGGCAATATCCAACAGTTTTATAGATTCCACGGCCAACAACTACAATCCGATATCTCTTTCCTTAATCCTTTTATTCCAATTGAAGTTCCAAAACTTCTATATAAGTTATATCAACTTATTAACAATAATATTACTTCATTATAACATGCAATAAGTGAAGATAACAACAACACAACCAATGAAATCCAAGGGGACCAAAAACTGCCCAAGTCTCGGGCACAACATTAAAAATGGCCCAAATACTTTTTATCTTTCATTATTTTTAGCACAAGTTCATCTATACATTATAACAATAAGTAATATCCAATTACTTCAAGAGAAGGAAGAATTGTTACCTTTTTCAAGCCAAAAAAACGTCCAAACAATCCCTAGAGATTCGGCCCACAGTTTTCGTTTTGCTTCATTTCTTCAAGTTCCAATCACTTACATGTATCCACTACAACCTTATATCCATATTCCCTTCACGTTTTACTTCAAAAAAGTTGATGAACAAGCTAGGTTTTCACACCAAACTTTCGGCCAAGACAAGTTTTTCAAAAGTGGAGTATTAATCTTGGCTTAGCACTTGGTTTAGGAGCTTAATCTTGGAGAAAGAAACTAATCAAATCTTGTTTTTCAAGGCTATGGGGTTCTCGAGTTTCATGAGATAAAGGGAGAAGATGAGAGCTAAATGGATGAAGTGTGAAATGATCCAAGTCTTGCAAGACTTGGATATGTATAGCCAAGTATATGGACAAGTGGAGTGGAACCCACTTGTCCACTTGTCCTCCTCTTCTCTAAAATATCTATAAAGTGTATCATCTTGTAAGACAAGTGGGGGTGACACGTGTCACCCTCCTATTGGTCCAAAATTAATTCTTCACAAAATAATTTCTATACTTGGCCAAAATATCTCAAAATCTCGTGGGCCCCACAAAATTGTGAAATTTCCGGTGGGCCCCACATGACCAAATCCAAGACTTCAAAATCCAAAACTAATTCCTTAACTCCAATTAGGAGAATTAAACTCCAAGTTAATAAATTGTCGTCTTCACATTTTTCCGACATTTTCCTTAAGAAAATGTAATATTTCTTTCCTTCCAAAATTCAAATCTTAAATCCTTAATCACTTTCTCAATTAGTAGCCCTGGTATTACGGGGTGTAACACTCAGACTCACCTGCGTCCCCAATCCCTTCTGAAACGACCTCCAAAAGTTAGTTGTAAACTGAGGCCCTCTATCCAATATAATAGATGTGGGAACCCCGTGCAGTCTCACTATCTCCTTGATGTACAATCTAGCGTAATCCTTAGTTGAGTAAGTAGTCCTGACTGGAAGAAAATGGGCTGATTTCGTCAGCCTATCTACGATAACCCATATGGAGTCATACTTCCTCTGAGTACGAGGTAGGCCTATAACGAAGTCCATATTGATCGCCTCCCACTTCCAAGTCGGGATCTCTATATCCTACCATAACCCACCAGGCTTCTGGTGCTCTACCTTAACTTGCTGACAATTCGGACACTGAGCAACAAACCCTGCTACGTCCCTTTTCAGGCCATCCCACCAATATACACATCTGAGGTCATGATACATCTTTGTCATCCCCGAATGAATAGAATACCGAGTACTGTGTGCTTCTCCCATAACCTACTATCGTAGTCCTGTAACATCATGTACACACAATCTGCCTTCGTACCGTAGCACCCCATCAGGTGCAACCTCAAATAGAGTCTTCTCCTTTCGAAGGGCTGCATCTCTATACCGTACAAGAACAAGATCCTCATATTGATGCCTCTTACACGATAGAGGACTCGGCAACTCCTCGAACGAGAACTCCACTGTCTCCAGAATCGGCCAACCGGACTCCAAGGCTCGCTAACTGGCGTATCTCACGCACCATCTCCTTTTTTTCCAGCTGCACATCTGTCAAACTACCTATAGACTGACGGCTAAGAGAATCCGCTACCACATTGGCTTTCCCTAGGTGGTACAAGATATCAACATCATAGTCCTTAAGTAACTCTAACCACCGTCGCTGCCGTAAGTTCAACTCCTTCTATTTGAAGATATACTGGAGAGTCTTGTGATCTGTATAAATGTCAACATGAACCCCATATAAATAATGTCTCCATATCTTCAAAGCATGTATCACCACTGCAAGCTCTAAACCATGGGTGGGATAATTCTTTTCATTCTCCCTGAGCTGTCGGGAAGCATAAGCTATAACTCTGTCATGCTGCATCAACACACAACCTAGCCCAACACCTGAAGCATCACAATATACCACATAACCCTCTAGTCCCTCAGGAAGGGTCAGAACTGGAGTTGTAGTCAACTTATCTTTTAACGACTGGAAGCCTTGCTCACAAGCATCCGTCCATTGGAACTTAGCCGCCTTCTGCGTTAGCCTAGTCAAAGGCGTTGAGATCGAAGCAAACTTCACCACTACCCTCCTGTAATACCCTGCTAGCCCCAGAAAACTATTACCTCAGTAGGAGTAGTAGGAAAGGGCCAAGTCTTAACTGCCTCAATCTTCTGTGTATCCACCCGAATACCATCAGCTCCAATAATATGCCCCAAGAATGCCACTGAGGCCAACTAGAACTCACACTTAGAAAACTTGGCATACAACTGCCGGTGCTGGAGGACTCCAAGTACTGTCCTCAAATGGTTTGCATGCTCCTGCTCCGAATGGGAATAAACCAGGATATCATCGATGAATACTATAACAAACGTATCCAAGAATGCCTTGAACACCCAGTTCATCAGATCCATGAATACTGCTGGAGTATTGGTCAACCCAAAAGACATCACCCGAAACTCATAATGCCCGTACCGGGTCCAGAATGATATCTTTGGGATATCTACCTCCCTGACCCGTACCTGGTGATAACCGGACCGAAGGTCTATCTTCGAAAAGCACTTAGTCCCCCTGCAACTCATCAAATAAATCATCAATCTTGGGAAGAGGATACCTATTCTTGATGGTTACCTTATTCAGCTGCCTATAATCAATGAACATCCGCAGCGACCTGTCGCGCCCGTTTTTGACCTCGGGATCTGAACGGTATCCGCAACGTTGCTCTTTGGCGTGGTTCCCTGGATGAAGCAGTAATGCTGATTTTGAGGAGTCGCCACCTAATTAGTTAAGTGAATTCGGACACTTGGTTTATTGCAATAAAAATACTGCAATTAATCTCTATTTAATGGTCTGCGAAATTAATGAGATTCTGAATCAGGGTTCTTTATTATCCTAAAGGGATGGGGTTAGGCATCCTTTAAGATCCGCTAACTTGTGGTTATCCGTTCAAACCTAGGTTAATTATTTATTGCCTTTTTATTCTACATATTCTAAGCAGTTTTCATAATTTACAATTACAATGGAATGCAATACAAAATAATAAAGCTAAAATTGAATAAAAACTTCGGGACATCTTTTAGCCCTTTTTAGGCCTTCTGCACAAGATGATCTCCGGGTACCTGCATAAACACTTAGTAAAAGTGTTAGTAATAGAATAAATAATTTTAAAGTAATGACAAAAATTAATTAGTAAAGCCAAAAATAAATCCATCTTTTGCACAGAGGAGGCCTTTGAAATCAGACGGAGATTCCTTCATCGGCCAATATTGTTAGAAACAATAAAATAAATAAAACCTTCAGATTCACGCCAAAACAGTAATAGTTTTAAACACAGAGGGCTCAGATATATAAAAAATAAAGTGGGACATCCTAAACAAGTCATTTGCGAAAATTCGCCCGCCTTGGCATGTTGGTTATCCGGTGTAAGTGGAAGAAATCATCATTGCCCAGAAAGCTTCATTTTATTTTATTTTCCGTCTTTGCAACTGTGGAGGCCTCAAAAATCGACGGATAACTTTTCATTGGCCAACTCAAGTGTAATATCATGTTCAAAATCAGTAAACCAGTAAAAATGTCCAAAGTAAGTAGCAACATGGCCAAAAATCAGTCCGCCAAAATGGCCAGAATCAGCACCCCAAAATGGCAGAAAAAACAGTAGCCAAGTTGTCAAAATCAGTCCAAAATCCAACGGATAGTAAGAAATAATATGAAAATAGTGAAACGAACAATTAGCAACGAAATGGTCTGTAATCAATCCGGAAAATAGCCAAACCAGTAGAGGCAAGGAAAGCAGCAACAAAAATGGGGTGAGATAGTTAGCAACAGTAGTAAAAGAATAGCAAAATAGAACAATAACTCCAACGACCACAGTTCACCGGAACAGTAACGATAACAATAGCGACATAACCAATAAGAAAAATAGCAACCATTGTTAACATCGCCGGAGTTCACAAATTCCAGCCAGGCACACAAAAACGAGAAATCAGTCCCCCCACAAACTCAAAATATAGCAACAAAGGTGAAGAGCAAGCAATAGTGTATGGCACGGCGGCGTCATTACCACGGCGGCGTCATTACCACGGCGGTGTACGCCGGAGCGACGCCGACGTAATAGTGGTAGGTCAATGTGTAGGCAGTGGTGGTGTTGGTTCGCGGACAGAGTTTCGACAGGTCACGGGTTCGTGGTTGGTCGGAAATGGTGGTGTGGGTTCAGTGATGTGTTCGACGATAAGGTTCGCCGGATGGGGGTCGACGACGACGGGAGTTGAGTGTATGGTGTTTGTTGGATGAAGATGAGAGAAGGGTGAGGGTCAAGTGTGAAGTGCGGCTGGTGTTGGTTCGCGTGGGGTTCGACGATGTGGGGGTGACAGGAGAAAGGGAATGGTTAGCCGAAACTCGCAGCTCCGGCGTGAACAGTGGCGGCGACACAGGTGTGGCAGTGAAGAAGATGATGAGTTAAAATGAAAGAGGGGGTTTAAGGTGTGCGGCTGATCCCCTCTCATTTTGAAAGGGAAAATGTTTATTTTATAGGGAATTTTAGGTTAGGGTTTGAGATTTGGGGGGAACAAGATGAAAGTGTACTGGGCCTTATTTTTTGGTCCTTGGTTTGGGCCTCGATTTTGGCGGACTAGACTGATCCGGATTGTGTCTCGGACTGGACTGATTTGATAAAAATGCAAAATGGATTAATTATTTAAAAGAACTATTATTTAAAAAGATACAAAATTATCAAAATGAAAATGCCGATGCAATAATAATAAAATACAATATTTAAGAAATGTTCAATGCCTAATTAAAAGTTAAAACGGAATGTCAATTAATTATTTAAAGAGATGCAAACATTATTAAAATAAAAAGACGGTGTAATAATAATAGAAATATAATATTAACAAAATCATAATGCTTAATTTAAAATAAAAAAAATGCAATGCCATTTTGTAAAAAAAATAAACATAGAATATTATGTAAAAAATGCAAAAAATGATGATTAAAATGTGGTGTCCTAAAATGCTTAAAATTGCAAGAAATGACTAAAAGATGGGTCAAAATTGGGTGTCAACAGCTTGTCCCTCTTTGACCGAAGACGATGAAAGAGTTTTCGGACAAAGTCGTTGACTTATAGCCAATTTTGTCCCCATCGTCAGAATTAAAACAAAGATCAAGAAAATGAATGGGCGAAAAGCTAACGCAGATTGAATTTTTTTTTCCCAGTGTCGAATTATGATGACACTGAGTCATTGTGATGCCAAAATAAAAGGCAAAGCTGATGCAGATTTAAAATTTGTTCCAGTGTCGAATCATGATGACGCTGGGCTGCTGTGATGCTGCAAAATTAAAGACAATGCCGACGCAGATTCAAAATTTGTCCCAATGTCGAATTATGATTGACACTAAGTTACAGGTAATGTGGTGCTGTAAAAGACAGGGTGTTTGTTCCCTGAAATGCCTCTAGAATGTTTGTTCCCGAGGTCCAAATGCAAAAGGTGTTTGTAGATGCTGATGACGTCATTGCATGGACGTGATGCAGATGTTCGTCGTTGCATAGACGAAACATAGATGAAGCCGTTGCATAGGCTTACATGAAATGGCATCGTTGCATAGACGCGATGCAGATGTTCGTCATTGCATAGACGAAACATAGATGAAGTTGTTGCATAGGCTTACATGAGATGGCGTCGTTGCATAGACGCGATGCAGATGCTTGTCGTTGCATAGACGAAACATAGATGAAGCCGTTGCATAGGCTTACATGAGATGGCATCGTTAGCATAGACGCGATGTAGATGCTCGTCGTTACATAGGCGAAACATAGATGAAGCCGTTGCATAGGCTTACATGAGATGGCGTCGTTGCATAGACGTAATGTAGATGTTCGTCGTTGCTTAGACGAAATATAGATGAAGCCGTTGCATAGGCTTACATGAGATGACGTCATTGCATAGACGCGATGCAGATGTTCGTCGTTGCATAGATGAAACATAGATGAAGCTGTTGCATAGGCTTACATGAGATGGCGTCGTTTGCATAGACGCGATGCAGATGCTCGTCGTTGCATAGACGAAACATAGATGAAGTTGCTGCATAGGCTTACATGAGATGACGTCGTTTGCATAGACGCTATGCAGATGCTCGTCGTTGCATAGACAAAACATAGATGAAGTTATTGCATAGGCTTACATGAGATGGTGTCGTTTCATAGACGCAATGCAGATGTTCATCGTTGCATAGACGAAACATAGATGAAGTTGTTGCATAGGCTTACTGTCACGACCCGCCCCCGGGTCCGCGACTGGTGCCCTATCTGGGCACCCTGTTCAGGTATACATCAGAGAATAGCAGCGGAACATACACAACATAAACACATATGTAAACAATAACATCCCAGGCTAGCCGATAAGGCCGCCTTTCATAATATAAACATACTCAAAAGTACAACTATACAATCAGTTCTTACAGCCCAACCACAAAGGTGAATACAGACCTCTAGGAATAATAACTGTGGCGGGACAGGGCCCCGCCATACCCCTGAATGTACATAAATCTACAACACCAGGGAAAAGACTGTACCAAAAGAGACAAGCCTCCGGATAAATGGAGCTTCTGAAGTCTGATAAGTGATCCTAGGAATGAGGATCCACCACCTGCTTACCCTTTCCTGCGGCATGAACGCAGCCCCCGAGGAAGGGGGTCAGTACACAATATGTACCAAGTATGTAAAACTGGAAAATACTGTAATTACATCATAAGTCTAAATCAAAGTCGGAGACATGTATGATAGTCAAATTACAGTACACTGTGCCTTACTAACAATGAGAGTAAAATAGGGGTATACTTACAACGAAAAATAGGATTGAAATCCTACTCCTGGGACTATTTCACCCGCATAGGTCCAGTGGACCCGCGTGAGGTATTCCTCGCATGGGACTATTTCACCCGCATAAGCCCTTACGGACTCGCATGAGGTATTCCTCGCATAGGCTGGACCCGCCCGCATGGGACTATTTCACCCGCATAAGCCCTTACGGACTCGCATGAGGTATTCCTCGCATCGTGGGTAGCAAATCCACGGAAATATGCAATGCCACAATCGGGAATGACCATGACGAATAATACATCACTAGCACATCCGGCTATCACACATAACATAAGCACTACCGCTTATCATAATATATAAGCAAGTCAAGAAATCCCTTAACTTCTTACTATTCTTGTTTATATACACTCTCATTTTGGTTTACCTAAGGCACTAACATGTCTTTTATAAAAATCCGGGAATTTAACCCAAGTACTACGTACTTCTACTCTTTAAAACAAATGACTCTTTTTAATAGAAAACTTCCAAGATACTATTAATCGTAGTATCAAGTCCAAATTACATTTCAAGGTAAGTCACAACACCCTTAGAAATAAAGTTAAGTTTCTAAATCAAGTGACTCCTTTTCTTATAAAACCTTAGGCAATTGATGCCTTAAAATCGAATTGCCTTCCATAAATCAAGTCATTTATCTTTCCATAAAGTCAATATAACCAACTCCCCATAAAGTCGTTATATTCACTTTATACCTTAGTCAAATACAAATTACTATCCAAGGGACTTATACGTTTAAAACGAAACAAGTATCACATACTTTAAAACTCTTCAAGTCCCTTAACTTTAATAAAACTTTAAGACATCCTTAATATTTTCAAAGAAGTGAGTTAATCTCCTAACTCACCCGACTTGGCCTTTCATAAAGCTAGTAAAGAATGTCAAAGTCTTGTATATCTACCGTACTATATACGTGAAACTAGTCATGCTCAAAAGATAGGAAAAGTTCTACATACCTCGCCGGGTCAAACCACTTGCCAAGTACAAAGTCCCGCCCGTAGTATGTCAACCTATAATATTCACAATACGTCTATTAACGCCTTACTTCAAACGTAGAATATTATAAGTGTTAAGTTTCCAATTTCTACGGAAAATCGGACAGCACCTCCTTTGTTTTTACTAACTTTGCCACCTTTTCAAGGTTGAATACAATAACCAAACACGCCACATTTAAGGCACAATCAAAACGATAATCAATAGGGGATTACACGCCTACTAGACGTGTAAAATTCCGCCCCACAAACGATAACAATCTAATACAACTACAAGTCCAAATTCGGCCACATTGAGCTCAACAATACCAATTCTTATTCAATTTCCATTTAAATCCAAATTGGTAGCATAATATGATATCAAGTCGCATTTGGTTATAACTACCATAATCTTCAAGTCAATAACATGCGATGATTCTAACAACGATTAAATTGTAATCCAACTTAGTCATGGCTTACATTACATTTCGGATTTCCAAGGCTATAATCAATCCATACTCCTTATAAACTTCAATATAACAACTTCATGCTAGCAACATGTAAAGCTAACAACAACAATATAAATATATAATCTTGTAACACTTTAAAAGACAAGATTATACCTCAACGACTCTTAATCCAACTCCAATCCGAAGTCGCTCCTTAGTAGTTTAGAGCCTCTCCAAGACACTTCAATCCGCTTGTTGAGACCCTTAGAACAACACCAACAATTATCCTTCAAATCTCCAAACAAAACCTAGAAAGACAACTAGGTTTTCGTTTCGACTAACATGAAACTATCTTTTTCCAAGATTTTTCTATTGAGATATGTTTACAATACACTTAAGAACCTTGGTTTAAAGTGGGGAGCTAAAAGAACAAGGAACAAAGATTTTCTTCTTTTTTTCTTCAAGGGAACCCGAGAGCTTTGCTCTATGTTCTTCAATTTTTTCAAGAATTTTTCTAAGTGTTAAGCTCACTCTAGCACTACTAGTATTATATAGTGCAATGGATGGTCAAGATATAAACAAATGTGAGGCTTGGATGTAGTCTTACAAAATATCAAGACTAATTGACCATTTGACTTAGTCAAACTTCTCATGCTCACAAGTTGCAAGACTTGTCTTGCAACAAAGGTCCAATGACCTTCTTGCCCTTGCACAATTCGACCAAGGCATCACAAAAAGGGGGGTGACACGTGTCGCCCTCCCATTCGTCATAATAATACGTTTTCCGAAAATTTCATAATTCCGATAAATTTTTGGCAAGTCTCAAATATTAACACTTGTGAGTTCTTACGTACGTTCTTAAAACATGTCCTGTAATTACGGGGTGTAACATTCTTCCCCCCTTAGAAACATTCGTCCCCGAATGTTCTTTCGGAGTCAAACATATAATTAGCGACATAGTTTCCCTTCACAACCCCGACATACCTATACTGCCACACATGGCCACATAATAGCATTTAAGCAAAAGAAATACTTCAATTAAAACCTGACAAGTAAGGGAAGATGAATTACCTGAAGGTATAGGAAATAAGTGAGGATACTTCCTCAACATGTCCTCCTCCGCTTCCCAAGTCATCTCCTCCCGGTTATCATTCCTCCACAGGACTTTGACGGAAGCTACATCCTTGGTCCGCAGTCGTCTGACCTGGCGATCGAGTATCGCTATGGGACTCTCCTCATACGATAACCCCTCTGCCACTTGGACCTCACTAGTAGGGAAAACTCTCGCTGGATCACCGATACACTTCCGCAACATAGAAACATGGAAGAACGGATGTACTGCCTCTAACTCTGATGGCAGATCCAACTCGTAGGCAACCTTTCCCACTCTACGGACGACCTAGTAGGGCCCAATGTACCTTGGGCTGAGTTTCCCCTTCTTACCGAATCTCATCACACCCTTCATGGGTGATACCTTCAAGAAGACCCAATCGTCTACCTGAAACTCCAAATGCCGACGCCGATTATCCGCATAAGACTTCTGTCGACTCTGGGCTGATAGTCTCTCCTGGATAAGCTTCACCTTATCCACAGCCTGCTGTACCAAGTCTGGGCCAACTAACTGCACCTCGCCCACGTCGAACCAACCAATCGGCGACCTACATTTCCGCCCATATAAAGCCTCGTATGGCGCCATCTGAACACTGGAATGATAGCTGTTGTTTTAAGCAAACTCCACAAGAGGCAAATGATCCTCCCAGCTACCACTGAAATCAATCACGCAGGCCCGCAACATATCCTCAAGTGTCTGGATAGTACGCTCTGCTGCCGTCGATCCGAGGATGAAAAGGCATCGAGACTCACTGTGTCCTAAACCATTCGGAAAGACCTCAGGAAGTTAGCGTAAACCAGGCTCCTCTATCGGATATAATCGACAGAACACCGTGCAGCCTCACTATCTCTCGGATGTACAATCTGGCATAGTCCTCAGCCGAAAACGTCGTCCTGACTGGAAGGAAATGGGCTGATTTCGTCAGCCTGTCAACAATAACCCAAATAGAGTCGTACTTCCTCTGAGTACGAGGTAACCCTGTAACAAAGTCCATGTTGATCACCTCCCACTTCCAAGTCGGAATCTCAATAGCCTGTAATAATCCCGGGCCTCGGTGCTCGACCTTGACTGCGGCAATTAGGACACTGTGCAACAAAACCTGCCACGTCCCTCTTCAGGCCATCCCACCAATACAAACATCTGAGGTCATGGTACATCTTGGTCGACCCCGGATGAATAGAATAACGAGCACTGTGTGCCTCTCCCAGAATCTGCTGACGAAGTCCTGACACATCGGGAACACAATGACCCTCAAATCTCGGCAGCGCTATACCTCGAATAGACTCTTCTCCTCCCGAAGAGCTGCATCTCGATACCGTACCAACACTGGGTCCTCAAACTGTCGCCTCTTCACCTCATCAACGATGGAAGACTCGGCAACCTCACGAACCCGTACCCCACTATCGTCGGTATCGATCAATCGAACCCCAAGGCTCGCTAACTGGTGGATCTGGTGGACCATGTCCTGTCTCTCTGGCTGTACCTCTGACAGGCTCCCCATCGATCTACGACTCAAGGCATCAGCAACTACGTTGGCCTTCCCCGGATGGTATAGAATATCAACATCATAATCTTTCAGCAACTCTAACCACCGTCTCTGCCTCAGGTTCAGCTCCCTCTGCCTGAAGATATACTGGAGGCTCTTGTGGTCTGTATAAATATCCACATGAACCCCATACAAATAATGTCTCCAAATCTTCAAGGCATGAATAACTGCGGCCAACTCTAAGTCATGGGTAGGGTAATTCCTCTCATGCTTCCGTAACTGCCGGGAAGCATAGGCTATAACCTTGCCGTGCTGCATCAAAACACACCCTAGCCCGATACCCGAGGCATCACAATAGATCACGTACCCGTCTAACCCCTCAGGAAGAGTAAGAACTGGAGTTGTAGTCAACCTTTCCTTCAGCAACTGGAAACCCTTCTCGCAAGCCTCTGTCCACTGGAACTTGGCGCTCGAGTCGACCTAGTCAGCGGTCTTTGAAATCGAAGCAAACTGCTCCACAAACCTACGATAATATCCTGCCAGCCCTAAGAAACTGCGTACCTCGGTCGGAGTAGTAGGTCTCGGCCAAGACTTGACTGCCTCAATCTTTGCCGTATCCACCCGAACCCCATCAGCCCCAATAATATGCCCCAGGAATGCCACTGAGGCCAACCAAAACTCACACTTGGAGAACTTGGCGAACAACTGCCGGCTCCGGAGAACCCCAATCGTCTCGAGTGATCTGCGTGCTCGCTCTGTACGCGAATACACCAGGATGTCATCAATGAACACAATCACAAATGTATCCAAAAATGGCTTGAACACCCGGTTCATCAAATCCATAAATACCGCTGGAGCGTTGGTCAAACCGAAAGACATAACCCTGAACTCATAGTGCCCATCTGGGTCCCGAATGCGATCTTTGGGATATCGCCTCGAACTCGAACTCGATGATAACGGATCGCAGGTCTATCTTTGAGAAACACCTCGCACCCTGCAACTGGTCAAACAAATCATCAATCCTGGGGAGGGGGTACCTATTCTTAATGGTTACCTTATTCAGCTGCCTGTAATCAACACACATACGCAGCGTCCCATCCTTCTTCTTCACGAACAACACCGGCGCTCCCCTGGGAGATACACTGGGCTGATAAAGCCTTTCTCCGCCAAATCTTTGATTGGTCCTTGGCTCCTCAACTCGGCGGGTGCCGTCACGTATGGCGGAATGGAAATAGGTCGAGTGTCCGCAATGTGTCAATACAAAACTCAATCTCCTCTCGGGAGGATACGAGAAGATCATCCAGGAACACATCCGAAACTCCACGACCAGTGCATCGATCAAGATGTAACGACCGTTCAGGGGCGTTCGTGCCTTACCACAGGCACCCTAGTGATACAAACATCAGAGAAAATCAGCGGAACACAAAACAAGAGTCATTTAACAAGAGATAAATGAATAAGCAAAGCAACCAAAGCAGTTGCCTTGGTATATACATAAAACACGAACAGTTTAATCCTTTTACAACCACCCTTGCAGTACTCTGAGACCTTAAGATATCTGATGACTATGACGGGACGGGGCCCGCCATACCACGAATGTACAAGAACCTACAACTCGAGAACACCTACAAAGATAAGCCTCGGAGAAACGGAGCTTGAATCTGTTGGCTGTGATCTATGGCGAGAACCACGACCGATGTACCTCTACTGCGGCGTGAACGCGGCCCGAAGGAGTCGATAACAATGTACCAAGTATGTGGCTATGCAATCGTAAATGAAATCATACTAGTCTATATAAAGCGGAGACATGTATGATAACCAAACTACGATTCACAACATAAAACGATCATCACTCCGATATAACTATGGGTCTCACGCCCACAACATCAATCGAGTTCGCATTATGGCGCGTACCCGGAATCGCGCCGGTGTAGACATGTCCATGATGCAACAATAATACCAATGTCCATGGCCACATGCCGGAATTCTGCGCCGGTGTAGACATGTCCATGTGACCTCAACAACAAGACAATCCAAATGGAAGCATACGTGCGCTACGCATCGTGTCGGTATGTCCAAAGGAAAAATAAGACAACATTCCAAATGGACGCATACGTGCGCTACGCATCGTGTCGGTATGTCCAAAGGAAAAATAAGACAACATTCCAAATGGACGCATACGTGCGCTACGCGTCGTGTCGGTATGTCGAAGGGAAATCACAAGGCGATAATCAAAATGGAAACATACGTGCGCTACGCGTCGTGTCGATATATCAAAGCGATTAACCACAAGACCTTAACCAAAATGGAAGCATACGATGCGCTACGCGTATGTCAGTATGTCCAAAGCGGTTAACAACAATAATACTATCAACAGGAACGTACCCGTGGAATTTCTCCGTCACTGCCGGCACGTCCAAGTAAGTTCTCAACCAGTCAACCGACCCTCTATCGAGAGACACGGTAACACAGAAACACAACGCTTGTACAATAAAGGCTATCATCACAAGCATAGGCAAGTTTCACAACAACAAGCATAGGCAAGTTTCACACAACTCAAAGTACTTTCATTTTATGCCAAAGTCCGGGTTTTTAACCCCAAAGTACTACATACGTTAAGTTCTTTTAAAAGAGATCCATTACTTTTATAAAAGTCACCCGATACCCGTAGTATTAGAATGACCAACCCACCTTCCTTTTCAAAATCAAGTAACAACATTCTTTTCCTAAGTTCCAGTTTGCCTAGTTTCAATTACTCAAGCTTCTCATTTTCAAATGGTTTCATAGTTCCCAAACTTAATCACTTGATTCCTTTTTAGAACAATTGAGTAACATATGTCATATACGTGAGTAGTTTATTCTTGTTTATAACGATCTTATTACAATGACCGTGATCTAGAAAATGTAATATCATTTTGTCTCATCTTAGCTTCTATGCGGATGGAGGTTTCTGGTTTTAATACAACACATCATTATTCAATACATTTCCTTTATTAACGCTGCAGTGGTCTGTCGATACACATTCTGATTCCCGAAATCAGTAAAACATTATCCCTTTAAAACCAAGTACTCATTACTCACGAATGAGGTTTCACACAAACATCCACATTAAAACAAATAAGTTAAGTCTCTTATCTTATAAGATCAAGTCTCTTAACTTCTAACATCAAGAAACCATTTTCACTTACATAAGGTCGTTATAACTAACTTCCCATAAAGCTATTATAACACCCTATGTTTTAAACCAACCAAATCACTTAGCACACGTATGCGTCTACCGTACTACATAGTTCACAACAATCATGCTAGAAAAGATAGGAAGAGGTTCACATACCTCGCGACGATTTATCGACAATAAGCAAAATGCTCCAAGTACTACAACCTTGCTAGCCCTTTCCACTCCTCGAGTAGAATACGCTACTCTTAGTACTTTCACCTATAAAGGTCAAAACGTCTATTAACCCCAAAACACAAGTTTCTATCTTTCTATAGAAAATTCGTGACCACCTCCACATGGCGTAAATCTCCTCTCTATCGAGGCCGGCTACCAAGCCAACCGAGGGTTTACACGCCTACCGGACGTGTACAATTCTACAAGTCTCATCGCTGATCCTATGTAAATACGATTCGATTCGATTCTTTATTCTTCAGCTTAAGTCAAAAGACATTGCGAATACTAAGTAGTTCCATATATAGTATACTTCAACTATATATTCAACCAAACATGTAATTTCCAATTACAATAGAGGACAAGATAATTACCTCGATAAGCCCAAAATTATCCAAGTTATAATGTCGATCTGAGCAAGGTTTAGCTCACTCCGTGCGCTCAAACCACTCCAAACAACCCTTAGAAGTTCTAACCAACTTCTACTCAAAATACTTCAAACAACTATGAAGATTTCCTTAGGGTTTCGGTTTGAGACTAAAAGGACAAAAGGTAGTATTTAGGACTCTACGTAAAGAGGTATCTTTGGAATACTACAAGGTACAAGACTAAGGTATTTTGGGCATTATAACAATACTAGGGAGTATTTCTATACCACAACAAGGGTATTATACGAAAACAACTAAGCTAGGGGTACCACGGCCAAGCCTCACTCAAAGGGGGCCTCGGCCAAAGCTCCACAAGGGGAGGGCTTTGGACGATTTCAACTCACTGAGGAGAGATTTCAAGACTTGGAAAATGATTTTGGATGAAGAAAGTTCATCAACTAAGGGGTATTTATAGCAAACCCAAAGGCCAACCAATGGCGAAGATCTAGCCAAGTGCAAGGCAAGTGTAAGGCCAAGATCAAGCCAAGTGCACCTAGCCCTACTCCTTAAAACCCTCACAAATATCTACACAAATATCTAGCACCACAAGCCCCCTCATTCGGCCAAGTGCGCTTGTGTCTCCGTTGTGAGGTGACACATGTCACCCTCCGTTGGTCGAGAATGTTTCGCCTCTCGGAAAAATCCGCAAAAATACAAAAGCGACATAGCCGGAATTTTCCGCCCGCAGTTACGAAAACGTTTAGTCGAACGACTCTAGCAAGGGTGTTGTGCACAAAGGTCATTTCGGCGAGCCACCTGGCGGGGTGACACGTGTCACCCTCTATCGCCCTCAAAAAGCGTCTTTCGAAAAAATCCACAATGGCCAAAATCTCAAAACAAAGTGGGCCCACAAAAGTAAATTTCTCCGTGGGCCCACGTGACCATTTCCAAAATAAAATTCCATAATTCTCTAATATTCAGAAGTCCGAATACCAAATCTGGGAATCAATTCCCATTAACGAACCTTTTTCCTTCACAAAACCGAAAACTTTTCCGTGGAAAAATCACCTCTTTCTTCCTTTCCAATCTTTCTGCACGTATTCTCGCATGCGTGCGTCTCGCATACATACTGGAAATACGGGTATAACATTCTCCCCTCCTTAGAAACATTCGTCGAATGTTCCTTCACAAGCGGATATCGATGAAGCTCTTCTAACAAATTGCCAACGCCACGGCAGTCACGAAATAACACACGTTATCTTCCTTCCTTACTCGTCGTGCCGCTTCTCGAACACTTGAACTCTTCTAGTATACGTACCACACTTGATCATCGCCAGTTCCCAAAACCTTGGAGTCACCACCTCAAACTTGGTCATCTTACTAGCCGTAATATCCCCTAAGGCCATTACCGGCCTTCACGAACGATTCTGGTCGAACACATCCACAAACTCATACGATGGTCGTCTAAACTCGGGCCTAGCACCCTCGTGACCCTACCACCTGGCGGGACCACCCGGAATCGACCCACCCAAAACCGGGTTCTGGGTTGACCGCAAATGGTCCTAAACCCGACCGTGCCAAACTCTTGTTCCCGATTCTAACAATCTTACTAATTCACATCATGAAAGCTACCACTTCCATCTCACACTACCCACGGACTTATCACACAAATAAATCCCACGTATACTACTCACCCTAAAAAAGGTCAAACATAAAACGAATCTTTTACTCAAGACGACCTTACCTCTAAGGTCTCAGTCGTGAAATAGTCTAAGGTTCACACTTACCATGCCTCCATACGTATCCTTCCAACTAACCATGCATTCTAACTCACACATATCACAATGCTATCCGTACATAGCACACAAAAATGAGATCATCATAACAAGCATACCAAAACTCTAGAGGGTTAAGGATATACCTGAAGCTACCGCTCCACTCTAATCATAGGCACGCCTGCGGCGTATGCCGTATGAAGGTGATGAACCAGCCACAGATCCTGAAGGCTGAGTCGTAACATCCGCGCTTCCCTTGGTCGGACAGTTCCTCGCAAAATGGCCCTTCTGGCCGCATGCAAAACAAACTCCCAATCTAGCACGACACTCTCCAAAATGGAGTCTACCACAATGGTCACAACGAGGTAGGAGTGGCTTCAGCTGGTTAACACCCCTGCTCTGCCGAAAATCTGAACCCTTGGAGCCACGACTGCTCACGAAGGCGGTGGAGGACCACTGCATGCGGTGGGGGTATATAACTTCTTTCTTCTTTGAGGCGGTCGCCTCGAAAGCCACAAAGGACCTGCCGTCTGGCCTCTTCTGGCGATCCGGTCATTCCGTCGACCCCTCCGTGCCTCACATCCTAGTGCATGAGCTGCGTGCGGGCAATGTCCATGCGGTGAAGAAACACCGCACAAGACTCGACCATATAATCATCTAGCCGGTGGCGTGGCGATGCACCCTATCCTCCATATCTGAATAAGCGCGAGGGACATATCGAGCCAAAGAATCGAACTCGACATTGTACTCCACGGCGGTCGCCTCTGTCTCAGTAACAAAAATCTGTCGGCCCGTGCCCTCCTCATCTGCGGAGGCAAGAAGTGCGTGAGGAAAGCCCCCGAAAACTCATCCCATACTGCTGGAGGTGCATGCTCTCCCCGGGAAAGCTCCCATGAATCAAACCAATCGACTGCGGTATCACGCGGCCGATCACGAACAAAGGTCGCAGACTCGGTTTACGAAGCCTTGATCACCGCGTGATCATTGTAGCTGCCGGATGAACTCCTGCGGATCATCCTCGTGCCTCGACCCATAAAACTCGCGGGCTCTGACTCGGAAAGTCCGTAGCCTCAAACTATCTGCTCGGGGTGAACGGCTGGTGCTCTGGGCGAGGCTGCGCATCGGCTGTCCTCATCACGGCCTACCACGGCCAATAACTGGGCCATCTCCTTGTGACCCATCTCCCTGCTCGGTGTGGGGTGGAGGCTCGAGTCTTGTAGTCTCATCGACCACTGCCGCGGCTCTAAACTCTCTTTGGTCTTTGGCGGCGTCGCGAAACCCGCCGTCAAGCACAACCTCAGTCTTGTGCGGGCTGCGCCTCGTACTCCTCTGTATCTCACTAGCGGCACCTCGGTGCCTTGCCCTTCGGGCTCTGGTTGCCTTGCGGAGGCATAACTGTAAAAGCGAGATACGTCGGAGGGTACAACTTACAACACTCTAAGGCACGATCTCGGAATGAGAAGAATGAAACCAATCCTAAATGTCCTATAGCCTCACGATTATAGATGTGGTGCACAACACACCGATAATCAAGACTCACTGAACACGGTGCATAGACACTTTCAGGATTAACTGCTCTGATACCACTTTTGTAACTTTGTCGCGAGCCTTGCTCCGACGACCCAACAAATGGTACCGGGCTGCTTGCGATCCCTGAGGTTTGGACCTTCTCAGGACGTGCCATACGGAGAGCCACGGTTCGGGTCTGTTCCCGTGGTAGAGGCTCTGGCCTCTTTATACGCTCAGCCCCCCGAAGGAGGTCGATAACAGTACCAAGTATGTGAAAGCGTATGCAATCAGTAAATGAAATCATACTAGTCTATATAAAGCGGGAGACATGTATGATAACCAAACTACGATTCACAACATAAAGCGATCATCACTCCAATATAACTATGGGTCTCACGCCCACAACATCAATCGAGTTCGCATTATGGCGCATGCCCGGAATCGCGACGGTGTAGACATGTCCATGATGCAACAATAATACCAATGTCCCATGGCCACATGCCCCCGGAATTCTGCATCGGTGTAGACATGTCCATGTGACCTCAACAACAAGACAGCAATCCAAATGGAAGCATACCCGTGCGCTACGCATCGTGTCAGTATGTCCAAAGGGAAAAATAAGACAACATTCCAAATGGACGCCTCCCCGTGGGCTACGCCTCGTGTCAGTATGTCAAAAGGTAAAAATAAGACAACATTCCAAATGGACGCATACCCGTGCGCTACGCATCGTGTCAGTATGTCCAAAGGGAAATCACAAGCCGATAATCAAAATGGAAACATACCCGTGCGCTACGCATCGTGTCAGTATATCCAAAGCGATTAACCACAAGACCTTAACCAAAATGGAAGCATACCCGTGCGCTACGCATCGTGTCAGTATGTCCAAAGCGATTAACAACAATAATACTATCAACAGGAACGTACCCGTGGAATTTCTCCGTCACTGCCGGCACGTCCAAGTAAGTTCTCAACCAGTCAACCGACCCTCTATCGAGAGACACGGTAACACAGAAACACAACGCTTGTACAATAAAGGCTATCATCACAAGCATAGGCAAGTTTCACAACAACAAGCATAGGCAAGTTTCACACAACTCAAAGTACTTTCATTTTATGCCAAAGTCCGGGTTTTAACCCCAAAGTACTACATACGTTAAGTTCTTTTAAAGAGATTCATTACTTTTATAAAAGTCACCCGATACGTAGTATTAGAATGACCAACCCACCTTCCTTTTCAAAATCAAGTAACAACATTCTTTTCCTAAGTTCCGGTTGCCTAGTTTAAATTACTCAAGATTCTCATTTTCAAATTGTTTCATAGTTCCCAAAATTATTCACTTGATTCCTTTTTAGATCGATTGAGTAACATATGTCATATCATTGAGTAGTTTATTCTTGTTTATAACGATCTTATTACAATGACCATGATCTAGAAAATGTAATATCATTTTGTCTCATCTTAGCTTCTATGCGGATGGAGGTTTCTCTGGTTTTAATACAACACATCATTATTCAATACATTTCCTTTATTAACGCGGTGGTGCAGTCGATACACATTACGATTCCCGAAATCGGAAACATTATCCCTTTAAAACCAAGTACTCATTACTCACGAATGAGGTTTCACACAAACATCCACATTAAAACAAATAAGTTAAGTCTCTTATCTTATAAGATCAAGTCTCTTAACTTCTAACATCGAGAAACCATTTTCACTTACATAAGGTCGTTATAACTAACTTCCCATAAAGCTATTATAACACCTATGTTTTAAACCAACCAAATCACTTAGCACGTATGCGTCTACCGTACTACATAGTTCACAACAATCATGCTAGAAAAGATAGGAAGAGGTTCACATACCTCGCGACGATTTATCGACAATAAGCAAAATGCTCCAAGTACTACAACCTTGCTAGCCCTTTCCACCTCGAGTAGAATACGCTACTCTTAGTACTTTCACCTATAAAGGTCAAACGTCTATTAACCCCAAAACACAAGTTTCTATCTTTCTATAGAAAATTCGGCACCTCCCCCGCAGCGTAAATCTCCTCTCTATCGGTGGCTGCAAGCCAACCAGTGGGTTTACACGTCTACCGGGCGTGTACAATTCTACACAAGTCTCTTTGTCTGATCACCATGTAAATCTGATTCGATTCGATTCTTTATTCTTGAGCTTAAGTCAAAAGACATTGCGAATACTAAGTAGTTCCATATATAGTATACTTCAACTATATATTCAACCAAACATGTAATTTCCAATTACAATAGAGGACAAGATAATTACCTCGATAAGCCCAAAATTATCCAAGTTATAATGTCGATCCTGAGCAAGGTTTAGCTCCTCAGTGCGCTCCAAACCACTCCAAACAACCCTTAGAAGTTCTAACCAACTTCTACTCAAAATACTTCAACCAACTATGAAGATTTCCTTGGGTTTCGGTTTGAGACTAAAAGGACAAAAGGTAGTATTTAGGACTCTACGTAAAGAGGTATCTTTGGAATACTACAAGGTACAAGGCTAAGGTATTTTGGGCATTATAACAATACTAGGGAGTATTTCTATACCACAACAAAGGGTATTATACGAAAACAACTAGGCAGTGGTACCCCACGGCCAAGCCTCACTCAAAAGGGGGGGGGGGGCCTCTCGGCCAAAGCTCCACAAAGGGGGGGAGGGCTTTGGGCGCTTTCAACTCACAAAGGGGGGGGGATTTGAAGACTTGGAAAATGATTTTTGGATGAAGAAAGTTCATCAACTAAGGGGTATTTATAGCAAACCCAAAGGCCAACCAATGGCCAAGATCTAGCCAAGTGCAAGGCAAGTGTAAGGCAAGATCAAGCCAAGTGCACCCTAGCCCCTACTCCTAAACCCTCACAAATATCTACACAAATATCTAGCACCACAAGCCCCTCAATTCGGCAAGTGCGCCCACTTGTCTCCGTTGTGAGGTGACACATGTCACCCTCCGTTGGTCCGAATGTTTCGCCTCTCGGAAAAATCCGCAAAATACAAAACGACATAGCGAATTTTCCTTCGCAAGTTACGCAAAGCGTTTCGTCGAAAACGACTCTAGCAAGGGTGTTGTGCACAAAGGTCATTTCGGCCAAGCCACTGGCGGGGTGACACGTGTCACCCTCCTATGGCCCTCAAAAACGTCTTTCGAAAAAATCCACAATGGCCAAAATCTCAAAACAAAGTGGGCCCCAAAACAGTAAATTTCTCCGTGGGCCCACGTGACCATTTCCGAAAATAAAATTCCATAATTCTCTAATATTCGAAGTCCGAATACCAAATCGGGAATCCAATTCCCATTAACGAACCTTTTTCCTTCACAAAACCGGAAACTTTTCCGTGGAAAAATCACCTCTTCTTCCTTTCCAATCTTTCTGCGTGTATTCTCGCGCACGTCCTCGCATACATACTGGAAATACGGGTATAATGAAGAATTGGCACCTCACCTCTGTATCAAATACGAACCGGATGATAGATGTACCGCTTTCGCACCATCTTCCTAGCCTCGAGGTAAGAAATAAACCTACCCGCCGGCTGTGTTGCCGCTTCCACTCGATAAGCGGCTCGCCAGAAAGCTGAACCGAACCAACCTCTCCCTACAGTCAACGTTGGCATTAAAAGAAGCAAACAAGTCCATACCCATAATGACATCAAAATCGCCATCTCCGGCTCTATCAAGTCTGCAAGTCCGACGATAAATAAATCTGACAACCTCTATACACCCGCTCATTAACAGATCACCCACCGGCGTAGCTACCTCAAACGGCTCTATCAACACCGGCTCTATCCCGATTCTACCCGCAATAAGAGGGGACACATAGGACAAGGTAGAACCTGGATCTATCAAAGCATAAACATCACAGTCTGAAATCAATAGTGTACATGTGACGACGTCAGGGGAAGCCTCCTGATCCTGGCGGCTGGCTAATGAATAAATGCGGTTCTGAGGACCGCTAGAACTAGAACCACCACCTCGACCTCTACCGCGGCCTGCCTGTCCGTGAGTACCCTGCCCTCCGGGGCGCATAACCACAGAAGGAGAAGACCCAAAGAATCGATCCGTCGGTGTCTTTGTACCACCCATGCTGCCTCTAGACGGACAATCTCTCTTCAAGTGGCCCAGCTGGCCACAAGAGTAACAACCTCCTGCAGGAACACGACACTCGTCTGGGTGAGATCTACCGCATCGAGCACACCGAGGTGTGGGTGGTCTCGATCGGCGAGGATCTCTGCCTCCCTGAAACCCCGAAGTCCTGGAGCCACGACCGCTCTGAATGACCTTCGATCGGACCTCCTGCGGAAAACCGTGACGAGCACTCTGTCTTTGGTGGAAAGTGGACCTGGTCTGCTGCTGAGGCTGTCCGCCTCGAAGCGCCTGAGACCACGATGTCACAGCCTCTTGGGTGGCTGCGTCAATCTGGTCCTCCCTCTCTCTATTCTCTATCCCCTGTGCATAGGCCTGCATCCTAGCAATGTCCATACCGGGCTGAAGAGCCACCCCCAAGCATGCTGTAATCATATGACGGTCTAGCCCCATCACATATCGATGAACTCTATCCGCCATGTCAGCTACAATAGTGTGAGCATGCCTGGCCAAGGAGTCAAACTCCAGGCTGTACTCCCTAACAGTCCTCCCGTTCTGCCTCAAGGTCAAGAATCTGTCTACTCGGGCTCTCCTCATCTCAGGAGGCAAAAAGTGATCCATGAAGGCCTCTGTAAACTCCTCCCAAACAGCTGGAAGAGCATCATCACCTCTCGAAAGCAACCACGACTCAAACCAGTTCAACGCAATATCGCGTAACCGGTAAGAGGCTAGTGTAACAGACTCTGTCTCTGAAGCCCTAAGAACCTGCATGGTCCGCTGTAGCTGCCGAATGAACTCCTGTGGATCCTCATCAGACCTCGAACCATAAAACTCAGGTGGATGACATCCCAGAAAATCCCTAATCCGCAAACTGTCGGCTCTAGGGTGGGCTGCCTGCTCCTGTCGGCGCTTCCCGACTACTATACTGGTCAATAATCGAATCCGCTCCCCGTAGTCTCTATACTCGGCACCAGCTGCGAATCGAGGCTCGTGCAGAACCTCGAGCTCGCGCTCTCGGCCTCTAACATCTGCCGGCGTGGCTGAACTCGCCGACCCGCCTACTACCTCAGGCATAGTCCGTGCTCGAGCAGTGTAACCCTCGAGTACCGCTAGCGCTCCTGCTTTGCGCCTTGCCCTTCGGGCGCCGAGTGGAGGCATATGCATTTCATAAGACTAGGTCGGAGAGGATTCAACCTAATAAGACAATCTCTTGCACGATCTCGGGGAGAAGAATGGAAACCAATCCTAAATGTCCTGCAGCCTCACGATTATAGATGTGGTGCACAACACACGATAATCAAGACTTACTGACACGGTGCGTAGACACTTTCCGAGGACTAATCGCTCGATACCACTTTTGTCACGACCGCCCGGTCGCGGCCAGTGCCCTATCTGGGCACCCTGTTCAGGTATACATCAGAGAATAGCAGCGGAACATACACAACATAAACACATATGTAAACAATAACATCCCAGGCTAGCCGATAAAGGCGCTTTCATAATATAAACATACTCAAAAGTACAACTATACAATCAGTTCTTACAGCCCAACCACAAAGGTGAATACAGACCTCTAGGAATAATAACTGTGGCGGGACAGGGCCCCGCCATACCCCTGAATGTACATAAATCTACAACACCAGGGAAAAGACTGTACCAAAAGAGACAAGCCTCCGGATAAATGGAGCTTCTGAAGTCTGATAAGTGATCCTAGGAATGAGGATCCACCACCTTACCACTTTCCCGCAGGCATGACGCGGCCAGGAAGGGGTCGATACAATATGTACCAAGTATGTAAAGCGGAAAATGCGTAATTACATCATAAGTCTAAATCAAAGCCGGAGACATGTATGATAGTCAAATTACAGTACACTGTGCCTTACTAACAATGAGAGTAAAATAGGGGTATACTTACAACGAAAAATAGGATTGAAATCCTACTCCTGGGACTATTTCACCCGCATAGGTCCAGTGGACCCGCGTGAGGTATTCCTCGCATGGGACTATTTCACCGGCATAAGCCCTTACGAACTCGCGTGAGGTATTCCTCGCATAATTTGGACCCGCCCGCGTGGGACTATTTCACCGCATAAGCCCTTACGGACTCGCGTGAGGTATTCCTCGCATCGTGGGTAGCAAATCCACGGAAATATGCAATGCCACAATCCTGGAATGACCCATGACGAATAATACATCACTAGCACAAATCCGGCTATCACATAACATAAACACTACGCTTATCATACAATATATAAGCAAGTCAAGAAATCCCTTAACCTTACTATTCTTGTTTATATACACTCTCATTTTGGTTTACCTAAGGCACTAACATGTCTTTTATAAAAATCAGAATTTAACCCAAGTACTACGTCTTCTACTCTTTAAAACAAATGACTCTTTTAATAGAAAACTTCCAAGATACTATTAATCGTAGTATCAAGTCCAAATTACATTTCAAGGTAAGTCACAACACCCTTAGAAATAAAGTTAAGTTTCTAAATCAAGTGACTCCTTTTCTTATAAAACCTTAGGCAATTGATGCCTTAAAATCAATTGCCTTCCATAAATCAAGTCATTTATCTTTCCATAAAGTCAATATAACCAACTCACCATAAAGTCGTTATATTCACTTTATACCTTAGTCAAATACAAATTCCTATCCAAGGGACTTATACGTTTAAAACGAAACAAGTATCACATACTTTAAAACTCTTCAAGTCCCTTAACTTTAATAAAACTTTAAGACATCCTTAATATTTTCAAAGAAGTGAGTTAATCTCCTAACTCACCCGACTTGGCCTTTCATAAAGCTAGTAAAGAATGTCAAAGTCTTGTATATCTACCGTACTATATACGTGAAACTAGTCATGCTCAAAAGATAGGAAAAGTTCTACATACCTCGCCGGGTCAAACCACTTGCCAAGTACAAAGTCCCGCCCGTAGTATGTCAACCTATAATATTCACAATACGTCTATTAACGCCTTACTTCAAACGTAGAATATTATAAGTGTTAAGTTTCCAATTTCTACGGAAAATCGGACAGCACCTCCTTTGTTTTTACTAACTTTGCCACCTTTTTCAAGGTTGAATACAATAACCAAACACGCCACATTTAAGGCACAATCAAAGCAATAATCAATAGGGGATTACACGCCTACTAGACGTGTAAAATTCCGCCCCACAAACGATAACAATCTAATACAACTACAAGTCCAAATTCGGCCACATTGAATTCAACAATACCAATTCTTATTCAATTTCCATTTAAATCCAAATTGGTAGCATAATATGATATCAAGTCGCATTTGGTTATAACTACCATAATCTTCAAGTCAATAACATGCGATGATTCTAACAACGATTAAATTGTAATCCAACTTAGTCATGGCTTACATTACATTTCGGATTTCCAAGGCTATAATCAATCCATACTCCTTATAAACTTCAATATAACAACTTCATGCTAGCAACATGTAAAGCTAACAACAACAATATAAATATATAATCTTGTAACACTTTAAAAGACAAGATTATACCTCAACGACTCTTAATCCAACTCCAATCCGAAGTCGCTCCTTAGTAGTTTAGAGTCTCTCCAAGACACTTCAATCCGCTTGTTGAGACCCTTAGAACAACACCAACAATTATCATTCAAATCTCCAAACAAAACCTAGAAAGACAACTAGGTTTTCGTTTTGCGACTAACCCGCAAACTATCTTTTTCCAAGATTTTTCTATTGAGATATGTTTACAATACACTTAAGAACCTTGGTTTAAAGTGGGGAGCTAAAAGAACAAGGAACAAAGATTTTCTTTTTTTTCTTCAAGGGAACCCGAGAGCTTTGCTCTATGTTCTTCAATTTTTTCAAGAATTTTTCTAAGTGTTAAGCTCACTCTAGCACTACTAGTATTATATAGTGCAATGGATGGTCAAGATATAAACAAATGTGAGGCTTGGATGTAGTCTTACAAAATATCAATACTAATTGACCATTTGACTTAGTCAAACTTCTCATGCTCACAAGTTGCAAGACTTGTCTTGCAACAAAGGTCCAATGACCTTCTTGCCCTTGCACAATTCGACCAAGGCATCACAAAAAGGGGGTGACACGTGTCGCCCTCCCATTCGTCATAATAATACGTTTTCCGAAAATTTCATAATTCCGATAAATTTTTGGCAAGTCTCAAATCTTAACACTTGTGAGTTCTTACGTACGTTCTTAAAACATGTCCTGTAATTACGGGGTGTAACACTTACATGAGATGACGTCGTTGCATAGACGCGATGCAGATGCTCGTCGTTGCATAGACTAAACATAGATGAAGTCGTTGCATAGGCTTACATGAGATGACGTCGTTGCATAGACGCGATGCAGATGTTCGTCGTTGCATAGATGAAACATAGATGAAGTCGTTGCATAGGCTTACATGAAATGACATCGTTGCATAGACGTGATGCGGATGCTCTTCGTTGCATAGAAGAAATATAGATGAAGCCGTTGCATGGGCTTAAAATGAAATGGTGTCGTTTTATGGACGTACCTGCTTTGTGACTCGCCTGGGTTGAGATAACGTCATTGCATAGACGTTGTGCGTTTGTAACCCGCATGTGCTTATTATTGTCCTCCCGCCTTTGCTGATACGAAGATCCTGCTTCAAAGAAAACTTGTGAGTTTTAGGAAGGAGTGGTTGATTCGCGTCGACTTTGTAGCTTTGGCTCTTGACGCTTGCATGCTCAGACTTAAGCAAAAGGTTAGTGCATAATTGTTAAGACAAAAATGATAACGCATGAATTTATAAGCAATGTAATTGTATGAGTTGAAATATTATCCTGTAAAACGTGATGGCGGTTGTATTGATGTGATGCTGCAAATGCTGAGATTTCGTCCTTACATGGACGTGTTGAATGTTGTGAATGCTTACTGAATGTTGCGAGTGCTGACGCAGTCTCTGTGCGAACTTGCTGGATGCTGCGAATGCTTGTTGAATGTTCTGCGCGGGCTTGCTGGATGTTGTGAATGCTTGTTGAATGTTGTGATTGATGATGTAGTCTCTGCACGGACTTGCTGGATGCTGCAAATTCTTGCTGAATGTTGCGATTGTTGATGTAGTCTCTGCACGGACTTGCTGGATGCTGCTATTGCTGATGTAGTCTCTGCACGGACTTGCTAGATGATGCGAATGTTTGCTGAATGTTGTTGATGCTGATGTAGTTTCTGCACGGACTTGCTGGATGCTGCGAATGCTTGTTGAATGCTAGTCTCTGCACAGACTTAACTCTGGCGGAAATTGCTCATATCTCTTTTCGAAATAATCAAACGCATTATGTCGCACGCGAGCCAATGGGAAGATTTCTAATGGTGTGACCGAAGCCGACTTAGGCCGCCTACGTATCCTCATGAGGGAATCAGGTCATGACGTAATTCGTGATACAAAAAATGATTATACAATTTTCAAAAAATGAGACTGAAGCCAATGTGGCCGCCTACGTATCCCGCTGAGGGAATCAGGTCAAGACATAGTTCGTGATGCAAAAAATGAGAATTTTTATATATGTATTTTTTTTTAAAAGTGGAAAGACAGCATCACGTTCTGACTTCAGTTGATACCAACAATTATTATTGTGCTTAGAAATTCCGTTATTTACTTTCAGTCTAATCGAGACTGACTCCTGGGTAATTTCTATAGTTTCAAATGGTACCTCAGACACCTAAGTATCGACACACTTGCTTGCAGCCAAAGTTTCGAACTACACATAATCTCACGTTTCAAATGCCCTCACTGAAAGAAAGTCCCATTTCTCACATATATTCCAGTATTTTGAATTTTGGGACGTTTAGAGAAGTACGCTCACACTCAAAAGGATGTTCAATGCATGCAATTGTGATACCATAGGCTTGGCCGTCATGTAAGTATCCAATAATGTGAGAACCCTCAGTATAAGATCATGTAGGGCTTGTCATGGGCTTTTAATGTAGGTTTGTGGGAAGGGATGAATATCATTTGGGTAAAAAGTGACTAATCCTCCCTCGAGCGTTGGACTACGTCCGTGCTTGATATTGTGTGCTTTAATGCTGACCCGCTTTCTTTTTGTCCCAGTTTTTCTGTATTGACTTCTTTTGAATCTTTCGTTTGGAGCCCGCTCTTTCCAAAGTTATTCTCTCATTTTTATTCATTTTTTTTAATGTCGGGGATTTTGATTTTTTCTTTTTGTGAAGTCGTCCTTTGTGTTTTTCTTTTCCCTTTTGGGACTTTGACAACTTTTGTCTTTGCAAACTTCGACGCGGAATTTTATCAGCCACTTGCACATTTCTAAAGCGCTCAAGGAGGTCGGACCAAGAGAGGGATAGTGCGTACGCACTCAGAAAGGGTATAGGTGTAATATGCGGTTGTCAAAAGAATAGGCTTTAGGCTCAAAAGGGGTGTACTATGGATAATGTTATTTGGTAGGCTGAAAAGGCTCAAACGGGTCAAAGAAAGCCTACGATCATTTCCTACACTGAGTGTTACTCAGGATTTCGCCTCAACAAACATTCAGGCCAAGTTCTAGATCACAATGCAATGCAATTGAACTTATTCTAAAACTCACTACACAATGCACATGAAACGATGAAGTTGGTTTCGTTCTTATCCTAAAAGCATGCAAGAATGTCATTACAGGTGTGCGTGAGAGATACCAAAAGAATCTATGGTTTACCACGAAGTCAACCCATATTGATTATTACTCGTTTTTTCCTATGCACACTCCTAACTATGTTGGTATCAGCCAAATCAAACAATGATACTTAAAAGAGCTTTCTTTTTGTATATATATATATATATATTTAGATATTTTATGCTTTTTGAATAAAATATTTTTGTATTTTTGAATAAATGGTACCGAACCCGAATAGGGCTGCCTACGTATCTCATCTTTGATGAGAATCAGATGTGCGTAGTTCGTTCAGATATGTTATAAAACGTATGCTTTAAAAATAATTCATTCATGAAAGAAATGCAAAAGTAAAAGTTGTGCAAGACAAATGATTGTTCAATATAAGACTAATGCAAAGTAAAAGGAATGTAATGAAAAAAATGAATGGCTGTGATAGAATGAATGAAATGCATGAATGAATGTATGTAATAGAATGATTGAAATGCAATAATGAATGTCCGTGATTGGATAAATGCAATGAATGGGTGAACCAAATATGTCCCCCTCTTTTTTTCTTTTCTTTTTTTATGTGGTGGTGTCGAACCCAAGATGAGTTGCCTATGTATCACACCGTATGGTGAGAATCAGACACGCGTAGTTCGGGATGATTATGTTGTAAAATGCATGATAAAGAATTATGTAATCGACACTAGACATATCAATTGAATTTGCAAATATGTATAAAGATACAAAATATAGGACCCAGAGCGATGCTTCGTTAAATCTGGCATAAGCTGACTTTTTTCTGTCAACATAACTCCAGCTCATTCTTGTGATGATTGATTTTTTTTCTTTTTTTTTTCTTTCTTTTTTTTTATTTTCTTCCGGCCGCCCTCGACTATTTGCGAGGACGGTCTTCCTGCAAAAAATATGACAAATGGGTGAGAGTAGACAAGTCACAAAAATAATAAAAAGTAAGGGCATGGCAATATAGTCAAAGACTCCCCTGCTTGGTTCGACCGGACTGGTGGTTGATGCTTCACAAAGTCCAAATCGCACTGTTCAAGAGCGATTTACGCAGTAGAAGTCCTGATTGCAATGAGAGAGCAAAAAGTGCAAAAATGCAAATGCTCGAGCCCGGAGTTACAAAAAGGGTAATTATTGCATTAAATAATATGTACAGAATTGCTAGCGACAACAATAGTAAATAAAAGCATGCAAATCAAGCGCGTGCCCTAATATGCATGGAACCTCTCTTATGCCAGAGGTCGGCCTAAACGCCAGATATGCGAGATTGGGATAAATTGACCAAAGTTGCTAAACATTAATGTTTTTGTTGGAAATGACGACCAAATGACGGTGCACTTTTTCTAATTTCGCCGTGTCATGATCAGGCTTGGATCTGTCTATCATCATCACGATACACATAGTATGCTAATGGGTCGTTGGGTTGTGAAACCCGTCGACAAGTTTGGTGGATTTCTAATTGTGGCGTTAATACCAAGGATTAACCCACCTAAGGTTTATGCATGCATGACTTAATATAAAAGGGTGGTATAGCTCTATCTTAAGCTTTCTAAGATTTGGCTTACTAGACGCAAGGTTCCCGAGTGGACAACTCGAGTGAGAAGGCTACGCGTCCACCGGATGGTCCGGGCACTCCACGTATAATACCAACTCTCATAGATTTGGGTTTTTAAGAAAGAATTTGCTGATGCACCAAGCGCACCTCGCGTGTAGTGTGTGATTGTGTGATTTTTCCAGAATGGAAGAAATATGAGCGGAATGCCAATTTAGAAAAGCAGTAAAAGAGAATAGCAATTAAAGCAGTTATTTACAAAAAAAAATGAAAAACAAACAATATAAAGCATTTGCAAAAATAAAAGAAAAATAAAGCGCGATATTTAATTAACCTGGATTTGCTATGGTCAAGAACCTGATTTACCCAGCAGAGTTGCCATGCTGTCGCGCCCGTTTTTAACCTCGAGATCTGAACGGTATCTGCAACGTTGTTCTTTGACGTGGTTCCCTGGATGGAGCAATAATGTTGATTTTGAGGAGTCGCCACCTAATTAATTAAGTGAATTAGGACACTTGATTTATTGCAATAAAAATACTGCAATTAATCTCTATTTAATGGTCTGCGAAATTAATGATATTCTTGATCAGGGTTCTTTATTATCCTATGGAAGGGATGAGGCATCCTTTAAGATCTGTTAACTTGCGGTTATCCGTTCAAACCTAGGTTAATTATTTTTGCCTTTTTATTCTACATATTCCAAGCAGTTTTCATAATTTACAATTACAATGGAATGCAATACAAAATAATAAAGCTAAAATCAAATAAAAACTCTGGGACATCTTTTAGCCCTTTTTAGGCCTTCTGCACAAGATGATCTTCGGGTACCTGCATAAACACTTAGTAAAAGCGTTAGTAATAGAGTAAATAATTTTAAAGTAATAGCAAGAATTAATATGTAAAGCCAAGAGTAAATCCGTCTTTTGTACGGGGAGGCCTTGGAAATCAGACGGAGATTCCTTCATCAGCCAATATTGCTAGAAATAATAAAATAAATAAAACCTTCAGATCCGCGCCAAAATGGTAATAGTTTTAAACACGGAGGGCTCAGATATATAAAAAAATAAAGTGGGACATCCTAAACAAGTCCGGCTGAGAAAATTCGCCCCGCCAGCGCATGTTGGTTATCCGGTGTAAGCGGAAGAAATCATCATTGCCCAGAAAACTTCATTTTGTTTTATTTTCCGTCTTTGCAACTGTGAAGGCCTAAAAAATCGACGGATAACTTTTTCATTGGTCACCTCAAGTGTAATATCATGTTCATAATCAGTAAACCAGTAAAAATGTCCAAAGTAAGTAGCAACATGGCCGAAAATTAGTCCGCCAAAATGGCCAGAATCAACACCCAAAATGGCCGAAAAAGCAGTAGCCAAGTTGTCAAAATCAGTCCAAAATCCAGCGGATAGTAAGCAATAATATGAAAACAGTGAAACGAACAACTTAGCAACGAAATGGTCCGTAATCAATCCGGAAAATAGCCAAACCAGTAGAGGCAAGAAAAGCAGCAACAAAAATGGGGTGAGATAGTTAGCAACAGTAGTAAAAGAATAGCAAAATATAACAATAACTCCAACGACCACAGTTCACCGGAACAATAACGATAACAGTAGCGACATAACCAATAAGAAAAATAGCAACCATTGTTAAAATCGCTGGAGTTCACAAACTCCAGCCAGGCACACAAAAACGAGAAATCAGTCCCCCCACAAACTCAAAATATAGCAACAAAGGTGAAGAGCAAGCAATAGTGTATGGCACGGCGGCGTCATTACCATGACGGTGAACGCCGGAGCGACGCCGCCTTAACAGTTGTAGGTCGATGTGTAGGCAGTGGTGGTGTTGGTTCGCGGACAGAGGTTCGACAGGTCACGGGTTCGTGGTTGGTCGAAAATGGTGGCGTGGGTTCAGTGATGTGTTCGATTATGAGGGTTCGCCGGATGGGGGTCGACAACGACGGGAGTTGAGGGTATGGGGTTTGTTGGATAAAGATGAGAGAATGGTGAGGGTCAAGTGTGAAGTACGGCTGGTGTTGGTTCGTGTGGGGTTCGATGGTGTGGGGATGACAGGAGAAAGGAAATGGTTAGACGGAACTCGCAGCTCCGGCGTGAACAGTGGCGGCGACACAGGTGTGGCAGTGGAGAAGATGATGAGTTAAAATGAAAGGGGGGTTTAAGGTGTGCGGCTGATCCCCTCTCATTTTGAAAGGGAAAGTGTTTATTTTATAGGGAAATTTATGTTAGGGTTTGAGTTTTGGGGGGAACAAGATGAAAGTGTATTGGGCCTTATTTTCTGGGCCTTGGTTTGGGCCTCGATTTTGGAGGACTAGACTGATCCGGATTGTGTCTCGGACTGGACTGGTTTGATAAAAATGCAAAACAGATTAATTATTTAAAAGATACAAAATTATCAAAATGAAAATGCCGATGCAATAATAATAAAATACAATACTTAAGAAATGTTCAATGCCTAATTAAAAGTTAAAACGAGATGCCAATTAATTATTTAAAGAGATGCAAACATTATTAAAATAAAACGATGGTGTAATAATAATAGAAACATAATATTAACAAAGCCATAATGCTTAATTTAAAATAAAAAAAATGCAATGCCATTTTGTAAAAAAATTAAACATAGAATATTATGTAAAAAATGCAAAAAATGATGATTAAAATGCGGTGTCCTAAAATGCTTAAAATTTCAAGAAATGACTAAAAGATGGGTCAAAATTGGGTGTCAACACGGCCCATCCTTCTTCTTCACAAATAATACCGGTGCTCCCCAATGAGATGTACTAGGCTTAATAAAGCTTTTTTTGAGAAAGTCTCTCAGCTGCTCTTTCAACTCCTTCAACTCTGCAGGTGCCATTCTATAGGGAGGAATATATATAGGCTGGGTATCTGGCAGTATATCAATACTGAACTCTATCTCCCGCTCTGGAGGAAGACCTGGAAGCTCATCTGGAAATACATCCGGGAACTCACTAATTACCGGAATTGACTGAAAAGCCGGTACCTCAGCTTCCGTATCATACACCCGAACCAAGTGATAAATATAACCCTTTCGAACCATCTTCCGTGCCTTGAGGTATGAAATAAACTTACCCCTCGGCGACGATGTAGTCCCATTCCACTCTATAATTGGCTCGCCTGGAAACTGGAATCGAACCAACTTCTCTCTACAATCAACGTTAGCATAACAAGAAGCTAACCAATCCATTCCCATAATCACATCAAAGTCAGTCATCTCTAACTCAATCAAATCCCCTATGGTCAGACGACTACAAATAACCACCGAACAATTTTTATACACACGCCTAGCCATGACTGAATCTCCTACCGGCGTAGCTACCTCAAAAGGTTCAATTGTCATGACCCGACCCCGGGCCGCGACTAGTGCCCTACCTGGGCACCCTTCTAATCATACAACATAATAAACTGCGGAAGATAAATAACACACTTTTTTTTTTAAAACTAAGGCCAGGCCGATAAGGCTGCCATAACATAAAAATTACCCGAAAGGGTCTACACTGTTTAACAATGTCAAACAACTCTAGCCAGTCCAGCCCACAGATGAATACATACCTCTAAGATTTGAACAAATACTATGACGGGACAAGGCCCCACCGTACCCCTGAATATACATAGCCATGACAACTCCGGAACATTGGAGCCATCTCAAAATGCTGAATCAGAATCCTAAGCTCGCGGATCCACAACTGTGTACCTAAACCTGCGGACATGAACGCGGCCCAGAAGAAGTCGATCACAACAGTGCGAATATGGAACAGAAAATAAGGTACAGTAAACAAATCATAACTGTACAAAAGAATGACAGGGGCAAGTATAAAAAGGGTACATACCAGATCCTACCGTGTCATTACCATCTCGTGAACCTAATCGTACCTTATTATCTTTTCCCATTTCAATAAAAGTTATAGTCACTTTCTTACGTACATACTTAGGAAAAATCGTCAAGTTCATTACCGTATAACTTACTTATCTTTCATAACATAATCTGGCCCTTTATAGAGGGGCGCATATACTACCCGACCCAATCTGGGACGCGATCAAATCACACAAATATCAAAGCGTTCCCGTGGAATCCCCCATCACTGCCGACAGGCATACGTGTAACATATAACCATGTGACGCGCCCGTGGCATCCTACCTCACTGCCGGCGTACACATACACAATACATATATATATCTCCTGCCCGTGGCATCCTACATCACTGCCGACAACCGTAGGTGTAACATATAACCATGTGACGCGCCCGTGGCATCCTACCTCACTGTCGGCGTACACATATACAACACATATATAAATATATATATATATATATATATATATATATATATATAACGTACGCATGCCCTAATCCTCATCGTATAAACATGGCCATAACGTGCCCTCGGCATCCCTCATCGTAGGTGCAGGTCTTCATGGGGAGCTAGCCCATGGAGTAATAATATAACATGCCCCCGGAATCCCTCATCATGGGTACATGTCTTCATGGGGAGCTAGCCCATGGAGTAATAATTGTACATAGCATGGTCGCATGCCCCGGAATCCCTCATCGTATAAGTATGGCCATGGGTAATAAAACAAATCCGGGAATCTAACCCGCCTCCTGGTCACATGCCCCGGAATCCCACATCGTATAAGCATGTCCAAGGATCAATCATAATGGAAGAATACGTGGAATCCCACATCACCGCTTGATGCGTCCAAGTAAACTTACAACAAGACAGCCGGCCCTCCAACTGAGAGTCACGACAACGTAAACATATAATACTTGCACTCAAAGCTATCACAAGCAAACGTAGGCAAGTTCATTAAACCATTAGACTTCCATTTTTATAAACTCATGACACTTTCGTTTCACACATAAAAATCCGGGAATTTAACCCAAGTACTACGTACTTCCATTCTTTTCAAAAGACTTCTTTTCATATAAACTCAAGGCTTGTTTACATTTTACCTAAGCCACTACAATTTTAGAAATACATTTTTCGGCTTCTAAATCAAGTGACTTCATTCCTTAAAACTTAAGCAATTGATGCTTTTAAATCCATTTGCCTTTCTTTATTTAAAAACATTTATCATTGCATAGAGTAAACCACTCTTTTAACTTTCCATAAAGCTATTATAACCCACTTCCCATAAAGTCATTATACTAAATTTATACCTTAGGCAAATACATTCTTTTTATAACCAAGAGACTTATACTTTGGAAAACCAAGTATCGTATACTTTCAAAATACTTCAAGTCTCTTATCTTTTAGAATCAAGTTTCGTATCTTGAAAAATAAAGTCTCTTAACCTTTATAGAATTCATAGTCTTAACACTTCATAACGTAGACTCTTTAAATTAAGCAACATATGTCTTATATGTGTGAATAGGTTATACTTGTTTATAATGATCTCATTAAAGCAGCCATGATCTAGAAAATTGTTACACCCCGTATTTCCAGAGTATGTATGTGAGGACGTACGTACAATTTTGTAAGCTCGAACCATTGTTAAGGACGAAATTGTGCACATCTACGAAAAAGATTTGTTTTTCCTACGGAAAATTTTCCGAACCTTGTAAAGGAATTTTACGTTTTCAAGAAAATATTTATTTTGGATTTTTCCGAGAGATGAAATATTTTGGACCAATAGGAGGGCGACATGTGTCACCCTTAGGTGGCAAAGTTGGACGGTTTTGGTTGGTCATTCTTGGCACGTTTTTTGTGAGAAAAAGGCCTTAAACATTGGTCAAGGTTAGGTAGGATATTTTGTGATATTTGTGGAGTAGATGGATAAGGTACACATGTGCAAATCTACACCCTCCACTTGCCTTAATCTTGGCCCTTGGTAGTCCTATAAATACCCCCCCCTTAGTGCAAGAATTCTTCATCCACAAATCATTTTCCAAGTCTAAAAACTCCCCCCCCCTTTTGGAGAAGCTCTCGTCCAACACCATCTCCCCCCCCCCCCTCCTCTAGAGAGCTCTAGCCGAAACACCCCCCCCACCCTTTTGGTAGAGAAATCTCTCCAAAGTATTGTTACTATTCCCAAATACCTTAGTCAATCCCTTGTAGTATTTCCAAAGTTACCTCTATACTTAGAGCCCGGAAAATACTACTATATTTCTTTTAGTCACCAAACGAAACCCTAGGGAAATCTTCATAGTTGGTTGAAGTAGTAAGTAGAAGTTGTATAGAACTTCTAAGGGTTTCTTGGATCGAATTGGAGCGTACAAAATAGGAGCTAAGCCTTGCTCAGGATCGACTTTAATCTTGGATAATTTTGGACTTATCGAGGTAAATATCTTTGTCCTTCTATTGTAATTGGAAATTACATATAGTAGTTTAGAATTGAGTATAATATATAGAAGGATGGTATATAAGAAGAGAATTGAACTGTACTTACATTGGGCTGTATTCTGATGAGACTTGTGTAGCTTTACGGGTAGGGAAGTGCTGCCCAAATTTCCGTAGAAATAAGAACCTTCTGCTTAGAATATTCTACAGAGTAGTCTAGACGTTGATAGACGTATTTGACTATTATAGGTTGATACTCTGCGCGCGACATATTCGACTTGGCAGGTGGATTTCGCCGAGGAGGTATGTGATTCTTCCTATCCTCTTGAGCATGATATTTTAAAATATATATAGTACGGTAGACGTACGTGTGTTAACTAAACGTGGTTTTACTTCGATGTCTTTTGACTTGAGTGTTAAATAATAAGAATCTTGAAGTATTTCAAAAGAAGTATGAATCATTTTTGAAAGAAGAGTAATACTTGGTTTTAAAAGCTTAAGAGTTATACTAGCTTTATGGGAAGTTAGGTATAATGACTTAAGGGAAATAAAAGGAACGGTTTACTTAATTGTTTATGGAAGCCTTGTATTGATTTCGGAAATGAGGATAAGTATCGAACAAACCACTGCAGCGCTAATAAAGGAAAATGTATTGACTAATTAAGTATTATTAAAACCAGTAAAAACCTCCATCTGCATAGAAGCTAAGATAAGACAAAATTGTATTACATTTCCTAGATCATGGCTGCTTTAATAAGATCCTTAATAAACAAGTTTTGATTTTCTTAAAATTTCAAAGTAAGGACTTGATTTATAAAAGACAATGACTTAAAAATTTGAAGTGTTTTCGTTTAAAAAGGAAGGCATGCTTTTGTCTTAAGTTGGTTCAAAAAGAAGGTAGGGAAATTGTTTTGGTTTACTTAAAAAGATAGTCACTCTATTTTGATACTACGGGTATCGTGTGACTCTTGTGAAAGAAACGGATCTTGTTTAAAGAGTTAATGTATGAAGTACTTTGGGGATAAAAACCCGAACTTGTTGACATAAAATAGAAAGTACCTTGTGTGAATAACTTGACTATGTTGGTTTGTGATAGCATTGTAATACTTTCTTGTTGGTTTGATAAGTAAACATGTTAGGATGCTACGTGTGTTAGTGTCTTGTGATGTTTGTGTAAAGGGGTTTCCCTTGATTGTGCTTATGTTGTTTAACGATAAGCCGTTATGTTAGTATTGTACCACTCACCTCTTGACATGATATACCGGGGGTTAAGCTGCCCCCCGATGCGAGGGATGCCTCATGCGGGTCGGGGACCTATGCGAGCTACGAGTTCCGGTTAGTGTGCGGGAATTACCTCATGCGGTCTATGTGGCCATGCGGACTACGAGTCCGTGAGGATGTCGCGGGTTAGCTGCCCGATGCGAGAATACCTCATGCGGGCCTACGTGTGGCCTATCACGGAGTCGCGGTAAGTTCCAGATTAGACGCGCATTGATACCGAGGCGAGTGGCGGCTTCGATCATGTGGCGGTCTAGAAAGACCTCGTGATACGCTTTGATAGCATTGTTGGTACGGTGGGTTCTAGTAGTCGGCTATGCCTTCATACTTACCGTCACGGTTTTATTATGACACGTGGGACACGGTGTTCATGTGTATTCCTTGGGTGTTTTTATATCATGATTCGGCGGTGAGGAAGAATTCCACGGGAATGATTGATATTTTGGGCATGAGACCCATAGTTATATTTGAGTGATGACTTTAAGGGCGTGAGTCCCTGACTTGACATGACTGCTTACATATGGTGTATCGTACATTGGTTATCATATATGTCTTACATTTTATATAGACTATTATGATTTCATTTGATATTTTGATTTCACATACTTGGTACTGTTGTCGACCTCGCCCGGGTGCGTTCATCTGCAGTGAGGTACACCAGTTGTTGATCCTCGCTCATAGGGTCACAGTTCAGCGTTTTGGGAAGCTCCGTGTCTCCGGAGGCTTATCTTTGGTATAGTCCCCTGTCGTTGTAGGTACTTACATTCAGGGGTATGGCGGGGCCCTGTCCCGCCATTGTTGTTATAACATTCATAGAGGTCTGTAGTACTGTTGTGGGCAGGGTTTGTAAAAGGGATGTAATTGTTCAAGTTTATGTATATATATGCCGAAAGGCAACTTTTCTCAGAAAAACTGTTTCTCACTTCATATTGTTTTATGTCTTGTTTTATTTTACGCTGGTTACTCTGATGTATGTCTACTTGGGTGCCCGGGTAAGGCACGATGTGAGCCGGTTCGGTCGTGACAAAAGTGGTATCGAGCGCTTAATCCTCGGAAAGTGTCTACAGCACCGTATCTAGTAAGTCTTGATTATCGGTGTGTTGTGCACTACACCAATAATCGTGAGGCTATAGGATATTTAGGATTGGTTTCCATTCTTCTCACTCGAGATCGTGCCTTAGAGCCGTGTTATAAGTTGGACCCTCTAACGTATTTCTTTCCCTTACCGCTATGCCTCACGCAAGGCAACCCCGGGACGAGAAGGCAAGCGGCGGAGGCGAGTAGAGCACGAGAGGGTTACGAGGCACAGCCCAATCATCACCGAGGTGGTGCTTCATTCGGGAGTTCATGACGTCGCCAGCCCAATGGTCTAGCACGGCAGCGATTCCTCTGCGGCCATGATATTTGAACATTCACTCACGACCCGATGGCGAAAGTATGGATTGCAAAGAGACGACCATTTTACTAGCTAGTGATTTAGCAACCAGAGAGTATATTATGTACCGATTTATCACGGGTCTGGATGACTATCTAAGAGAGGTTGTGCAAGAGTAGCTCTTGATCGAGCATGAGCATGGCTGCGTGCGTGCTTATGCGCAGCCGAAAGCGTAGGGATCGGACGGGTTAACCAAGATCGTGAAGGGCGAACAGCGAGGTCCTTTGGTAACTTTCGAGGCGGACCTTCAAAGAATGATCGTTATGCGCCTCCGCCCGATGCAGTGGTCCTCCGCACCGGGATGATCGGTATCAGGAGTTGGTCGAGCTCCAAGGCTTCGTTCACGATACACGTAGGTTCCGGCCCGGCCGAATTGATTTTCCTCGGTGTTCACACGGTGTGCGGCGTCGTCGGGAATGTCGTCTTTTTGTTGGTGCTTGTTTTACTGCGTCGCCGTGGCCGAAAGAATGTTCAAGTAGGAGGATGAAAGTAGGAGGACTCGGCTACCAGTTAGTTGCGGATTCAGTGGTTCGGAGAGGAAGGGGTGTTAGCCAGAGGAGGCCACCCCCACCTCGATGTGGCCGTTGTGGTAGGTGTCATTGTGGGGAGTGTCGTACTTCTTCGACAGCTTGTTATGCTTGCGGCCAGCAGGGCCATTTTGCGAGAAATTGTCCGAGGCAGTGGCGCGGATGTAGAACTCGGCCCGAGGATCGGTGGCTAGTTCATCACCTTCCCTAGCTATGCGCCCAATAGGCGGGATTGATTAGAACGACAAAGGAGTGAAGCGATGAATCTGGTATATCCTTAACCTCTGAGAGTATTATGAGTGATAAGATGAGTATATCTTAAGTGTTATGTTCAGATAGCATTGTGTTAATTGTGATTAGAAATCATGGTTAGTTAAAAGGGTAAGATTGGGGATAGGGAAAGTGTGAGCCTTAGAGTTTTATACGTGGAGACCTTAGAGGCGAGGCCATCTCGAGTAAAAGATTTATTTATGTTGACCTTTATCGGAGTGCTTAGTATACGTGGGATAGATTTGTGTGATAAGTCCCTGAGTAGTGTGAAATGAAGGAGGGTAGTTGAGCTAAGAAGACCACTAGGTTTTCGTGACTCAATGGTGAGATTGTTCTGGATCGGGAAACAAGAGCTTGGCGCGATAAATGGGTCGGGTTGAGGCCAGAGTGCGGGTCAACCCGCAGCCCGGTTTGAAGAAAGGAAAAATTGTGGTGGTCCCGCTTTGTGATAGGGTCACGAGGGTGTTAGGCCCAACTTTAGTTAACCATCGTACGCGTTCGTGGATGCGTTCGACCAGTAATCGGGCCGATGAGGTCAGCCCATCTTGTCTTTCAGTCGGAATTGTTTACTCGGCAGAGGGTTATGCGAGATGTTATATATCAGGAAGGTTGTAAGACTGCACGGGGTTCCTACTTTTACTTATGACAGGCAGTGGAGCCCAGTTTATGGCTATTTCATTTTATGGAGGTTTTACCAGGCAAGGTTAGGAACTCAGGTGAGTCTCAGTATTGCATTCACCCTCGGGCCGATGTTTTTGGATTTGTTTCAGAGGTAGCTGTAAGGATTATTCGCCTCTTGTTGAGTGAGTATTATAATAGCTACCATTTCAGTATTTGGATGTCACCTTACGAAGCCTTGTATGGGAGGTAGTGTAGGTTGCCGGTCGATTGGTTCGATGTTGGCAAGGTTTAGATTGTTGGTTCATACTTGATTCAGCAGGATGTGGATAGGGTGAAGCTTATCCAGGAGAGGTTATTGACAGCTCAGAGTTAACAGAAGTCGTGCGGATTATCAGCGTCAACACTTGGAGTTCGGGTTGACGGTGGGTTTTCTTAAAGGTACCACCCCGAAAGGGCGTGACGAGATTTGGAAAGCAGGGGAAACTTAGCCCGAGGTACTTTGAGCGTTTTCAGATCATTCGGAGAATAGGCCAGGTTGCCTATAAGTTAGCTTTGCCGTCCGACGTAGGAGGCGACGTCGGTCTTTCATGTTGCTATGTTGGAAAAGTATCGGAGATCCATTCAGTGTTCCCGATTAATGATGACCAAGTTGGAGATAGTAACCCCGAGATTTTGGAAACTGAAGCAATAACAGAAAGGTGGTAAGTTTATTTAGGAAGTGTTCGAGTGTACAAGGAGGGTACGACGAGTAAGAGAATAGAAGTGATCATTACTTTTGTGAAGTAAAGGTGCGAAGGGAATATCTTTTAGACCTTGGGTGGGAGATTTTGTGATGCTAGAGGTGATTCCTTGTGGACTTGGATTTAAGTATTTGCGCGTGTGTTATTTTGTGGCCATGTGTGGCATTGGCAACTTGTTTAAGTTAAGAGGAACTTCATCGTTATCTGCCTTGAGAAGGAACATTCGGGACGAATGTTTCTAAGGAGGGGAGAATGTTACACCCCGTATTTCAAGAGTATGTATGTGAGGACGTACGTACAATTTTGTAAGCCCGAACCATTGTTAAGGACGAAATTGTGTACATCTACGAAAAAGATTTGTTTTTCCGACGGAAAATTTTCCGAACCTTGTAAAGGAATTTTATGTTTTCAAGAAAATATTTATTTTGGATTTTTCCGAGAGATGAAATATTTTGGACCAATAGGAGGGCGACATGTGTCACCCTTAGGTGGCAAAGTTGGACGGTTTTGGTTGGTCATTCTTGGCACGTTTTTTGTGAGAAAAAGGCCTTAAACATTGGTCAAGGTTAGGTAGGATATTGTGTGATATTTGTGGAGTAGATGGATAAGGTACACATGTGCAAATCTACACCCTCCACTTGCCTTAATCTTGGCCCTTGGTAGTCCTATAAATACCCCCCCCCCCTTAGTGCAAGAATTCTTCATCCACAAATCATTTTCCAAGTCTAAAAACTCCCCCCCCCCCCTTTTGGAGAAGCTCTCGTCCAACACCATCCCCCCTCTAGAGAGCTTTAGCCGAAACACCCCCCCCCCTTTTGGTAGAGAAATCTCTCCAAAGTATTGTTACTATTCCCAAATACCTTAGCCAATCCCTTGTAGTATTTCCAAAGTTACCTCTATACTTAGAGCCCGGAAAATACTACTATATTTCTTTTAGTCACCAAGCGAAACCCTAGGGAAATCTTCATAGTTGGTTGAAGTAGTAAGTAGAAGTTGTATAGAACTTCTAAGGGTTTCTTGGAGCGAATTGGAGTGTACAGAATAGGAGCTAAGCCTTGCTCAGGATCGACTTTAATCTTGGATAATTTTGGGTTTATCGAGGTAAATATCTTTGTCCTTCTATTGTAATTGGAAATTACATATAGTAGTTTAGAATTGAGTATAAGATATAGAAGGATGGTATATAAGAAGAGAATTGAAATGTACTTACATTGGGCTGTATTCTGATGAGACTTGTGTAGCTTTACGGGTAGGAAATGCTGCCCAAATTTCCGTAGAAATAAGAACCTTCCTTAGAATATTCTCTGAGTAGTCTAGACGTTGATAGGCGTATTTGACTATTATAGGTTGATACTCTGTGCGACATATTCGACTTGGCAGGTGGATTTCGCCGAGGAGGTATGTGATTCTTCCTATCCTCTTGAGCATGATATTTTAAAATATATATAGTACGGTAGACGTACGTGTGTTAACTAAACGTGGTTTTACTTCGATGTCTTTTGACTTGAGTGTTAAATAATAAGAATCTTGAAGTATTTCAAAAGAAGTATGAATCGTTTTTGAAAGAAGAGTAATACTTGGTTTTAAAAGCTTAAGAGTTATACTAGCTTTATGGGAAGTTAGGTATAATGACTTAAGGGAAATAAAAGGAACGGTTTACTTAATTGTTTATGGAAGCCTTGTATTGATTTCGGAAATGAGGATAAGTATCGAACAAACCACTGCAGCGCTAATAAAGGAAAATGTATTGACTAATTAAGTATTATTAAAACCAGTAGAAACCTCCATCTGCATAGAAGCTAAGATAAGACAAAATTGTATTACATTTCCTAGATCATGGCTGCTTTAATAAGATCATTAATAAACAAGTTTTGATTTTCTTAAAATTTCAAAGTAAGGACTTGATTTATAAAAGACAAAGACTTGAAAATTTGAAGTGTTTTCGTTTAAAAAGGAAGGCATGCTTTTGTCTTAAGTTGGTTCAAAAAGAAGGTAGGGAAATTGTTTTGGTTTACTTAAAAAGATAGTCACTCTATTTTGATACTACGGGTATCGTGTGACTCTTGTGAAAGAAACGGATCTTGTTTAAAGAGTTAATGTATGAAGTACTTTGGGGATAAAAACCCGAACTTGTTGACATAAAATAGAAAGTACCTTGTGTGAATAACTTGACTATGTTGGTTTGTGATAGCCTTGTAATACTTTCTTGTTGGTTTGATAAGTAAACATGTTAGGATGCTACGTGTGTTAGTGTCTTGTGATGTTTGTGTAAAGGGGTTTCCCTTGATTGTGCTTATGTTGTTTAACGATAAGCCGTTATGTTAGTATTGTACCACTCACCTCTTGACATGATATACCAGGGGTTAAGCTGCCCCGTCGCGAGGATGCCTCATGCGGGTCGGGGACCTATGCGAGCTACGAGAGTTCGTGTTAGTGTGCGGGAATTACCTCATGCGGTCTATGTGGCCATGCGGACTACGAGTCCGTGAGGATCTGCGGGTTAGCTTCCCCGATGCGAGGAATACCTCATGCGGGCAGATGTGTGGCCTATGCGGAGCTGCGGTAAGTTCGAGTTAGACGCGCATTGATACGAGGCGAGTGGCGGCCGATCATGTGGCGGTCTAGAAAGACCTCGTGATGCGGTTTGATAGCATTGTTGTACGGTGGGTTCTAGTAGTCGGCTATGCCTTCATACTTACCGTCACGGTTTTATTATGACACAGTGGGACACGGTGTTCATGTGTATTCCTTGGGTGTTTTTATATCATGGATCGACAATGAGGAAGGAATTCCACGCATGATTGATATTGTGGGCATGAGACCCATAGTTATATTTGAGTGATGACTTTAGGCGTGAGTCACGACTTGACATATTTGCTTACATATGGTGTATCGTAAATTTGTTATCATATATGTCTTACATTTTATATAGACTATTATGATTTCATTCTGATATTTTCGATTTCACATACTTGGTACTGTTATCGACCTCCCGGGCTGCGTTCATGCCGCAGGTAGAGGTACACCAGTTGTTGATCCTCGCTCATAGGGTCACAGTTCAGCGTTTTGGGAAGCTCCGTGTCTCCGGAGGCTTATCTTTGGTATAGTCCCCTGTCGTTGTATGTACTTACATTCAGGGGTATGGCGGGCCCCGCCATTGTTGTTATAACATTCGTAGAGTGCAGTAATCTTGTTGTGGGCGGGGTTTGTAAAAGGGATATCGCTCAAGTTTATGTATATATATGCCGAAAGGCAACTTTTCTCAGAAAAACTGTTTCTCACTTCATATTGTTTTATGTCTTGTTTTATTTTCCGCTGGTTACTCTGATGTATGTCTACTTGGGTGCCCGGGTAAGGCACCAGTCACGGGCCCGGGTTCGGGTCGTGACAAAAATGTAATACAATTTTGTCTTATCTTAGCTTCTATGCAGATGGAGAATTCTACTTGTTTTAATATAATTTATCGTCATTACATTTTCCTTTATTAACGCTGCAATGGCTTGTTCGATACTTATTCTCATTCGTGCCGTAAATTAGCCAAGTCAACTTGGCTCCAAATACCTCCTAACGACTCTTACCAACATCCCCCATAAGACTTGGTAAGAACTTAGGATAACTCAGACATAACCTTTACATAGAGTAAATCCACATACATACTACTTAACTTCTAAGAGTAGAAGGAAATATGAAATAATACCATATGTACATTCCATACATAGAATCATGTCAAAAGAAGGAAGAGGTTCATATACCTCGCGACGATTATCGACAAATAGCAAAATGCTCCAAAGTACTTCAACCTTGATAGCTATTCATCCTTCAAGTAGAATACGCTATACTTAGTACTTCCACCTATAATGGCCATAATACGTCCATTAACCTCTAGCTTCGAATGTAGAATATTCTAAGTGCAAAGTCACTAAATTCTACGGAAAATCGGACAGCACTTCCTTTGTTTCTACATACTTTGCCACCTTTTTCAAGGCCGAATACAATAACCAAACACGCCACATTTAAGGCTCAACAATGTAGTTAACAATAGGGGATTACACGCCTACAAGACGTGTAAAATTCCGCCCCACAATTGATATCAAACTAGTCCACAATACAATGCCATTTTCGGCCAAAAGGTGCAACAACTTATCAATCTTTCCAATTCCTTTTCAATCCAAGTTCTTAGGTCTAACATGTTATATAGTCATAAACAACTTATAAATTATAATTCCTTCTTTATATAACATGTGACGACTTAAACTAATAATCAACTTGAATTGTAATCTTAAGGGTTAAACATGCTAGTTTTCGGATTAGGGTTCCAATAGCCAATACACTTATCGCTGGAAAAGTGCATGCTCTCCCCGGGACAGCTCCCACGAATCAAACCAATCGACTGCAGTATCACGCAGCCGATGTGAACCTAAGACCACTGACTCGGTCTCCGAAGCCCTGATCACTCTCATGATCCGCTGTAGCTGTCGGATGAACTCCTGCGGATCATCCTCAGGCCTCGACCCATAGAACTCTGGCGGGCTACAACTCAGAAAATCCCGTAGTCTCAAGCTATCCGATCTAGGATGAACCACGGGTGCTCACGAATCTGCTGCGTCGATCTATCCTCGTGTCGCCACAATCACGGCTAGTGGCGGGCCATCTCAGTAACCCATCTCCTCGATCCGGTGTGGGGTGGAGGTGCAGTCTTGTGGTCTCAATGGCCGCTGCGGCTCTAAACTCTGGGGCGGCGTCGTAGAACTCGCCGTCTGAGGTATCGCCTCGGGTAAAGTCTGGGCCTGGGCCCTCGTGACCCTCGGTGTCCTACTAGCAACTCTCTCGGATGCCTTGCCCTTCTGGGCCCGGGTTGCCTTGCGTGGAGGCATAACTGGTACAGAAAATAAATACGTTAGAGGGGTCCAACTTATAACACAGCTCTAAGGAACGATCTCAGAGTGAGAAGAATGGAAACCAATCCTAAATATCTTATAGCCTCCTGATTATTGGTGTGGTGCACAACTGTCACGACCCGTTCCGGGGCCCGTGACTGGTGCCTTACCCGGGCACCCAAGTAGTCATACATCAGAGTAATCAGCGGAATATAAAAACAAGACATGAAACAATTGTAAATGAGACACATTTTATCTGAGAAAGAGCGCTTCGGCATATATATATATAAACCAAAATCGCGGTTTACATACCAAGCATAATAGGACTACTGCACCTCTAAGGAAGTAAACAACTATGGCGGGACGGGGCCCGCCATACCTGAATGTACAAAACTATCTACACAACAGGAGATCATACCCAAAGTCGAGCCTCGGAGAAGGTGGAGCTCACGAAACCAAAGCAAAAGATCCTAAGGATGCGGATCTAGCACACCTTTCCCTTACTGCGGCATGAGCGGCCCCGGGCGAGGTCGATCTGGTACTAAGTATGTGAAAGCGTAAAGTACTTAAATGAAATCATATCATTTTAAAACCAATTTTACAAATATGCACGAAACAACGATGTAACGCGCATAGTGCGCATCATAAACAAGAGAAACAATAGGTAAAGCGTAATGTGTCTTTTCTAGGCTGCGAATGGTCGGGCGGGGCCAATCGCCCATAGTATCATTATACATGCCTAATCCTCGACTCCGTAGTCGCATAGCCACCTAGGCCGCGTGAGGTATTCCTCGCATCGAGGGTAGCTACTCCGGCGTCGTCCTGGACTCGTAGTCGCGTAGCCACATAGACCGCGTGAGGTATAACCCGCACACTAACACGGAACTCTCGTAGCTCGCGCAGGTCCCTGGACCCGCATGAGGTATTCTCGAATCATGGTCCTGCATCACTGAGTCTACCGCGTCGGAGGCGACAACCCCTGTATCGGTCAAGAGGTGAGTGATATAATACTAACATAACAACTACCGTTAAACAACATAAGCACAAATAAGAATAACCTCTTTACACAAGCGTTACAAGATACTAACACACATAGCATCACAATATGTCTACTCAACAAACCATCTTCTTGTACTTTCAAATCAATACAAGTCTTTTATAAACACACAAGTAAAAGCGTTCCTTTTATCTTCCTTAAGTCGTTATTCCTAACTTCCCATAAAGCTAGTATAACTCTTTAAGCTTTTTGTTTTAAAAACAAATATTATTCTTCTTTCAAAAATGATTTATAATTCTTTTGAAAGACTTCAAGATTCTTATTATTCAGGCTTAAGTCAAAAGACATTGCAGTAAAACTACGTTCAGTTAACACACGTACGTCTACCGTACTATATATATATTTTAAAATATCATGCTCAAGAGTATAGGAAGAATCACATACCTTATCGGCGAAATCCACCTGCCAAGTCGAATATGTCGCGCGCAGAGTATCGACCTATAATAGTCAAATACGTCTATCAACGTCTAGACTACTCTGTAGAAAGTTCTAAGCAGAGGGTTCTTAATTCTACGGAAAATCGGGCGGACTTCCCTACCGTAAGCTATACAAGTCTCAGAATACATCTATGTAAGTCTGATTCAATCTTCTTTAAATCTTCTGATGTGATTATAGTTCAATTCTCTCTTTTAATATCCTTCTATGTATTTTATACTTATTTCTATACATCTACAATATGTATTCTCCAATTACAATAGAAGGATAAGATTATTTACCTCGATAAGCCCAATATTATCCAAGATATAAGTCGATCTGGCGAGGTTTAGCTCTGTCAGTGCGCTCGATCCGCTCCAAGAAACCCTTAGAAGTTTCTACACAACTTCTACTTTCTACTTCAACCAACTATGAAGTTTCTCTTAGGGTTTCGTTTAGTGACTATAGGAATACAAGGTAGTATTTCCGGACTCTACGTATAGAGGTAACTTTGGAAATACCAAAGGATATACGGCTAGGGTATTTGAGGATAATAACAATACTTGGAGAGTATTTCTACCAGAGGGGTACTTTGGCGAGACTACAAGGAAAAGGGGAGGGGAGGGTGCCTCGGCTTAGCTCTTCAAGAGGGAAAGGGAGGCTTGGGACAGCTCTCTAGAGGGGGAAGGGAGATTTCAAGACTTGGAAGAATGATTTGTGGATGAAGAACTCTTCATCAAGGGGGGGGGGGTATTTATAGGGCTTTCAAAGGCTAGGATGAAGGCAAGTGGAGGGCAAGTGGAGGGTGGGGATTCACCCAAGTGTCCTTATCCATCTACTACACAAAAATATCCTACCTAACCTTGACTTTGTGCAAAGCCACAAACGCCCCGTAGTCGTCAAATCCGCCACTTGAGGGTGACAAGTGTCACCCTCTCGTTGATCCAAAATATTTCGTCTCTCGGAAAAATCCGCAAAATTAGAAATGACATAGCCGTAATTTTCCCTTCGCAAGTTTTGTTAAACGTTTCGTCGGAAAACGATTCTTTTAGTGAGTTGTGCACAAATTCGTCCTAAGCCTTAACTTTAAGGTTGAACTTTTGTACGTACGCCCCCACGTACATACTCTGGAAATACGGGGTATAACATTCTCCCCTCCTTAGAAACATTCGTCCCGAATGTTCCTTCCCAAGACATACAACGATAAGGTTCTTCATAACTTAAACAGTTTGCAAATGCCTCACATGGCCACAATACAACACTTAAGCAAATAGGTCAATGAAAATTTACAAGTAGGAAAGTGAGTTACACGGGCGTGGGGAATAGGTGAGGATATCGCCTGCCTCATGTCCTCGCCGCCTTCCCGTCATCTACTCCCTGAGCTCGTTCCGCCACAAGACTTTGACGGAAGCCACGTCCTTGGTCCGCAGACGCCTAACCTGACGATCGATTATCGCTATGGGAATCTCCTCATACGATAACCCCTCGGTCACCTGGACATCGTCCATCGGGTGTACCCTAGATGGATCCCCGATACATCTCCTCAGCATAGAAACATGAAACACCGGATGCACTGCCTCCAGATCGGACGGCAGATCCAACTCATAGGCAACCTTGCCTACCCTGCGGACAATCTGATACGGCCCAATGTACCTTGGGCTGAGTTTCCCTTTCTTCCCGAATCTCATCACACCCTTCATGGGCGACACCTTCAGGAAAACCCAATCATCAACCTCGAACTCCGGATCACGCGGCGATGGTACGTGCGTATGAATTCGACTACGGTACATCGATGCCGCTCTGGATAAGCTTCACCTTATCCACTGCCTGCTGTATCAGGTCTGGTCCCACTAACTGCACCTCGCCTACATCAAACCAGCCTATCGGCGATCTGCAATTCCTCCCATACAAGGCCTCATAAGGCGCAATCTGAATACTGGAGTGGTAGCTATTATTATACGCAAACTCAACTAGAGGTAAATGATCCTCCGGCTACCCACGAAGTCAATAACAGCTCGCGGATATCCTCGAAGTTTGGATAGTGCGCTCTGCTGTCCGTCCGTCGAGGATGGAATGCGATTACTCGAGCTCACTGCGTCCACTAGACCGCTTCGGAAAGACCTCGGAAGTTAGCCGTAAAGCGGGCTCCTGCATGCGAAATGATAGAAATAGGGACTCCATACAGTCTCACGATCTCTCGGATGTAAAGTCTGGCATAGTCCTCAGCCGAGAAAGTCGTCCTGACGGGAAGAAAGTGGGCTGATTTAAATCGACTGTCGATGATAACCGGATAGAATCATGCTTCCTCCGAGTGCGAGGTAATCACGTGATAAAGTCCATGTTGATCACCTCACTTCCGGTCGGGATCTCTATCGTCGCAATAATCCACCAGCCTGCGGTGCTCTATCTTCACTGCGACAACACGGGCACCGAGCTACAAACTCGTGCGTCCTCTTCAAGCCATCCCACCAATACACGATCGAGGTGGTACATCTTGGTCGACCGGATGGATGAGTAATGCTACTGTGTGCTTCCCCTAGAACCTCTGCCAAGTCCTGCAATATCCGGAACACACAACACGCCCTCAAACCTTAGCACCCCATCGGTGCTACCTCAAGGACCCTTCCTCACGTAAGAGCCGTATCACGATCGAATCAAAGCCGGATCCTCAAATTGTTGCCTCTTCACCTCGCCGGCGATGGAAGACTCGACAACCTCTCGAACTCGAACCCACCGCTATCGTAACCAATCAATCGGACCCCGAGGCTCGCTGCGATGTAACTCGCGGACCATGCCTCTTCTCTGCTGCACATCGATGGACTCCCCATCGACCTACGACTAAGAGCATACGCCTGACATTGGCCTTCCCGGGTGGTACAGATATCAACATCATAATCCTTGAGTAACTCTAACCACCGTCTCGCCGTAAGTTCAACTCCTCTGGTGAAGATATCTGGAGGCTCTTGTGGTGCGTATAAATATCCACATGAACCCCATACAAATAGTGCCTCCGGATCTTCAGGCGTGAATCACGCGCGACTCCAAATCATGGGTGGGGTAGTTCTCTCATGCTTCTTAAGTCGGGATGCGTGCGCTATAACCTTACCCGGCTACATCAACACACATCGAGGCGGCGCTGGCCGTCGATACACACTACATAACCGTCGGACCTGCGGAAGAGTAAACGAAGCGGTCGTCGATCTCTCCTTCATGGCGGAAACCACGCTCCAAGCATCACCATGAAACATACGCCGAGTCGGCCTAGTCAATGGTGCGTAGATAGAAGCAAACTTCTCACGAACGCCGATAATAACATGCGAGGCCCAGAAAGTTGCGCACCTCTGTCGGAGTAGTAGGTCTAGGCCAAGTCCTGACTGCCTCGATCTTGGCCGTATCCACCCGAATGCCATCAGCCCCGACAATATGCCCGAAAAGCCAAAGCCAACCAAAACTCACATTTGGAAAACTTGGCGTATAATCTGCTGGTCTGGAGAACTCTCAACATTCGCCAAATGATCCGCGTGCTCGCGCTCTGGCGAGAATAAACCAAGATGTCATCAATGAACACTATCACAAACGTGTCCAAAAATGGCTTGAACACTCGGTTCATCAAATCCATGAATACCGCCGGAGCATTGGTCAACCCGAAAGACATGACCCTGAACTCATAATGCCCGTACCGGTTCCGGAATGCAGTCCTAGGGACATCCGCCTCTCTGACTCGTACCTGATGATAGCCCGATCGAAGATCAATCTTGGAGAAATATCTCGCGCCCTACAACTGGTAGAACAAATCATCAATCCTGGGGAGGGGGTATCTGTTCTTAATGGTCACCTTGTTCACCGTCAGAATCAACACACATGCGCGCGGCGTCGCCCTTCTTCTTCACGAACAATCCGACGCTCCCGGGGAGAAACACTAGGCCCGATGAAGCCGCTTCTCCAAATATCTCTCGGTGGTCCTTCAACTCTCTCAACTCGGCGGTGACATTCGTATGGCGGAATGGAAATAGGCGAGTGTGCAGCAACATCGATACAAAACTCTATCTCCCTCTCAGGAGGGATACCCGGGAGGTCGTCTGGAAACACGTCTGGGAACTCTCTGACTACTGGAACGGACTGAAAATCTGGCACCGCAGCCTCAGTATCAAACACCCGAATTAGATGGTAAATATACCCACGCACCATCTTCCAGCCTTGAGGTAGGAAATAAACCTACCCTCGGCGTCTGATGTTCTCCTCCCACTCAACAACCGGTTCCTCGGAAGCTGGAACGTACCACTCTCTCCTGCGATCTACATTGGCATAGCAAGAAGCTAGCCAATCCATACCGTGATCACATCGAAATCGGTCATATCCAACCCTATCAAGTCGGCTTGGGTCTGACGACTGCATATAGACAACGGGAAAGCCCTATATACCCGCCGAGCTACCACTGAATCACCCACTGGCGTAGCTATCTAGAAAGGGTCTATGGACTCGTGCTCTATCCCTATCCTACTAGCAATAAGGGAGATATATAGGGCCAGTAGAACCGGATCAATCAAGGCATACACATCACAACAGGAAACTGATAAAGTACCTGTGACGACATCAGGTGAGGCCTCCTGGTCCTGCCGGCTGGACAAGGCATAAATGCGGTTCTGAGGACCGCTAGAACTGGGACTCGCGCCACGACCTCTGCCGCGACCTGCTGGCCCATGAGTACCCTGCCCTCCGGGGCGAGTAACGGTAGGAGATGAAGACCGTGAAAGAACCTGTGGTGACCCTACCACCCGGCGCTCCTAGTCGGATAGTCTGCCAAAGTGGCCTGGCCACAAGTGTAGCAACCTCCTGAAGTAGGACCATAACTCCCGAAATGGGATCTACCGCATCGGCCACACTGAGGAGGGGGTGGTCTCGATCGGTTAGCACCTCTTCTACCCTGGAAGTCCGAAGTCCTGGGGCCCCGACACTCGAATACTCTGGGTCTTTGAAGGCGGGCGAGAGTGCTCTGAAGTGGCGTGGTGCAAATCTAGGCTGCTGAGGCCGCCCACCGATAGCTACCAAAAGACCATACCGCCTGGTCTTCCTGGCGATGTCTGTCGACCCGTCGGCCTCTACGCTCGCCGCATCAGTGCGTAAGCTGCGTCACGGGTAATGTCCATGCACTGGTGAAGAGCAACACCCGCACAAGACTCGGCCATATAATCATCTAGCCCGGTGACGTAGCGATGCACCCTGTCCTCCATATCTGCTACCAACGCGGGGACATATCGAGCCAACGAATCGAACTCAACGTTGTACTCACTGGCGTGCGTCCTCTGCGTCTCGGAACAAAAATCTGCCGGCGTGCCTCTCATCTGCGAGGCAAGAAGTGAGTGAGAAAGGCCTCGAGAACTCGTCCCAGTAGGCGGGACGCGTGCTCTCCGGGATAACTCGCGATCGAACCAATCGATCGCGGTATCACGCGGCTATGTGAACCAAGATCACGGACTCGGTCTCGAAGCCTTGATCACTCGCGTGATCCTCTGCAATCGACGGATGAACTCCTGCGGATCATCCTCGGGCCTCGACCGTAGAACTACGGCGGGCTCTGACTCGAGAAAATCCCGTAGTCTCGCTATCCGATCTAGGATGAACCACGGGTGCTCTTTGAATCTGCTGCGTCCGGCTATCCTCATGTGCGGCCATGATCACGGCGATGGCGGGCCATCTCTCAGTAACCCATCTCATCGCTCCGGTGTGGGCGGAGGTGCGGTATTGGGGTCTCATCGGCCATCGCTGCGGCCACTAAACCTGCTGGGGCGCGGCGTCGTGGAACTCGGCCGTCGGTATAGATGGGCACGAGCCCTCGTGACTCTCGGTGTCCTACTAGCGGCTCCTCGGTTGCCTTGCCGCTTCGGCGGGTTGCCTTACGTGGAGGCATAATCACATTCTGAAAGGAATACGTTAGAGGTCCAACTTATAACACGGCTAAGGCACGATCTCGAGTGAGAAGAATGGAAACCAATCCTAAATATCCTATAGCCTCACGATTATTGGTGTGGTGCACAACACACCGATAATCAAGAACTACTAGATACGGATGCGTAGACACCTTCCGAGGATTAACTGCTCTGATACCACTTTTGTCACGACCCGTTCCGGGGCCCGTGACTGGTGTCTTACCCGGGCACCCAAGTAGTCATACATCAGAGTAATCAGCGGAATATAAAAACAAGACATGAAACAATTGTAAATGAGACACATTTTATCTGAGAAAAGGGCGCCTTTCGGCATATATATATATAAACCAAAATCTGGCAGTTTACATCCCAACTGTACAATAGGACTACAGACCTCTAAGGAAGTAAACAACTATGGCGGGACAGGGCCCCGCCATACCCTGAATGTACAAAACTATCTACACAACAGGGAGATCATACCCAAAAGTCGATCCTCCGGAGAAGGAGGAGCTCCTGACACCAAAGCAAAAGATCCTAAGGATGCGGATCTAGCACCTTCTTTCCCTTACCTGCGGCATGAACGCAGCCCCCCGAAGGAGGTCAGTACAACAGGTACTAAGTATGTGAAACTGTAAAGTACTTAAATGAAATCATATCATTTTAAAACCAATTTTACAAATATGCATGAAACAACCAATGTAACCGCACATAGTGCCACATCATAAACAAGAGCAACAATAGGTAAGCTAGCGTGTCTTTTCTAGGCTGCGAATGGTCGAAGCAGGGCCAATCGCCCATAGTATCATTATGCATGCCTAATCCTGGACTCCCGTAGTCCGCATAGGCCACTTAGGCCCGCATGAGGTATTCCTCGCATCGAGGGTAGCTACTCCCCGGCATCGTCCTGGACTCGTAGTCCGCATGGCCACATAGACCGCATGAGGTATAACCCTGCACACTAACACGAACTCTCGTAGCTCGCGCATAGGTCCCTGGACCCGCGTGAGGTATTCTCGAATCATGGTCCCGCATCACCGAGTCTACCGCGTGGAGGCGACTTAACCCCGGTATCAGTCGAAGTGAGTGATATAATACTAACATAACGACTTACGTTAAACAACATAAGCACAAATAAGAATAACCTCTTTACACAAACGTTACAAGATACTAACACACATAGCATCACAATATGTCTACTCAACAAACCATCTTACTGTACTTTCCAGAAATCAATACAAGTCTTTTATAAACACACAAGTAAATTGTTCCTTTTATCTTCCTTAAGTCGTTATTCCTAACTTCCCATAAAGCTAGTATAACTCTTTAAGCTTTTTGTTTTAAAAACAAATATTCTTCTTTCAAAATGATTTATAATTCTTTTGAAAGACTTCAAGATTCTTATTATTCGGGCTTAAGTCAAAAGACATTGCGGTAAAACTACGTTCGGTTAACACACGTCGCTCTACTACTATATATATATTTTAAAATATCATGCTCAAGAGTATAGGAAGAATCACATACCTTCTCGGCGAAATCCACCTGCCAAGTCGAATATGTCGCGCACAGAGTATCGACCTATAATAGTCAAATACGTCTATCAACGTCTAGACTACTCTGTAGAAAGTTCTAAGCAGAGGGTTCTTAATTCTACGGAAAATCGGGCAAAGACTTCCACCCGTAAGCTATACAAGTCTCAGTAAATCGGTCACATGTAAATCTGATTCAATCTTCTTTAAATCTTCTGATGCGATTATAGTTCAATTCTCTCTTTTAATATCCTTCTATGTATTTTATACTTATTTCTATACATCTACAGTATGTATTCTCCAATTACAATAGAAGGATAAGATTATTTACCTCGATAAGCCCAATATTATCCAAGATATAAGTCGATCCTGAGCGAGGTTTAGCTCCTAATCGGTACGCTCCAATCCGCTCCAAGAAACCCTTAGAAGTTTCTACACAACTTCTACTTTCTACTTCAACCAACTATGAAGTTTCTCTTAGGGTTTCGTTTAGTGACTATAGGAATACAAGGTAGTATTTTCGGACTCTACGTATAGAGGTAACTTTGGAAATACTAAAGGATATACGGCTAGGGTATTTGAGGATAATAACAATACTTGGAGAGTATTTCTACCAAGAGGGGGGTACTTTGGCCGAGACTACAAGGACAAGGGGAGGGGTGCCTCGGCTTAGCTCTTCAAGAGGGGGGGGGAAAGGGAGGCTTGGACGAAAGCTCTCTAGAGGGGAAGGAGATTTCAAGACTTGGAAGAATGATTTGTGGATGAAGAACTCTTCATCAAGGGTATTTATAGGGCTTTCAAGGGCTAGGATGAAGGCAAGTGAAGAGGCGAGGAGGGTGGGGATTCACCCAGTGTCCTTATCCATCTACTACACAAAAATATCCTACCTAACCTTGACTTTGTGCAAGGCCACAAACGCCCCCATGGTCGTCCAAATCCCGCCACTTGAGGGTGACAAGTGTCACCCTCTCGTTGGTCCAAAATATTTCGTCTCTCGGAAAAATCCGCAAAAATTAGAAATGACATATCCGTAATTTTCCCTTCGCAAGTTTTGTTAAACGTTTCGTCGGAAAACGATTCTTTTAGTGAGTTGTGCACAAATTCGTCCTAAGCCTTAACTTTAAGGTTGAACTTTTGTCGCACGTCACGCGTACATACTCGAAATACGGTATAACAACAACACACCGATAATCAAGACTTACTAGATACGGTCGTAGACACTTTCCGAGGATTAATCGCTCGATACCACTTTTGTCACGACCGAACCGGGCGTGGTCGTGCCTTACCCGCACCTAAGTAGACATCATCGAGTAACCACGGAATATAAAAGCAAGACATGAAACAATCATGAAATGAGAAGCAGTTTATCCAAGAAAAGATTGCCTTTCGGCATGTATATATACATCAAGTGAGCGATTACATCCCAACTTTACAACAGACTACGGACCTGCAGGAATGTAAACAACTATGGCGGGCGGGGCCGTCATACCTGAATGTACATAAAGCTATAATGACAGGAGATCATACCCAACGATAAGCCTCGGAGAAAGGGGCTTTCCCAGCAGCGGTGATCCTAGGAGCGGGGATCAACAACGAGTACCTACTGCGGCGTACGCAGCGGCCGAAGGAGGTCGATAACAGTACCAAGTATGTGAAATCGTAAAGTACTTAAATGAAATCATATCATTTTAAAACCAATTTTACAAATATGTACGAAACAACAATGTAACGCACATAGTGCCACAAAGATAACAAGAGCAAAATAGATATAACATAACCGGTCTTTTCTAGGCGCTAATGATCGAAGCAAGGCCATTCGCCCATAGTATCATTATGCGTGCCTAATCTCGAACTCCAGATCCGCATAGGCCACATAGGCCGCGTGAGGTATTCCTCGCATCGAGGGTAGCTAACCCGGAATCATCCTGGACCCCGGTCGCGTAGTCCTATGGACGCGTGAGGTATCCCTCGCGTCAGCGTAACACCCGGAGTGATCAATCACGGAACTCCGCACTCGCGCATAGGTCACATGGACCCGCATGAGGTATTCCTAGCATCGAGGGTGGCAAGTCCTCGGCATCATAACAAGTCAGGGGGGGTATGTGATATAATAGCAATACAACGGGCTTATCGTTTAACAACGTTAGCACAACAAGAATAACCCCCTTACACAAACATCACAAGACACTAACACACGTAGCATCATAATATGTTTACTTATCAAACCATCTTACTACACTTTCCATAAATCAATACAAGACTTTCATAAACAAATAAATAAACCATTCCTTTTATCTTTCTTAAGTCGTTATACCTAACTTCCCATAAAGCTATTATAACTTTTAAGCTTTTAAAACCAAGTATTACTTTTCTTTCAAAAATGATTCATAACTCTTTTGAAATACTTCCAAGATTCTTATCATTTAAAACTCAAGTCAAAAGACATCAAAGTAAAACCAAGTTTAGTTAACACGTGTACGTCTACCGTACTATATTTATTTCAAAAGTATCATGCTCAAGAGGATAGGAAGAATCACATACCTCCTCGGCTCAATCTACCTGCCAAGTCGAATATGTCGCGCGCAGAGTATCAACCTATAATAGTCAAATACGTCTAGACTACTCTGTAGAATATTCTAAGCAGAAGGTTCTCTATTCTACGAAAAATTGGGCAGCATTTCCCTACCCGTCAAGCTACACAAGTCATCAGAATACAAATTCAATGTAAGTACAGTTCAATTCTCTTCTTATATACCATCCTTCTATAAATCTTATACTTAATTCTATACTACAACAACATGTAATCTCCAATTAAAATAGAAGGATAAAGATATTTACCTCGATAAGCCCAAAATTATCCAAGATATATGTCGATCCTGAGCGACGTTTAGCTCCTATTCTGTACGCTCCAATTCGCTCCAAGAAACCCTTAGAAGTTTCTAAATAACTTCTACTTAATACTTCAACCAACTATGAAGATTTTCCTAGGGTTTCGTTTTGTGTCTAAAGGAAATAAAGTAGTATTTCCGGGCTTTTAGCATAGAGGTAACTTGGGAATACTACAAGGGATTTAGGCTAAGGTATTTTGGAAAAGTAACAATACTTGAAGACAATTTTTCTACCAAGGGGGTGTTTGTGAAAGCAAGAGGGAGAGAGAGTTTGGGCGAGAGCTTCTCTAAGGGGGGAGGGAGTTTTGAGACTTGGAAAATATTTAAGTGGATGAAGAAGTCTTGCACTTAAGGGGGGTATTTATAGAACAAACAAGGGCCAAGATTCAAGCAAGTGGAGGGTGTAGATTTGGTAGCTTGTGTGAGTGGAGTCTTCCACCAAGTGTTCACCACAACATTGGGACATATGTCCACCACAACTTTGGGACATATGTCCCCTACAACAAAGAGACATGTGGCTAGCCACTAGCACCCAAAAAACGTCCAACCCTCCTCCACTTGCACCACAAAAAAAAATCTTCCAAGACTTGACTTCTTGACTTGGCCACTTGTTTCGTCCAACATGCCACCTAAGGGTGACACATGTCGCCCTCCTATTGGTCCAAATATTTCATCTCTCGGAAAAATCCGTAATCGGTTAAAATTGTTATACCCCGTATTTCCAGAGTATGTACGTGAGAACGTACGTAGAAAGTTTGAGCCTTAAAGTTAGGCAAGGACGAAAATTTTGTTCACAACCCCCGATTAGAATCGTTTTTCGACGAAACGTTTTACAAAGCTTGCGAAGGGAAAATTCCGGCTATGTCATTTATTATTTTTGCTGATTTTTCCGAGAGATGAAATATTTTGGACCAACGAGAGGGCGACACTTGTCACCCTCAAGTGGGCGTGCTAGTGGCCGAGAGTGGGGCGGTTTCTTGGCATGTTTGGTGGCATAAAACTTGGGTCAATGTTTTGTGGAGTAGGGCTAGGGGCACTTGGGCAAATTGTTATACCCCGTAGTTCCAGGGTATGTATGCGAGGACGTACGTACGAGAATACGACAGAAAGATTGAAAAGGAAGAAAGAGGTGATTTTTCCACGGAAAAGTTTCCGGTTTTTGTGAAGGAAAAAGGTTCGTTAATGGGAATTGGATTCCCAGATTTGGTTTTTGGACTTCTTAGATTATATTAGAATTATGGAATTTTATTTTCGGAAATGGTCACGTGGGGCCCACGGAGAAATTCTGGTTTTGTAGGGCCGCTTTGATTTTGAGATTTTGGCGTTATGGATATTTTCTAAGACGAAATATTTTGGGCGAATCGGGGCGACACGTGTCACCCCACGTGGCACCCTCGTCGAAATATGTTTGTGCACAACACGGTTAAGTCGTTTTTCGACGAAACGTTCTACCTAACTACGAAGGGTAAATTACGGCGATGTCATTTAGTAATTGTCCGGATTGTTCCGAGAGACGAAACGTTTTGGACCAACGAGAGGGCAACACTTGGCACCTCTCGTTGGTGGACTGAAAGGCGTTAGGGCGAATGGATGAGCAAGTGTTGGTTGATATTTGTGTAGATATTTGTGAGGTTTTAAGGAGTAGGGTCTAGGGGGCACTTGGGCATATCTTGGCCCTCAGCCCCCACTTGGCTAGATCTTGGCCCTTGGTTGGCCTTTGCTTTATAAATACCTCCCTTTGAAGACTTCTTCATCCATTCCATAATTTCCAAGTCTTGAAAACCTCCTCCCTCCTTGTTGGTTTCGTCCCTCCTCTTCCCTTGTGAGGCCTTGGCCGAGGTGCACCCACTCCTGAGGCCTTGGCCGAGGGGTACACCCCCCCTTGACTTGTTGATCTCGCAGAATACACCCCCCCTCTTGGTAGAAATACTCTCATAAGTATTGGTCCTATACCCACATTCCCTTCGCCGTATACCTTGTAGTATTCCAAAGAAACCTCTATCGTAGAGCCGGAAATACTCTGGTATGTCCTTTTTGTCTCAAACCGAAACCCTAAGGAAATCTTCATTGAGTGATTGAAGTAATTAAGTAGAAGTTGGTTAGGACTTAAGGGTTGTTTGGGCGGGTTGGAGCACCGGAGTAGGAGCTAAGCGTTGCTAAGGATCGACATTTATACTTGGATAATTATGGGATTATCGAGGTAATTATCTTTTCCCTCTATTTGTAATTGGAAATTACATGTTGTTAGAATATATAGTTGAAGTATACTATATATAGAACTGAACGTGGTTAGTTGGCAATGTCTTTTGACTTAAGCTCAAGAAGCTGGTGTATTCTGATGAGACTTGTGTAGTAATCGTGGAGTAGAATTGTACCCGTTCGGGTTAGATGTATAACCCCACGGTTGGCTTGGTAGCGCCCCGTGAGAGGAGGAGATTTCTGCCGTTGCGGGTGTCTTCTTAATTTTACGTAGAATTTTCTACGATCAGATCTTTATGTTAATAAGCGCCTTGTGGCCTTATAGGTTGAAGTACTACGTGTGGCGCGTTACTTGGCTTTAGGAGTAGCCAGCGGTTGGGAGTACTTGAGCGTTTTGCTATTAGTCGATACTGTCGCGAGGTATGTGAACCTCTTCATCTCTTCTAGCATGATATGTGTGAACTATGTAGTACGGTGAGCGTACGTGTACTAAATGTATTTGATTGGTGTAAAACATAAAGTGTTATAACGGCTTTATGGGAAGTTGGTTATAACGGCTTTATGTTGGTAAGAAAATACATGTGGTTTTAAAAGGTAATCGATTTGAACTATAAGCGGCTTGTTATGTGTTAATAAAGAACTTGAAGTATTTCAAAAGAGTTTTGAATCATTTTGAGAGAAGAAGTAATACTTGATTTGTTTTGAAAACTTAAGAGTTATACTAGCTTTATGGAAAGTTAGGTATAACGTCTTAAGAATGTTTCTTGATTTTGGAAATCGAATGTGTATCGACAAACCATCTGCAGCGTTAATAAAAGGAAATGTTTTGTGATTAAGTATTATTAAAACAAGTAGAAACTTCCATCTGCAGAAGCTAAGATGAGACAAAATGATATTTCCTAGATCATGGTTTGTAATAAGATTGTTGTAAACAAGAATATCCTACTCACATATAAGACTTATGTTTCTCGGATAGTTTAAAGAGAATTATATTCTTAAATGAATAAGGCTATGAACACTAAACCTTTCTAAAATAAGAAACGTGAACATTTGAAATTAGGCAAACTTGGACGTTTGGAAATAATGTTGTTACTTGATTTTACAAAGGTAAGAGTTTTGGTTTTCTTAAAAGGACGGTCACTCTATTTTATACTACGTGTATTGTGTGACTTATGTGAAAGAAACAGATCTTTTAAAGATTTAATGTGTGAAGTACTTTGGGGTTAGATACGAACTTGTTAGTAGAAAGCACCTCGTGTGAATAACTTGATTGTGTTGGTTTGTGATAGCCTTGTAATACCTTCTTGTTGATTTGATAAGTAAACATGCTAGGATCTTACGTGTGTTAGTATCTTGTGATGTTTGTGTAAAGGGTTTTTCCTTTGTTGTGCTTATGTTGTTTAACGATAAAATGTTATGATAGTATTATACATCACTCATCTCTTGAGATGATTCCGGGGTTAAGCGCCTCCGTCACGGGGTAGACTTCAGCGGTCGATGGACCTATGATTCGAGACTACCTCATGCGGGTCCAGGGCCTATGCGAACTGCGGAAGTTCGTGTTAGACGGCCCTTGTGGTCATGCGGTCCTTGTGGCCGTGCGGACGGCGAGTCGAGGGCGGCTGCAGAGTAGCTACCCTCGATGCGGGGTTATACCTCATGCGGCCGATCCGATTGGCCTATCGGGCTGCGAAAGTTCGAGGCTAGACGACACATTAGATCTGCGGGCAAGTGGTCGGCTTTGATCATGTAATGGTGCAGACAGATCTTATGATACGATTCATGACCTTGTTAGTGCTGTAGGTGTTAGTAGTCGGCTATGCCTTCGTACTTACCACATGCGTGTTATTATAGCACAGTGGGACACGGTGTTCATGTGTGTTCCTTGTGTCGTTATATCATAAGCTGCCGCGATGAGGAAAGGTATTCCACGCATGATTGATGTTGTGGCGTGAGACCCATTGTTATATTTGAGTGATGACTTGAGGCGTGAGTCCACGACTTGACATATGCTTATTATTGTGATCGTAGTTTGGTTATCATACATGTCTCTGCTTTATAGACTATTATGATTTCATTTACGATTTTTAGTTTCACATACTCGGTACTGTTATCTTGACCTCGCCTTGAAGCTGCGTTCATCCGCAGTAAAGGTACACCGATCATTGATCCTCGCTCTTAGGGTCACAATTCGGCGTGTGGGAAAGCTCCGTTTCTCGGAGGCTTATCGATGGTATAGTCCCTGTTGTTGTAGGTGTTTACATTCGTGGTATGGCGGGCCACTGTCGCCATTGTTGTCGTATCATTTCTTAGAAGTGCAGAATCTTGTTGTGGCGGGGTTTGTAAAAGGATTAAAACTGTTCATGTTGGAAAAAGTTGTTATTTATATATATGCCGAAAGGCAAGTTTTTCTCAGATTATTGTTTCATATTTCATAGTATGTCTTGTATTGTTTTATGTTCCGCTGATTACTCTGATGTTGTATCACTAGGGTGCCCGGGGTAAGGCACCAGTCACGGGCCCGGAATCGGGTCGTGACACAAATCTTGGCCCTCCACTTGCCCCCCCACTTGGCTTGATCATGGCCATTGGTTTCCCTATAAATACCCCCCCTTTGAAGACTTTTTCATCCATTCCAAAAATCTCCAAGTCTTGAAAGCCCTATTCCCCTTAGTGTTGAGTTCTCGTCAAGCCTCTTCCCCTCCCTTTGAGAAGGCCCTTGGCCGAAGTGCACACTCCCAGTGGCCTTGGCCAGGGTACACCCACTTGCCTAGTGGTTCTCGTAAAATACCCCCCCTCTTGGTAGAAAATACTCTCCAAGTATTGTTACTATACCAAAATACCTTAGCCTTATACCTTGTAGTATTCCAAAGATACCTCTATACGTAGAGACCGGAAATACTACCTTATGTCCTTTTTGTCTCAAAACGAAACCCTAAGGAAAATCTTCATAGTCGGTTGAAGTATTAAGTAGAAGTTGCGTAGAACTTCTAAGGGTTGTTTGGAGCGGGTTGGAGCGCCCAGAGTAGGAGCTAAACGTTGCTCAGGATCGACATTTATACTTGGATAATTATGGGCTTATCGAGGTAAATATCTTGTCCCCCTATTGTAATTGGAAATTTCATACTGTAGTAGTATAGAAATGAATATAAGATTCATAGAAGAGATTTGAAACTGTAATAGAAGGATATTACAGAAAAGACTTGAACTGAAATCGCATCAGTAGAATATTAGTGTAGAAGTTGATAGACTTATATAACCTTTATAGGTTGAATGTTCTGCGAGTAACATGTACTACTTGAAAGGTGGACAAGGCTAGCCGGGCTATAGCCGTGAAGCGTTTTTCTAATAGTCGATAATCGTCGCGAGGTATGTGATTCTTCCTATACTCTTGAGCATGATATTTTAAAGAATATATATAGTACGGTAGACGTACGTGTGTTAACTGAACGTAGTTTTACGGCAATGTCTTTTGACTTAAGCCTGAATAAAAAGAATCTGAAGTATTTCAAAAGAATTAAGAAACCTTTTTGAAAGAAGAGTAACACTTGGTTTTAAAAGCTTAAGAGTTATACTAGCTTTATGGGAAGTTAGGTATAACGACTTAAGAGAAGTAAAAGGAAAGGTTTACTGATTTTAGAAGTTAAGAGACTTGGTCTTAAAAGATAAGAGACTTGACTTAATTATATTAATGTGAATTTTGTTAAAAAGTGTGAAACCTCATTCGTGAGTAATGAATATTTTGGTTTTCAAAAGGAATGATGTTTTACTGATTTTGGAAATAAGAATAAGTGTCGAACAAACCACAGCAGCGCTAATAAAGGGAAATGTATTGACTAATAAAGTATTATTAAAACCAGTAGAAACCTCCATCTGCATAGAAGCTAAGATGAGACAAAATGATATTACATTTCCTAGATCATGGCTGCTTTAATAAGATTGTTATGAACAAGAATAACCTACTCACACATAAGACATATGTTTCTCAAATTGTTTTAAAGGATTAAAACTATGAACTACGAAACATTTCGAAAATGAGAAACTTGAATATTTAAAATTAGGCAAACTTGAACGTTTGGAAAAGAATGTTGTTACTTGATTTTACAAAGAGAAGTGTTTTGGTTTACTTAAAAAGATAGTCACTCTATTTTTATACTACGGGTATTGTGTGACTTTTGTGAAAGAAACGGATCTTTAAAGAGTTTATGTATGAAGTACTTTGGGGATAAAAACCCGAACTTGTTTAACATAAAGTAGAAAGTACCTTGTGTGAATAACTTGATTGTGTTGGTTTGTGATAGCCTTGTAATACTTTCTTGTTGGTTTGATAAGTAAACATGTTAGGATGCTACGTGTGTTAGTATCTTGTGATGTTTGTGTAAAGGGGTTTCCCTCGATCGCGCTTATGTTGTTTAAACGATCAACCGTTATGTTGGTATTGTACCACTCACCTTGACATGATCCGGGGTTGCGCCCTCCGTCACGGGGTATATCTCGGTGATGCAGGACCATGATTCGAGAATACCTCATGCGGGTCTAGGGGACTATCGGAACTACGAGAGTTCGTGTTAGTGTGCGGGTTATACCTCATGCGGTCTATGTGGCCATGCGGATCGCGAGTCGGGGCGATGTCGGGAGTAGCTACCCTCGATGCGGGAATACCTCATGCGGGCCATTCGAGTGGCCTATGCGGGTCGCGGAAGTTCCAGGGCTAGACGCGCACATTAGATACTGCGGGCGAGTGGCCAGCTTTGATCATGTGACGGTGTAGACAGATCTCATGATACAGTTTATGACCTTGTTTGTACTGTGGGTTGTAGTAGTCGGCTATGCCTTCGTACTTACCCCGTACGGTTTTATGATGACACAAGTGAGACCTGGTGTTCATGTGTATTCCTTGATGTTTTTATATCATGCAGGCTGGCGGTGAGGAAGGTATTCCACGGCATGATTGATGTTGTGGGTGTGAGACCCATAGTTATATTTGAGTGATGACTTTGAGGCGTGAGTCCCCGACTTGACATGATCGCTTATTTATTATGATCGTAGTTTGGTTATCATACATGTCTCCCTTTATATAGACTACTATGATTTCATTTACTGCTTTTGATTTCACATACTTGGTACTGTTATCGACCTCCTTCGGGGGGCTGCGTTCATGCCGCAGGTAGAGGTACACCAGTGTTGATCCTCGCTCATAGGGTCACCGTTCAGCGTTTGGGAAGCTCCGTTTCTCCGGAGGCTTATTAGTGGTATAGTCCCCTGTTGTTGTAGGTACTTACATTCAGGGGTATGGCGGGGCCCTGTCCCGCCATTGTTGTCATATCATTCTTAGAGGTCTGTAGCACTGTTGTGGGCAGAGTTTGTAAAAAAAGGATGTAACTGTTCGGATTTAAGTTTTTTATATATATATGCCGAAAGGCAACTTTTCGCAGAAAAAACTGTTTTACACTTCATATTATATCATGTCTTGTTTTATGTTCCGCTGATTACTCTGATGTATGTCTACTTGGGTGCCCGGGGTTAGGCACCAGTCACGGGCTCGGGTTCGGGTCGTGACAAAAGTGGTATCAGAGCAGTTAATCCTCGGAAAGTGTCTACATACCGTATCTAGTAGAGTCTTGATTATCAGTGTGTTGTGCACCACACCAATAATCAGGAGGCTATAAGATATTTAGGATTGGTTTCCATTCTTTTCACTCTGAGATCGTGCTTAGAGCTGTGTTATAAGTTGGACCCCTCTAACGTATTTCTTTCCCTTACCGCTATGCCTCGCGTAAAGGCAACCCGCCCGAAGGTAAGGCGGCCGAGGAGCCGCGAGTAGAGTCTGAGGGTTACGAGGCCTGAGCCCAACCATCACCTGAGTTGGTGCTTCATTCGGGGAGTTCTGCGGCGTCGCCAGTCCCAGCAGAGTCTAGCACAGCGGCAGCAGTTCCTACTGCGGCCATGATATTCGAACCTTCAGTTCCACGACCGGTAGCAGAAAGTATAGATTGTAGCTAAGGATATAGCTACCAGAGAGTATGATGTATCGCTTTACCACGGGTCTTGATAACTATCTAAGAGAGGGTTGTGCAAGAGTAGTTCTTCAGTTAGGCTTGAGCATGGCTTGTGTACAGGCTTATGCGCAGCATGCCGAGAAACGTAGAGATCGACGGATTAACCAAGATCAGCAGAAGAGGGCCAGAACAGCAGGGTCCTTTGGTAACTTTCGAAGCAAATTCAGTAGTTCGGAGAAGAAGGGGTGTTAGCCAGAGGAGGCCACCCCCAACTCGGTGTGGCCGTTGTAATAAGTGTCATTGTGGGGAGTGTCGTACTTCTTTGATAGCTTTTTATGCTTGCGCCCAGCCGGGCAGGATTGATTGGAACGACAGAGGGTAGTGAAGCAGTTGATACATGTGTATCCTTAACCCTCTAGAGATTGCATGTGTGATAAGATAAGTATATCTTAAGTGTTGTGATCAGATAGCATGGTGCTAATTGTGATTAGGAATTATGGTTAGTTGAAAGGGTAAGATTGGGGATAAGGAAAGTGTGAGCCTTAGAGTTTTATGCGTAGAGACCTTAGAGGCAAGGCCATCTCGAGTTAAAGATTTATATATTTTTATGTTTTTGACCCTTATCGGAGTGCATAGTGCACGTGAGTTAAGTTTGAGTGATAAGTCACTGAGTAGTGTATAATGAAAGAGGGTAGTTGAGCTAAGAAGCCCGCTAGGTTTTCGTGACTTGATTAGTGAGATTGTTCCGGATCGGGGAGCAAGTGTTTTGCGCGAAAGTGGGTCGGGTTGAGGCCATGTCGCGGGTCAACCCGCAGCCGGTTTGGTGGTGGGGTCAGTTTGGGGTGGTCCCGCCAGGTGGTAGGGTCATGAGGGTGTTAGGCCCAAGTTTAGTTAACCAGCGTACGAGTTCGTGGATGCGTTCGACCAATAGTCGGACCGATGAGGTTAGCCCATCTTGTCCTTCAGTCAAGACTGTTTACTCGGCAGAGGGTTATGCGAGATGTTATATCAGGAAGGTTGTAAGGTTGCACGAGGTGCCTACTTTCACCTTATGACAGGCAGTGGAGCCCAGGTTACGACTATTTCTTTTTCTGGAAGTTTTACCAGGCAGGGTTAGGAACTCAGGTGAGTCTTAGTATCGCATTCGCCCTCGGGCCAGTGTTTGGATTTCAGGGGATGCAGCGAGGATTATGTGTCTCTTGTTGAGGGAGTGTTTTAGCTACCATTTCAGTATTCGGATATCGCCTTATGACGCCTTGTAGAGGCGGGAGTATAAGTTGCCGGTCGATTGGTTCGATGTTGGCAAGGTTCAGATAGATGGTTCATTCTTGTTTCAGCAGGATGTGGATAGGGTGAAGCCTATCCAGGAGAGGTTATCGGCAGCTCAGTGTCAACAGAAGTCGTGCGGATAATCGACGACGGCAGGTTGGAGTTCTGTGGAGGTCTTCAAGGTACCACCGGAGTGTGGCGAGTTTTGGAAAGCGAGAAACTTAGCCCGAGTTACTTTTGGGCATTTACAGATTGTTTGTAGAGTAGGCCGGGTTGCATATAGTTGGCATTACCATCCGACGTAGGGAGCAGTACGTCCGGTCTTTCATGTTGTTATGTTCGGAAAAAGTATCGGAGATCCATCCAGAGTGTTCCCAGTTAATGATGATCAAGTTGGAGGTAGTAACCCAGAGATTTGGAAACTGAAGCAGTAACAGAAATGTGGTAAGGTATGAGAAAGAGTTCTAATGTATGAGGAGGGTACGACGAGTAAGGGGAGAAGCAAGCTTGTGTTAAGAAGATAGATGTGATCATTACTTTTGTGAAGTGAAGGTACGAAGGAAGTATATTTTAGACCTCGGGTAGGAGCTTTGGTGATGTTAGAGGTGATTCCTCGTGGACTTGGATGTAAGTATTTGCGCATGTGTTATTTTATGGCCAGGTGTGGCGTGATTGTTTTCGTAAGTATAGCAGTGAAAACTATACTGGCGCATGTGTGTTTTGAGACTTAGAAGGAACATTCGGGACGAATGTTTCTAAGGAGGGGAGAATGTTATATCCCGTATTTCCAGAGTATGTACGTGAGAACGTACGTAGAAAGTTTGAGCCTTAAAGTTAGGCAAGGACGAAAATTTTGTTCACAACCCCCGATTAGAATCGTTTTTCGACGAAACGTTTTACAAAGCTTGCGAAGGGAAAATTCCGGCTATGTCATTTATTATTTTTGCGGATTTTTCCGAGAGATGAAATATTTTGGACCAACGAGAGGGCGACACTTGTCACCCTCAAGTGGGCGTGCTAGTGGCCGAGAGTGGGGCGGTTTCTTGGCATGTTTGGTGGCATAAAACTTGGGTCAATGTTTTGTGGAGTAGGGCTAGGGGCACTTGGGCAAATCTTGGCCCTCCACTTGCCCCCCCACTTGGCTTGATCATGGCCATTGGTTTCCCTATAAATACCCCCCCTTTGAAGACTTCTTCATCCATTCCAAAAATCTCCAAGTCTTGAAAGCCCTCTTCCCCCCCCCCCCCTTAGTGTTGAGTTCTCGTCAAGCCTCTTCCCCCTCCCTTTGAGAAGGCCATGGCGGGAAGTGCATCCCACTCCTAGTGGCCTTGGCGAGGTACACCCACTTGCCTAGTGGTTCTCGTAAAATACCCCCCTCTTGGTAGAAAATACTCTCCAAGTATTGTTACTATACCAAAATACCTTAGCCTTATACCTTGTAGTATTCCAAAGATACCTCTATACGTAGAGCCCGAAAATACTACCTTATGTCCTTTTTGTCTCAAAACGAAACCCTAAGGAAAATCTTCATAGTCGGTTGAAGTATTAAGTAGAAGTTGCGTAGAACTTCTAAGGGTTGTTTGGAGCGGGTTGGAGCGCCCAGAGTAGGAGCTAAACGTTGCTCAGGATCGACATTTATACTTGGATAATTATGGGCTTATCGAGGTAAATATATTGTCCCCCTATTGTAATTGGAAATTTCATACTGTAGTAGTATAGAAATGAATATAAGATTCATAGAAGAGATTTGAAACTGTAATAGAAGGATATTACAGAAAAGACTTGAACTGAAATCGCATCAGTAGAATATTAGTGTAGAAGTTGATAGACTTATATAACCTTTATAGGTTGAATGTTCTGCGAGTAGCATGTACTACTTGAAAGGTGGACAAGGCTAGCCGGGCTATAGCCGTGGAGCGTTTTGCTAATAGTCGATAATCGTCGCGAGGTATGTGATTCTTCCTATACTCTTGAGCATGATATTTTAAAGAATATATATAGTACGGTAGACGTACGTGTGTTAACTGAACGTAGTTTTACGGCAATGTCTTTTGACTTAAGCATGAATAAAAAGAATCTGAAGTATTTCAAAAGAATTAAGAAACCTTTTTGAAAGAAGAGTAACACTTGGTTTTAAAAACTTAAGAGTTATACTAGCTTTATGGGAAGTTAGGTATAACGACTTAAGAGAAGTAAAAGGAAAGGTTTACTGATTTTAGAAGTTAAGAGACTTGGTCTTAAAAGATAAGAGACTTGACTTGATTATATTAATGTGAATTTTGTTAAAAAGTGTGAAACCTCATTCGTGAGTAATGAGTATTTTGGTTTTCAAAAGGAATGATGTTTTACTGATTTCGGAAATCAGAATAAGTGTCGAATAAACCACAACAACGCTAATAAAGGGAGATGTATTGACTAATAAAGTATTATTAAAACCAGTAGAAACCTCCATCTGCATAGAAGCTAAGATGAGACAAAATGATATTACATTTCCTAGATCATGGCTGCTTTAATAAGATTGTTATGAACAAGAATAACCTACTCACACATAAGACATATGTTTCTAAAATTGTTTTAAAGGATTAAAACTATGAACTACGAAACATTTCGAAAATGAGAAACTTGAATATTTAAAATTAGGCAAACTTGAACGTTTGGAAAAGAATGTTGTTACTTGATTTTACAAAGAGAAGTGTTTTGGTTTACTTAAAAAGATAGTCACTCTATTTTTATACTACGGGTATTGTGTGACTTTTGTGAAAGAAACGGATCTTTAAAGAGTTAATGTATGAAGTACTTTGGGGATAAAAACCCGAACTTGTTTAACATAAAGTAGAAAGTACCTTGTGTGAATAACTTGATTGTGTTGGTTTGTGATAGCCTTGTAATACTTTCTTGTTGGTTTGATAAGTAAACATGTTAGGATGCTACGTGTGTTAGTATCTTGTGATGTTTGTGTAAAGGGGTTTCCCTCGATCGCGCTTATGTTGTTTAAACGATCAGCCGTTATGTTGGTATTGTACCACTCACCTTGACATGATCCCGGGGGTTAAGCTGCCCTCCGATGCGGGGTATATCTCAGGCGGTCTGGGACCATGATTCGAGAATACCTCATGCGGGTCCAGGGGACCTATGCGGAACTACGAGTTCGTGTTAGTGTGCGGGGTTATACCTCATGCGGTCTATGTGGCCATGCGGACTGCGAGTCCAGGACGATGCCGGGGAGTAGCTACCCTCGATGCGGGGAATACCTCATGCGGGCCATTGGAGTGGCCTATGCGGAGCTGCGGGAAGTTCCAGGGCTAGACGCGCACATTAGATACTGCGGGCGAGTGGCCAGCTTTGATCATGTGACGGTCTGAGATCTCATGATCTGATTTATGACCTGTTAGTGCGTAGGTTTTAGTAGTCGGCTATGCCTTCGTACTTACCGTGCGGTTTTATTATGACACAGTGGGACACGGTGTTCATGTGTATTCCTTGGTGCTTTTATATCATAGACTGCAGTGAGGAAGGTATTCCACGGGCATGATTGATGTTGTGGGCGTGAGACCCATTGTTATATTTGAGTGATGACTTTGAGGGCGTGAGTCCCTGACTTGACATGACTGCTTATTTATTGTGAACTGTAGTTTGGTTATCATACATGTCTCTTGCTTTATATAGACTACTATGATTTCATTTCTGATATTTTGATTTCACATACTTGGTACTGTTGTCTTGCGACCTCCTTCTGGGCTGCGTTCATGCCGCAGTAGAAGTACACAGTGTTTATCCTCGCTCGTAGGGTCGCGTTGGCGTTTGGGAAGCTCCGTTTCTCCGAGGCTTATCGTGGTATAGTCCTGTTGTTGTAGGTACTTACATTGAGGGTATGGCGAAGCCCTGTCCCATTGTTGTCATATCATTCTTAAGTGCATGCTTTGTTGTGGCGAGTTTGTAAAAAAGGATATGCGTTCGGATTTAAGTTTTTATATATATATCTTGAAAGCAACTTTTATGAAAAAGCTTTTACACTTCATATTATATCATGTCTTGTTTTATGTTCTGTGATTACTCGATGTATGTCTACTTGGGTGCAGGTTTAGGCACGATCCACGAACAGGTTGGTCGTGACAAAAATATTAAAAACGTAAAATTTCCTTCACAAGGTTCGGAATCTTTTCCGTTGGAAGTTCACAATTTCGTCCTTAACCTAATTAGGGCTTATACAATTGTACGTACGTCCTCACATACATACTCTGGAAAAAATACGGGGTATAATATTCTCCCCTCCTTAGAAATATTCGTCCCGAATGTTCCTTCTAGATTCAATTAAAACAGATAACGACATAGCTCCTCACAACTTAAACAATTTGCAAATGCCACACATGGCCACAATACTATACTTAAGCATATGAAAATTAAAATCAAGTAGAAAAGTGAGTTACCTGGAGGTGTGGGGAATAAGTGAGGATACTTCTGCCTCATGTCCTCCTCTGCTTCCCACGTCATCTCCTCTCTGTTCTCGTTCCGCCATAAGACCTTGACGGAAGCCACATCCTTTGTCCGCGGCCGCCTAACCTGACGATCAAGTATCGCTATGGGACTCTCCTCATACGATAACCCCTCCATCACCTGGACATCGTCAATCGGGTGCACTCTAGATGGATCCCCGATACATCTCCTCAGCATAGAAACATGGAAAACCGGATGCACTGCCTCCAGATCGGACGACATATCCAACTCATAGGCAACCTTGCCTACCCTGCGGACAATCTGATAAGGCCCAATGTACCTTGGGCTGAGTTTCCCTTTCTTCCCGAATCTCATCACACCGCCGTGGGTGGCACGCCGAGAAAACCCAATCAATGACCTCAAACTCCAAATGTCGACGCCGATGATCTGCGTACGACTTACATGCGACTCTGGTATCGATAACGCCTCTGGATAAGCTTCACTTATCCGCGCTCTTGCGCCAAGTGCGGTCCCAATCGAACCTCTCCCACATCAAACCAGCTATCGGCGACCTGCACTTCCTCGTATAAGGCCTCATGGCGCCATCCGAATCTTGGAGTGGTAGCTTAACGCCCGAACCGGGCGTTCGCGGTGCCTTACCGGGCACCCTAGTGATACAACATCGGAGAAAACCGTGAGAAAATAAAACACGAGTCATGAAACAAGAGATATAATAAATAAAGCAGGCCAACCAAAGCAGTTGCGCCCGGTATATACATAAAAACCCGAGCAGTTATCCTTTTACAAACCACACTTACAGCGATTACTCTGACCTCTAAGATTTACAACAACTATGGCGGGACGGGCCCGCCATACCCACAGATGTACAAGAACCTACAACTCGGAAACATACCAAAGATAAGCCTCGAAGGAAGAGCTTTCAACACGCTGAAATGAGATCCTAAGGCGGGGATCCACGACCGATGTACCTACCTGCGGCATGAGCGGCCCGAAGGAGGTCGATCTGACAGTACAGTATGTGGCGCCGAATCGTAAATGAAATCATAATAGCCTAAAAGCGGGAGACATGTATGATAACCAAAATACGATCGCAACATAAAAGCGATCAAGTCGGGGACTCACGCCTCAAAGCCACCACTCGAATATAACTATGGGTCTCGCGCCCAGCATCCATCATGTTCGCATCATGGCGCGTGCCGGAATCGCATCGGTGTAGACATGTCCATGATGCAACAATAATAACAAGGCGCGTGGCGCGTACCGAATCTTGCATCGGTGTAGACGTGCCCGTATAACCTCAATAACAATATCTTTGGGTGGTCAACCTGCGCGTAGCCCACGTGCCCCGAATCTTTGCGTCGGTGTGAACGCGTCCATGTTGCGTAATAACCATATATCGGTAATCAACGACGCGTGGCGCGTACCGAATCTGCGTGGTGTAGACATGTCCATGTGACATCAACAACAAGCGATAATCAAAATGGAAACATACCGTGGAATTCTCCATCACCGCCAAAGACGTCCAAGTAAGTTCTCGACAAGTTGGCCGGCCTCTGTCGAGAGAGCGGTAACACGAAATACCACACTTGCACAACAAAGGCTATCATCACAAGCATAGGCAAGTTTCACAACAACAAGCATAGGCAAGTTTCACAACAACAAGCATAGCAAGTTTCACACAACTCAAAGTACTTTCATTTTATGCCAAAGTCGGGTTTTAACCCCAAAGTACTACATACGTTAAGTTCTTTTAAAGAGATCCATTACTTTTATAAAAGTCACCCGATACGTAGTATTAGAATGACCAACCCATTCCTTTTCAAAATCAAGTAACAACATTCTTTTCCTAAGTTCCGGTTTGCCTAGTTTTGATTACTCAAACTCATTTTCAAATGGTTTCATAGTTCCCAAACTTAATCACTTGATTCCTTTTTAGAACAATTGAGTAATATATGTCTCACGTGAGAGTAGGTTATTCTTGTTTACAACATTCTTATTACAAAGACCATGATCTAGAAAATGTAATATCATTTTGTCTTATCTTAGCTTCTATGCGGATGGAGGTTTCTACTGGTTTTAATAATACAATTCATTAGTCGATGCATTTTCCTTTTATATCATTTGCGGTGGTTTGTCGATACGTTACGATTTCCAAATCGAAGAAACATTCTTAAGCCGTTATACCTAACTTCCCATAAAGCTAGCATAACTCTTAAGTTTTCAAAACCAATACTACACTTCTTTCAAAGCGATTCATAAATCTTTTGAAATACTTCAAGTTTTATTATAACGCCGCCGTTATAAATCAAATCGATTATCTTTTAAAAGCCACAACCCGTTTCTTACCTACATAAAGTGTTATAACCAACTTCCCATAAAGCCGTTATAACCCTTTATGTTTTACAACAATCAAATACAATTAACACGTATCGTCCACCGTCTACATAGTTCACACATATCATGCTAGAAGAGATAGGAAGAGGTTCACATACCTCGCGGCGATTATCGACAATAAGCAAAAAGCTCAAGTACTACAACGCACTAGCCCTTTCCACTCCTCGAGTAGAATACGCTACTCTTAGTACTTTCACCTATAAAGGCCACAAACGTCATTAACTCTTAAACACAAGTTCCCATCTTTCTACGTAAAATTCGTGGCCTCTCCCGCCACAGCGTAAATCTCCTCCTCTATCGGTGGCTACCAAGCCAACCGGGGGTTTACACGTCTAACTGACGTGTACCATTCTACTACACAACAATGCTACACAAGTCTCTTGTAATGTCTGATCTATGTAATTACTGATTCGATTCTCTTCTTTAAATTCGGGCTTAAGTCAAAAGACATTGCGCACAATAATGTTGATTCTATATATAGTATACCTCAACTATATATTCCTACCACATGTAATCTCCAATTACAATAAGGGGACAAGAATATTTACCTCGACAAGCCCAAAATTATCCAAGTTATAATGTCGATCCGAGCAAGGTTTAGCTCTACTCAGTGCGCTCGATCCGCTCAAACAACCCCAGAAGTTCTAACCAACTTCTGCTCAAATACTTCAACCAACTATGAAGATTTCCTTAGGGTTTTGATTTGAGACTAAAAGGACAAAAGGTAGTATTTAAGGCTCTACGTAAAGAGGTAACTTTTGGAATACAACAAGGTAAAGACTAAGGTATTTTGGGCATTATAACAATACTGAGAGTATTTCTACCAGAGGGGGTGTATTATACGAAACAACTAGGCTAGGGGGTACCTGGCTAGCACCTGAAAGGCGAGGAAGCTCTCGGCCACAAGGCCACTCAGGGGAGGAAGGCTTAGGACGAGAACACTCGAAGGAGGGAGAGGACTCAAGACTTGGAAGATTTTAGGAATGGATGAAGTCTTCAAGCTTAGGGGGGTATTTATAGCAAAACCAAAGGCCAACCAATGACCAAGATCAAGCCATGTGCAAGGCAAGTGTAATGTAACGACCCGATCCGGGGCCCGTTACTGGTGCCTTACCCTAGGCACCCTAGTGATACATACATCAGAGAAAATCAGCGGAACATAAAACATGAGACATTTAACAAGGGATATAATAAATAAACGAGCAACCAAAAACAATGCTCAAGTTATATACATAAAACACGAACAGCTTAATCCTTTTACAACTCGCCCCCACAACTGAGACTGCGCTTGACCTAAGATATACCGACTATGACGGGCCATACCCTCAATGTACAAGAACCTACAACTCAGAACACTACAAAAGATAAGCCTCGGAGAAAGCGGAGCTTGAATGTCGTGATCCTATGGCGAGGATCCACGATCGATGCCTCTCACTCTTGCGTAAGCCCTCAAGGAAAGTCGATAAAGAGTACCAAGTATGTGCCTGACAACATGTAAATGAAATCATACTAGTCTATATAAAGCGGGAGACATGTATGATAAGCAAACTCTGATTCACAACATAAAATCATCACTCCGATATATCTATGGGTCTCACGCCCACAACATCAAAGCAGTTCGCATTATGCGCGGTGTAGACATGTCCATGATGCAACAATAATACCAATGTCCCGCGCCGGTGTAGACATGTCCATGTGACCTCAATAACAAGAGAATCCAAACGGAAGCATACCCGCATCGCGGTCGGGAAGGGAAACAATAAGACAACATTCCAAATGGGCGCATACGTGCGCTACGCATCGTGTCGATATGTCGGGAAACAATAGGACAGCATTCCAAATGGGCGCATGCGTGCGCTACGCATCGTGTCGGTATGTCCAAAGGGAAATAATAGGACGGCATTCCAAATGGACGATACGTGCGCTACGCATCGTGTCGATATGTCCAAAGGGAAATCCTGGCGATAATCAAAATGAAACATACGTGCGCTACGCATCGTGTCAGTATATCCAAAGCGATTAACCACAAGACCTTAACCAAAATGGAAGCATACCCGTGCGACTCGGTCGCATGTCCAAAGCGGTTAACAACAATAATACTATCAGCGAGCGTGCGTGGAATTTCTCGTCTGAAAGCGCGTCAAGTAAGTTCTCAACCATCAACCGACCTCTATCGAAAGGCGGTAACACGAAACACAACGTTTGTACAATAAAGACTATCATCACAAGCGTAGGCAAGTTTCACAACAGCATAGGCAAGTTTCACACAACTCAAAGTACTTTCATTTTATGCCATAGTCGGGTTTTAACCCCAAAGTACTACATACGTTAAGTTCTTTTAAGAGATCCATTACTTTTATAAAAGTCACGATGCGTAGTATTAGAATGACAAACCCACCCCTTTTCAAAATCAAGTAACAACATTCTTTTCCTAAGTTCGGTTGCCTAGTTTGATTACTCATTTTCAAATGGTTTCATAGTTCCCAAACTTAATCACTTGATTCCTTTTTAGAACAATTGAGTAACATATGTCATATCGTGAGTAGTTTATTCTTGTTTATAACGATCTTATTACTGACCATGATCTAGAAAATGTAATATCATTTTGTCTCATCTTAATAACATGGAGGTTTCTCTTGGTTTAATACAACACATCATTTATTCAATACATTTTCCTTTATTAACGCAGCCGATACATTCGATTCGAAATCGAAACATTATCCCTTTAAAACCAAGTACTCATTACTCACGAATGAGGTTTCACACAAACATCCACATTAAAACAAATAAGTTAAGTCTCTTATCTTATAAGATCAAGTCTCTTAACTTCTAACATGATAAACCATTTTCACACATAAGGTCGTTATAACTAACTTCCCGTAAAGCTATTATAACACCCCATGTTTTAAACCAACCAAATCACTTAGCACGTATGCGTCTCTGCACTACATAGTTCACAACAATCATGCTAGAAAAGATAGGAAGAGGTTCACATACCTCGCGACGAGTATCGACTAATAGCAAAGCGCTCGATCCTCCTTAAGCCAAGTGGATCATTCCACGTAGCATTTCAACCTATAAGGCCACGGCGCTTATTAACATCGTAGAACATTCTCTGAAAAAAATTCAAAGACTCCAGCGGCGTAAATCTCTCTCTATCGGGCCGCTATCAAGCCAACCAGTGGTTATACATCTAACCCGACTACAATTCTACTCCCTACTACACAAGTCTCATGTCTGATCCTATGTAAAAGCGATTCTTGGGCTTAAGTCGAGACATTGCCACAAGCTATGTTCGATTATATATATAGCATACTTAAACTATATTTTCCTACAACATGTAATATCCAATTACAATAGGGGACAAGATATTTACCTCGCTAAGCCCATAATTATCCAAATATAAAAGTCGATCCTGGCAATCGTTTAGCTCGACTCGGCGCTCAACCGCTCTAAACCACCGCCAGAAGTTCTAACCAACACCCATTCCGGCCATCCGGAGATTTTCCTAGGGTTTCGGTTTTGACTGAAGTATAATAGTATTTACAGGCTTTTATAGGTATAACCTTAGAATACAACAAGGTATCTACTAAGGTAATTTGGGCATTATAACAATACTTGAGTATTTCTATACCATAAAAGGGGTATTATCTAAAGCAACTAAGGGGTACCCATAGCACCTCAAAGGAGGGGTGGCTACCCTCGGCCTACCACTGGGGAACTCTCGGGCCTCGCGGGAATGTGCGGAAGGCTCTCAAGACTTAGGCATTTTGGATGAAGAAGTTCATCAAAGGAGAGGGTATTTATAGCACAAGCCAAGGCGACCAATGGCAAGATCTGGCCAAGTGCTACACAAGTGTAAGGCGAGATCAAGCCAAGTGCACCCTAACCCTACTCGCAAAACCTCACAAATATCTACAAATATCTTCCACTTGCCCGTTCAATCGTCCATGCGCCCACTATGCCCACTGATGAGAGGGTGCCAAGTGCGCCTCTCGTTGGTCCAAAATGTTCCGCCTCTCGGAAAAATCCAAAATACTAAATGACATAGCCGAAATTCCCTACGAAAAGTGAAAGCGTTTAAAACGACTCTGGGTGTTGTGCACAAACATATTTCCCCAAAGGTGCCACGGGGTGACACGTGTCGCCCCGATTCGCCCAAAATATTTCGTCTTAGAAAATATCCAAAGCGGCCAAAATCTCAAAATCAAGCGGGCCCCACAAAACCGTAAATTTCTCGTGGGCCCACGTGACCATTTCCGAAATAAAATTCCATAATTCTCTAATATTCGAAGTCCGAATACCAAATCGGGAATCAATTCCCGTTAACGAACCTTTTTCCTTCAAAACCGGAAACTTTTCCGTGGAAAAATCGCCTCTTTCTTCCTTTCCAATCTTTTACGATTCTCGTGCGTCGCCCTCGCATACATACCGGGACTACGGTATAACATTCTTCCCCCGAAACATTCGTCGAATGTTCCTTCTAAGTCTCAAAGCGAACACGTGCGGTATAGTCTTCACTACTATACTTACGAAACAATCAAATACCCGTAAAATACTTACATCCAAGTCCACGAGAAACACCTCTAACATCACCACAAATAATACTACTTTTGTCACTTTGTCGCGAGCCTTGCTCCAACAAATGGTAAGTGTTCACGTGCGATCCGAATTCTTACCATATTTCCGATCGCTTTAGTATCGAAACCGGGTTACTATCTCTAACGAGGTCATCGTATCGGGAACATTCGGATGGATCTTGATACTTTCCGAACATAACAATACGAAAAGGCGGACGTCGCCTCCTAAGTCGGACGGCAATTACTGCATATAAGCAACGGCCTATTCTTCACATGAACTCAAAGGCCCAAGTGACTCGGGCTAAGTTCCTTTCCAAAACTCCACCGTCACGAGTGGTACTTTCAAGAAGACCGTCGGCTCAACTCTGGCGTCGTCCGATTATCCGCACGATTCCTCCGAGTCGTAACTTTCTGACAAGCTTCACTAGCCATCTGCTGGAACAAGCTGAACCAACTATCGAACCACGCCAACATCAGACCAATCGATTGCAACTTGCATTTCTGGCGTCACAAGACGACATCCAACACCGAAATGGTAGCTTAAACACTCCCCCCCAGGAACAACGATCCTCGAGAACTACAAATCAAAACATCGGCGGGAAGTGGAGACTCGCAGTTCTAGCCCCGCTGGTACAAACTCGAGAAAGCAGTAGTACCACGGGCTCCATCGTCATAAGGTGAAGGTAGGCACCCTGCAACCTCACAACCTTTCAGATTACATCAACACCGCCGTGGAACGACCTCGACAAGAACACGATGGTCGCCCCATCGGCCCGACCATCGGTCGAACGCATCCACGAACTTGCGGCTAACTAAACATGGGCCTAACACCCTCGCGACCCTAACACAAAGAGGACCACCACAAACCTACTGGCGGGTTGACCAGCACGTAGCCTCAACCCGACAGAAGCGCAAAATACCATCTCCCAAGGAACAATCTTACTAAACACGTTCACGAAAACCTGGCGGTCTTCTTAGCTCAACTACCCTCTTTCATTTCATACTACATAGGACTTATCCCAAACACACGTGCACTATGCACTCCTATAAAGTCGAACATAACACTACACCTTTCTCGAGATGGCCCTCTAAGGTCTTTGCGTATAAAGCTCTAAGGCTCACACTTTCTCTATCCCCAAAATCTTACTCGGTTAACCCGCGTGATTCTAATCACAACTAACACCGCTATCGAACATAGCACTTAAGGTATACAAAGTTACCAAAGGACGCTCTGGCCTCTTGTCGCCCGTTAACCCGTCGATCTCTACGTTTCTCACTGCTGCGTAAGCCCGCATACGGCCATGCTCGAGAAGCTGAAGGATTACTCTTGCACAACCTTCTCTTAGGTAGTCATCAAGACTCGCGATACATCGGTATACTCTCTTGTAGCCAAATCCATAGCTAGTAACAAGGTTGTCTCTTGCAATCTATATTCTCGGTTCGATCGTGGGCGAAGGTTCACATATCATGGCGCGGTAAGGCTGCCGTCGCCGTCTTAAACTCGCTAGTGGCGTCGCGAAATCCCGAATGAAGCACTACCTAGGTAATGATTTGGCCCTCGCCACCTCGAACTCTACTCGCGGCTCCGCCGGTGCGCGCCTCCCGGGCCGGTTGCCTACGCGGAGGCATAACGATAAGAAATAATTTAAATCGAGGGTCCAACTTACAACACACTCTAAGGCACGATCTCGAGTGAGAAGAATAGTAACCAATCCTAAATATCCTATAGCCTCGCGATTATTGGTGTGGTGCACACCGATAATCAAGACTCTTGGATCTGATGCAGACACTTTCCGAGGATTAACTGCTCTGATACCACTTTTGTAACGACCCGATCCGGGGCCCGTTACTGGTGCCTTACCCTAGGCACCCTAGTGATACATACATCAGAGAAAATCAGCGGAACATAAAACATGAGACATTTAACAAGGGATATAATAAATAAGCAAAGCAACCAAAAACAGTTGCCTTGATATACATAAAACTCGAGCAGTTTAATCCTTTTACAACCCCGCCACAACTAAGATATACCATGACTATGGGACGGGGCCGCCATACCACGAATGTACAGAACCTGACTCGAGAACACCTACAAAAGATAAGCCTCGGAGAAGCGGAGCTTGAATCGTGATCCTATGGCGAGATCCACGGGATGTACCTGTCAGTATGTGAAGCATAACACTGTAAATGAAATCATACTAGTCTATAAAGCGGGAGACATGTATGATAGCAAACTACGATTCAACATAAAGCGATCATCACTCGATATATCTATGGGTCTCACGCCCACAACATCAAACGAGTTCGCATTATGGCGCATGCCGGAATCACGGTGTAGACATGTCCACGATGCAACAATAATACCAATGTCCATGGCCACATGCCCGGAATTCTGCCGGTGTAGACATGTCCATGTGACCTCAATAACAAGACAATCCAAATGGAAGCATACGTGCGCTACGCGTCGTCGGTATGTCCAAAGGAAACAATAAGACAACATTCCAAATGGACGCATACCCGCGTGCGCTACGCGTCGTGTCGATATGTCCAAAGGGAAACAATAGGACAGCATTCCAAATGGGCGATACGTGCGCTACGCATCGTGTCGGTATGTCCAAAGGGAAATCAGCGATAATCAAAATGGAAACATACGTGCGCTACGATCGTGTCGATATATCAGCGATTAACCACAAGACCTTAACCAAAATGGAAGCATACCCGTGCGCTACGATCGTGTCGGTATGTCCAGCGGTTAACAACAATAATACTATCAACGAGGCGTGCGTGGAATTTCTCCGTCACGCGTCGCCCAAGTAAGTTCTCAACGATCAACCGACCTCTATCGAAGACGGTAACACAGAAACACAACGTTTGTACAATAAAGACTATCATCACAAGCATAGGCAAGTTTCACAACAACAAGCATAGGCAAGTTTCACACAACTCAAAGTACTTTCATTTTATGCCATAGTCCGGGTTTTTAACCCCAAAGTACTACATCGTTAAGTTCTTTTAAAGAGATCCATTACTTTTATAAAAGTCACCCGATGCAGTAGTATTAGAATGACAAACCCACCTTCCTTTTCAAAATCAAGTAACAACATTCTTTTCCTAAGTTCGGTTTGCCTAGTTTGATTACTCAAGCTTCTCATTTTCAAATGGTTTCATAGTTCCCAAACTTAATCACTTGATTCCTTTTTAGAACAATTGAGTAACATATGTCATATACGTGAGTAGTTTATTCTTGTTTATAACGATCTTATTACCGCACTGATCTAGAAAATGTAATATCATTTTGTCTCATCTTAGCTTCATGCGGATGGAGGTTTCTCGTTTTAATACAACACATCATTTATTCAATACATTTTCCTTTATTACGATACACATTCGATTCCGAAATCGAAACATTATCCCTTTAAAACCAAGTACTCATTACTCACGAATGAGGTTTCACACAAACATCCACATTAAAACAAATAAGTTAAGTCTCTTATCTTATAAGATCAAGTCTCTTAACTTCTAACATCATAAACCATTTTCACTACATAAGGTCGTTATAACTAACTTCCCATAAAGCTATTATAACACCCTATGTTTTAAACCAACCAAATCACTTAGCACGTATGCGTCTACCGTACTACATAGTTCCAACAATCATGCTAGAAAAGATAGGAAGAGGTTCACATACCTCGCGACGAGTATCGACTAATAGCAAACGCTCCAAACAATCGGCGTTCTCCTTAAGCCAAGTGGATCATTCCACACGTAGCATTTCAACCTATAAGGCCACGCGCTTATTAACATCGTAGAACATTCTACGTAAAAATTGGCGCGGCACCTCCCTATAAGCGTAAATCTCCTCTCTATCTGGGCTATCAAGCCAACGGGGGTTATCATCTAACGAACGGGTACAATTCTACTCCACGATTACTACACAAGTCTCTATGTCTGATACCTATGTAAAAATTCTTGAGCTTAAGTCAAGGACATTGCCACAAGCTATGTTGATTATATATATAGCATACTTAAACTATATTTTCCTACGTAATATCCAATTACAATAGGGGACAAGATATTTACCTCGCTAAGCCCATAATTATCCAAATATAAAGTCGATCACGCAATCGTTTAGCTCGACTCAGCGCTCAACCCGCTCTAAACCACCCTAGAAGTTCTAACCAACTTCTACACAACACTCCGGACTATGGAGATTTTCCTAGGGTTTGGTTTTGCGTGTGGGAAGTATAATAGTATTTCGGGCTTTTCGTATAGGTATAACCTTAGAATACAACAAGGTATCTGGCTAAGGTAATTTGGGCATTATAACAATACTTGGAAGTATTTCTATACCATAAAGGGGGTATTATCAAAGCAACTAGGCGGGTACCCACTTAGCACCTCGAAGGAGGGTGGCTACCTCGGCCTACCCACTGGGAACTCTCGGCCGAGGGCCTCACGAGGGAGGAAGGCTCTCAAGACTTAGGCATTTTGGATGAAGAAGTTCATCAAAGGAGAGGGTATTTATAGCATGAGCCAAGGCCAACCAATGGCCAAGATCTAGCCAAGTGCTACACAAGTGTAAGGCCAAGATCAAGCCAAGTGCACCCTAACCCTACTCCACAAAACCCTCAAATATCTACACAAATATCTTCCACTTGCCCATTCAATCGTCCATGCGCCACTATGCCCGCCAATGAGAGGTGCCAAGTGCGCCTCTCGTTGGTCCAAAATGTTCGTCTCTCGGAAAAATCCTTAAAATACTAAATGACATAGCGGAAATTCCCTACGAAAGTCGTGAAAGCGTTTCGGTCAACGACTCTACCGTGTTGTGCACAAACATATTTCGCCCAAAGGTGCCACATGGGGTGACACGTGTCGCCCCGATTCGCCCAAAATATTTCGTCTTGAAAATATCCAAAACGGCCAAAATCTCAAAATCAAAGCGGCCCCCCACAGTAGCGGAATTTCTCCCGGCCCCCGACGTGACCATTCAGGAAATAAAATTCCATAATTCTCTAATATTCCAGAAGTCCGAATACCAAATCTGGGAATCCAATTCCCGTTAACGAACCTTTTCCTTCACAAACCGGAAACTTTTCCGTGGAAAAATCGCCTCTTTCTTCCTTTCCAATCTTTCTGTCGTATTCTCGTACGTACGTCCTCGCATACATACCCTGGGACTACGGGGTATAACATGTAAGGCCAAGATCAAGCCAAGTGCACCCTAGTCCCTACTCCTTAAAACCCTCTCAAATATCTACACAAATATCTACCACCAACTCGCTCTTCATCGGCCAGTCGCCCCATTGCTTCCATTGTGAGGGTGACACATGTCACCCTCCCGTTGGTCCAAAATGTTTCGTCTCTCGGAAAAATCCGCAAAAATAAGAAAAGACATAGCCGGAATTTTCCCCTCGCAAGTTATGTAAAACGTTTCGTCAAAAAACGACTCTAACCGGGTGTTGTGCACAAATGTCAATCGGCCAAGCCACCTAGGCGGGGGTGACACGTGTCACCCTCCTAATGGCCCTCATAAAACGTCTTCCGAAAAATATCCACACTGGCCAAAATCTAAAACAAAGTGGGCCCACAAAACAGTAAATTTCTCCGTGGGCCCACGTGACCATTTCCAAAATAAAATTCCATAATTCTAATATAATCTAAGAAGCCCAAATTCCAAATCTGGGAACCCAATTCCATTCAACGAACATTTTTCCTTACAAAAACCGGAAACTTTTTCCGTGGAAGAATCACCTCTTTCTTCCTTTCCATTTTTTCTGTCGTGCTCTCATACGTATGTCCTCGCATACATACCCTGAGAATACGGGGTATAACATTCTCCCCTCCTTAGAAACATTCGTCCCGAATGTTTCTTCTCAAGACGGATATCGATGAAGTTCCTCTAACAAGTTGTCAACGCCACGCGACAGCGCCACGAAATAACACACGCGTTCTCTTCCTTCCTTACTCGTCGTGCCGCTTCTCGAACACTTGAACTCTCCCAAGACGTACCATACTTCAGTCATTACTTCGCTCCCAAAATCTCTGAGTCACTACCTCCAAACTTGGTCATCTTACTAACCTCAAACTTCCTTAAGGCCATTCCGCCTTTACGAACCGCTTCGTCGAACGCGTCCACGAACTCATACGATGATCATACAAACTTGGGCCTAGCATCCTCGTGACCCTACCACCTGGCGGACCACCCGTAACTGACCCCACCTTAATCCGGCTACGGGTTGACCCGTATCACGTCCTCAACCCGACCCACAATCGCGTCAAGCCCTCGTTCCCCGACACGGAACAATCCTGCTAAATCACATCATGAAAGCTACCACTTCCATCTCACACTACCCATGGAATTATCACACAAATAAAACCCACGTATACTACGCACTCTGATAAAGGTCAAACATAAAACGAATCTTTTACTCAAGACGACCTTACCTCTAAGGTCTCAATCGTGACAGTCTAGGGTTCACATTTACCATGCCCCCATACTTACCCTTCTACAATAACCAGGTGTCTAAATCACATTTAGCACAAAGCTATCCGAACATAACACTTAACACATCATTAACATTAATACATACAAGTATCTACAGGGTTAAGGATATACCTGAAACTAGGCGGTTCAAGGACCGCTAAAATCGAACTTCCACCGCGACCTCTACCGTGGCCCGCAATCGCTTCTAGTAATCTGTGCTATCCTACCCAGCGCTACCCCACGGTGGACAGTCTCGTCATATGGCCACGTTGGCGCAAGAATAACAAGCTCCTCGTACTACGACACTCCCGAAATGCGTCTACCACATCGACCACACCGAGGTAGGGGTGATCGTCCGCCAACACCCCTACTCACTCAACATCTCAAACACAGGAGCCACGACTGCTCTGAATATCCCAAGGGTCCCGGCGTGCGGAGGACCACTCTGCAATGGCGGTACATAATCTGCTTCTTTGGCGGTCCGCCTCGAAAGTCGCCAAAATATCCGGCCGTCTTGGCCTTCTTCCGGCGGCCACCTGCGTCGATCTGCGCTCGCACCGCGCAGTGCATGAGCTCGAATGCGGGCAATGTCCATGCGGTGAAGAGAAACACCCGCACAAGACTCGGCCATATAATCATCTAGCCCGTGGCGTAGCGATGCACCTATCCTCCATATCTGCAACAAAGCGCGAGGGACATATCGAGCAAAGAATCGAACTCGACATTGTACTCACGGCGGTCGCCTCTGCCTCGAGAACAAAAATTTGTCGGCGTGCCCTCCTCATCTCTGCGGAGGAAAGAAGTGCGTGAGAAAAGCCCCGAAAACTCATCCCATACTGCGGAGTGCATGCTCTCCCGGAAAGCTCCCGAATCAAACCAATCGATCGCGGTATCACGCGGCCGATGCGAACCGGCGTCACGGACTCGGTCTCTGAAGCCTCGATCACCCGCGTGATCCTTCAGAATCGACGGATGAACTCCTGCGGATCATCCTCGAGCCTCGACCCATAAAACTCTGGCGGGCTACAACTCGTAAAGTCCGTAGCCTCAAACTATCTCGCTCGGGTTCACCAGTCTTCTTTGAACCGAATCGCCGTGATCCGGCTGTCTCATATCAGCCTGACCACGGCCAATAATCAGCCATCTCGCGTGACCCATCTCCATCGGTGGGGGTGGAGGCTCGTCTTGTAGTCACATCAGCCACGGCCGCGGCTCTAAACCTGCGGTCTTTGGCGTCGCGAAACTCGCCGTCGGAAGCTTGTCTCGGTACTAACCGCTCGCGCCTCGTACTCCTCTGTATCCCACTAGCGACTCCTCGGCTGCCTTGCCGCTTCGGGCACCGGTCGCCGCGCGGAGGCATAATCGGTAAAATGAAACACATCGGAGGGTCCAACTTACAACTCGGCTCTAAGGCACGATCTCGGAATGAGAAGAATAGAAACCAATCCTCATGTCCTATAGCCTCACGATTATAGATGTGGTGCACAACACACCGATAATCAAGACTACTGAACACGGTGCGTAGACACTTTCCGAGGACTAATCGCTCGATACCACTTTGTAACGCCCAACCGGCCCGTTCATCGTGCCTTACCGGCACCTAGTGATACAACATCGAGAAAACGGCGGAAAATAAAACACGAGTCATGAAACAAGAGATATAATAAATAAACAAAGCCAACCAAAACGATTTGCCGGTATATACATAAAAACCCGACAGTTATCCTTTTACAAACCACGCCACAATACTCATGCACTTAAGATTTACAACAACTATGACGGACGGGCCCGCCATACCACAATGTACAAGAACCTACAACTCGGAAACATACTGCAAAGATAAGCCTCAAGGAACGGAGCTTTCAACACGCTGAAATGAGATCCTAAGCGGGGATCCACGGCCGATGTACCTCTACCTGCGGCGTGACGCACCGAAGGAGAGGTCGATCAACGGTACAGTATGTGAAAGCGCCGAATCAGTAAATGAAATCATAATAGCCTAAAAAGCGAGGAGACATGTATGATAACCAAAATACAAGACGCAACATAAGCGGTCAAGTCGTGACTCACGCGCCAAAGCCACTCAAATATAACTATGGGTCTCACGCCACAACATCCATCATGTTCGCATCGGCCGCGTGCCCGGAATCTGCGTCGGTGTAGACATGTCCATGATGCAACAATAATAACAAGGCCGCGTAGCCACGTACCGGAATCTTGCGCCGGTGTAGACATGCCCATGTAACCTCAATAACAATATCTTGGGTGGTCAACCTGCCGCGTAGCCACACGTGCCCGAATCTGCGACGGTGTAGACACGTCCATGTTGCGAATAACCATATATCGGGTAATCAACGGCCGCGTGGCCGCGTGCCCGAATACTGCGTCGGTGTAGACATGTCCGTGTGACATCAACAACAAGACGAGAATCAAAATGGAAACATACGTGGAATTCTCCATCACCGCCAAAGACGCGTCCAAGTAAGTTCTCAACAAGTTGACCACTCTATCGAGACGCGGTAACACGTAAATACCACACTTGCACAACAAAGGCTATCATCACAAGCATAGGAAAGTTTCACAACAACAAGCATAGGCAAGTTTCACAACAACAAGCATAGGCAAGTTTCACTGACTCAAAGTACTTTCATTTTATGCCAAAGTCCGGGTTTTTAACCCCAAAGTACTACATACGTTAAGTTCTTTTTAAAAGAGATCCATTACTTTTATAAAAGTCACCCGATACCTGTAGTATTAGAATGACCAACCCGCATTCCTTTTCAAAATCAAGTAACAACATTCTTTTCCTAAGTTCGGTTGCCTAGTTTCAATTACTCAAGCTTCTCATTTTCAAATGGTTTCATAGTTCCCAAACTTAATCACTTGATTCCTTTTAGAACAATTGAGTAATATATGTCTCACGTGAGAGTAGATTATTCTTGTTTACAACATTCTTATTACAAAGACCATGATCTAGAAAATGTAATATCATTTTGTCTTATCTTAGCTTATGCGGATGGAGGTTTCTCTTGGTTTTAATAATACAATTCATTAGTCAAGACATTTTCCTTTTATATCATTGCGGTGGTTTGTCGATACACATTCGATTTCGAAATCAAGAAACATTCTTAAGCCGTTATACCTAACTTCCCATAAAGCTAGCATAACTCTTAAGTTTTCAAAACAAGATTACACTTCTTTCAAAACGATTCATAAATCTTTTGAAATACTTCAAGTTTTATTATAACGCAAGCCGATTATAAATCAAATCGATTATCTTTTAAAAGCCACAACCCGTTTCTTACCTACATAAAGTCATTATAACCAACTTCCCATAAAGCGTTATAACCCTTTATGTTTTACAACAATCAAATACAATTAACACGTATGCGTCTGCGTACTACATAGTTCACACATATCATGCTAGAAGAGATAGGAAGAGGTTCACATACCTCGCGGCGATTATCGACAATAAGCAAAATGCTCCAATTACTACAACCTTTCTAGCCCTTTCCACTCCTCGAGTAGAATACGCTACTCTTAGTACTTTCACCTATAAAGGCCACAAAAGTCTATTAACTCTTAAACACACGTTCCCATCTTTCTACTGAAAATTCGGCGCCTCACACCCATGGCGTAAATCTCCTCTCTATCGAGGTAGCTACCAAGCCAACCGGGGTTTACGTCTAACTGACGTGTACCATTCTACTACACAACAATGCTACACAAGTCTCATGTCTGATCCCATGTAATTACGATTGATCTCTTCTTTAAATTGAGCTTAAGTCAAAAGACATTGCGCACAATAATGTTCGATTCTATATATAGTATACCTCAACTATATATTCCTACCACATGTAATCTCAATTACAATAAGGGGACAAGAATATTTACCTCGACAAGCCCAAAATTATCCAAGTTATAATGTCGATCACGAGCAAGGTTTAGCTCTACTCGTGCGCTCAATCCGCTCAAACAACCGCCAGAAGTTCTAACCACTCTACTCAAATACTTCAACCAACTATGAAGATTTCCTTAGGGTTTCGATTTGAGACTAAAAGGACAAAAGGTAGTATTTAGGGCTCTACGTAAAGAGGTAACTTTTGGAATACAACAAGGTAAAGGCTAAGGTATTTTGGGCATTATAACAATACTCGGAGTATTTCTACCAAGAGGGGGTGTATTATACTAAACAACTAGGCTAGGGGGTACCCTACTGCTAGCACCACAGGGGAGGGGAAGCTCTCGGCCACAAGGCCACTCGAGGGGAGGGAAGGCTTAGGCGAGAACACACTCAAAGGGAGGGAGAGGGACTCAAGACTTGGAAGATTTTAGGAATGGATGAAGTCTTCAAGCTTAGGGGGGTATTTATAGCAAAACCAAAGGCCAACCAATGGCCAAGATCAAGCCATGTGCAAGGCAAGTGTAAGGCCAAGATCAAGCCAAGTGCACCCTAGTCCCTACTCCTTAAAACCCTCTCAAATATCTACACAAATATCTACCACCAACTTGCCCCTTCAATCGGCCAAGTGCCGCCCCACTTGCTTCCATTGTGAGGGTGACACATGTCACCCTCCCGTTGGTCCAAAATGTTTCGTCTCTCGGAAAAATCCGCAAAAATAAGAAAAGACATAGCCGGAATTTTCCCCTCACAAGTTATGTAAAACGTTTCGTCAAAAAATGACTCTAACCGGGTGTTGTGCACAAATGTCAATCGGCCAAGCCACCTAGGCGGGGGTGACACATGTCACCCTCCTAATGGCCCTCATAAAACGTCTTCCGAAAAATATCCACAATGGCCAAAATCTCGAAAACAAAGTGGGCCCCACAAACCGTAAATTTCTCCCGTGGGCCCCACGTGACCATTTCCGAAAATAAAATTCCATAATTCTAATATAATCTAAGAAGCCCAAATTCCAAATCTGGGAACCCAATTCCCTTCAACGAACATTTTTCCTTACAAAAACCGGAAACTTTTTCCGTGGAAGAATCACCTCTTTCTTCCTTTCCAATTTTTCTGTCGTGCTCTCGTACGTACGTCCTCGCATACATACCCTGAGAATACGGGGTATAACATAGCTGTTATTATATGCAAACTCTACTAGCGGCAAATGATCCTCCCAGCTACCCCTGAAATCAATAACACAGGCTCGCGGCGTATCGCCGAGTGCGGATAGTGCGCTCTGCTGTCCGTCTGTCCGAGGATGGAATGCGATCTGAGGCTCACTGCGTCCTAATCCCATACGGAAAGACCTCCAGTTAGCGTGAAGCCGGGCTCCTGCATGCGATATGATAGAAATAGGGACCCCATGCAGTCTCACGATCTCTCGGATGTAAAGTCTGGCATAATCCTCAGCCGAAAAAGTCGTCCTGACGGGAAGAAAGTTGGCGGATTTCGTCAGCCTGTCGATGATAACCCAGATAGAATCATGCTTCCTCTGAGTGCGAGGTAATCCTGTGATAAAGACCATGTTGATCACCTCCCACTTCCAGGTCGGGATCTCTATCGTCTGCAATAATCCACGGGCCTCGGTGCTCTACCTTACTGCGCGACAACACGGGCGCGAGCAACAAACTCGCAACGTCCTCTTCGTGCCATACCAGAATACGGTCGATCGAGGTCGTGGTACATCTTTGTCGACCTCGGATGGATAAGTAACGCGTGTGCTTCCCCTAGAACTCGCGAAGTCCTCCAATATCTGGAACACACAACCTGCCCTCAAACCTTAGCACCCCATCAGGTGCTACCTCAAAAGGACCCTTCCCTTCACGAAGAGCCGTATCACGATACCGTGTCAAAATCGTATCCTCAAACTGTTGCCTCTTCACCTCCTCGACGATGGAAGACTTGACAACCTCTCGAACCCGAACCCCACTGCTATCAGAACCAATCAGTCGGACTCCAAGGCTCGCTAGCTGATGTAACTCGCGGACCATGCCCCTCCTCTCTGGCTGCACATCTGATAGACTCCCCATCGACCTACGACTAAGGGCATCTGCCACAACATTGGCCTTCCCTGGGTGGTACAGGATATCGACATCATAATCCTTGAGTAACTCTAACCACCGTCTCTGTCGTAAGTTCAGCTCCCTCTGGCTGAAGATATACTGGAGGCTCTTGTGGTCAGTGTAAATATCCACATGAACTCCATACAAATAGTGCCTCCAGATCTTCAAGGCGTGAATCACCGCTGCCAACTCCAAATCATGGGTGGGGTAATTCTTCTCATGCTTCTTGAGCTGCCGAGATGCGTATGCTATAACCTTGCCCTGCTGCATCAACACACATCCAAGCCCGATGCCTGACGCATCACAATATACCACATAGCCGTCTGGACCCTCTGGAAGAGTAAGAACTGGGGCGGTCGTCAATCTCTCCTTCAGTAACTGGAAGCCCTCCTCACAAGCATCCGTCCACTGAAACTTAGCTGCCTTCTGAGTCAGCTTAGTCAAGGGTGCTGAAATAGAAGCAAACTTCTCCACGAACCTCCGATAGTAACCTGCAAGGCCCAGAAAGCTGCGCACCTCTGTCGGAGTAGTAGGTCTAGGCCAACTCCTGACTGCCTCGATCTTGGCCGTATCCACCCGAATACCATCGGCCCCAACAATGTGCCCTAAGAACGCCACCGAAGCCAACCAAAACTCACACTTCGAAAACTTGGCGTCTGGCCGGTCTGGAGAACTCGGCCGTCCTCAAATGCTCCGCATGCTCCTGCTCTGAGCGAGAATAAACCAAGATGTCATCAATGAATACTATCACAAACGTATCCAAAAATGGCTTGAACACTCGGTTCATCAAATCCATAAATACCGCCGGAGCATTGGTCAAACCGAAAGACATAACCCTGAACTCATAGTGCCCGTACCGGGTCCGGAATGCAGTCCTAGGGACATCCGTCTCTCTAACTCGCACCTGATGATAGCCCGATCGCAGATCAATCTTGGAGAAACATCTCGCACCCTGCAACTGGTCGAACAAATCATCAATCCTGGGAAGGGGGTATCTGTTCTTAATAGTCACCTTGTTCAGCTGCATGTAATCAACACACATGCGCAGCGTCCCGTCCTTCTTCTTCACGAACAATACCGGCGCTCCCCAGGGAGAAACACTAGGCCTGATGAAGCCCTTCTCCAGCAAATCTCTCAGCTGGTCCTTCAACTCTCTCAACTCGGCAGGTGCCATTCTGTATGGCGGAATGGATATAGGCCGAGTGTCTGGCAGCACATCGATACAAAACTCTATCTCCCTCTCAGGAGGGATACCCGGGAGGTCGTCTGGAAACACATCTGGGAACTCTCTGACTACTAGAACTGACTGAAAATCTGGTATCGCAGCCTCAGTATCAAATACCCGAATGATATGGTAGATATACCCCTTCTGCACCATCTTCCTAGCCTTGAGGTAAGAAATAAACCTTCCCCTCGGCGACACAGTGTTCCCCTCCCACTCAATAACCGACTCCTCAGGAAACTGGAACCGTACCACTCTCTCCCTGCAGTCTACATTGGCGTAGCAAGAAGCTAACCAATCCATACCCATGATCACATCAAAATCGGTCATATACAACTCTATCAAGTCGGCTAGGGTCTGACGTGTTACACCCCGTATTTACAGAACATGATTTAAGAACGTACGTAAGAACTCACAAGTGTTGAGAATTGAGACTTGTAAAAATTTATCGGAATTATGAAATTGTCGGAAAACGAATATTATGACGAATGGGAGGGAGAAACGTGTCACCCCCCTTAGAATGCGTTGGACGAAATTGATCATGGACAAAAGGGTCATTTGACCCTTGTTAGGAAGACAAGTTTTGCTAGCCTTAGAGCTTGACAACATTGACCAAGTCAAAGGGTCCAAAGTCTTGATATTTTATAAGACTTCATCCAAACCACCCAATTGTTTGCATCTTGACCCTCCATGTCCCTTTATAATACTAGTAGTAGTGAGACTAGTTCCATACTTAGCCAAATTTACACAAAAATTGGAAGAACACCACATATTGCTCTCGGGTTTCATGTCCATGGAGAAGAAAAAAATTTGTTCCTTGTCCATTCAACTCCACACTTTAATCCAAGGTTCTTGAGGATATTGTAAGCATATCTCAATAGAAAAATCTCGGAAAAAGATAGTTTTCGGGTTAGTCGCAAAGCGAAAACCTAGTTGCTTTTCTAGGTTTTGGATTGGAAGTTGAAGGATAATTGTTGGTGTGGTTCTAAGGGTCTAAACAAGCGGATTGAAGTATCTTGGAGATGCTCTAAACTACTAGGAGCGACTTCGGATTTGGAATTGGATTAAAAATCGTTAAGGTATAATCTTGTCTTTTAAAGGTGTTACAAGATTATATATATATATTGTTGTTGTTAGCTTTACGTGTTGCTAGCATGAAGTTGATATGTTGAAGTTCATAAGGATTATGGATTGATTGTGGCCTTGGAAATCCGAAATGCATGTGAGCCATGTTAAGTTAGATTACATTTGGTCGTTATTAGAATCGTCGCATGTTATTGACTTGAAGATTATAGTAGTTATTATTGGTTGCGACTTGATATCATGTTAGGCTAATAACTTGGATTGAAATGGAAATTGGATAAGAATTGATTGTTGTAGTACTTCAAGTTAGCCGAATTGGCCTAGTAAGTTGTAGTAATTTGATATCGTTGTGGGGCAGAATTTTACACGTCTAGTAGGCGTGTAATCCCCTATTGTTGATTTCATTGTTTGGGCCTTAAATGTGGCGTGTTTGGTTATTGTATTCGGCCTTGAAAAAGGTGGCAAAGTAAGTAAACACAAAGGAAGTGCCGTCCGATTTTCCGTATAATTTGGCGACTTAGCACTTAGAATATTCTACGTTTGAAGTAAGAGGTTAAATGACGTATTGTGACCATGATAGGTTGAAGAACTAAGGATAGCGTATCCTACTTGAAGAATGGAATAGCTCAAGGTTGAAGTATTTTGGAGCATTTTGCTACTTGTCGACAATCGTCGCGAGGTATGTGAACCTCTTCCTTCCTTTGGCATGATTCTATGTATGGAATGTACTTATGGTATCATTTCATGTTTCCTTCTACTCTTAGAAGTTAAGAGGTAGTGGTGTGATTTACCCTATGTAGAACTTTTCCTATCCTTTGAGCATGAATAGTTGCACGTATGTAGTACGGTAGACGTACGAGACCTTGATATCCTTTACTAGTTTTATGAATAGCCAAGTCGGGGGAGTTAGGAGATTAACTCACTTCTTTGAGAGTATTAAGGATGTCTAATGTTTTATTAAAGTTAAGGGACTTGAAGAGTTTTAAAGTATTTGATACTTGTTTCATTTTAAACGTATAAGTCCCTTGGATAGGAAATTGTTTTTAGCTAAGGCATAAAGTGAATATAACGACTTTATGGGGAGTTGGTTATATTTGCGTTATGGAAAGATAAATGACTTGATTTTAGTGAAAAAGGCAACTTGATTTTTAAGGCATCAATTGCCTAAGGTTGTATAATAAAAGGAGTCACTTGATTTCTAAAGGTTAAGAGACTAATTGTATTTTTGAAAGTTAAGTGAATTAATTTGAAAGTATTTAATACTTGGTTTCAAAAAGTAGAAGTCTCTTGGTTAGAAAAGGAATGAGTTTGTCTAAAATCATAAAGGGTTATAACGACTTTATGGGAAGTTGGTTATGACGGCTTTATGGAAGGTTAAGAGAATGGTTTTCTCTAATAATGTAATAAAAGGAATAACTTGTATTAAGGAAGGGCAATGTGATTTAAAGGTATCACTTGCTTAAAGCTTTTAAGTAAGAAGTCACGTAATTTAGAAGCCGGTTATTGAATTTCTAAAAAGGGTATTGTGACTCGTCTTAAAAAAAAAGTAGAGATGACTTGATACTGCGGTGGTCAGTGTCTTGGAAGTTTTATTTGAAAAAGAGTCTTTCTAAAGGAATAGAGGTGCGTAGTACGTTGGGTTAAATTCCCGGATTTTAATATGACATTATCGAACCAGGAATGGGCCGCAAAGATACCTACGCGCACTATATGACATTATCGACCGAACGGGCCGCAAGATACCTTACGCGCACTATATGACATTATCGACCAGAACGGGCCGCAAGATACCTTACGCGCACTATATGAAATTATCGACACAGGAATGGGCCGCAAGATACCTTACGCGCACTATATGACATTATCGACCGAGAATGGGCCGGGCAAGATACCTTACGCGCACTATATGACATTATCGACTCAGAATGGGCCGGCAAGATACTTTACGCGCACTATATGACATCATCGACCGAGAATGGGACGGCGGTATACCTTCACGCGGACTATATGACATTATCGACCCAGGAATGGGCCGGGCAGTATACCTGTATGGGCAGACCATGTGACCTTGATCGCGTCCCAGATAGGGCCGGGTAGTATAGGCGCCCCTCCTTAAAGGGCCGGATGTACTTATGAAAGATAAGTAAGTTATATAGAAATGAACTTAATGATTTTTTCTAATCGTAATGCGTAAGAATGTGGCTATAACCTTTATTGAAAATGGGAAAAGATATTGATGTGAAATTAAGTTCATAAGTGGTAATGACACGGCAGATCCGTATGTACTTTTATACTTGCTGTCATTCTTTTGTACGCTTATGATCACATCGACTTTATTTCTGTTCCATATTCGCAATTGTTATGCGACCTGGGCCAGTGCGTTCATGCCCGCAGGTTTTAGGTACCCAGGTTGGTGATCCTTGCTCTTAGGATCTCGGTTCAGTTTTTGGGAAAAAGCTCCATTTGCTCCGGAGGCTTATCTCTTGGTACGGTTTTCCCTGAGGTAGTAGATTCATGTATATTCAGGGGTATGGCGGGGCCCTGTCCCGCCACAGTTGTTATGTAAAACTCTTAGAGGTCTGTAGTCACATATTGTGGGTCAGTTTGTAAAGAAACGAGGCAACTGTTTCGGTTGTATATATTTATGTCCAGGAAGGTAGCTGTCGGCTAACTTGTTATTTTACTTCTAATGTTTTATATTATAAGTTTAATGTATGTTCTGCTGATTTTTCTCGATGTATACATAGGGTGCCTGTGTAGGGCACGATCGAGCCCGGGTCGGTCGTGACAAAAGTGGTATCGAGCGATTAGTCCTCGGAAAGTGTCTACAGACCGTGTCTAGTAGAGTCTTGATTATCGGTGTGTTGTGCACCACATCTATAATCAAGAGGTTGCAGGACATTTAGGATTGTTTCCATTCTTCCCTCTCTAAGATCGTGCAGTAGAGCTGTCTTATTAGGTTGAATCCTCTCTGACCTATTCTTATGAAACAGTTATGCCTCCTGGCGACTGCGGCCCGAAGGGCAAGGCAAAGAACAGGAGGCGCTAGAGTGCACGCAGAGGTTACGGGACTCGGGCACGACTATGCCAGGGTAGTAAAGTGGCAATGAGTTCACCACGCCGGCGATAGAGGAGCCGAGAGCGCGGTAGCTCGAAGAGGTTCCGTGCCCCAGGGCCCAGCCAGGCGCAGTACAGAGATTATGGAGAACGGTCGGACTATTGATCGACATAGTGGTAGGCGGCGCCGATGCGAGGTAGCTAACCCTAGAGCCGACAGTTTGCGGATCCGGGATTTTCTGGGTTGTCATCCGCCCGAGTTTTATGGTTCGAGGTCTGATGAGGATCCGCAGGAGTTCATTCGGCAGCTACAACGGACCATGCAGGTTCTTAGGGCTTCAGAGACAGAGTCTGTTACGCTAGCCTCTTACCGGTTGCGCGATATTGCGTTGAACTGGTTTGAGTCGTGGTTGCTTTCAAGGGGTGATGATGCTCTTCCAGCTGTTTGGGAGGAGTTTACAGAGGCCTTCATGGATCACTTTTTGCCTCCTGAGATGAGGAGAGCCCGGGTAGACAGATTCTTGACCTTGAGGCAGAACGGGAGGACTGTCAGGGAGTATAGCTTGGAGTTTGACTCTGGCGGCATACGCGCATACTATTGTAGCTAGCATGGCGGATAGAGTTCATCGTTATGTGATGGGGCTAGACCGTCATATGATTACAGCATGCTTGGGGGTGGCTCTTCAGCCCGGTATGGACATCGCCCGGATGCAGGCCTATGCGCAGGGGATAGAGGATAGAGAGAGGGAGGACCAGATGGACTCAGGCCAGCCCAAGAGGCCGTGACATCGTGTCTCGGGGCGATTTTAGAGGCGGACGGCCTCGGCGACTAGGTCTACATTCCACCGGCCAGAGTGCTCCTCCACGATTTTCGGCGGGGTTTTACAACCCGGGAATGCGAGGGCCGGTCAGGTCTCTAGAGCTTCAGATCCTCAGGGAGATGGGGGTTCCAGTCAGTCGAGGCCACCTGTGCCTCAATGCGCCCAGTGTGGTAGGTTACATTCTGGGGTATGTCGCGCAGACGCGGGTGCTTGTTTTTCGTGGTGCGTCTAGGCCATATGTTAAGAGAGTGTCCTTATAGAGGTCTGGTGGGACAACACCGCTTTGGATCGATTCGGGTTCTTCGCCTTGATAGCTAGGCGGGATGTTCATGCACCGGCTGTGCCGTGGCAGAGGTCGTGGTGGGAGTTCCCAATTTTAGCGGTCCTTGAACCGCCTATATGATTCCAGGTATGTCTTTGGCCTTTAGAAACTTGTATGCATGATAAAGTTGTGGTATGTTTAAGTTTTATGAACCGATTATATAGAGACTATGTATATGTTAGAAGGAGTTGGAAGTACGAAAAGATAATCTCTTTTGGGCTTATGATGGAAAGATATGCGTGTGCGAGGTATTAGGGCCATGTGTGGCATTGTTGGTATGTCGGGGTTGTGAAAGGGAACGATGTCGCAAATTATAAGTATGACTCCGAAAGAACATTCGGGGACGAATGTTTCTAAGGGGGGAAGAATGTTACACCCCGTATTTACAGAACATGATTTAAGAACGTACGTAAGAACTCACAAGTGTTGAGAATTGAGACTTGTAAAAATTTATCGGAATTATGAAATTGTCGGAAAACGAATATTGTGACGAATGGGAGGGCGAAACGTGTCACCCCCCTTAGAATGCCTTGGACGAAATTGATCATGGACAAAAAGGTCATTTGACCCTTGTTAGGAAGACAAGTTTTGTTAGCCTTAGAGCTTGACAACATTGACCAAGTCAAAGGGTCCAAAGTCTTGATATTTTATAAGACTTCATCCAAACCACCCAATTGTTTGCATCTTGACCCTCCATGTCCCTTTATAATACTACTAGTAGTGAGACTAGTTCCATACTTAGCCAAATTTACACAAAAATTGGAAGAACACCACATATTGCTCTCGGGTTTCATGTCCATGGAGAAGAAAAAAATTTGTTCCTTGTCCATTCAACTCCACACTTTAAACCAAGGTTCTTGAGGATATTGTAAGCATATCTCAATAGAAAAATCTCGGAAAAAGATAGTTTTCGGGTTAGTCGCAAAGCGAAAACCTAGTTGCTTTTCTAGGTTTTGGATTGGAAGTTGCAGGATAATTGTTGGTGTGGTTCTAAGGGTCTCAACAAGCGGATTGAAGTATCTTGGAGAGGCTCTAAACTACTAGGAGCGACTTCGGATTTGGAATTGGATTAAAAATCGTTAAGGTATAATCTTGTCTTTTAAAGGTGTTACAAGATTATATATATATATTGTTGTTGTTAGCTTTACGTGTTGCTAGCATGAAGTTGATATGTTGAAGTTCATAAGGATTATGGATTGATTGTGGCCTTGGAAATCCGAAATGCATGTGAGCCATGTTAAGTTAGATTACATTTGGTCGTTATTAGAATCGTCGCATGTTATTGACTTGAAGATTATAGTAGTTATTATTGGTTGCGACTTGATATCATGTTAGGCTAATAACTTGGATTGAAATGGAAATTGGATAAGAATTGATTGTTGTAGTACTTCAAGTTAGCCGAATTGGCCTAGTAAGTTGTAGTAATTTGATATTGTTGTGGGGCGGAATTTTACACGTCTAGTAGGCGTGTAATCCCCTATTGTTGATTTCATTGTTTGGGCCTTAAATGTGGCGTGTTTGGTTATTGTATTCGGCCTTGAAAAAGGTGGCAAAGTAAGTAAACACAAAGGAAGTGCTGTCCGATTTTCCGTAGAATTTGGCGACTTAGCACTTAGAATATTCTACGTTTGAAGTAAGAGGTTAAAGGACGTATTGTGACCATGATAGGTTGAAGAACTAAGGATAGCGTATCCTACTTGAAGAATGGAATAGCTTAAGGTTGAAGTACTTTGGAGCATTTTGCTACTTGTCGACAATCGTCGCGAGGTATGTGAACCTCTTCCTTCCTTTGGCATGATTCTATGTATGGAATGTACTTATGGTATCATTTCATGTTTCCTTCTACTCTTAGAAGTTAAGAGGTAGTGGTGTGATTTACCCTATGTAGAACTTTTCCTATCCTTTGAGCATGAATAGTTGCACGTATGTAGTACGGTAGACGTACGAGACCTTGATATCCTTTACTAGTTTTATGAATAGCCAAGTCGGGGGAGTTAGGAGATTAACTCACTTCTTTGAGAGTATTAAGGATGTCTAATGTTTTATTAAAGTTAAGGGACTTGAAGAGTTTTAAAGTATTTGATACTTGTTTCATTTTAAACGTATAAGTCCCTTGGATAGGAAATTGTTTTTAGCTAAGGCATAAAGTGAATATAACGACTTTATAGGGAGTTGGTTATATTTGCGTTATGGAAAGATAAATGACTTTATTTTAGTGAAAAAGGCAACTTGATTTTTAAGGCATCAATTGCCTAAGGTTGTATAATAAAAGGAGTCACTTGATTTCTAAAGGTTAAGAGACTAATTGTATTTTTGAAAGTTAAGTGAATTAATTTGAAAGTATTTAATACTTGGTTTCAAAAAGTAGAAGTCTCTTTGTTAGAAAAGGAATGAGTTTGTCTAAAATCATAAAGGGTTATAACGACTTTATGGGAAGTTGGTTATGACGGCTTTATGGAAGGTTAAGAGAATGGTTTTCTCTAATAATGTAATAAAAGGAATAACGTGTATTAAGGAAGGGCAATGTGATTTAAAGGTATCACTTGCTTAAAGCTTTTAAGTAAGAAGTCACGTAATTTAGAAGCCGGTTATTGAATTTCTAAAAAGGGTATTGTGACTCGTCTTAAAAAAAAGTAGAGATGACTTGATACTGCGGTGGTCAGTGTCTTGGAAGTTTTATTTGAAAAAGAGTCTTTCTAAATGAATAGAGGTGCGTAGTACGTTGGGTTAAATTCCCGGATTTTAATATGACATTATCGACCCAGGAATGGGCCGGGCAGTATACCTTTACGGGCAGACTATATGACATTATCGACCCAGGAATGGGCCGGGCAGTATACCTTCTGCAGGCGGACTATATGACATTATCGACCGAGAATGGGCGGGCGGTATACCTTTCACGCGTACTATATGACATTATCGACCCGTGAATGGGCGGGCGTATCGCTGCAGGCGGACTATATGACATTATCGACCCAGGAATGGGCCGGGCAGTATACCTTTACGGGCAGACTATATGACATTATCGACCCAGGAATGGGCGGGCGAGATACCTGCAGGCGCACTATATGACATTATCGACCGAGAATGGGCGGCGAGATACCTGCAGGCAGACTATATGACATTATCGACCCAGGAATGGGCCGGGCAGTATACCTGTATGGGCAGACCATGTGACCTTGATCGCGTCCCAGATAGGGTCGGGTAGTATAGGCGCCCCTCCTTAAAGGGCCGGATGTACTTATGAAAGATAAGTAAGTTATATAGAAATGAACTTAATGATTTTTCCTAATCGTGTGCGTAAGAATGTGGCTATAACCTTTATTGAAAATGGGAAAAGATATTGATGTGAAATTAAGTTCATAAGTGGTAATTGTCACGACCCATTCCGGGGCCCGTGACCGGTGCCTTACCCCGGGCACCCAAGTAGACATACATCAGAGTAATCAGCGGAACATAAAGACAATACATGAAACCAGTGTAATAAGACAGTGAAATAAGAAACGGCAACCAAAAGCGGTTACCTTGGTATATATATATAAATAGCAACTTTTTCAACATGAGCAGTTTAATCCTTTTACAAACCACGCCTGGCGATTACTACAGACCTCTAAGAGTGATACGACAACAATGGCGGGACAGGGCCCAAACCCACGAATGTAAACACTTACGACGGCGGACTATACCATCGATAAGCCTCGGAGAAAGCGGAGCTTCCCAAGCTGCGTGACCACGAGAGCTAGGATCAACGGCGGTGTACCTCAACTGCGGCATGAACGCGGCCCCAGAAGTCGATCTAACAGTGCGAGTATGTGAAACGAAAATACATCGTAAATGAAATCATAGCGATCATATAAAGCGAGAGACATGTATGATAACCAAACTACGATTTACAACAAAGCGATCATGTCAAGTTAGGGACTCACGCCTCAAGTCATCACTCAAGTATAACAATGGGTCTCGGGCCCACATCAATCATGCGTGGAATACCTTCCGCCACTGGCGATCTATGATATAAAAGCACCGAGGAACACATATGAACACGGGTCCCACGTGTCATAATAAAGCGTCTGCGGGGTAAGTACGAAGGCATAGCCGACTACTAAAAACCCAGTACCAACAAGGTCATGAATCGTATCATAAGATCTGTCTGACCGTCACATGATCAAAGGCGGCCACTTGCCCGCGATATCGATGTCTGGCGTCTAACCTGGAACTCCGCGACTCCGCGTAGGCCAATCTCATCGGCCCGCGTGAGGTATTCCCGCGTCGAGGGTAGCTACTCCGGCGTCGTCACGAACGCGATCCGCGTGGCCACATGGACCGCGTGCCCATAAGGGCGTACACTAACACGGAACTCGTAGCTCGCATAGGCCCGGGACTGCGTGAGGTATTCTCGAATCATAGGTCCATCGACCGCTGAGTCTACCCGCGTCGGAGGCGGCTTAACCCGGAATCATCTCGAGATGAATGCCACAATACTATCATAACGATGATAGTTAATAAGCACAATCAAGGAAACCCTTCACACAAACATCACAAGATACTAACACACGTAGCATCCCAACACGTTTACTTATCAACGCAATCAAGAAAGTATTACAAGGCTATCACAAACCAATACAATCAAGTTGTTCACACAAGGTACCTTCTACTATATGATTAACAAAATCGGGTTTTATCCCCAAAGTACTTCATACATTAACTCTTTAAAAGATCGTTACTTTCACAATGTCAAACAATAGAAGTATTATAAAATAGAGTGACTATCCTTTTAAATTAAATCAATTAATTATGTTTGTAAAATAAAGTAGCAACAGTCTTTTCCAATGATCAAGTTTGCCTAATTTCCAATGTTCAAGTTTCTCATTTTAGAAAGGTTTAGTAGTTCATAGTCTTATTCATTTGAGAATATAATTCTCCTTAAAACTATCGAGAAACATAAGTCTTATATGTGAGTAGGATATTCTTGTTTATAACAATCTTGTTACAATGACCATGATCTAGGAAATATCATTTTGTCTCATCTTAGCTTCTATGCGGATGGAAGTTTCTCTGGTTTTAATAATACTTAATTAGTCAAAACATTTCCTTTTATTAACGCTGCGATGGTTTGTCGATACATTCGATTTCGAAATCGAGAAACATTCTTAAGCGTTATACCTAACTTCCCATAAAGCTAGTATAACTCTTAAGTTTTCAAAACCAAGTATTACTTCTTCTTTCAAAATGATTCAAAAATCTTTTGAAATACTTCAAGTTCTTTATTAACACATAACAAGCGGTTATAGTTCAAATCGGTACCTTTTAAAAACCACATGTATTTTCTTACCAACATAAAAAGTTATAACCAATTTCCCATAAAGTCGTTATAACACTTTATGTTTTAAACCAATCACATACATTTAGCACGTATGCGTCTATCGTACTACATAGTTCACACATATCATGCTAGAAGAGATAGGAAGAGGTTCACATACCTCGCGGCGATTATCGACTAATGGCAAAAGCGCTCCAAGTACCTCAAACCGCGGCTACTCCCTAAGCCAAGTAGCTCGCGCCACGCATAGTACTTCCACCTATAAGGCCACAAGGCACTTATTAACAGAAGGTCTCTTCGTAGAACATTCTCTGAGAAAATTCGTGACCTCCCCATGACAGCGTAAATCTCCTCTAACGAGGCCGCTACCAAGCCAACCAGGGGTTATCATCTAACCCTAACGGTACAATTCTACTCCAGTACTACTTCACAAGTCTCTTATGTATACTGACCTAAGTAATTACATTCGGTGATCTTCTTTAAATCTGAGCTTAAGTCGCAAGACATTGCAGTAAGTATTATTCAGCTTAAGTCAAAAGACATTGCCAATAACTACGTTCAGTTCTATATATAGTATACTTCAACTATATATTCTAACAATATGTAATTTCCAATTACAATAGAGGACAAGATATTTACCTCAATAAGCCCATAATTATCCAAGTATAAAGTCGATCTGGGCAATCGTTTAGCTCGACTCGGCGCTCCAACCGCTCCAAACTACCCTTAGAAGTTCTAACCAACTTCACAAACTACTCCAACTAACCATGGAGATTTTCCTTAGGGTTTCGTTTAGAGGCTAAAGGGACGTATAATAGTATTTTAGGGCTTTTCGTATAGAGGTACTTTAGAAATACTACAAGGTATTTGGGCTAAAGTATTTGGGTATTATAACAATACATGAAGAGTATTTCTCTACCAAGGGGGGTAGTATTTCGACTAGCACAACTAGGCTAGGGGTTGCTCTCGGCCAAAGGCCACTCAAAGGGGAGGGAGTTGGGCAGAGACAAGCTGAGGAGGAGTGTTTTGAGTCTAGGAATTTGCTCAAGTGTGGATGAAATAACTCATCAACTAAGGGGTATTTATAGGGCACTCAAAGGCCAAGATTGAGCCAAGTGGTAGGCAAGTGTAAGGTGAAGATTAAGCCATGTGTTGTGTGGGTCCCACTTGGTCATCCACTCCACAAAATATCTCACAAACATTGACCAAACATTTTAGGCACAAAAGATGAAAAAAACGTGCAAGCCTAGAAGCTTCCACCAAGGAAATTTCGTCCAACCTTGGACACCTAAGGGTGACACATGTCGCCTCAATTGGTCCAAAATGTTTCGTCTCGGAAAAATCCGTAAAATAATAAATGACATAGCGAATTTTCCTACAAAAGGCGTGGAAAGCGTTTACGGAAAATGACTCTTTTCGGCACTTGTGCACAAAAATAATTTCGGCCAAGCACTTTATCTCAAGTTCGAATTTTCTACGTACGTCCATACGTACATACTCTGAAAATACGGGGTATAACATTCTCCCCTCCTTAGAAACATTCGTCCCGAATGTTCCTTCTAAATCTCAAAACAAGCGTCGCGATATAGTCTTCACTACTATACTTACGAGAATCAATCCTGCCACATCTGGCCACAGAAACAACTGCGTAAATACTTACATCAAAGTCCACGAGGAAACACCTGTAATCATCATCGCAACACACTTCTCACCGGGGTCTAAAATATACTTCCTTCGCACCTTCTCTTTATAAAAGAAATGATCGCATCTATGCTCGCCATACATGCTCGCTTCTCTCTTTACTCGTCGTAGATACCACTTTGTCACTTTGCCTGAGGCATTAACCTTCTCAGGCGACCTGACCAATGGTACCACTTTGTCACTTTGTCGCGAGCCTTGCTCGACGACCCAACAAATGGTGCCGGACTGCGTCGATCCACGAGGATGTCGTATACTCGAACTCTTTCCACATTTAAATCGCTTGGTTCCAAAACTTCGGGGCTACTATCTCTAACGTGGTCATCATTAAGTGGGAACACTGCGGATGGATCTCGATACTTTCCCGATCATAACAATACGAAAGGCCGGACGTCTTGCCTCTAAGTCGGACGGCAAAAGCTAACATATAGGCAACGGCCTATTCTTCACATGAACTCAAAAGGCCCAAAGTAACTCGGGCTAAGTTCCTCTGTATTCCAAACTCGTCACACCCCCGGGGTGGTACTTTCAAGAAGACCGGCCGTCGGCTGAACTCTAAGCATCGTCGCGATTATCCGCACAACTCATACGAGTGCGAACTTCTTCTAGACAAAACGCACTATCCACATCTGTGGAACAAGCTGAACCAACTAATCGAACCTTGCCAACATCGAACCAATCGGCCGGCAATTTACACTTCCGCCCTACAAGGCTTCACAAAGCGATATCAGAACACCGAAATGGTAGCTTAAACACTTCCTCCACGAGAGACAACAATCCCCACGACTACCAAATCCACGCTTGGCGAGGCGAATGCGGTCTGAGACTCACGAGTTCTTAACCTGCACAGTAAACTTTTAGAAGGCGAAAAATAGCCACAACACAGGCTTCACATGCGACATAAGGTGAAGGTAGGCACCCGTCAACCTTACAACCTTTACGATAAAACAATCTGCCGAGTAAGCGGTCTTTGCTAGAAGACAAGGCGGTGACCTCCTCGGTCCGACTCTTGGTCGAATCGTCCACGAGTTAAATCTGTTGGTTAACTAAACTTGGGCCTAACACCCTCGTGACCCTACCACAAGTCGGGACCACCACAAACTGACCCCACCACCAAACATGCCGCGGGTTGACCCGCAACGTGGACTCAACCCGACACGGCAACGCGCATAATACTAGCTCCCCGATCCAGAACAATCTCACTAATCACGTTTCGAAAACCTAGCGGTCTTCTTAGCTCAACTACCCCCTTTCATTCCACACTACTAGGGACCTATCCCAAACATAACTCACGTGCACTATGCACTTCCATAAGGATCAAACATAATACTACACCTTTACCTGAGATGGCCTTACCTCTAAGGTCTTTACGTAAACATTCTAAGGCTCACACCTTTTCTATCCCCCAAAATCTTACTCGGTTAACCCACCATGATTCTAAACACAACTAACACACCGCTATCGAACATAGCACTTAAGGTATACTCACCTTATCACACATCGACCTCTGAGGGTTAAAGATATATCTATATCTCTTTGCTTCACTCCCTTAGTCGTTCTAATCAAACACGCCTGTAGGCGCAGCTAAGGAAAATGGCGAACTACCCACCAATCACGAAGGCTAAGTCCTCCTGAGGACACTCTCTCGACACATGGCCACGGCGGCGCGGTGCAACAAGTACCAACTAAAGGCGACATTCCCGGGATGGCGTGCATCGTAATGAGCGGAAGCCACAGGTTACGACCAACTCCTACACACCGAGCGTCACGAAATGCGCGGAAGACCACTGCTGCTGGCGGAGGTGCATATCTGTCTTTGGTGGCGACTCGCCTCGAAAGTTACTAAAGGACCTTCTTTGCTCGGCCTCTTACGGTGTCCCGTTAACACATCGATCTCTACACGTCTCGGCCTGCTGCGCATAAGCCCGTACACAGGCCATGCTCAAGCCTAACTGAAGAATTACTCTTGCACAACCCTCTTTTAGATAGTCCTCAAGACTCGCGGTACAACGGTATACTCTCTGGTAGCCAAATCTATAGCTAGTAACAGGGTCGCCTCTTTGCAATCTAAATTCTCTGTTCCCGGTCGTGGGACTGAAGGTTCATATATCATGGCCGCAGTAGGCACTGCTGCCGCCGCACTAAACTCTGCTGGGGCTAGTGATGTCGCAGAACTCCCCGAATGAAGCACTACCCTAGGTAATGATTGGGCCTGTGCCCTCGCCACCTTCTGAACTCTACTCGCAGCTCCGCCTTTGCGCGCCTCACGGGCGGGTTGCCTGCGCGGAGGCATAACGATAAGGGAAAATAATTTCGTCAGAGGGTCCAACTTACAACACAGCTCTAAGGCACGATCTCAGAGTGAGAAGAATAGAAACCAATCCTAAATATCCTATAGCCTCCTGATTATTGGCGTGGTGCACAACGCGATAATCAAGACTCTCTTGAATACGATGCGTAGACACTTTCAGGATTAAGCGCTCGATACCACTTTTGTCACGACCCATTCGGGGCGTGACCGTGCCTTACGGGCACCCAAGTAGACATACATCAGTAATCGTGGAACATAAAGACAATACATGAAACGGTGTAATAAGGCGGTGAAATAAGAAAGGCGGTAACCAAAAGCGGTTACCTTGGTATATATATATAAATAGCAACTTTTTCAACATGAGCAGTTTAATCCTTTTTACAAACCACACGCCGCGACAACTACGGACCTCTAAGAGTGATACGACAACAATGGCGGGGCGGGCCCGCCAAACCACGAATGTAAACACTTACGGCGGCGGGGACTATACCAGTGATAAGCCTCGGAAGCGGAGCTTCCCAAGCGGCGTGACCACGAGCTAGGATCAACGGCCCGGTGTACCTCAACTGCGGCATGAGCGGCCCGAAGGAGGTCGATGCAACAGTGCAGAGTATGTGGCCCGAAAATACATCGTAAATGAAATCATAGCGATCATATAAAGCGGGAGACATGTATGATAACCAAACTACGATTTACAACAAGCGATCATGTCAAGTTAGGGACTCACGCCTCAAGTCATCACTCAAGTATAACAATGGGTCTCGGGCCCACAACATCAATCATGCGTGGAATACCTTCCTCGCCGGCTGGCGATCATGATATAAAAGCACCGAGGAACACGTATGAACACCGGGTCCCACGTGTCATAATAAAGCTATGCGGGGTAAGTGCGAAGGCATAGCCGACTACTAAAAACCACGGTACCAACAAGGTCATGAAGCGTATCATAAGATCTGTCTAGGCGTCACATGATCAAAGGCGGCCACTTGCCGCGATGTCGATGTCTGCGTCTAACCACGGAACTCCGCGACTCCGCGTAGGCCAATCTCATCGGCCGCGTGAGGTATTCCCGCATCGGTAGCTACTCCCGGCATCGTCACGGACTTCGCGATCCGCGTAGCCCACGTGGACGCGTGCCCGTAAGGGCGTACACTAACACGGAACTCGTAGCTCGCGTAGGCCCGGGACTGCGTAGGTATTCTCGAATCATAGGTCCATCGACCGCTGAGTCTACCCGCGTCGGAGGCGGCTTAACCCGGAATCATCTCGAGATGAATGCCACAATACTATCATAACGGTGATAGTTAATAAGCACAATCAAGGAAACCCCTTCACACAAACATCACAAGATACTAACACACGTAGCATCCCAACACGTTTACTTATCAGCGCAATCAAGAAAGTATTACAAGGCTATCACAAACCAATACAATCAAGTTGTTCACACAAGGTACCTTCTACTATATGATTAACAAAATCGGGTTTTATCCCCAAAGTACTTCATACATTAACTCTTTAAAAGATCGTTACTTTCACAATGTCACACAATACGTAGTATAAAATAGAGTGACTATCCTTTTTAAAGTAAATCAATTACTTCTCTTTGTAAAATCAAGTAGCAACATTCTTTTCCAATGATCAAGTTTGCCTAATTTCCAATGTTCAAGTTTCTCATTTTAGAAAGGTTTCGTAGTTCATAGTCTTATTCATTTGAGAATATAATTCTCCTTAAAACTATCTGAGAAACATAAGTCTTATATGTGAGTAGGATATTCTTGTTTATAACAATCTTATTACAATGACCATGATCTAGGAAATATCATTTTGTCTCATCTTAGCTTCTATGCGGATGGAAGTTTCTCTTGGTTTTAATAATACTTAATTAGTCAAAACATTTCCTTTTATTAACGCTGCAGTGGTTTGTCGATACACATTCTGATTTCCGAAATCAGTAAAACATTCTTAAGCCGTTATACCTAACTTCCCATAAAGCTAGTATAACTCTTAAGTTTTTCAAAAACCAAGTATTACTTCTTCTTTCAAAATGATTCAAAAATCTTTTGAAATACTTCAAGTTCTTTATTAACACATAACAAGCCAGTTATAGTTCAAATCAGTACCTTTTAAAAACCACATGTATTTTCTTACCAACATAAAGCTGTTATAACCAACTTCCCATAAAGTCGTTATAACACTTTATGTTTTAAACCAATCACATACATTTAGCACATGTACGTCTACCGTACTACATAGTTCACACATATCATGCTAGAAGAGATAGGAAGAGGTTCACATACCTCGCGACGATTATCGACTAATCGCAAAAGCGCTCGAAGTACCTCAAACCGCGGCTACTCCTAAGCCAAGTAGATCGCGCCACGCATAGTACTTCCACCTATAAGGCCACAAGGCGCTTATTAACATAAGGTCTCTTCGTAGAACATTCTCTGAGAAAATTCGTGGCACCTCCCCCATGGCAGCGTAAATCTCCTCTAACGAGGCTACCAAGCCAACCGGGGTTATACATCTAACCTACGGTACAATTCTACTCACGGTACTACTTCACAAGTCTCTTTATGTCTGACCCTAAGTAATTACGATTCGGTGATCTTCTTTAAATACGAGCTTAAGTCGCGAGACATTGCGTAAGTATTAATCGGGCTTAAGTCAAAAGACATTGCAAATAACTACGTTCAGTTCTATATTTAGTATACTTCAACTATATATTCTAACAATATGTAATTTCACCTTACAATAGAGGGACAACTTATTTACCTCAATAAGCCCATAATTATCCATGTTTAAAGTCGATCTGGGCAATCGTTTAGCTCGACTCAGCGCTCAACCGCTCCAAACTACCCTTAGAAGTTCTAACCAACTTCTACAAACTACTCCAACTAACCATGGAGATTTTCCTTAGGGTTTCGTTTAGAGGCTAAAGGGACGTATAATAGTATTTTAGGGCTTTTAGTATAGAGTACTTTGGAAATACTACAAGGGATTTGGGCTAAAGTAGTTGGGTATGATAACTATACTTGAAGAGTATTTCTCTACCAAGGGGGTAGTATTTCGACTAGCACAACTAGGCTAGGGGTTGCTCTCGGCCAAAGGCCACTCAAAGGGGAGGGAGTTGGGCGAGACAACTACAAGGGAGGGAGTGTTTTGAGTCTAGGAATTTGCTCAAGTGTGGATGAAATAACTCATCAACTAAGGGGGTATTTATAGGGCACTCAAAGGCCAAGATTGAGCCAAGTGGTAGGCAAGTGTAAGGTGAAGATTAAGCCATGTGTTGTGTGGGTCCCACTTGGTCATCCACTCCACAAAATATCTCACAAACATTGACCAAACATTTTAGGCACAAAAGATGAAAAAAACGTGCAAGCCTAGAAGCTTCCACCAAGGAAATTTCGTCAAACATTGGACACCTAAGGGTGACACATGTAAGCCCTCAATTGGTCCAAAATGTTTCGTCTCTCGGAAAAATCCGTAAAATAATAAATGACATAGCCGGAATTTTCCCTACAAAAGCTGTGGAAACGTTTCGCCGGAAAATGACTCTTTTCGGCACTTGTGCACAAAAATAATTTCGGCCAAGCACTTTATCTCAAGTTCGAATTTTCTCGTGCGCCCGTACGTACATACTCTGAAAATACGGGGTATAACATTCTCCCCTCCTTAGAAACATTCGTCCCGAATGTTCCTTCTAAGTCTCAAAACAAACGTGCGCCAGTATAGTCTTCACTACTATACTTACGAGAATCAATCCTGCCACATCTGGCCACAGAAACAACTGCGTAAATACTTACATCAAAGTCCACGAGGAAACACCTGTCATCATCGCAACACACTTCTCACCGGGGTCTAAAATATACTTCCTTCGCCTTCTCTTTATAAAAGAAATGATCGCATCTATGCTCGCCATACATGCTCGCTTCTCTTTACTCGTCGTAGATACCACTTTGTCACTTTGCACGAGGCATTAACCTTCTCGAGCGACCCAACAAATGGTACCACTTTTGTCACTTTGTCGCGAGCCTTGCTCGACGACCCGACAAATGGTGCCGGATGCGTCGATCCACGAGGATGTCGTATACTCGAACTCTTTCCACATTTAAATCTGCCCGATTTCCAAAACTCGGGGCTACTATCTCTAACGTGGTCATCATTAAGTGGGAACACTCTGGATGGATCTCCGATACTTTCCCGATCATAACAATCTGAAAGGCCGGACGTCTTGCCTCACAAGTCGGACGGCAAAGCTAACATATAGGCAACTGGCCTATTCTTCACATGAACTCAAAAGGCCCAGTAACTCGGGCTAAGTTCCTCTGTATTCCAAACTCGTCACACCTGACCGGGGTGGTACTTTCGAAGACCGACCGTCGACTGAACTCTAGCATCGTCGCGATTATCCGCACAACTCATACGGCTGCGAACTTCTTCTAGACAAGCCGCACTATCCGATCTGCTGGAACAAGCTGAACCAACTAAGCGAACCTTGCCAACATCGAACCAATCGTAGGCAATTTACACTTCCGCCCTACAAGGCTTCACAAGCGATATCCGAACACGAAATGGTAGCTTAAACACTTCCTCCACGAGACAACAATCCCGCGACTACCTGCGAAATCCACGCTGGCGAGGCGAATGCGGTCTGAGACTCGCTGAGTTCTTAACCACTGCACAGTAAACTTTTAGAAGGCGAAAAATAGCCTGACACACGGGCTTCATCATGCGACATAAGGTGAAGGTAGGCACCGTCTTGACGCTTACAACCTTTACGATAAAACAATGCTGCGAGTAAGCGGTCTTTGCTAGAAGACAAGGCGGTGACCTCCTCGGTCCGACTCTTTGGTCGAATCGTCCACGAGTTAAATCTGTTGGTTAACTAAACTTGGGCCTAACACCCTCGTGACCCTACCACAAGTCGGGACCACCTGACCCGGCCCACCAAACATGCGGCGGGTTGACGCGGCGTGGACTCAACCCGACCGGCAACGCGCGCATACTAGCTCGATCCGAACAATCTCACTAATCACGTTTGAAAACCTGGCGGTCTTCTTAGCTCAACTACCCCCTTTCATTCCACACTACTAGGGACCTATCCCAAACATAACTCACGTGCACTATGCACTTCCATAAGATCAAACATAATACTACACCTTTACGAGATGGCCTTACCTCAAGGTCTTTACGTAAACATTCTAAGGCTCACACCTTTTCTATCCCCAAAATCTTACTCGGTTAACCACCATGATTCTAAACACAACTAACACCGCTATCGAACATAGCACTTAGGTATACTCGCTTATCACATCTTGACCTCTGAGGTTAAAGATATATCTATATCTCTTTGCTTCACTCCTTAGTCGTTCTAATCAAACACCCGTAGGCGCATGCTAAGGAAAATGACGAACTACCCGCCAATCACGAAGGCTAAGTCCTCCTACAAGGACACTCTCTCGACCACGTGGCCACGGCGGCGCAGTCTGACAAGTACCAACTAAAACGACATTCCCGGGATGGCGTGCATCTGTAATGAGCAGGAAGCCACGGAGTTACGACCAACTCCTACACACGAGCGTCACGAAATGCAGCGGAAGACCACTCTGCCGGCGGAGGTGCATATCTAATCTCTTTGGTGGCGACTCGCCTCGAAAGTTACTAAAGGACCTTCTTTGCTCTGGCCTCTTACGGTGTCCTTCGTTAACCTGTCGATCTCTACACGTCTCGGCCTGCTGCGCATAAGCCCGTACACAGGCCATGCTCAAGCCTAACTGAAGAATTACTCTTGCACAACCCTCTTTTAGATAGTCTCAAGACTCGCGGTACAACGGTATACTCTCTGGTAGCCAAATCTATAGCTAATGTGAGTCGCCTCTTTGCAATCTAAATTCTCTGTTCGATCGTGGGATGAAGGTTCATATATCATGGCGCGATGAGGCTTCTGCGCCGCACTAAACTCTGCTGGGGCTAGTGATGTCGAGAACTCCCGAATGAAGCACTACCCTAGGTAATGATTGGGCTGTGCCCTCGCCACCACGAACTCTGCTCGCGGCTCCGCCAGTGCGCGCCCTCACAGGCGGGTTGCCTACGCGGAGGCATAGCGATAAGGAAAATAATTTCGTCGGAGGGTCGACTTACAACCGGCTCTAAGGCACGATCTCGAGTGAGAAGAATAGAAACCAATCCTAAATATCCTATAGCCTCACGATTATTGGCGTGGTGCACAACACACCGATAATCAAGACTCTTGGATACGATGCGTAGACACTTTCAGAGATTAAGCGCTCACGATACCACTTTTGTCACGACCCATTCGGGGCGTGGCCGTGCCTTACCGGGCACCCAAGTAGACATACATCAGTAATCAGCGGAACATAAAGACAATACATGAAACGATGTAATAAGACGGTGAAATAAGAAGGCGGTAACCAAAAGCGGTTACCTTGGTATATATATAAATAGCAACTTTTCAACATGAGCAGTTTAATCCTTTTACAAACCACCCTGGCGATACTACGGACCTCTAAGAGTGATACGACAACAATGGCGGGCGGGCCGCCAAACCACGAATGTAAACACTTACGGCAGCGGGGACTATACGGCTGATAAGCCTCGGAGAAGCGGAGCTTCCCAATGGCGTGACCACGAGCTAGGATCAACGGCGGTGTACCTCGACTGCGGCATGAGCGCGGCCCGAAGGTCGATTACAAGTGCAGTATGTGAAACGAAAATACATCACGTAAATGAAATCATAGCGATCATATAAAGCGGGAGACATGTATGATAACCAAACTACGATTTACAACAAAGCGATCATGTCAAGTTAGGGACTCACGCCCTCAAGTCATCACTCGAAGTATAACAATGGGTCTCGGGCCCACAACATCAATCATGCGTGGAATACCTTCCTCTTGCGATCATGATATAAAAGCACGGAACACGTATGAACACGGGTCCCACGTGTCATAATAAAGCGTGCGGGGTAAATGCGAAGGCATAGCCGACTACTAAAACCCACGGTACCAACAAGGTCATGAAGCGTATCATAAGATCTGTCTGGGCCGTCACATGATCAAAGCGGCCACTTGCCCGCGATATCGATGTCTGCGTCTAACCACTGGAACTCCGCGACTCCGCGTAGGCCAATCTCATCGGCGCATGAGGTATTCCCGTCGGTAGCTACTCCGGCGTCGTCACGACTTCGCGATCCGCGTGGCCACGTGGACGCGTGCCCGTAAAGGGCGTCACTAACACGGAACTCGTAGCTCGCGCCAGGCCGGGACTGCGTAGGTATTCTCGAATCATAGGTCCATCGACCGCTTTGAGTCTACCCGCGTGGAGGCGGCTTAACCCGGAATCATCTCAAGAGATGAATGCCACAATACTATCATAACGGTGATAGTTAATAAGCACAATCAAGGAAACCCTTCACACAAACATCACAAGATACTAACACACGTAGCGTCCCAACACGTTTACTTATCAACGCAATCAAGAAAGTATTACAAGGCTATCACAAACCAATACAATCAAGTTGTTCACACAAGGTACCTTCTACTATATGATTAACAAAATCGGGTTTTATCCCCAAAGTACTTCATACATTAACTCTTTAAAAGATCGTTACTTTCACAATGTCACACAATACGTAGTATAAAATAGAGTGACTATCCTTTTAAAGTAAATCAATTACTTCTCTTTGTAAAATCAAGTAGCAACATTCTTTTCCAATGATCAAGTTTGCCTAATTTCCAATGTTCAAGTTTCTCATTTTAGAAAGGTTTAGTAGTTCATAGTCTTATTCATTTGAGAATATAATTCTCCTTAAAACTATCGAGAAACATAAGTCTTATATGTGAGTAGGATATTCTTGTTTATAACAATCTTGTTACAAAGACCATGATCTAGGAAATATCATTTTGTCTCATCTTAGCTTCTATGCGGATGGAAGTTTCTCTTGGTTTTAATAATACTTAATTAGTCAAAACATTTCCTTTTATTAACGCGGTGGTTTGTCGATACGATTCGATTTCAAATCGATAAAACATTCTTAAGCGTTATACCTAACTTCCCATAAAGCTAGTATAACTCTTAAGTTTTCAAAAACCAAGTATTACTTCTTCTTTCAAAATGATTCAAAATCTTTTGAAATACTTCAAGTTCTTTATTAACACATAACAAGCGGTTATAGTTCAAATCGGTACCTTTTAAAAACCACGTGTATTTTCTTACCAACATAAAGGCTTTATAACTAACTTCCATAAAGTCGTTATAACACTTTATGTTTTAAACCAATCACATACATTTAGCACGTATGCGTCTGGTACTACATAGTTCACACATATCATGCTAGAAGAGATAGGAAGAGGTTCACATACCTCGCGACGATTATCGACTAATGGCAAAAGCGCTCCAAGTACCTCAAACGCGGCTACTCCCTAAGCCAAGTAGATCGCGCCACGCATAGTACTTCCACCTATAAGGCCACAAGGCGCTTATTAACATAAGGTCTCTTCGTAGAACATTCTCTGAAAATTCGGCACCTCCCCATGGCAGCGTAAATCTCCTCTCTAACGAGGTGGCTACCAAGCCAACCGGGGGTTATACATCTAACCTAACGGTACAATTCTACTCACGGTACTACTTCACAAGTCTCATGTCTGACCCTAAGTAATTACAGATTCGATGATCTTCTTTAAATACAGCTTAAGTCGCGAGACATTGCGTAAGTATTATTCAGGCTTAAGTCAAAAGACATTGCCAATAACTACGTTCAGTTCTATATATAGTATACTTCAACTATATATTCTAACAATATGTAATTTCCAATTACAATAGAGGGACAAGATATTTACCTCAATAAGCCCATAATTATCCAAGTATAAAGTCGATCTGGGCAATCGTTTAGCTCGACTCAGCGCTCAACCCGCTCCAAACTACCCTTAGAAGTTCTAACCAACTTCTACAAACTACTCCAACTAACCATGGAGATTTTCCTTAGGGTTTCGTTTAGAGGCTAAAGGGACGTATAATAGTATTTTAAGACTTTTCGTATAGAGGTACTTTGGAAATACTACAAGTTATTTGGGCTAAAGTATTTGGGTATTATAACAATACTTGAAGAGTATTTCTCTACCAAGGGGGGTAGTATTTCGACTAGCACAACTAGGCTAGGGGGGGGGTTGCTCTCGGCCAAAGGCCACTCAAAGGGGAGGGGAGTTGGGCGAGACAACTACAAGGGAGGAGTGTTTTGAGTCTAGGAATTTGCTCAGTGTGGATGAAATAACTCATCAACTAAGGGGTATTTATAGGGCACTGAAAGGCCAAGATTGAGCCAAGTGGTAGGCAAGTGTAAGGTGAAGATTAAGCCATGTGTTGTGTGGGTCCCACTTGGTCATCCACTCCACAAAATATCTCACAAACATTGACCAAACATTTTAGGCACAAAAGATGAAAAAAGCGTGCAAGCCTGAAGCTTCCACCAAGGAAATTTCGTCAACCTTGGACACCTAAGGGTGACACATGTCGCCCTCCAATTGGTCCAAAATGTTTAGTCTCTCGGTAAAATACGTAAAAATAAGAAATGACATAGCCGAATTTTCCCTACAAAAGTCGTGGAAAGCGTTTCACGAAAATGACTCTTTTCGGCACTTGTGCACAAAAATAATTTCGGCCAAGCACTTTATCTCAAGTTCGAATTTTCTACGTACGCCCATACGTACATACTCTGAAAATACGGGGTATAACAGTAATGACACGGCAGGATCTGGTATGTACTTTTTATACTTGCTCTGTCATTCTTTTATGCGATTATGATCATTTCTTGTACTTTATTTACATTCCATATTAAATTTTTGTTATCTTGACCCCTTCGGGCCGCGTTCATGCCGCGAGTTTTAGGTACCCAGGTTGGTGATCCTTGCTCTTAGGATCTCGGTTCAGTTTTTGGGAAAAAGCTCCATTTGCTCCGGAGGCTTATCTCTTGGTACGGTTTTCCCTGAGGTAGTAGATTCATGTATATTCAGGGGTATGGCGGGGCCCTGTCCCGCCACAGTTGTTATGTAAAACTCTTAGAGGTCTGTAGTCACATATTGTGGGTCAGTTTGTAAAGAAATGAGGCAACTGCTTCGGTTGTATATATTTATGTCCACGAAGGTAGCCCTATCGGCTAACCTGTTATTTTACTTCTATTGTTTTATTTTATAAGTTTCATGTATGTTCCGCTGATTTTTCTCTGATGTATACCTGTAAGGGTGCCCAGGTAGGGCACGATCGCGAGCAGTCGGGTCGTGACATGACATTGCGATAAAGTCCTTTGGCAAGCCACATATATCCGCCGAGCTACCACCGAATCACCATTTGGCGTAGCTACCTCGAAAGGTCTATGGACTCGGGCTCTATCCCTATCCTACTAGCAATAAGGGAGATATATAGGACATAGTAGAACCGGATCTATCAAGGCATACACGTCCGCAAGAAAGCGATAAAAGTACTTGTGACGTCCGCGATGCCTCACGCAGTCTTTGTCGGTTGGACAAGGCATAAATGCGGTTACGAGGACGCTAGAACTAGGACCCTGCCACGACCTCTGCGCGACTGTTACACCCGTAGTTCGGGGTATGTATATGAGGGCGTGCGTGCGAGAATCGACATTAAAATTGGAAAGGAAGAAAGATGTGATTTTTCGACGGAAAAGTTTCTGATTTTGTGAAGAAAAGGTTCGTTAATGGGAATTGGATTCCCATTTGGTATTCGGACTTTTTAGAATATTTGAGAATTATGGAATTTTATTTCGAAATTGGTCACGTGGGGCCACGGGAGAATTCTGATTTTGTGGGGCCACTTTATTTTGGATTTTTGGCATTACGTATATTTTGGAAGATGAGATATTTTGGGCGAGTAGGGGATGACATGTGTCACCCCATGTGTGGCCGAATGGTTGGTGGACAAGTGTTTGGGCGTTTTGGTGGACAAGTGGCAAGCCACTTGTCCCATTTTTGTGGTGGACACATGTCTCATTGTTGTGGTGGACACTTGGTTGGAAGACTCCATTCCCACATGGACCAAATCCTCACCATACACTTTCTTTGATCCTAGCCATTGATTTCTCTATAAATACCCCCATTGTTGCAAGACTTTATTCATCCTCACTTGAAATATTTTTCCAAGGCAAAATTCCCCCTCCTCCCTTTGTGGTTCTCGTCCAACACCCCCCCTCTTGTGAAAGAATTTCTTCAAGTATTGTTATAATCCCATATACCTTAGCCAAAAATCCCTTGTAGTATTCCAAAGTTATCTTTATACTAAGAGCCCGAAAATACTACTTTATTCCTTAGTCATGAAATAAAACCTAGAAAAATCTTCATAAGCTTAGATGAAGTGTTAGAGAAGTTGTTTAGAACCTTCTAAGGGTTGCTTGGAGCGGGTTGGAGCGTAAGGAATTGGAGATAAACGTTGCTCAGGATCGACTTCTAAAACTTGGATAATTTTGGGCTGATCGAGGTAATGATCTTTATCCCCCTATTGTAATTGGAAATTACATGTCAGAGTAATGTATAGTTGAGTATACTATATATAGAATGAATATTGATAATAATTGAATCAGATTTACATTGACCGTATTTCTGATAGACTTGTAGTATTATTGTGGGCGGTGTTGTACACGTCCGGTTAGACGTGTAACCCCCTTGGAGTTGTTGGCTTGGTAGCGGGCCTTGATAAAGGAGGAGATTTATGTGGTTCGGGGGAGGAGGTGCTGCCGAATTTTCCGTAGAATAATGACCTTGTGCTTTGAATTGTTCTACGAAGAGATCTAGAGGTTGATAGACGTTTTGTGGCCTTTATAGGTTGAAGTACTACGAGTAGCGTATTCTACTTGAAGGGTGGAAAAGGCTAGCAGGGTTATAGTACTTTGGAGCATTTTGCTAATTGTCGATAATCGTCGCGAGGTATGTGAACCTCTTCCTATCTTTTCTAGCATGATTGTTGTGAACTATGTAGTACGGTGAGACGTCGTGTGCTAAACGAATTTGGTTGGTTTAAAACATAAAGTGTTATAACGGCTTTATGGGAAGTTTGTTATAACAACTTTATGTAGGTAAAGAAATGGTATGTGGTTTTTAAAAGATAAGAGACTTGACTTATAAATGACTTGATGTGAAATATTAAGGACTTGGTTTGTGTTAAAAAGTTGTGAAACCGCATTTATGAGAAATGGGTAATTGGGTTTTAAAAAGGAATAAGTTATATTGATTTCGGAAATGAGAATAAGTATCGAACAAACCACTGCAGCGTTAATAAAGGAAAATGTATTGATAAATAATTAATTATATTAAAACCAGTAAAAACCTCCATCTGCATGTAAGCTAAGATAAGACAAAATTGTATTACATTTCCTAGATCATGGTTGCTTTAATAAGATCATTAATAACAAGTATTGATTTTTCTTAAATTCCAAAGTAAGGAACTTGTTTTCTAAAAGAAAAGAGACTTGAGGAAATTAAAGTGTTTTGGTTTTAAAGAAAGACATGGTTTTGTCTTAAAATGGTTTAAAAGGAAGTCATGGTTTTGTCTTAAGTTGATTTATTCGAAAAGAAGATATGGAAATTGTTTTGGTTTACTTAAAAAGATAGTTACTCAATTTTGATACTATGGGTATCGTGTGACTTTTTGTGAAAGAAATGGATCTTTTAAAGAGTTAAAATACGTAGTACCTTGGGGTTAAAATCCGGATTTGTTGTAATAAAATGAAAGTCTATGAGTATGTTGAACTTGCCTATGCTTGTGGTGATAGCCTTTGTTGTGCAAGTGTTGTATTACGCTACCGCGTCTCGCCGAGGGCTATCTGGTTGATTGATGGACATACCGACACGATGGGTGGCCCACTGTATCTTCCACTATATCGATCCTTTTGGACATACTGACACGATGGGTGGCCCACAGGTATGCTTCCATTAGGAGTGTTATCTTGTTATTTGCTATGGACATACTGACACGATGGGTGGCCCACGAGTATGCTTCCATTATGATTGTTATCTTGTTATTTCCTTTTGGACATACTGACACGATGGGTGGCCCACGGGTATGCTTCCATTAGGAGTGTTATCTTGTTATTTGCTTTGGACATACTGACACGATGGGTGGACCACGAGTATGCTTCCATTATGATTGTTATCTTGTTATTTCCTTTTGGACATACTGACACGATGGGTGGCCCACGTATGTTTCCATTGGAGTGTTATCTTGTTATTTGCTTTGGACATACCGACACGATGGGTGGCCCACGGTATCTTCCATTTAAGTGTTATCTTGTTATTTGCTTTGGACATACTGACACGATGGGTGGCCCACGAGTATGCTTCCATTATGATTGTTATCTTGTTATTTCCTTTGGACATACTGACACGATGGGTGGCCCACGAGTATGCTTCCATTAGGATGGTTCCATGGCCATGCTTATACCGAGGTAAGATGCCGGGGCATGCGGCCGTTGAGCGGGTTAAATTCCCGGGTTATATTTGAGTGATGACTTTACGGGCGTGAGTCCCTGACTTGACATGACTGCTTACATATTGTGTATCGTAGTTTGGTTATCATATATGTCTCCTGTTTTATATAGACTATTATGATTTAATTCTTGTATCGATTTTCACATACTTGGTACCTGTTGTACTGACCTCCTTCGGGGGGCTGCGTTCATGCCGCAGGTAGAGGTACACCAGTTGTTGATCCTCGCTCATAGGATCACAGTTCAGCGTTTTGGGAAGCTCCGTTTCTCCGGAGGCTTATCTTTTGGTATGATTCCCTGAGATTGTAGGTACTTGTACATTCAGGGGTATGACGGACATAGTTGTTATAAAAATTCTTAGAGGTCTGTAGTACTGTTGTGGGCAGGGTTTGTAAAGGATGTAACTGTTCAAGTTTTTATTTATATATACAGAAAGGTAACCGTTTTGGTTAGCCTGTTTTCTTATTTCACTGTTTATCTTTTATGAGTTTTTATTTCCGCTGATTTTCTCTGATGTTGTATCACTAGGGTGCCCGGGGTAAGGCACCAGTCGCGGGCCCGAGGTCGGGTCGTGACAACCTGCTGATCCCTGAGCACCCTGCCCTCCGGGGCGAGTAACTATAGGAGATGAAGACCCGGCGAAAGACCCCGTAGGCTGACCCCTACCATCTGCGCTGCTCGCCTCTGGGCCGTGATAGTGACTCGCTGGCCGCAGTGTAGCAAACTCAGTAGTACCACAACTCCGTGATGGAATCTACCACACCGACACACCGAGAGGACCTCGATCGGCTAGCACCGCTACTGGAAGTCCAAGTCCTGGGCCCTGACCGCCCCGAATACCCCTGGCCGCCCCAAGGCGGTGTAGGAGTGCTCTGAACTGGCGGTGGTGCAAATCTAGTCTGCTGTTGAGATCGTCCACCCCGAGAGCCACCAAAAGACCCTGCCGTCCTGGCCTTCTTCTGCTGAAATCTCACATCCCAGTGCATAAGCCTGCATGCAGGCAATGTCCATGCCTGGCTGAAGAGCTACACCTGAACAACCCTCTTCCAAATAGTCGTCGAGCCCGGTGACGTAGCGGGGCACTCGGTCCTCCATGTCTGCCACCAATGCGGGGACATATCGAGCCAACGAGTCGAACTCCACGTTGTACTCCCGGACCGCGCCTCTCGCCTCAAAGATCGTAAACTGCCCGTGCCCTCCTCATCTGCGGAGGAAAGAAGTGGCTGAGAAAAGCCTCCGAGAACTCGTCCCATACCGCTGGAAGTGCATGCTCTCCCCGGGACAGCTCCCACGAATCAAACCAATCGACTGCAGTATCACGCAGCCGATGTGAACCTAAGACCACTGACTCGGTCTCCGAAGCCCTGATCACTCTCATGATCCGTCAGAGTCGGATGAACTCCGTGGATCATCCTCGTGCCTCGACCGTAGAACTCGCGGCTAAAACTCGTAAAATCCCGTAGTCTCAAGCTATCCGATCTAGGATGAACCACGGTGCTCTTGAATCGCCGCTGGCCCACCTATCTCATGTCCGCCACAATCACGGCTAGTAATCGCCATCTCCAGAACCCATCTCCTCCGCTCCAGCCGTGTGGATCGAGGCGCAGTCTTGTGGTCTCAATGGCCACTGCTGCGGCTCTAAACTCTGCTGGGGCCGGCGGCGTCGTAGAACTCGCCGTCTGAGGTATCGCCTCGGGTAAAGTCTGGGCCTGGGCCCTCGTGACCCTCGGTGTCCTACTAGCAACTCTCTCGGATGCCTTGCCCTTCTGGGCCCGGGTTGCCTTGCGTGAAGGCATAACTGGTACAGAAAAGAAATACGTTAGAGGGGTCCAACTTATAACACAGCTCTAAGGAACGATCTCAGAGTGAGAAGAATGGAAACCAATCCTAAATATCTTATAGCCTCCTGATTATTGGTGTGGTGCACAATCGCACGACTGCTCGCGTGGATCGTGCCTTACCCGGGCACCCAAGTAGTCATACATCAGAGTAATCAGCGGAATATAAAAACAAGACATGAAACAATTGTAAATGAGACACATTTTATCTGAGAAAAGGGCGCCTTTCGGCATATATATATATAAACCAAAATCTGGCAGTTTACATCCCAACTGTACAATAGGACTACAGATTATTGGTGGAGGCATAACTGGTAAGGGAAAGAAATACGTTAGAGAGGTCCAACTTATAACACAGCTCTAAGGCACGATCTCAGAGTGAGAAGAATGGAAACCAATCCTAAATATCTTATAGCCTCCTGATTATTGGTGTGGTGCACAACACACCGATAATCAAGACTCTACTAGATACGGTCTGTAGACACTTTCCGAGGATTAACTGCTCTGATACCACTTTTGTCACGACCCGAACCCGGGCCCGTGTCCGGTTCCTTACCCGGGCACCTAAGTAGACATACATCAGAGTAACCAGCGGAATATAAAAGCAAGACATGAAACAATCATGAAATGAGAAACAGTTTATCCAAGAAAAGATTGCCTTTCGGCATGTATATATACATCAAGAGTGAACAGTTACATCCCAACTTTATAACAGGACTACAGACCTCTAGGAATGTAAACAACTATGGCGGGACAGGGCCCCGCCATACCCTGAATGTACATAAAGCTATAATGACAGGGAGATCATACCCAAACGATAAGCCTCCGGAGAAAGGGGGCTTTCCCAAAAGCAGAAACGGTGATCCTAGGAGCGGGGATCAACAACAGGAGTACCTCTACCTGCGGCATGAACGCAGCCCCCCGAAGGAGGTCAGTACAACAGGTACCAAGTATGTGAAACTGTAAAGTACTTAAATGAAATCATATCATTTTAAAACCAATTTTACAAATATGTACGAAACAACCAATGTAACCGCACATAGTGCCACAGCATAACCAAGAGCAAAATAGATATAACATAACTGGTCTTTTCTAGGCCGCTAATGATCGAAGCAAGGCCATTCGCCCATAGTATCATTATGCGTGCCTAATCTCGAACTCCCAGCCCGCATAGGCCACATAGCCCGCATGAGGTATTCTCGCATCGGGGTAGCTAACCCGGCATCATCCTGGACCCGGTCCGTGATAGTCCTATGGACCGCGTGAGGTATCCTCGCGGCGTATACACCCGAGTGATCAATCGAACTCTCGCACTCGCGATAGGTCACATGAACCCGCATTGAGGTATTCCTCGCATCGGTGGCAAGTCCTCGGCATCATAACAAGTCGGGGTATGTGATATAATAGAAGATAACGGGCTTATCGTTTAACAACGTAAGCACAACAAGAATAACCCCTTACACAAACAACACAAGACACTAACACACGTAGCATCATAACATGTTTACTTATCAAACCATCTTACTACACTTTCCATAAATCAATACAAGACTTTCATAAACAAATAAGTAAACCGTTCCTTTTATCTTTCTTAAGTCGTTATACCTAACTTCCCATAAAGCTAGTATAACTCTTAAGCTTTTAAAACCAAGTATTACTTTTCTTTCAAAAATGATTCATAACTCTTTTGAAATACTTCCAAGATTCTTATCATTTAAAACTCAAGTCAAAAGATATCAAAGTAAAACCAAGTTTAGTTAACACGCACGCCTACCGTATCATATATATTTCAAAAGTATCATGCTCAAGAGGATAGGAAGAATCACATACCTCCTCGGCTCAATCCACCTGCCAAGTCGAATATGTCGCGCGCAGAGTATCAACCTATAATAGTCAAATACGTCTATCAACGTCTAGACTACTCTGTAGAATATTCTAAGCAGAAGGTTCTCTATTCTACGGAAAATTGGACAGCATTTCCCTACCCGTCAAGCTACACAAGTCTACTGTAAATACAGCCCAATGTAAGTACAGTTCAATTCTCTTCTTATATACCATCGCGTCAGCATGTCCAAAGGAATAACAAGATGATACTTAAAGTGGACGCATACTCGTGGAAAATCCAACGCGTCAGTATGTCCAACAATCAATCAGTTAACCGGCCCTCCCAGAGAGTCACGGCAGCACATCAACAAAACACTTGCACATCAAAGACTATCACGACAAGCATAGGCAAGTTCAACATACATTCAATTTAATCAACAATCCGGGTTTCAAACCCAAAATACTACATACTTTCATTCTTTCGAAAATACCTCTTTTTACGTAAAAGCCACATGATACTAATACTCGTAGTATATAAAGAAAACACGTTTTACTTTTAAACCAAATTACTTCACCTTCGTAAAAATCTTTACAAGGCTTTTAAAATCAAGTACTCTATACTTTTTAAACCAAGTGCTTTTCTTTTAGAACAACATCAAGTATACTCTTTTAAAACCCAACTAACTTACTCTTTTCAAAACAAGTAACCTATACTTAAATCAAGTTACTTCTCCTTTTTCCAAAAACAAGTCGTTATAAGTCAAGTCTCTTATCTTTCAAGATCAAGTCTCTTAACTTTCAAAATCAAGTCGTTTTACTGTCAAAACCAAATCTTTCTTTTATCTTCATAAAGTCGTTATAACTAACTTCCCATAAAGCCCTTATAACACTTTTATGTTTTAAACAAACAAAATTTATTTCACACACGTACGTCTACTGTACTATATAGTTCACAACAATCATGCTCAAGAGTATAGGAAGAATCACATACCTTTTTAGCTTAAACCACAAGCCAAGTCAAGTATGCCGCGCGTAGAAGATCCACCTATAATAACCACAATACATCTATCAACTTCTAGCTCTCTTCGTAGAATATTCTAAATACAAGATTCCTTATTCTACAGAAAATTCGGCAGCACCTCCCCCCCGCTATCACATAAATCACCTCCCCTATCCAGGCCCGCTACCAGGCCAACAACTCCCAGGGGTTTACACGTCTAACCGGACGTGTACAATTCTACTCCACAATAATACAAATGCCATCAGAATACATTTCTATGTAAATACAGTTCAATTCTTTTCAATACTCATTCTATATATAGTATACTCAACTATATATTACTACAACATGTAATTTCCAATTACAATAGGGGGACAAGATTATTTACCTCGATAATCCCAAAATTATCCAAGTTTATAAGTCGATCCTGAGCAACGTTTAGCTCCAATTCCTTACGCTCCAACCCGCTCCAAGCGACCCTTAGAAGTTTCTAAACAACTTCTCTAAATACTTCCACCAAGCTAGGAAGATTTCTCTAGGGTTTCATTTTGCGACTATTGGGATAAAGTAGTATTTCCGGGCTCCTAGTATTAAAACAACTTTGGAATACTACTAGGGATACTAGGCCAAGGTATTTGGGATTGTACAATAATACTCCAAGTATTTCTACTCATGTGGGGAGAGGTGGACGAAAAGCATACAAAGGGAGGGAAATATTTGCCTTGGAAAGTATTCAAGTGGATGAATATAATGTCTTCAAGCTAAGGGGTATTTATAGAAGAACCAAGGGCCAAGATCAATATAAGTGTATGGTTAAGATTGGGCCATGTGTGTGTGGGTCCCACCACACCACATGGCCAACCGAAACTATGCCAAGTGTTAGGGCAAATCGGCCAAGGGACAAGTGGCCTAGCCACTTGTCCACCAATTTCGGCCCACATGGCCACACAAGGGGGTGACACGTGTCGCCCCCCGATTCGTCCAAAATATTTCGTCTTCCGAAAATATCCAAAATACCGAAAATCTCAAAAACAAAGCGGGCCCCACAAAACCATAAATTTCTCCCGTGGGCCCCACGTGACCATTTCCGAAAATAAAATCTCATAATTCTAAAATAATCCAAGAAGTCCAAATACCAAATCTGGGAATCCAATTCCCATTAACGAACCTTTTTCTTCACAAAACCTAAACTTTTCCGTCGAAAAAATCACATCTTCCTTTCTTTCCAAAATTTCTGTCGTATCCTCGTACGTACGTCCTCACATACATACCCTGGAACTACGGGGTATAACATTCTTCCCCCCTTAGAAACATTCGTCCCGAATGTTCCTTCTAAGTCTCAAATCAAACGTGTGCCGGTATAGTATTTACTACTATACTTACAGAAATCGATCATGCCACCAATGGCCAGAATATAACGTGTGCGCAAAACTCAAATCCAAGCCAATCGAGGAATCACCTCTAACATCACAAAAGAACTCACACCCATGGTCTAAAGGATACTCCCTTCGCATCTTCACTTCACAAAATAAATGATCGCTACCGTTCTCATAACACATTGTTCGCTTCTTTTCTTACTCGTCGTACCCTTATCGACACTCGAACTCCTTCTAGTACACGTACCACACTTCAGTCATTGCTTCAGTTTCCAAAACTTTGGGGCCACTACCCCCAAACTTGGTCATCTCACTAGGTTCAATTTCCTCTAAGGCCATTCCCGGCCTTCACGATCCGATTCTAGTCGGACACATCCACGAACTCATACGATGGTTACCTAAACTTGGCCCTAGCACCCTCGTGACCCTATCACATAGCGGGACCACCACAAATTGACCCCACCCTATTCCGGGCTGCGGGTTGACCCGCCATCTGGACTCAACCCGACCCATTTCACGCCAATCTTTGTTCCCCGATCCGGAACAGTCTCACTAATCAAGTCAATAAAACCTAGTGGTCTTCTTAGCTCAATTACCCACTTATAATTCACACCCCTCAGGGACTTATCACGCAATTATACCCCACGTATACTATGCACTCCAACAAAGGTCAAATCGCAAACAAAATCTTTTACCCAAGACGGCCTCGCCTCTAAGGTCTCCACATATAATATTCTAGGGCTCACAATCTCTATGTACCCAACTTCCCCTTTACTAACCGGGCCTCTAAAATCACAATTAACATAATACTTAGCACAACATCACATCATCAATGCATACTAGTCTCTAGAGTGTAAAGGATATACCTGAAATCAAAAAGGTGGTTCCAAGGACCGCTAGAACTGGGAGCTTCCACCACGACCCCTGCCCTGGCCCGCCGGTGTATGAACACCCTGCCTAGCTATCGAAGGTGAAGAACCCGCAACTGATCCCGAAGGCCGAGTCTCAACATCCGCGCTACCTCTGGTCGGACAATTCTTCGCTAAATGGCCCTGCTGGCCGCATGAAAAACAAACTCTCTGAATACCGCGACACTCCCCCGCATGGGTTTTACCACACTGGCCACACCGAGGTTGGGGTGCCATCCGCCAACACTCCGCTTCCTCAAAACTCAACACAGGAGCCACGACCGCCTCAAGATCGTAGGGGACCACTCTGTACTAGCGGAGGTGCATAACTAGTCTGCTGCGCGTCCGCCTTGAAAGCCAAAGGACCTGCCGCCCCGCCTTCTTCGCCGGTATCGTCAATCCGCCGGTCTCTCCGTGCCTCACACCCTAGTGCATGAGCCTGCATGCGGGCAATGTCCATGCCCGGCTGAAGCGATACACCCGAACAAGACTCTGCCAAGTAGTCATCAAGCCCTGTGACGTAGCGGTGAACTCTGTCCTCCATATTAGCTACTAACGCAGGGACATATCGAGCCAACGAGTCGAACTCTACGTTGTACTCCCGAACTGTGCGTCCTCCTCGTCTCAAAGATCGTAAATTTGTCACCGTGCCTCTCATCTGCGGAGGCAAGAAATGGCCGAGAAACGCCTCGAGAACTCGTCCCAAATACCGGAGGCGCATGCTCCCCGACAGCTCCCACGAATCAAACACGATCATGCGGTATCACGTAGCCGATGCGAATCAAGATCATGCACTCGGTCTTGAAGCCTTGATCACTGCGATGATGTCGTGGTAATCGGATGAACTCGTGGATCATCCTCGGGCCTCGACCCGTAGAACTCGCGGCTACAACTCGAGAAAATCCCGTAGCCTCAAACTATCCGATCTGGGGTGAACTACGGGGCTACCGAATCGAATCGCCAGATCCACCTATCACGATGTCTCGCCGCGATCCGGCTAGTAATCGGGCCATCTCTTGTAACCCATCTCTCTCGCTCCAGTGCCGTGGACCGAGGCTCAGTACCGTGGTCTCTGCAGCCCACCGCCGCGCTTCTAAACTCGCTGGGCCGGGCGGCGCTACAAAACTCGCCGTCAAGCACTATCTCAGTCTTGACGCTCGCGCTGCATTCCTCAGATCCTACTAGCGCTCTTCGCCGCTTGCCCTTCTGGGCCCGGGTTGCCTTACGTGGAGGCATAACTGGCAGAAAAGAATACGTCAGAAGGAGTCCAACTTACAACACAACTCTAAGGCACGATCTCAGAGTGAGAAGAATGGAAACCAATCCTAAATGTCCTGCAGCCTCCTGATTATAGATGTGGTGCACAACACACCGATAATCAAGACTCTACTAGACACGGTCTGATGACACTTTCCGAGGACTAATCGCTCACGATACCACTTTTGTCACGACCGAACCTGCCCGTGGATCGTGCCTACCCGGACACCCTAGTGATACAACATCGAGAAAATCAGTGAAATAAAACTTAAGCAGAAACATGATACATCATAGGAAAATAGGCCAACCAAAGCGGTCGCTTCATGTATATATACATATCCGAACAGCCATAATCTTTACAAACCCTGCCACAACAGCATTACATGCACTCTAAGAATGTAACAACAACCATGACGGACGGGGCCGCCATACCCCTCGAATGTACAAGTACCTACAATGACAGGGACTATACCAAAAGATAAGCCTCCGGAGAAACGGAGCTTCCCAACGCTGAACTGCGATCCTAAGAGCGAGGATCAACAATCGATGTACCTCTACCTGCGGCATGAACGCAGCCCAGGCGAGGTCGATAACAGTACCAAGTATGTGAAATGAAAATATCAGAATGAAATCACATTTCATCATTTTATAAAACCATTTCAAATAAGTAAACAAGCAGGCAAGTAAGGGACGATATCCGAACAATCACTCACACATAACTATGGGTCTCACGCCCATAATATCACTCATGCCCGGGACTCATTCTCATCACCGGCAGCATACATGATGTAAACCAACACCCGTATGTGAACTCAACACTAGATCACTGCGTCGTCAAACCGACGGGCCATGTAGAATCGCTCTATACCAGTTCAAAGCTAGTCATAAACTTCACGCAAGGTACTAAGCTAATTACGAGATCCAAAAGCTAGCCACGCAACTGGACGAGGCAAGTACCAAAGCTAACGTACCCTAGCCAACCGTCTCACGAGATATGACCGAGGCAAGTATCTCAAGATATCTACCAGCAGCCTGCCGATACACGAGAAATGACCAGGACAAGTATCTAAAGTGTGCCTGTAACCACATGTACAAATCAAGCCCGTGATTGTTCGTCACCGCGGCAAGCTTCATGGATTAGCGGTCCATGGATTAACAACCTGAACCTCACAATGACCGCATGCCCCGGCATCTCACCTCGGAAGTCATGGCCATGAAACCATCCTACTGGACGCATGCCCGTGGAACATCCATCGCGTCAGCATGTCCAAAGGAATAACAAGATGATACTCAAAGTGGACGCATACTGCGGAAAATCCAACGCCACAAGATGTCCAACAATCAATCAGATAACCGGCCCTCCCAGAGAGTCACGGCAGCACATCAACAAAACACTTGCACATCAAAGACTATCACGACAAGCATAGGCAAGTTCAACATACATTCATTTTAATCAACAATACGGGTTTCAAACCCAAAATACTACATACTTTCATTCTTTTGAAAAGACCTCTTTTTACGTAAAATCCACATGATACTAATACTCGTAGTATATAAAGAAAACACGTTTTACTTTTAAACCAAATTACTTCACCTTCGTAAAAATCTTTACAAGGCTTTTAAAATCAAGTACTCTATACTTTTTAAACCAAGTGCTTTTCTTTTAGAACAACATCAAGTATACTCTTTTAAAACCCAACTAACTTACTCTTTTCAAAACAAGTAACCTATACTTAAATCAAGTTACTTCTCCTTTTCCAAAAACAAGTCGTTATAAGTCAAGTCTCTTATCTTTCAAGATCAAGTCTCTTAACTTTCAAAATCAAGTCGTTTTACTGTCAAAACCAAATCTTTCTTTTATCTTCATAAAGTCGTTATAACTAACTTCCCATAAAGCCATTATAACACTTTATGTTTTAAACAAACAAAATTCATTTCACACACGTACGTCTACCGTACTATATAGTTCACAACAATCATGCTCAAGAGTATAGGAAGAATCACATACCTTTTTAGCTTAAACCACAAGCCAAGTCAAGTATGACGCGCGTAGAAGATCCACCTATAATAACCACAATACATCTATCAACTTCTAGCTCTCTTCGTAGAATATTCTAAATACAAGATTCCTTATTCTACGTAAAATTCAAAGACCTCCCCGTTATCACATAAATCACCTCCTATCCAGCCCGCTACGTGCCAACAACTCCAGTGGTTTACACGTCTAACCGGACGTGTACAATTCTACTCCACAATAATACAACAGTCTACTGTAAATACAGCCCTATGTAAATACAGTTCAATTCTTTTCAATACTCATTCTATATATAGTATACTCAACTATATATTACTACAACATGTAATTTCCAATTACAATAGGGGGACAAGATTATTTACCTTGATAAGCCCAAAATTATCCAAGTTTATAAGTCGATCCTGAGCAACGTTTAGCTCCAATTCCTTACACTCCAACCCGCTCCAAGAGACCCTTAGAAGTTTCTAAACAACTTCTCTAAATACTTCCACCAAGCTAGGAAGATTTCTCTAGGGTTTCATTTTGCGACTATTGGGATAAAGTAGTATTTCCGGGCTCCTAGTATTAAAACAACTTTGGAATACTACTAGGGATACTAGGCCAAGGTATTTGGGATTGTACAATAATACTCCAAGTATTTCTACTCATGTGGGGAGAGGTGGACGAAAAGCATACAAAGGGAGGGAAATATTTGCCTTGGAAAGTATTCAAGTGGATGAATATAATGTCTTCAAGCTAAGGGGTATTTATAGAAGAACCAAGGGCCAAGATCAATATAAGTGTATGGTTAAGATTGGGCCATGTGTGTGTGGGTCCCACCACACCACATGGCCAACCGAAACTATGCCAAGTGTTAGGGCAAATCGGCCAAGGGACAAGTGGCCTAGCCACTTGTCCACCAATTTCGGCCCACATGGCCACACAAGGGGGTGACACGTGTCGCCCCCGATTCGTCCAAAATATTTCGTCTTCCGAAAATATCCAAAATACCGAAAATCTCAAAAACAAAGCGGGCCCCACAAAATCAGAATTTCTCCCGTGGGCCCCACGTGACCATTTCCAAAATAAAATCTCATAATTCTAAAATAATCCAAGAAGTCCAAATACCAAACTGGGAATCCAATTCCCATTAACGAACCTTTTCTTCACAAAACCGAAACTTTTCCGTCAAAAATCACATCTTCCTTTCTTTCCAAAATTTACATCAGATCCTCGCACGCACGTCCTCACATACATACCTGGAACTATGGGGTATAACTTCACTCCCTTTGTCGCTCTAATCATAATCTCGCTCATTGGGCGATAGCTGAAGGCGTGATAACCAGCCACCGATCTCGGGCGTCGAAGTCTCTACATCCGCGCCACCTGGTCGGACAATTTCTCGCAAATGGCCTGCTGGCCGCAAGCATAACAAGTCGGCCAGTAGTACGACACTCCCACAATGACACCTACCACAACGCCACACCGGCGGGTGGCCTCAAGCTAACACCTCTTCCTCTCCGAACCACTGAATCCGCAACTGATCTGGTAGGCTGAGTCCTCCTACTTGTATCCTTCCTACTAGAACATTATCTCGTCACATGGCCCTGACGGCCGCAGGTAACACAAGCACCATAAAAAAGATGACATTCCCCGGGATGACGCCTGCCACACTGTGAACACCGAGGAACATCAATCCGGCCGGCCGAACCTACGTATTCTGTGAACCCAAGCTCGAGCTCGACCAACTCTCGCATACCCCGAACGCTCAAGCTCGTGGAGGACCACTGCATCGCGGAGGCGCATATCCATTCTGCTGCTGAGGCGGTTCGCCTCGAAAGTTACTAAGGACCTGGCGATCCGCCTGCCTCGCGATCTTGGTTAACCCGTCGACTTACGTTCTCACCGCCGCGATAAGCCCGCACGCAGCCATGCTCATGCCGATCAAGAGCTACTCTCGCACAACCCTTCCTTAGATAATCATCAAGACCCGTGATAAATCGGTACAGTATATACTCTCTGGTTTCCCAATCCCTAGCTAGTAACAAGGCCGTCTCTTTGCAATCCATATTTTCCGCTCCTGGTCGTGGAACTGAAGGTCCAGATATCATGGCCGCAGTAGGAACTGTTGCCGCTGTGCTAAACTCTGTTGGGGCTGGCGACGTCACAGAACTCCCCGAATGAAGCACCACCTCAGGTGATGATTGGGCCTGTGCCCTTGTAACCCTCTGTGCTCTACTCGCAGCTCCCTCGCTTGCCTTCCAGGCCCGGTTGCTTTACGCGAGGCATAATCGTAAGGGAAAGAAATATGTTAGAGGGGTCCAACTTATAACACAGCTCTAAGGCACGATCTCAGAATGAGAAGAATGGAAACCAATCCTAAATATCCTATAGCCTCCTGATTATTGGTGTGGTGCACAACACACCGATAATCAATACTCTACTAGATACGGTTTGTAGACACTTTCCGAGGATTAACTGCTCGATATTTACTTTTGTCACGACCAACCGGGCGTGATCGTGCCTTACCCGGGCACCTAAGTAGACATACATCAGAGTAACCAGCGGAATATATAAAAAAAACAAGACATGAAACAATATGAAATGAGAAACAGTTATCCAAGAAACGATTGCCTTTCGGCATGTATATATATACATAAAGAGTGAATAGCATATCCTTTTACAAACCCCGCCCACAACAAGATTACTGCACTTCTAAGAGTGTTATAACAACAACGACGGGACAGGGCCCCGCCATACCCCTGAATGTAAGTACCTACAACGACAGGGGACTATACCAAGATAAGCCTCCGGAGAAACGGAGCTTCCCAAAACGCTGAACTGTGATCCTATGAGCGAGGATCAACAACTGGTGTACCTCTACCGCAGATGAACGCACCTCAAGGAGGTCAAGACAACAGTACTAAGTATGTGAAATCAAAATATCAGAATGAAATCATAATAATCTATATAAAACAGAAGACATATATGATAACCAATTTACGATACACAATATGTAAGCAGTCATGTCAAGTCAGGGACTCACGCCCTTAAAGTCATCACTCAAATATAACCATGGGTCTCATGCCCACAATATCAATCATGCCCGTGGAATTCCTTCCTCACTGCCGGCAGTCCATGATATAAAAGCACCAAGGAATACACCTGAACACCAGGTCCCACATGTGTCATAATAAAACCGTACGGGGTAAGTACGAAGGCATAGCCGACTACTAAAACCCACCGTACCAACAATGCTATAAGACTGTATCACGAGGTCTTTCTAGACCGCGCCACATGATCGGCCGCCATTCGCCTCGCATCAATGCGCGTCTAATCTCGAACTTACCGCACTCCGCGATAGGCCACACATAGGCCCGCATGAGGTATTCTCGTGACGGGGTAGATAACCCGCGAATCCTCCCGACCCCAAGTCCGCATAGTCCTATGGACCGCATAAGGTATAAAACCTCGTGACGGCCAGAATACACCCGGAGTGATCATCCCGCCCCGAACTCACGCAGCCGCATAGCCACACGGACCTGCATGAGGTATTCCTCGCATCGAGGGTGGCAAATCCTCGGCATCATAACAAGTCAGGGGGGGTATGTGATATAATACCAGTACAACGGGCTTATCGTTAAACAACGTAAGCACAACAAGAATAACTCCCTTACACAAACATCACAAGATACCAACACACGTAGCATCATAACATGTTCACTTTATCAAACCAACTTACCACACTTTCTAGAAATCATTACAAGGCTTTCACAGGCAAAACATAGGCAAGTTACTCACACAAAGTACTTTTATTTCATGTCAACAATTCCGGGTTTTTAACCCTAAAGTACTACATACTTTAATTCTTCTAAAAAGATCCATTTCTTTCACAAAAGTCACACGATACCCGTAGTATCAAAATAGAGCAACTATCTTTTTACGTAAACCAAAACAATTTCCATACCGTCTTTTTAAACCAACTTAAGACAAAAGCATGCCTTCTTTTTACGAAAACACTTCAAATTTTCAAGTCTTTCTCTTTTTAGAAAACAAGTTCCTTACTTTGGAATTTAAGAAAAATCAATACTTGTTATTAATAATCTTATTAAAGCAGCCATGATCTAGAAAATGTAATACAATTTTGTCTTATCTTAGCTTCTATGCAGATGGAGGTTTCTACTGGTTTTAATAATAATTAATTAGTCAATACATTTTCCTTTATTAGCGCTGCAGTGGTTTGTTCGATACTTATTCTCATTTCCGAAATCAATATAACTTATTATTTAAAAACCAAGTACTCATTACTCACGAATGAGGTTTCACAACTTTCTACACAATTCAAGTTTTTCACAGATCATATCAAGTCAAATATAAGTCAAGTCCCTTATCTTTTAAAATCAACAACCCATTTCTTTACCTACATAAAGTTGTTATAACAAACTTCCCATAAAACCGTTATAACACTTTATGTTTTAAACCAACCAAATTCATTTAGCACACGTACGTCTACCGTACTACATAGTTTATAAACATCATGCTAGAAAGGATAGGAAGAGGTTCACATACCTCGCGACGATTATCGACAATTAGCAAAACGCTCCACCGTACTATAACCCTGCTAGCCTTGTCCACCCTTCAAGTAGAACATGCTACTCGTAGAACTTCAACCTATAATGGCCATAAAACGTCTATTAACTTCTAGATCCCCTTCGTAGAATATTTCTAAGTACATGGTTCCATATTCTACGGAAAATTCGGCAGCACCTCCCCCCCCGCAACCACATAAATCTCCTCCTCTAACGAGGCCTGCTACCAAGCCAACAATTCCAGGGGGGTTACACGTCTAACCGGACGTATACAATTCTACTCCACAATAATACTACAAGTCTATCAGAATACAAACAATGTAAATACAGTTCAATTCTTATCCATAATCATTCTACATATAGTATACTCAACTATACATTACTGCAACATGTAATATCCAATTACAATAGGGGGACAAAGATCATTACCTCTATAAGCCCAAAATTATCCAAGATTATAAGTCGATCCTGAGCAACGTTTAGCTCTTATTCTGAACGCTCCAATCCGCTCCAAGAAACCCTTAGAAGTTTCTACACAACTTCTACTTAATACTTCAACCAACTATGAAGATTTTCCTAGGGTTTCTTTTTGTGACTAAAGGAAATAAAGTAGTATTTCGGGGCTCTTAGTATAGAGGTAACTTGGGAATACTACAAGGGATTTGGGCTAAGGTATTTTGGAATAGTAACAATACTTGAAGACATTTTCTACCAAGGGGGTGTTTGGACGAGAACTATCAAGAGAGGGGGAAGCTTTGACGAGAGCTTTCAAAGGGAGGAGTTTTGAGACTTGGAAAATGTTTAAGTGGATGAAGAATAAGTCTTGCACACAAGGGGTATTTATAGGGAAGTCAATGGTCAAGATTCAAGCGAGTGGAGGGTGAAGATTTGGACATGTGTTGTGTGGGCCCCACTTATCTATCTACTACACAAATATCTTGCAAGACTTTTGACCAAATGTTTATGGCCTTTAAAATGGAAAAAACGTGCCAACCCTTTTGCCCACAAAAATCGTCCAACATTGCCACCTATGGGTAACACATGTCGCCCTCCTATTGGTCCAAAATATTTCATCTCTCGGAAAAATCCAAATTAAATAAATTATTGAACACGTAAAATTCCCCTACAAGGTTCTAAAATTTTCCATTTAAAAAAACAAATCTTACATCCTAAATCTACTTAGAGCTTGAATAATCGGATGTACGTCCTCACATACATACTCTGGAAATACGGGGTATAACAATGTCGATCCTGAGCAACGTTTAGCTCCTATTCTGTACGCTCCAATTCGCTCCAAGAAACCTTTAGAAGTTTCTAAATAACTTCTACTTAATACTTCAACCAACTATGAAGATTTTCCTAGGGTTTCATTTTGTGACTAAAGGAAATAAAGTAGTATTTCCGGGCTTTTAGCATAGAGGTAACTTGGGAATACTACAAGGGATTTAGGCTAAGGTATTTTGGAAAAGTAACAATACTTGAAGACAATTTTTCTACCAAGGGTGTGTGTTTAAAGCAAAAGCAAGAAGGGGAGGGAGTTTGGACGAGAGCTTCTCTAAGGGGGGAGGGAGTTTTGAGACTTGGAAAATATTTAAGTGGATGAAGAGGTCTTGCACTTAAGCGGGGTATTTATAGAACAAACAAGGGCCAAGATTCAAGCAAGTGGAGGGTGTAGATTTGGTAGCTTGTGTGAGTGGAGTCTTCCACCAAGTGTCCACCACAACATTGGGACATATGTCCACAATAACTTTGGGACATATGTCCCCCACAACAAAGAGACATGTGGCTAGCCACTAGCACACAAAAAACGTCCAACCCTCCTCCACTTGCACCACAAAAAAAAAATCTTCCAAGACTTGACTTCTTGACTTGGCCACTTGCCGACTTGTTTCGTCCAACATGCCACCTAAGGGTGCCACATGTAGCCCTCCTATTGGTCCAAATATTTCATCTCTCGGAAAAATCCGTAATCGGTTAAAATATTAAAAACGTAAAATTTCCTTCACAAGGTTCGGAATCTTTTCCGTTGGAAGTTCACAATTTCGTCCTTAACCTAATTAGGGCTTATACAATTGTACGTGCGTCCTCACATACATACTCTGGAAAAAGTACGGGGTATAACAGTTCCAATAGCCAATACACTTATCAAACTTCATACTAAATACTTCATGCTTGCTAATATCCATAACTACAATGATAAGTAATCTTTAATAGCTAAAACGACAAGATTTTTACCTTTACAAGCCCTTATAAAATCCAAGATTCAAAGTCGTTCCTTAGCAATTCTTAGCTCCTTTCCTTGTGTTCCAATCGCCAAGCACTCCTGAAGCCTATGAAGAACTCATCTTCAAGTTCCAACTTCAAAGTTGAAGAACTCCTTAAGTTTCCGCCTTGCGACTAATACGAAAACGCCACTTTTCCGGGATCTTTCTATTGAGATAACCTTACAATACTCTTAGGGACCTTGGGTTTAAGTCTTGTGAATTATCATCCACAATTGCAAAATTTTGTCTTCAAAAATAAGCCTAAAGCCGAGAGCCCTCTCCCTTTGTTCTTCAATATTTTCTTGAAATATGACTAAGTGTGGAACTAGTCTTGCTACTAGTAAGTATTTATAACACTATGGAGGGTCAAGACTTAAACAAATGGGTGGCTAAGATGAGTTTCACTAGGATCAAGCCCATGTGGCCCTTTGACAAGTCAACAAAATCAAGCTTCAAGACTTATCATCCATAATGGTCAAATGACCATTTTGACCTTGCAAATTTTCGTCCAAGACCTTGTGGGGGAGGTGCCACGTGTCGCCCTCCCATTCGTCCATAAAATTCCGTAACCCTCGTGGGTCCCACAAAATGTAAAATTCCTCGGGTGGGCCCCACACGACCAAATCTGTAAAATTAAATTTCCATAATGATAATACATTCCATAATCCTCAATTAATGCATTTTGAGAATCCAATTCTCTTCAACGAACATTTTTCCTTTCCGACGTTCGAAAGATTTTTCCGTCGGAAAAACAATTCTTCCTTTCGCACCCTTTTCAAGTCTTATGTTCCTTACGTACATTCTCTTAAACATGTCCTGGACTTACGGGGTGTAATATCAATCGTCTCAGGTTCTATTCCAATTCTACTAGCAACAATGTCACACCCCGAACCCCGGGCCCGTGACTGGTGCCCTACCTGGGCACCCTTCTATTCATACAACATAATAAACTGCGGAAGATAAATAACACTCTTTTTTTTTTTACAAAGGCAAAGCCGATAAGGCTGCCATAATAAAAATCACCCGAAAGGGTCTACACTGTTCAACAATGTAATTACAACGCTAGCCAGTCCAGCCCACATATGAATACAAACCTCTAAGAATTTGACAAGAACGCGACGGACAAGGCCCCGCCGTACCCCTGAATATATAATGACAGGCTCCGAAACAATGGAGTCATCTCAAAATGCTGAGCCAGGATCCTAAGCTCGCGGATCCACAACTGAGTACCTAGACCTGCGGACATGAACGCAGCCCCCTGAAGGAGGTCAGTACAATAGGTACCAAGTATGGAACGGAAATACAGTACAGTAAACAAGATCATAAATGTACAAAAGAATGACAGGGGCAAGTATGAAAATCAAATACCAGATCCTACCGTGTCATTTAACAATCAGAGCCAATCAGACCTTGTATCATCAGACTACTATAACACCATACCACTTTCACATATGAAAGCCATGTCAAAATTAGGGACACCTACCCTCAACATATAATATCACAGAAGCATGCTCGTGGAATACAACATCACTGTCGGCAGTCCATGATATAATATAAAATCAACTGTCATGTCTATTTGCCTATAATGTGTCCCGACCCTTTAGTGAGGGACTCGGTATTATGAGAGTAAACTGTACATTTTATAAAATAGAAAATCAACTCATGGGACTATTTCACCCGCATGGGACTATTTCACCCGCATGGATCTTGTAGACCCGCAATGAGTATATATATGGATATACCCGCATCATGGAGTAGCAGTCCATGGAATAATCATGGGAATTGAACCCGCATGGGACTATTTCTCCCGCATGGGACTATTTCACCCGCATGGATCTTGTGGATCCGCAATGAGTATATACACAATACTCGCATCGTGGAGAGCAAATCCACAGAATGTATAATGTCCCGGGGATTGACCCCGCAATAAATAATATATCACAAGCACAACAGGCTAACATAATCACGTAACATAAGTACAATCAACTATCATAATCTCATAACATAACCTGGCCTATGTGTAGGCTCGGTGTGTCTCATAACATAACTCAGCCTATTTGTAGGCTCGGTGTGTCTCATAACATAACATTTTAAACCGTCTTTTCACTTCTTCTTAAGTCGTTATAACAACTTCCCATAAAGCTATTATAACAACCTTTCATTTTATAGAACTTAAGGCACTTTTATTTCTTATAACATTGGGGAAACTAAACCCAAAAGTACTACGTACATACATACTTAAAAATAATCATGCAACTCATTTTCCTTAAATCAACAAACGTATACTTTTAAAACTCAAGTTACATACTCTTTTGAAATCATTCTTCTTAAGTCTTGAAATAAATCAAGAAGCCATACTTTTTAAATCAAGTCATTCCTTCATTTAAAAATCAAGTCCCATAACTTGAAAAATAAGGTCTCATAACCTTTTAGGAAATCAAGGTTCATAGTCTTAAAACTTCATAACATAAATTCTTTAAAATCAATTCACTTACTTCAAATTAATCAAGTCACTTCTACCTTTAAGAATCAAGTCCCATAACTTGAAAAATAAAGTATCATAACCTTTTTGGAAATCAAGGTTCATAGTGTTAAAACTTCATAACATAAATTCTTTAAAATCAATTCACTTACTTCAAATAAATCAAGTCACTTCTACCTTTAAGAATCAAGTCCCATAACTTGAAAAATAAAGTCTCATAACCTTTTAAGAAATCAAGGTTCATAGTCTTAAAACTTCATAACATAAATTCTTTAAAATCAATTCACTTACTTCAAATAAATCAAGTCACTTCTACCTTTAAGAATCAAGTCCCATAACTTGAAAAATAAAGTCTCATAACCTTTTGAGAAATCAAGGTTCATAGTCTTAAAACTTCATAACATAAACTCTTTTAAATTAAGTAACATATACTTTTATGAACTGTGAATAGGTTATACTCGTTTATAACGATCTTATTAAAACAGCTATGATGTAGAAAATGTAATACAATTTTGTCTTATCTTAGTTTCTATGCAGATGAAGAATTCTACTTATTTTAATATAATTGATTGTCGATACATTTTTATTAACGATGCAATGGCTTGTTTGATACCTATTCTCATTAGTGCAGTAAATTAGCAAGGTCACCTCGACTCCAATACTTCCTAACGAATCTTACCAACATCCCCCATAAGACTTAGTAAGAACTTAGGAATATTCTAGACATGTCTTTAGCATAAAATCAATAACATGAATACTTCCTATGACAAGGAAAGTATACTCAAGAACAAGTCATGTATACTCCTAACAACAAGGCAAGTAAACTTCAAACAACAAGTCATGTATACTCCTAATAACAAGGCAAGTATACCATAAAAATACTCATGTCTATAGAAAGAAGAAGTTCACATACCTCGTGAAGACTAACCAATACGACAAGTAGCAAAATGCTCCAAAGTACTTCAACTTCATCGGCTATAGACTCTGCTACACGTAGTACTTCAACATAAAATGGTCATAGTACTTCTATCAATATCATACTTACTATTGTAAGACTTATACCAAATAATTGCCCTCTAATTCTACGGAAAATAGGGCAGCACTTCCTTTGTTTCTACGTACTTTTCCACCTTTTTCAAGGCCCGTATTCATCAACCAACAAGACACATTTAAGGCGCAACCAATATTTAGCCAAAGGGGATTACACGCCTAACTGGACGTGTAAAATTCTGCCCCACAGTTATACAAAAAAGTCCACAAATCAGCCCATAAAAACAGTCCGTAATCCAACAATAACGAGGGTAAAATGTGAGGCGTTTCAACACCTTTCCACACCCATATTTACTTAGGACTTTCATTAGCAACTACTACACTTAAACATGCATATTAGGGCTGATTTTTCCAGCATAACCACACCCCCAAAACAGTCCATAAAATGATACGACAACGTCTAACAGTTTTGGGCAATTTTTCGGCTAAAACAACTACAATCCGATAACTCTTTCCTTAATCCATTTTATTCCAATTCGAGTTCCAACACTTCCATATATGACATACCAACTTATCAATAACCATATTACCTTATTTTAACATGCGACAAGTGTGGATAACAACAACCATATAACAAACGAAACCAAAGGCACAAAATTGTCTCAAATCGGCCAACAACATATCTACCTCATACACATCTTATTTTCAATTTCTTCCTTAACATGAATTCATCTATACATTATAACAATAAGTAATATCCAATTACTTTAATTTTTGAAGAACTATTACCTCATTTTTGTGCCCAAAAACGTCTCGGGCAGAATGCTCAACAATGGCCCGTAGTTTTTGTTTCGCTCCACTTATTCAAGATCCAATCACATATATGTATCCCTTACAACCTTATGAGCAACTTCCCTTCACATTCCATCACCAAAAAGTCGACGGAACCCCTAGGGTTTTGTCACGCCCCGAACCCCGGGCCCGTGACTGGTGCCCTACCTGGGCACCCTTCTATCTTAACAACTAAGTAAACTGCGGAAATTAAATAACACCTCATCTTTTTTTTTTTAAAACCAACGTACGTGCAAGGCAAAGCCGACAAGGCTGCCGTATAATATACATAATAAAAGACACTACACTGTACATGAGTCCAATCCCACATATGAATACAGACCTCTAAGAGTTATACTGAACTATGACGGGACAAGGCCCCGCCGTACCCATAACTGTACAAAAACTCAGATCGAAAGAACTTATACCAAAAAGATAAACTCCAATGTAAGGAGCTATCCAAAACTTTGAGCAGATCCTACACTGCCGATCACCAAACAACAGACTAAACTCATGCAGATGAACGCAGCTTCAAGGAGGTCAAGACAAGAATGTACCAAGTATGTGAAATAGTAAGTACTGTAATGAAATAATAACAGTCTAAACAAAACAGGAGACATGTATGATAACCAACCTACAGTACACAATACATAAACAGTCATATCAAGTCAGGGATGCATGCCCTCAAATCATTACTAAATATAACCATGGGTCTCACGCCCATAATATCATTCATGCCCGTGGAATCCTTCCTCACTGCCGGCAGTCCATGACATAATATAACACCAATAGGCATACATGAACACCAAGTCCCACCTGTGTCCTAAAAACTGTACGGGCCAAGTAGGAAGACGAGCAGGTGGTAAAGCAGGGGGTATAATGTCTTGGGGGTTTACCCCTCATTTATACTCTTACCCTGGAGAAGGTGGTATAACGTCTTGGGGGTTTACCCCTCACTTATACTCTTACCCTATCTCGACCGACCATCAAACAAAACAAGCAGGGGGTATAATGTCTTGGGGGTTTTGCCCCTCATTTATACTCTTACCCTGGAGAAGGTGGTATAGGCCTTGGGGTTTACCCTCACTTATACTCTTACCCTATCTCGACCGACCATCAAACAAATCAAGTGGTATAATGTCTTGGGGTTTACCCTCATTTATACTCTTACCACGAGAATGTGGTATAGCGTCTTGGGGTTTACCTCACTTATACTCTTACCCTATCTCGACTGCCACAAACAACACATAAGCACTACTGTGTCTTTTATAAAAATCCGAATTTAACCCAAGTACTACAATTAACGGAAGCATACCCGTGGAATCCCACATCACCGCTTGCACGCCCAAGTAACTTACCACAAGCATACTTCTCCAACCGAGAGTCGCGGCAACGTAATAAAACATAATACTTGCACTCAAAGGCTATCACCAGCACACATAGGCAAGTTCATAAAATCTATAGACTTTCATTTTATAAACTCAAGGGACATATAGAATAATTCTCAATTAAACAAGCCAAAGTACTTATCAAGGCACACTTAGACCAATTCTCAATTAATCAAGCCAAAGTACTTATCAAGGCACACTTAGACTAATTCTCAATTAATCAAGCCAAAGTACTTATCAAGGCACACATAGAATAATTCTCAATTAATCAAGCCAAAGTACTTATCAAGGCACACTTAGAATAATTCTCAATTAATCAAGCCAAAGTACTTATCAAGGCACACTTAGACTAATTCTCAATTAATCAAGCCAAAGTACTACGTACGTACATTCTTTTCAAAAGACTCCTTTTTATGTAATACCCCAAGATACTAACACCCGTAGTATCAAGGTGTGTCTATTTTTCAAAGTAAGTTACTACACTTTTAGAAAACTCATTTCAAAGCTTGAAATCAAGTAACTTCAAATTTTCACAATCTAGGCAACTTATGCCCATTAATCAAAATAGACAACTTTCTAAACCTTCCATAAAGCCGTTATAACCAACTTCCCATAAAGCCGTTATAACCCTTTATGGTTTTTAGACAATTTCATTCTTTTTATAACCAAGAGACTTATACTTTTAAAACCAAGTATCACATACTTACAAATCAAGTTCTTAACTTTCAAAATACTTCAAGTCTCTTAATATTTAGAAAACAAGTTTCTTCTACTTTTAAACCTCAAGTAACTTACACCGTTAAAACAAGTTACTTCTCTTAAATCATGTCATTTCTCCTCTTTAAAACAATTAAGTAAATCACCTTTGACTTCCCTAAAGTCATTATAATGACCTTTAGGTTTTGGAACTAAAGCACTAGCCAAAAGATTTGGAAACCACTTCCTTTTCAAGACTCTATGTACTTTAAGTAAAATACTTTCACTTTTAAGAATCCAAACTTCACTAAGGAAATGGATTATACAACTTACAATTTAAACATCAAAGTACACTCGAAGTACATAGATCAAATTCTATTTTAGGCAATCCAAATACAACCAAGGAATGGATCATTTAAGGAGTAAGGCGACTTTCTTAATCTTAAGGAATCATGCTAAGAGGAGATAGTTCACATACCTTTCGCTAAATCCACAAGTTAAGCGAATACGCCGTGACGTAGAATTGTCAACCTATAATGGTCACAACAAGACTATCAACTTCTAGTCTCAAACGTAGAATAATACTAAGTATACGCCTCTAATTCTACGGAAAACGCAAAGACTTCCTTTGTTTCTACTCACTTTGCCACCTTTTCAAGGCTGAATACAATAACCAACACGCCACATTTAAGGCTCCAAAACAACAACCAAACAAAGGGATTACACGCCTTACAATACGTAAAATTCCGCCCCACAATTCATACGAAATAGCTCCATAATCTAGCCATTCTCGGCCAACATAAATAATAACACTAAGTCCTTTCCAATCCTTTTCCAATTCCAAGTTCTAAGGTCTAACATGTTATATAGTCATAAACAACTTCAACAACTACAATTTCCTTCTTTTTACAACATGCGATTTACTTTACTAATAATCGACTTGAATTGAAATCTTAGGGCTAACATGCTAGTTTTCGGATTAGGGTTCCAATAGCCACAACACTTATCAAACCTCATAATAAATAACTCATGCTTGCTAATATTCATAGCTACAACAATAAGTAAGTCTTAACTACTAAAACGACAAAAATTATACCTTTATAAGCCCTTAAAATTTCCAAGATTCAAAGTCGCGCCTTAGCAATTCTTAGCTCCTTTCCTTATGTTCCAATCCGCTCCAAGCACTCCTTAGAGGCCTATGAAGAACCCATCTTCAAGTTCCAACTTCAAAGTTGAAGAACTTCTTAAGTTTCCGCCTTGCGACTAATACGAAAACGTCGTATTTCCGCAATATTTCTATTGAGATATTCTTACAATACCCTTAGGGACATTGGTTTTAAGTCTTGTGGCTAATGGATCAAAACTACAAAATTTTGTCTTCCAAAAGAGGCCTTGGCCGAGAGCATTGTTCTTCAACAAGACAAGTTCTTGAAAAATTTTCTAAGTATGAAAGTCATCTTGCACTAGTATAGGATATATACTTCAATGAAGGGTCTAGATCATAACACTTGTTAGGTTTGGAGGGAGGAGATCAAGCCAAGTGTCCCTTGGACTTAGTCAACAATATCAAGCTCTATTATTAGCAAGACTTTGTCATCTTAACATTGGCCAAATGACCATAATACCCTTACTAAAAATTCATCCAAGATCATAGGTGGGGGGTGCCACGTGTCGCCCTCTCATTCGTCCATAAAATTCCGTAACCCTCGTGGGCCCCACAAAACGTAAAATTCCTCGGGTGGGCCCCACGTGACCAAATCCGTAAAAATAATTTTCCATAAGGTTAATAAGTTCCATACTCTTCAAATAATACATTTTGAGAATCCAATTCTCAACAACGAACATTTTTCCTTTCCGGCGTTCGGAAGATTTTCTGCCAGAAAAACAATTCTTCCTTTCGTACCAATTTCCAAGTCTTGATTCCTAACGTACATTCTATTATACATGTCCTGGACTTACGGGGTGTAACATTCTTCCCCCCTTAGAAACATTCGTCCCCGAATGTTCTTAGTCGGTTTCCAAACTATATAAACTCCGGCATAAACTCTATACTATGCCTATCAATCAAAACTGCACAAGACCAATGATGCCACACATGGCCACCACAACATACGTAAACATAACAATGGACCTTCCGTCCGTGGTCCCTTTTCACAAAACTCGAAGGTTATATTCTTCTCAAACACGGGATCCTTAGAGATTCCTTTCTTTCCTTACTTGTCATACTTTCTCGTACTTCCAAACTTATTTGAGCATATGTACAAGATCAACTAAACTTGGGCCTTGCATCCCCGGGACCCTATCACATAGCGGTACTATTACCAACTAACATCACCCCACTCCATACTATCGGTTGACCCGAAATGAGTCCATAACCCGACCCATCGTCACACTTAACTTCTCATTCTTAGTCTGGAATAAATCTCTCTCTTATCTCAAGGTACTTCTTACCCTATCCCCTATTCACTTAGAGGTTCGTCACATAAGCCAAAGTATTTCTACTGTACATTCTTCCCTATCGGTCTTACACTGTTACGGGGTAAGTACAACTTGTGAACTCTACACAACCATAGTCCCAGTTCACTTACCATTCTTGTCAACATTCTTAACTTCTCACTTTACTAATCAAGGTATCCCTACCTCTGGGGTACTATCACTTTACAACTCTAGCAATAAAGGGAAAACATATACGCTAGGGTAAAATCTGAATCTATCAATGCACGTATGATTCAAAAGAATCGAAATATACCTGTAACCCTATGCGATGTCGCCTCCTGATCCTGTCCCGTAGTCACGTCAGCTATGCGGTTCGAAGGACCGCCAGAACTATATACTCCTCCCTGAACTCTACCACGGCTGGCTGACATCTGAACACCCTGCCCTGGGGGACGTACAACTTTGGAGGAAAGGGAATCAACCATCGGCCTCATAGGCTGAGCCACCTCACCGGTGCTCTTTCTAAAAGGACATACCCTCCGAATATGGCCCGGACGGCCACAACAAAAACAAACACCTGTGCCATAACGACATTTCCCTGAATGACGCTTACCACATCCGATACATCGAGGAATAGGTGGCCTCGGCCAGAAAGTCCTCTGCTCTCCGAGAACCTCGACCCACGGAGCTTGGACTGCTCCTAAATACCTTGTGGGATCAAATCTCCCACCCGTGAGCTACGGGGTATGTCTTGGGTAGGTCGACGAATGTCTCACTCATTGAGGCGGCTCGTCCAAAAACTCACCGGATAACCAACCGGTCCTAGCCTGCTACGTTGATCTCCGCGTTGGCCTCTACCCTGCGTACACCTGTCTGCATCGGCGAATAACCTCCTGTTGATGAAAGCGTAGTACGGCTATCTTGGTCAATAACATAATCGCTTCCTCGCGACCCTATAGTCTTCTCCTAATCGAGAAATCGAGGCTCGTGCTTGGGCCTCAAAACTCGCGCAGAAGAACTTGCCGATCAGAACAACATCCGTATAACACAGGCATAAGCCCTATCAACTCTCTGAGTCGACTAGTAGCTCTGCTACTCCTTTGCCATTCTGGGCGGTTCTCCTCGAGGCATAAGCGTAACACAAAATTACGTCGAGAGGAATTATCTTACTAACACATTACTATGGCACGATCTTGAGTGAGAAGAATAGAAACCAACTCCTAAATGTCAGAGCCTCACTGTTTATGGGTGTGGCGCGCAACACACCGATAATCAAGACTCTACTAGACATGGTGCGTAGACATTCCGAGGGATCGCTTTGATACCACTGTCACGCCCCAACCTCAAGCAGGATCGGTGCCCTACCTGGGCACCCTTCTATCTTAACAACTAAGTAAACTGCGGAAATTAAATAACACCTCATTTTTTTTTTTAAAACCAACGTACGTGCAAGGCAAAGCCGACAAGGCTGCCGTAATATACATAATAAAAGACACTACACTTTACATGAGTCTAATCCCACATATGAATATAGACCTCTAAGAGTTATACTGAACTATGACGGGTCAAGGCCCCGCCGTACCCATAACTGTACAAAAACATGTACTGAAAGAACTTATACCAAAAAGATAAACTCCCGAACAGAAGGAGCTATCCAAAACTTTGAGCAGGATCCTACACCTGCCGATCACCAAACAGCGTACCTAAACCTGCGGCATGAACGCAACCCCCCGAAGGAGGTCAGTACGAAGAATGTACCAAGTATGTGAAAAGAAATCGTAATGAAATCATAACAGATCTAAACAAAACAGAGACATGTATGATAACCAACCTACGATACAATACATAAACAATCATATCAAGTCGTGGACGCATGCCTCAAATCATTACTAAATATAACCATGGGTCTCACGCCCATAATATCATTCATGCGTGGAATCCTTCCTCACCGCGATCCATGACATAATGTAACACCAATAGGCATACATGAACACCAAGTCCCACCCGTGTCCTAAAAGCAGACGAGCCAAGTAAGACGGCGGTGGTAGTGGTAAGCGAAGGTATAATGTCTTGGGGTTTACCCTCATTTATACTCTTACCACGGAGAAGGTGGTATAAGCGTCTTGGGGTTTACCCTCACTTATACTCTTACCCTATCTCGACCGACCATCAAACAACACATAAGCACTACCAGGTCTTTTATAAAAATCTGGGAATTTAACCCAAGTACTACAATTAACGGAAGCATACCCGTGGAATCCCACATCAGCTTCAGACGCCCAAGTAACTTACCACAAGACAGCCGGCCCTCCAACCGAGAGTCGCGACAACGTAATAAAACATAATACTTGCACTCAAAGGCTATCACCAGCACACATAGGCAAGTTCATAAAATCTATACACTTTCATTTTATAAACTCAAGGCACATATATAATAATTCTCAATTAAACAAGCCAAAGTACTTATCAAGGCACACTTAGACCAATTCTCAATTAATCAAGCCAAAGTACTTATCAAGGCACACTTAGACTAATTCTCAATTAATCAAGCCAAAGTACTTATCAAGGCACACTTAGAATAATTCTCAATTAATCAAGCCAAAGTACTTATCAAGGCACACTTAGAATAATTCTCAATTAATCAAGCCAAAGTACTTATCAAGGCACACTTAGACTAATTCTCAATTAATCAAGCCAAAGTACTACGTACGTACATTCTTTTCAAAAGACTCCTTTTTATGTAATACCCCAAGATACTAACACCCGTAGTATCAAGGTGTGTCTATTTTTCAATGTAAGTTACTACACTTTTAGAAAACTCATTTCAAAGCTTGAAATCAAGTAACTTCAAATTTTCACAATCTAGGCAACTTATGCCCATTAATCAAAATAGACAACTTTCTAAACCTTCCATAAAGCCGTTATAACCAACTTCCCATAAAGCCGTTATAACCCTTTATGGTTTTTTTAGACAATTTCATTCTTTTTATAACCAAGAGACTTATACTTTTAAAACCAAGTATCACATACTTACAAATCAAGTTCTTAACTTTCAAAATACTTCAAGTCTCTTAATATTTAGAAAACAAGTTTCTTCTACTTTTAAACCTCAAGTAACTTACACCGTTAAAACAAGTTACTTCTCTTAAATCATGTCATTTCTCCTCTTTTAAAACAATTAAGTAAATCACTCCTTTGACTTCCCTAAAGTCATTATAATGACCTTTAGGTTTTTGGAACTAAAGCACTAGCCAAAAGATTTGGAAACCACTTCCTTTTCAAGACTCTATGTACTTTAAGTAAAATACTTTCACTTTTAAGAATCCAAACTTCACTAAGGAAATGGATTATACAACTTACAATTTAAACATCAAAGTACACTCAAGGAAGTACATAGATCAAATTCTATTTTAGGCAATCCAAATACAACCAAGGAATGGATCATTTAAGGAGTAGGACGTACTTTCTTAATCTTAAGGAATCATGCTAGAAGAGGAGATAGTTCACATACCTTTTCGGCTAAATCCACAAGTTAAGCCGAATACGCCGTACGTAGAATTGTCAACCTATAATGGTCACAACAAGACTATCAACTTCTAGTCTCAAACGTAGAATAATACTAAGTATACAGTCTCTAATTCTACGGAAAAACGGGCAGCACTTCCTTTGTTTCTACTCACTTTGCCACCTTTTTCAAGGCTGAATACAATAACCAACACGCCACATTTAAGGCTCCAAAACAACAACCAAACAAAGGGGATTACACGCCTTACAATACGTGTAAAATTCCGCCCCACAATTCATACGAAATAGCTCCATAATCTAGCCATTCTCGGCCAACATAAATAATAACACTAAGTCCTTTCCAATCCTTTTCCAATTCCAAGTTCTAAGGTCTAACATGTTATATAGTCATAAACAACTTCAACAACTACAATTTCCTTCTTTTTACAACATGCGACGACTTTACTAATAATCGACTTGAATTGAAATCTTAGGGCTAACATGCTAGTTTTCGGATTAGGGTTCCAATAGCCACAACACTTATCAAACCTCATAATAAATAACTCATGCTTGCTAATATCCATAGCTACAACAATAAGTAAGTCTTAACTACTAAAACGACAAAAATTATACCTTTATAAGCCCTTAAAATTTCCAAGATTCAAAGTCACGCCTTAGCAATTCTTAGCTCCTTTCCTTATGTTCCAATCCGCTCCAAACACTCCTTAGAGGCCTATGAAGAACCCATCTTCAAGTTCCAACTTCAAAGTTGAAGAACTTCTTAAGTTTCCGCCTTGCGACTAATACGAAAACGTCGTCTTTCCGCAATCATTCTATTGAGATATCCTTACAATACCCTTAGGGACATTGGGTTTAAGTCTTGTGGCTAATGTATCAAAACTACAAAATTTTGTCTTCCAAAAGAGGCCTTGGCCGAGAACATTGTTCTTCAACAAGACAAGTTCTTGAAATTTTTTCTAAATATGAAAGTCATCTTGCACTAGTATAGGATATATACTTCAATGAAGGGTCTAGATCATAACACTTGTTAGGTTTGGAGGGAGGAGATCAGGCCAAGTGTCCCTTGGACTTAGTCAACAATATCAAGCTCTATTATTAGCAAGACTTGGTCATCTTAACATTGGCCAAATGACCATAATACCCTTACTAAAAATTCGTCCAAGACCATAGGTGGGGGGGGGGGGGGTGCCACGTGTCGCCCTCTCATTCGTCCATAAAATTCCGTAACCCTCGTGGGCCCCACAAAACGTAAAATTCCTCGGGTGGGCCCCACGTGACCAAATCCGTAAAAATAATTTTCCATAAGGTTAATAAGTTCCATACTCTTCAAATAATACATTTTGAGAATCCAATTCTCAACAACGAACATTTTTTCTTTCCGGCGTTCGGAAGATTTTCTGCCGGAAAAACAATTCTTCCTTTCGTACCAATTTCCAAGTCTTGATTCCTAACGTACATTCTTTTATACATGTCCTGGACTTACGGGGTGTAACAGGTTTCACCCTCTATTCTCGGCCAACAACATGTTTTGTGTTCTTGGAATAATATCTTGGTTTAACACTTGGTTAGGGACCTTAATCTAGGAGTAAGAAACTTAATCCACACTTTGTTCTTGGCTAATGAAGCTCTCGATTTTTATGGAGCTAAGGGAGAAAGATGAGGGCTTTCTTGGATGAAAATGTATAAGGCTAAGTCTTGCAAGCCTCTATGTGTATATAATGTATCTCAAGGGTTGGATGCTTGACAAGTGGAGGGCCTAAGTGTAGCAAGACAAGTGGAGTGGGACCCACCTCCACTTGTCTCCAAAATATCTTTCAAGACCAAGTCAAATAGTCAAAGGGGTGCCACGTGTCACCCTCTCATTGGTCAAAAAAATATTTCAACTCCCAAAATATCTCAAAATATTGTGGGCCCCACAAAACCGTAAAATTTCCCGGGTGGGCCCACATGACCAAAATCCGAAAATAAAAATCCATAATTCCAATATATTTCAAAAGTCTCAAATACCAAATTTGAGAACCGAATTCCAATTAATAACCCTTTTCCTCTACAAATTCCCGAGATTTTTTCTTAAGAAAAGTAATCATTCTTTCATACAGATGTCACGACCAGACCACGCATGGCGGTGCCCTACAGGCACCCTTACAGGTATACATCAGAGATAATCAGCGGAACATACATGAAACTTATAAATTAATACAACAGAAGTAAAACAACAGGTTAGCCGATAGGGCTACCTTCCTGGACATATAATATATAACCGAAGCAGTTGCCTCATTTCCTTTACAAACTGACCCACAATATGTAACTACAGACCTCTAAGAGTTTTATCATAACAACTGTGGCGGGACAGGGCCCCGCCATACCCCTGAATATACATGAATCTACAATCTCAGGGAAAACCGTACCAAGAGATAAGCCTCCGGAGCAAATGGAGCTTTCTCCCAAAAACTCAACCGAGATCCTAAGAGTAAGGATCACCAACCTGGGTACCTAAAACCTGCGGGCATGAACGCACTTCGAAGAAGTCGATTACAACAGTTTAATATGGAACGGAAGTAAGGCACAATAATTAAAACATATCTGAAAAAAAGCATGACAGAGGTATGTGTAAAAAGAAGGAAATACCTGAACCTACCATGTCATTACCATCTCGTGAACTTAATTGTACCTTATTATCTTTTCCCATTTTTCAATAAACGTTATAATCACTTCTTACGTACTTACTTCGGAAAATCATCAAGTTCACTGCCATATAACTTACTTACCTTTCATAACCTAACCCGGCCCTTTCCGGAGGGACGCCTATACTACCCGGCCCAAAATGGGACGCGATAAGGTCACATAGTCTGCCCATACATGTATACTGCCCGGCCCATTTCTGGGACGATGATGTCATATAGTCTGCCCGTAAAGGTATACTGCCCGAACCATTTCTGGGACGATAATGTCATATAGTCTGCCCGTAAGGTATCTTGCCCGACCCATTCTGGGGCGATAATGTCATATAGTGCGCGTAAGGTATCGCCCGACCCGTTTACGGGGCGATAATGTCATATAGTCCGCGTAAGGTATCTTGCCCGACCCATTCACGGCGATAATGTCATATAGTGCGCGTGAAGGTATCTTGCCCGACCCATTCTGGGCGATAATGTCATATAGTCTACCCGTAAGGTATCTTTGCCGACCCATTTCTCGGCGATAATGTCATATAGTGCGCTCAGAAGGTATCTTGCCCACCCATTCCTGGGACGATAATGTCATATTAAAATCCGGGAATTTAACCCAACGTACTACGCACCTCTACTTCTTTAGAAAGACTCTTTTTCAAATAAAACTTCCAAGACACTGACAACCGCAGTATCAAGTCATCTCTACTTTTTTTTAAGACAAGTCACATTACCCTTTTTAGAAATTCAATAACCGGCTTCTAAATTACGTGACTTCTTACTTAAAAGCTTTAAGCAAGTGATACCTTTAAATCACATTGCCCTTCCTTAATACAAGTTTTTTCTTTTATTACATTATTAGAGAAAACCATTCTCTTAACCTTCCATAAATCCGTCATAACCAACTTCCCATAAAGCCGTTATAACCCTTTATGGTTTTAGACAAAACTCATTCCTTTTCTAACCAAGAGACTTCTACTTTTTGAAACCAAGTATTAAATACTTTCAAATCAATTCACTTAACTTTCAAAAATACAATTAGTCTCTTAACCTTTAGAAATCAAGTGACTCCTTTTATTATACAACCTTAGGCAATTGATGCCTTAAAAATCAAGTTGCCTTTTTCACTAAAATCAAGTCATTTATCTTTCCATAAAGAAAATATAACCAACTCCCCATAAAGTCGTTATATTCACTTTATGCCTTAGCTAAATACAATTTCCTATCCAAGGGACTTATACGTTTAAAACGAAACAAGTATCAAATACTTTAAAACTCTTCAAGTCCCTTAACTTTAATAAAATATTAGACATCCTTAATACTCTCAAAGAAGTGAGTTAATATCCTAACTCACCCGACTTGGCTATTCATAAAACTAGTAAAGGATATCAAGGTCTTGTACGTCTACCGTACTACATACGTGCAACTATTCATGCTCAAAGGATAGGAAAAGTTCTACATAGAGTAAATCACACCACTACCTCTTAAGTTCTAAGAGTAGAAGGAAACATGAAATGATACCATAAGTATATTCCATACATAGAATCATGCCAAAGGAAGGAAGAGGTTCACATACCTCGCGACGATTGTCGACAAGTAGCAAAATGCTCCAAAGTACTTCAACCTTGAGCTATTCCATTCTTCAAGTAGGATACGCTATACTTAGTTCTTCAACCTCAATGAAACTTAATCCAACTCCAATCCGAAGTCGCTCCTTAGTAGTTTAGAGCCTCCCCAAGACACTTCAATCCGCTTGTTGAGACCCTTAGAACAACACCAACAAATATCCTTCAAATCTCCAAGCAAAACCTAGAAAGACAACTAGGTTTTCGTTTTGCGACTAACCCGTAAACTATCTTTTTCCAAGATTTTTCTATTGAGATATGTTTACCATACCCTCTAGAACCTTGCTTTAAAGTGTGGAACTAAAAGAACAAGGAACAAAGATTTTTCCTTTCTCTTGTGAGGGAACCCGAGAGCATGCCTATGTTCATCCAATTTTTTTGTGAAATTTTTTCTAAGTGTTGGCTCTCTCTTGCTACTAGTAGTAATATAAAGGGACATGGAGGGTCAAGATGCAACCATTTGGGTGGCTAGGATAAGGTCTTAGCAAATATCAAGACTTATGTGGGTCCTTTGACTTAGTCAAGATTATCAAGCTACAACTTGGAAGACTTAGTCATACAAGACTATGGTCAATGACCATCTTAGCCATGCTATTTTTCGTCCAAGGCACATTAAGGGGGGTGACACATGTCGCCCTCCCATTCACCTAATAATACATTTTCCGACAATTTCATAATTCCGATAAATTTTTACAAGTCTCAAATCTTAGCACTTGTGAGTTCTTACGTACGTTCTTAAAACATGTCCTGTAAATACGGGGTGTAACATTCTTCCCCCCTTAGAAACATTCGTCCCCGAATGTTCTTTCGGAAACAAACTTATAATTAGCGACATAGTTTCCTTTCACAATCCCCACATACCAATAATACCACACATGGCCCTAATAACTCGTACACGCATATCCGTCCATCATAAGCCCAAAAGAGATTATCTTTTCGTACTTCCAACTCCTTCTAACATATACATAGTCTCAATACAATCTGTTCATGAAACTTAAACATACCACAACTTTATCATGCATACAAGTTTCTAAAGGGCCAAAGACATACACGAAATCATATAGGCGGTCAAAGGACCGCTAAAGCTGGAACTCCACCACGACCTTCTGCCATGGCTGTCGGTGTATGAACCTCTGCCTAGCTATTGAAGGCGAAGAACCATGGCAATCGATCCAAGAGACGGTGTTGTCCTCCAGACCCTCTATAAGGAAACTCTCTTAACATATGGCCTAGGCGACCACAAGAAAAACAAGCACCCGCACGTGCGACATACCCCGAATGTAACCTACCATATCGGGCGTTGAGGCACGCGTGGCCTCGATTGACCGAACCCCATCCGCTCGAGGCTCTGAAGCTCTAGAGACTGGCCGCCCTGCATTCCCGGGTTGTAAAACCTCCGTCGGAAAAGCGTGGAGGAGCACTCGGTCTTTGGCTGCAATGTAGACCTAGTCTGCTGCGAGGCCGCCCGCTTAAAAGCGCCATGAGACCGATGTCACCGCCCACTTGGCCGGGCTGAGTCAATCTGGTCCTCCTCTCTATCCTCTATCCTCGCGCTAGGCTGCATCGGCGATGTCCATACTGGGTGAAGAGCCACGCAAGCATGCGGTAATCATATGACGGTCAAGCCCCATCACATAACGATGAACCCTATCCGCCATGTCAGCTACAATAGTATGCGCATGTCTGGCCAAAGAGTCAAACTCCAAGCTATACTCCCTGACAGTCCTCCCGTTCTGCCTCAAGGTCAAGAATCTGTCTACCCGGGCTCTCCTCATCTCGGGAGGCAAAAGTTATCCATGAAGGCCTCTCAAACTCCTCCCAAACAAGCCGGAAGAGCATCATCACCCCTTGAAAGCAACCACGACTCAAACCGGTTCAACGCAATATCGCGCAACGGTAAGAGACTAGCGTAATGCACTGTCTCAAGCCCTAAGAACTGCATGGTCAGCTGTAGCCAGAATGAACTCCTGCGGATCCTCATGGACCTCGAACCATAAAACTCGGTGGATGACATCCCGAAAATCCCTAATCCGCAAACCGGCACAGGGTGCCGCTGCTCTGCATGTTGCCCGGCTACTATACTGGTCAATAACCGAATCTGCTCCCCGTAGTCTCTATACTCGCAGTGGCCGGGAACTGAGGCTCGCAGAAACCTCTGGAGCTACTGCCGCTCTCGGCTCCTCTAACACTGCCGGCGTGGCTGAACTCGCCGACCCGCCTACTACCTCAGGCATAGTCTGTGCCTGAGCCCGTGTAACCCTCTGAGTACCGCTAGCAGCTCCTGCTGCTGCCTTGCCCTTCTGGGCTCTGGTCGCCTTCCGTGGAGGCATATCTGTTCATAAGACTAGGTCAGAGAGGATTCAACCTAATAAGACAGCTCTACTGCACGATCTCAGAGAGAGAAGAATGGAAACCAATCCTAAATGTCCTGCAGCCTCCTGATTATAGATGTGGTGCACAACACACCGATAATCAAGACTCTACTAGACACGATCTGTAGACACTTTCCGAGGACTAATCGCTCGATACCACTTTTGTCACGACCGGGCTCACGATCGTGCCCTACCTGGGCACCCTTACAGGTATACATCAGAGATAATCAGCGGAACATACATGAAACTTATAAATTAATACAACAGAAGTAAAACAACAGCTTAGATGATAGGGCTACCTTCCTGGACATATAATATATATTACCGAAGCAGTTGCCTCCTTTCCTTTACAAACTGACCCACAATATGTAACTACAGACCTCTAAGAGTTTTATCATAACAACTGTGGCGGGACAGGGCCCCGCCATACCCCTGAATATACATGAATCTACAATCTCAGGGAAAACCGTACCAAGAGATAAGCCTCCGGAGCAAATGGAGCTTTCTCCCAAAAACTCAACCGAGATCCTAAGAGTAAGGATCACCAACCTGGGTACCTAAAACCTGCGGGCATGAACGCGGCCGAAGAAGTCGAGACAACAGTTTAATATGGAGCTAAGTAAGGCACAATAATTAAAACATATCTGAAAAAAAGCATGACAGAGGTATGTGTAAAAAGAAGGAAATACCTGAACCTACCATGTCATTACCATCTCGTGAACTTAATTGTACCTTATTATCTTTTCCCATTTTTCAATAAACGTTATAATCACCTCTTACGTACTTACTTCGGAAAATCATCAAGTTCACTGCCATATAACTTACTTACCTTTCATAACCTAACCCGCTTCTTTCCGAGGACGCTTATACTACCCGCCCAAATCGACGCGATAAAATCACATAGTGCGCCCATACAGTATATTGCCCGCCCGTTTACGGGGCGATGATGTCATATAGTGCGCGTAAGGTATCTTGCTCGACCCATTTCGGGGCGATAATGTCATATAGTGCGTAAAGGTATCTTGCCCGACCCGTTCACGGCGATAATGTCATATAGTGCGCGTAAAGGTATCTTGCCCGACCCATTCACGGGGCGATAATTTCATATAGTGCGTAAAGGTATCTTGCCCGACCCATTTCGGGGCGATAATGTCATATAGTGCGCGTAGGTATCTTGCCCGACCCGTTCTGGGGCGATAATGTCATATAGTGCGCGTAAGGTATCCGCCCACCCATTCACGGCGATAATGTCATATAGTCTGCCCGTAAAGGTATACTGCCCGGCCCATTTCTGGGACGATAATGTCATATAGTCTGCCCGTAAAGGTATACTGCCCGACCCATTTCTGGGACGATAATGTCATATTAAAATCCGGGAATTTAACCCAACGTACTACGCACCTCTACTTCTTTAGAAAGACTCTTTTTCAAATAAAACTTCCAAGACACTGACAACCGCAGTATCAAGTCATCTCTACTTTTTTTAAGACAAGTCACATTACCCTTTTTAGAAATTCAATAACCGGCTTCTAAATTACGTGACTTCTTACTTAAAAGCTTTAAGCAAGTGATACCTTTAAATCACATTGCCCTTCCTTAATACAAGTTATTTCTTTTATTACATTATTAGAGAAAACCATTCTCTTAACCTTCCATAAAGCCGTCATAACCAACTTCCCATAAAGCCGTTATAACCCTTTATGGTTTTAGACAAAACTCATTCCTTTTCTAACCAAGAGACTTCTACTTTTTGAAACCAAGTATTAAATACTTTCAAATCAATTCACTTAACTTTCAAAAATACAATTAGTTTCTTAACCTTTAGAAATCAAGTGACTCCTTTTATTATACAACCTTAGGCAATTGATGCCTTAAAAATCAAGTTGCCTTTTTCACTAAAATCAAGTCATTTATCTTTCCATAAAGCAAATATAACCAATTCCCCATAAAGTCGTTATATTCACTTTATGCCTTAGCTAAATACAATTTCCTATCCAAGGGACTTATACGTTTAAAACGAAACAAGTATCAAATACTTTAAAACTCTTCAAGTCCCTTAACTTTAATAAAATATTAGACATCCTTAATACTCTCAAAGAAGTGAGTTAATCTCCTAACTCACCCGACATGGCTATTCATAAAACTAGTAAAGGATATCAAGGTCTTGTACGTCTACCGTACTACATACGTGCAACTATTCATGCTCAAAGGATAGGAAAAGTTCTACATAGAGTAAATCACACCACTACCTCTTAAGTTCTAAGAGTAGAAGGAAACATGAAATGATACCATAAGTATATTCCATACATAGAATCATGCCAAAGGAAGGAAGAGGTTCACATACCTCGCGACGATTGTCGACAAGTATCAAAATGCTCCAAAGTACTTCAACCTTGAGCTATTCCATTCTTCAAGTAGGATACGCTATACTTAGTTCTTCAACCTCAATGAAACTTAATCCAACTCCAATCCGAAGTCGCTCCTTAGTAGTTTAGAGCCTCCCCAAGACACTTCAATCCGCTTGTTGAGACCCTTAGAACAACACCAACAAATATCCTTCAAATCTCCAAGCAAAACCTAGAAAGACAACTAGGTTTTCGTTTTGCGACTAACCCGTAAACTATCTTTTTCCAAGATTTTTCGATTGAGATATGTTTACAATACCCTCTAGAACCTTGCTTTAAAGTGTGGAACTAAAAGAACAAGGAACAAAGATTTTTCCTTTCTCTTGTGAGGGAACCCGAGAGCATGCCTATGTTCATCCAATTTTTTTGTGAAATTTTTTCTAAGTGTTGGCTCTCTCTTGCTACTAGTAGTAATATAAAGGGAAATGGAGGGTCAAGATGCAACCATTTGGGTTGCTAGGATAAGGTCTTAGCAAATATCAAGACTTATGTGGGTCCTTTGACTTAGTCAAGATTATCAAGCTACAACTTGGAAGACTTAGTCATACAAGACTATGGTCAATGACCATCTTAGCCATGCTATTTTTCGTCCAAGGCACATTAAGGGGGGGTGACACATGTCGCCCTCCCATTCGTCACAATAATACATTTTCCGATAATTTCATAATTCCGATAAATTTTTACAAGTCTCAAATCTTAGCACTTGTGAGTTCTTACGTACGTTCTTAAAATATGTCCTGTAAATACGGGGTGTAACACCGAAATTCAAATCTCAATTTCCTTCGTACGTTCTCATCTCATTGCCTTGAAAATACGGGGTGTAACATCCTTCCCCCCTTAGAAACATTCGTCCCGAATGTTCATACTAGGTCCATGCTAAACAAATCTTGGTATAGTCTCCTTAAACTACACTTGAACGAAACCAATTATGCCACATATGGCCACAATATATCACACATACATATACATCTCAAATCTAGAGTGTACATTACCACTATTAACTCCCATTCATGGCCTAAAAAGATTTTCCTTTCGTACTTTCTTAATTATAAACACTTCAATTCTTTTAACACTTGTTCGCTCATTTTCTTACTTGTCGTACTCTTCTCGTACTTTCAAACTTATTCTAGTATACGTACATAATCTCACATATTGCTTCTGTTTCCCAAACCTTGGAATTACTACATCCAACAATTTAAGGTCATAATACTAGATTCAATTTCTTTTAAGGCCATTCTCGGCCCTCAGGACCCGGTCCTGGTGGAACGCGTCCACGAACCCGTACAACGATTAACTAGACTAGGGCCTTGCACCCTCGTGACCCTATCACATGGCGGGACCACCTCGAACTGACCCCACTTCATCTCGGGTTACGGGTTGACCCGCAATTTGCCCACAACCCGACCCATCGTCACACTTAACTCTCATTCTTGGTCTGAAATAATCTTACTACCCGAGAAGTCCTTGTACATCTAAGGTCTCAGCGGTTATCAATATTCTAAGGTTCACAATTATTCCATGTCCCAAGCTTACATTATCAGTCCCTACATACGGGAAATGTAGCTTCTTAAAATCTTGTTGTCTTTATCACAACAACTTTATTTATTCCATACCATTATTATTCACACAATCACTTAAGCGTACAACACATCTTAATCTAACAACATGGTATGTTATCAAATCAATAAAACATGATCTCTTTTAAGAGTCTATCACAATCTCAGACCGTTCATTACCTTCTGACCATTCCAAATCAGTACATATATAAAGCCTATGTGTGGATTCAATAAACTGCTTCACACCTTCCAAGTATTTATCAAGACTTTACAACTTATGGTAACTCATAGTCATTCTAGGCAACACACATATCCCCGAATAAATACGCTCGTACAAATATACATCATAATAATACCATCTATACGATAATTTTTACCAACCTGGATACGCAATCCATAAAATCTGTTCTGGGCCACTGTTGTCTTACTCAAAGCTGCAATCACAATAATACGTTAGGGAATGACTACCCTAACAACACAGCTCTATCGCACGATCTCAGAGTGAGAAGAAGGGAAACCAATCCTAAATGTATTGTAGCCTCCTGTTTATAGATGTGGTGCACAACACACCGATAAACAAGACTCTACTATACACGGTCTGTAGACATTCCGAGGACTAACTACTCTGATACCACTCTGTCACACCCCGAATCCCTGGCCCGTTATTATTGGTGCCCTACCTGGGCACCCTTCTATTCATACAACATAATAAACCGCGGAAGCTAAATAACACTCTTTTTTTTTACAAAGGCAAAGCCGATAAGGCTGCCATAATAAAAATCACCCGAAAGGGTCTACACTGTTCAACAATGTAATTAAAATGCTAGCCAGTCCAGCCCACATATGAATATAGACCTCTAAGAATTTGGACTGTAAACGGTGACGGGACAAGGCCCCGTTGTACCCCTGAATATATAATGACAGGCTCCGGAACAATGGAGTCATCTCAAAATGCTAAACCAGGATCCTAAGCTCGTGGATCCACAACTGAGTACCTAGACCTACGGACATGAACGCAGCCCCCCGAAGGAGGTCAGTACAATAGGTACCAAGTATGGAGCAATCTGATACTGATAAACAAGATCATAACTGTACAAAAGAATGACAGGTGCAAGTATGAAAATCAAATACCAGATCCTATCGTGCCATATAACAATCAGAGCCAACTGTACCTTGTATCACTGTACTACTATAACACCGTACCACTTTCACATATGAAAGCCATGTCAAAATCAGGGACACCTGCCCTCAGCATATAATATCACAGAAGAATGCTCGTGGAATACAACATCACTGTCGACAATCCATGATATAATATAAAATCAACTGTCATGTCTATATGCCTATAATGTGTCCCGAACCTTTAGTGAGGGACTCGATATGATGAGAGTAAACTGTACATTTTATAAAATAGAAAATCAACTCATGGGACTATTTCACCCGCATGAGACTATTTCACCCGCATGAGACTATTTCACCCGCATGGATCATATAGACCCACAATGAGTATATATATGGATATACCCGCATCATGGAGTAGCAGTCCATGGAATAATCATGGGAATTGAACCCGCATGGGACTATTTCTCCCTCATGGGACTATTTCACCCGCATGGATCTTGTGGATCCGCAATGAGTATATACGTAATACTCGCATTGTGGAGAGCAAATCCACGGAATGTATAATGTCCCGGGGACTGAACCCGCAATAAATAATATATCACAAGCACAACCGACTAACATAATCACGTAACATAAGTACAATCGGCTATCATAATCTCATAACATAACCTGGCCTATGTTGTCACGACTCGACCCCGGGCCTGCGACTGGTGCCCTACCTGGGCACCCTTACAGGTACACATCAGAGAAAAATCAGCGGAACATACATAAACTCAATAAGAAATAAATAACAGACTAGCCGATAAGGCTACCTCCCTGGATATATACGTAAAGTCAAAAGTAGTTACCTCTTTCTTTCTTTTTTCTTACAAACCGACCCACAAGATATGACTACAGACCTCTAAGAGTTTTGACATAACAACTGTGACGGGACAGGGCCCCGCCATACCCCTGAATGTACAACAACCGACAATACCAGGAATCTGAACCAAAGATAAGCCTCCGGAGTAATGGAGCTTCTCAACAGCTGAACAGTGATCCTAAGAGTGAGGATCAGCAACCTGTATAACTCTACCTGCGGCATGAACGTAACCCCCCGAATGAGGTCAGTACAACAGGTACCAAGTATGGGAAACTGAAAGTACTGTAATGAAATCATATAGTCTAAAATTAAGCTAGAGACATGTATGATGACCAAAATAATAGTACACTGTGTCTTACTATTAATGAGAGTAAACAAGAGTATACTTTACTGCATAAAAATAGGAGGCTCATGATCAAATTAGGGCCACCCTCCCCTAGTATCATTAAGCAATCCTACTCCTGGGACTATTTCACCCGCATAGGTCATGTGGACCCGCAATGAGGTCATCCGCCTCGCATAGGACTGGTCCGCCCCGCATGGTACTATTTCACCTGCATAGCCCTACGGACTCGCATGAGGTATTCCTCGCACCGTGGGGAGCAAATCCACGGAACATGCAAATGCAACAAGCCCGGGGAATGACCCCGTTATGAACAATATATCACTAGCACAACCGGCTATCATACATAACATAAGCACCACCGGCTTACCATAAATATCATAAGCAAGTTAAGAAATCCCCTAACTTCTTATTAGACTTAATCAGCATGCACTCTCATTTCATTTAACTTAAGGCACCATCATATCATGAAAAAATCCGGGATTTTAACCCAAAGTACTACGTACTTCTATTCTTTTAAAATGACCCTTTTTCATATAAACCCCAAGATACTAATATCCATAGTATCAAGTCATATCTACTTTTCAAGACAAGTCACTATACCTTTAGAAATACATCTTTAGGCTTCTAAACTAAGTGACCCTTACTTTAAAACTTTAAGCAATGGATACCTTTAAATCAAATTGTCATTCTTTATTTCAAGTCATTTTATTTGTTTACATTACTAGAGAAAACCATTCTTTAACCTTCCATAAAGTTGTTATAACCAACTTCCCATAAAGACGTTATACTAACTTTATGCTTTAGCAACTAAGACATTTTTAACCTTTCATAAAGTCGTTATAACTAACTTCCCATAAAGCCGTTATAACTCTTTATGTCTTAGACAAATTCATTCTTTTTATAACTGGAAGACTTATACTTTCAAATCAAGTTACATAACTTTCAAAATACTTCAAGTCTCTTAACTTTAGAAATCTAGTTTCTTAACTTTCAAAATACTTCAAGTCTCTTAACTTTATAAGAGTTTAAGGAATCAATACTTTCCAAATCAAGTATTCTATACTTTTCAAGTCAAGAAATCTTTCCATGTAGCATCAAGTCACACATCCTTTTCGAAAACAAGGCAAGGATACCAAAATGAAACCGAATTCATTTTTAGCCATGTACGTCCACCGTACTATACATTTATAAAGCTCATGCTCAAGAAGATAGGGAAAGTTCCACATACCTCTTCGACTTAAACCACTTGCCAAGTTGAATACACCGCACGTAGAATGTCAACCTATAATGAATATAATACGTCCATCAACTACTAGCTTTCAACGTAGAATATTTCTAAGTATAAGGACTCTTATTCTACGGAAAATCGGGCAGCACTTCCTTTGTTTCTACGTACTTTTCCACCTTTTTCAAGGCCCGAATTCAACAACCAAACATGCCACATTTAAGGCTCAACAATTTAGCTAACCAAAGGGGAATACACGCCTTACAATACGTGTAAAATTATGCCCCATAATTTATACAAAATAGTCCAATAGTCAATGCCATTCTCGGCTAATATAAGCAACAATGCAAAGTCTATTCCAATTCTTTTTCAATCCATATTGTCGTTCTAACATGTTATATAGTCGCAATCAACTTTAACAACTATAATATCCTCTTTATATAACATGCGACGACTAAAACTAATAACTAAATTGAATTACAATCTTAAGGGCTAATCATGTTAGTTTCGGATTTTGAGCTTCTAAAATTCCATAACACTTATCAATATTCATAACATATATCACATGATCATTTCTAAATTATCATAACATGGAATCTTCAATTACAATAGTAAGACGAAGATTTTTACCTCAATAAGCCCAAATCTAATCCAAGACTTCAAGTCGATCCTTAGAAACTTTAGCTACTCTTTTCGACACTCCAATACACTCCAAGCAACCCTTAGAAGCTTATGAAGAACTCCTCTTCAAGTTCCAACTCCAACTATAAACAATCTCTTAGGTTTTCACCTTGCGACTAATGTAAAAATGTAGATTTTTCGGGATCTTTCTATTGAGATATCCTTACAGTACCCCTAGGAACCTTGGGTTGAAGTATTGTGAATTATGAACAACAAACGAAAAAAATTCCTTCTTCACTTAGAGCTTAGCCGAGAGCTTCCAATGTAGCACCTAAGTTCTTGAATTTTTTTTCTAAGTGTTGAGATAGTCTTGCTACTTGGATGAATATATAATTAAATGGAGGGTCAAGATTAAAACACTTGTGGGGTTTGGATGAAAGGGATTTTAAATATCTTAGTCAAGTGGCTCTTTGACTTGGTCAACAATGTCAAGCCTTAGCTTGTGAAGACTTGATCATCTTTACCTTGGTCATTTGACCTCTCTACCCTTGGCCTAATTCGACCAAGACCAATGCAAGGGGTGACACGTGTCACCCTCCCATTCGTCGTAATATTTCATTTCCCGACATTTTCATAATTCCGACAAATTCTACAAGTCTCAAATCTTAACGTCTTGATTCTTACTGTTACACCCCGTAATTCCAAGACATGTATATAAGAACGTACGTAAGAAATCAGGACGCTAAGATTTGAGACTTGTAGAATTTATCGGAATTATGGAAATGTCGGAAAACGAAACATTATGGACGAATGGGAGGGTGACACGTGTCACACCCCCCACTCTATGGGCTTGGACGAATTGGACAAGGCAAATTTGTCAAGTCTTGAAAGCCAAGGCTTGACATTGTTGACCAAGTCAATAAGCCCACTTGACCCTTGATATTTTAATCTCCTTCATCCTATCCCCACAAGTGTTTTAATCTTGACCCTCCATTTAATTATATATACACCCATATAGCAAGACAAGTTCTAACACTTAGTAAAATTTCAAGAAAACTTGTGTGCACTTAAGGGAGCTCTCGGCTAAGCTCTTGAGGAAGAAGAATTTTTTTTCGTTTGATGTTCATAATTCACAATACTTTAAACCAATAGAGGTATTGTAAGGTTATCTCAATAGAAAGATCCCGTAAAATCTACATTTTTATATTAGTCGCAAGGTGAAAACCTAAGTCGTTTTCATAGTTTTGGTTGGAAATTGAAGGGAAGTTGTTTATGAACTTCTAAGGGCTTCAAATGGCGGATTGGAGCGTGAAGGAAAGGAGCTAAGTTGCTAAGGAGCGACTTTGGATCTTGAAGTTATATTAGGGCTTGTAAAGGTAATAATCTTGTCCTATTAAGTGATTAAAGATTTCATATTGTTGTAGTTATAGATATAAACAAGCATGAGTTATATATAATGAAGATTGATAAGTGTTATGGATATTGGAACCACTAATCCGAAACTAGCATGTTTAGCCTTGGAGATTGAAATTCAATTTGGTTATTAGTTTAGTCGTCGCATGTTATATAAAGAAGGAATTATAGTTGTTAAAGTTGTTTACGACTATATAACATGTTAGACTTAACAACTTGGATTGAAAGAATTGGAAAAGACTTTACATTGTTGTTGCATGTTAGCCGAGAATGGCATTGACTATTGAACTACTTGGTATTAATTGTGGGGCAGAATTTTATACGTCCTGTAAGGCGTGTAATCCCCTTTGATTGGTTGATGTGCTGAGCCTTAAGTGTGATTGGTTATTGAATTCGGGCCTTGAAAAAGGTGGAAAAGTACGTAGAAACAAAGGAAGTGTTGTCCAATTTTCTGTAGAATAAGTGACTTTACACTTAGAATATTCTACGTTAGAAAGATAGAAGTTGATAGACGTATTATGGTCATTATAAGTTGACATACTACGCGCGGCATATTGGACTTACCAAGTGGATTGAACCGAAGAGGTATGTGGAACTTTTCTTATCTCTTGAGCATGAGTAGTTACAAATGTATAGTATGGTAGACGTACGAGATTTAAATGAATTTAGTTTCATTTGATATCCTTGACTTGTTTTAAGAATGTCTAAGTTGGTTGAGTTAGAGAATTAACTCACTTGTTTTAAAGGTTAAAGATGTCTTAGTTTCTAAAGCATAAAGTTAGTATAACGACTTTATGGGAAGTTGGTTATAACAACTTTATGGGAAGTTAAAAGAATGGTTTATTCTAGTAAGGTAAACAAGGGTAAATGACTTGAAATAAAGAATGACAATTTGATTTAAAGGCATCAATTGCTTAAAGTTTTAAAGTAAGGGTCACTTAGTTTAGAAGCCTAAAAATGTATTTCTAAAAGTGTAGTGACTTGTTTCGAAATGTAGACAAGCTTTGATACTACGGGTGTTATTATCTTGGGGATTTTATACGAGAAATGGTCATTTTTGAATGGATAAAGGTACATAGTACTTTGAGTTAAATTCCCAGATTTTTAATGACATGTTAGTGCCTTAAGTTAAATAAAATGAGAATGCATGATAATTAATTCTAATAAGAAATTAAGGGATTTCTTAACTTGCTTATGTTATGTATGATAGCCGGTTGTGCTAGTGTTATGTTATTCTTGCGGGGTAAACCCCCAGGTTACTTCTTATTCCATGGATTTGCTACCCATGATGCGAGTGCGGCGTTTGTACTCATTGCGGGTCCACCGGGCCTATGCGGGTGAAATAGTCCTATGCGGGTGAAATAGTCCCATGCGGAGAAAATTACTCCATTGCGGGTCCACAAGACCTATGCGGGTGAAATAGTCCCAGGAGTAGGATTTCTTAATGATACTACGGGCGGGTGACCCTACTTTGATCATGAGCTTCCTATTTTTACGTAGTAAAGTATATGTTACACCCCGTAATTCCAGGACATGTTTATAAGAACGTACGTAAGAACTCAAAAATGTTAAGATTTGAGACTAGTAAAAATTTATCGGAATTATGAAAATGTCGGAAAACGAAATATTGCGACGAATGAGAGGGTGACATGTGTCACCCCCTTGGTTGGTCTTGGTCGAAATTGACCATGGACATAATGGTCATTTGACCAATGTAAAGTTGACCAAGTCTTGCAAGCTAAGAGCTTGAGTTTATTGACTTAGTCAAAGAGCCCACTAGGCTTGATCTTTTAAGGAAATGCATTCAAGCCACCCATTTATTCTAATCTTAACCCTCCATATTGTTATATAACCACACTATGTAGCAAGACAAGGCTATTTTACACTTAGAAAAATTTGAGAACTCTTGTTCTTGCTAGTGTGCTCTCGGGTTAGGGTCCCCTTTCAAGACAAAAAATTTCGTTTGTTGTTCAATAATCTCCATACTTTAAACCAAGGTCCCTAAGGGTATGTTAAGGGTATCTCAATAGAAAGATCCCAGAAAAGTGTCGTTTTTACATTAGTCGCAAGGTGAAAACCTAAGTCGCTTTCATAGGTTTGGATTGGAAATTGAAGGAAAGTTGTTTGTGAACTTCTAAGGGATTCAAGTGGCAGATTGGAGTGTCAAGGAGAGGCGCTAAGTTGCTAGGGAGCGACTTTGTCACGACCCGAACCTGGGCTCGTGACTGGTGCCTTACCCCGGGCACCCTAGTGATACAACATCAGAGTAATCAGCGGAACATAAAACAATACAAGACATATTATGAAATATGAAACAACGCAAAGGAAACACATGTTTCTGAAGAAAAGTTGCCTTTCGGCATATATATAAATAACAACTCTTTCAAAATGAGCGATATCCCTTTCTACAACTCGCCACAACAAGATTACTACGCACTCTAAGAATGATACGACAACAATGGCGGACAGGCCCCGCCAACCCTGAATGTAAACAACTACTACGACAGGGGACTATACCACTGATAAGCCTCCGGAGGAACGGAGCTTCCCAAACGATGAACTGTGACCCTGAGAGCTAGGATCAACGACTGGTGTACCTCAACCTGCGGCATGAACGCGGCCCAAGGAGGTCGAGACAACAGTACCAAGTATGTGAAATCAAAATATCGTAAATGAAATCATAATAGTCTATAAAGCAGGAGACATGTATGATAACCAAACTACAGTTTACAATAAACAAGCAGTCATGTCAAGTCAGGGACTCACGCCCTCAAAGTCATCACTCAAATATAACTATGGGTCTCAAGCCCATAACATCAATCATGCCCGTGGAATACCTTCCTCACTGCCGGCAGTTTATGATATAAAATCACCAAGAAATACACATGAACACCAGGTCCCACCTGTGTCCTAATAAAACAGTACAGGGTAAGTACGAAGGCATAACCGACTACTAACACCCACAGTACTAACAGGGTCATAAACTGTATCATGATTTCTGTCTATACCGTCACATGATCAAAAGCGGTCACTCGCCCGCAGATCGGATGCGGCGTCTAGCCCTGGAACTCTCCGCAGCTCCGCATAGGCCAACATCATAGGCCCGCATGAGGTATTCCTCGCGTCGAGGGTCGCTCCTCCCCGGCAGCGTCCTGGACTCGCCGTCCGCATGGCCACAAAGCCCGCCTGACCCCAAGGGCCGCAAACTAACACGGAACTCCGTAGTTCCGCATGGATCCTGGACCCGCATGAGGTATTCTCGAATCATGGTCCCGCATCACCGAGTCTACCCCGCGTGGAGGAAGCAACCTCCGGAAACAAGTCAAGGTGAGTGGTACAATACCAACATAACTGAGAATCAAACAACTTTAAGCGCGATCGGAAACCCTTTACACTAACATCACAAGATACTATCACACGTAGCATCCTAGTATGTTTACTTAATAAATCAACAAGAAAGTATTACAAGGCAATCACAAACCAACATAATCAAGTTATATACACAAGATACTTTCTACTATATGATTAACAAGATCGGGTTTTCATCCCCAAAGTACTTCATACATTAACTCTTTTAAAAGATACGTTACTTTCACAAAAACCACACAATACCCGTAGTATATGAAAATAGAGTGATTATCTTTTGAAGTAAATCAAAACACTTACCTTTGTAAAATCAAGTAACAACATTATTTTCCAAACGTCCAAGTTTGCCTAATTTCAAATGTTCACGTTTCTTATTTTAGAAAGGTTTCGTAGTTCATAGTCTTATTCATTTAAGAATATAATTCTCTTTTAAACCATCTGAGAAACATAAGCCTTATATGTGAGTAGGATATTCTTGTTTATAACAATCTTATTACAGCAGCCATGATCTAGGAAATATCATTTTGTCTCATCTTAGCTTCTATGCAGATGGAAGTTTCTACTGGTTTTAATAATACTTAATCTGTCAAAACATTTCCTTTTATTAACGCTGCAGTGGTTTGTCGATACACATTCTGATTTCCAAACTCAGTAAAACATTCTTAAGCCGTTATATCTAACTTCCCATAAAGCTAGTATAACTCTTTAAGTTTTCAAAAACCAAGTATTACTCTTCTTTCAAAATGATTCAAAAATCTTTTGAAATACTTCAAGTTCTTTATTATCACATAACCAGCCAGTTATAGTTCAAATCAGTTACCTTTTAAAAACCACAAGTATTTTCTTACATACATAAAGTTGTTATAACCAACTTCCCATAAAGCCGTTATAACACTTTATGTTTTAGACCAATCAAATACATTTAACACATGTACGTCTACCGTACTACATAGTTACACACATATCATGCTAGAAGAGATAGGAAGAGGTTCACATACCTCGCGACGAGTATCGACTAATAGCAAAACGCTCCAAGTACTTCAACCCGCCGGCTACTCCTTAAGCCAAGTAGATCGCGCCACGCATAGTACTTCCACCTATAAGGCCACAAGGCGCTTATTAACATTTAGGTCTCTTCGTAGAACATTCTACAGAAAATTCGGCGACCTCCCCGCATGACAGAAATCTCCTCCTCTATCGGGGCCGACTACCAAGCCAACCAGGGGGGGGGTTATACGTCTAATCCCGACGTGCACAATTCTACCTCACAGAAAAGCTACATAAGTCTACTGTAATACAGTCCTATGTAATTACAGTTCAGTACTCTTCTTTCGAAAAGGTTTCTTATTATTCAGGCTTAAGTCAAAAGACATTGCCGATAACTACGCTCAGTTCTATATATAGTATACTTCAACTATATATTCTAACAACATGTAATTTCCAATTACAATAGGGGGACAAGATAATTACCTCGATAAGCCCATAATTATCCAAGTATAAAGTCGATCCTGGGCAACGTTTAGCTCCAACTCCGTGCGCTCCAACCCGCTCCAAACCACCCTTAGAAGTTCTAACCAACTTCTACTTAATACTCCAACTAACTATGGAGATTTTCCTTAGGGTTTCGGTTTTGTGACTGAAGGGAAGTATAATAGTATTTCTGGGCTTTACGTATAGGTATAACCTTAGAATACTACAAGGTATAAGGCTAAGGTATTTTGGGCATTATAACAATACTTGGAGAGTATTTCTACACCACAAAGGGGGGTATTATACGAAAGCAACTAGGCTAGGGGGGTACCCCACGGCTAGCACCACAAGGAGGGAGGGCTCTCGCCAGGGGGCCTCACAAGGGGAGGGCGAGAACACCTCTTCAAGGGCGGGAGGAGTGCAAATACTTAGAAAAATATTTGGATGAAGATGTCTTCACAAAGGGGGGGTATTTATAGGTCAAGCCAAGGCCAACCAATGGCCAAGATCATGCCAAGTGCAAGGCAAGTGTAGGGCCATGATCAAGCCAAGTGCACCTTATCCAACTACCACAAAAATATCCTACCAACCCCTTGACCAAACAAGGCCATTTCGTCCACCCTATTGCCGCCCAACGTGCTCCAATGAGAGGGTGCCAAGTGGCGCCCTCTTGTTGGTCCAAAATGTTACGTCTCTCGGAAAAATCCGCAAAAATTAAAAATGACATAGCCGGAATTTTCCCTACGAAAGCTGTGAAAACGTTTCGTCGAAAAACGACTCTAACCGGGGGTTGTGCACAAAAATAATTCGGCCAAGCCTAATCTCAAGTTCAAATTTTCTACGTACGTCCTTACGTACATACTCTGGAAATACGGGGTATAACATTCTCCCCTCCTTAGAAACATTCGTCCCGAATGTTCCTTCTAAGTCTCAAAACAAACGTGCGCCAGTATAGTCTTCACTACTATACTTACGAGAACAAACCTGCCACAAATGGCCACAGAAACAACTGCGCAAAATACTTACATCCAAGCCCACGAGGAAACACCTCTAACATCATAAAAGCTCCTACTCGAGGTCTAAAGTATACTCCCTTAGCACCCTTTCTTTACAACGAAATGATCACATCTATGCTCGCCATACATGCTCGCTTCTTCCCGATACCACTTTTGTCACTTTGCCGCGAGGTTCTAGTGTCACTCCGGCGACCCAACAAATGGTACCGGACTGCATGCGATCCCAGAGGATGTCGTACACTTCTTGTACACTCGAACTCTTTCTCATAACCTACCACATTCCTGATACTGCTTCAGTTTCCAAAACTCGGGGGTTACTATCTCTAACGTGGTCATCATTAACTGGGAACACTCTGGATGGATCTCCGATACTTTCCCGAACATAACAATACGAAAGACCGGACGTACTGCCTCCTAAGTCGGACGGCAATTGTTAACATATAGGCAACCTGGCCTATTCTTCACATGAACTCAAAAGGGCCCAAAGTAACTCGGGCTAAGTTCCCGCTGTTTTCCAAAACTCGTCACACCCAACCCGGGGTGGTACTTTCAAGAAGACCGACCGTCAACCTGAACTCTAAGCGTCGTCGCCGATTATCCGCACGATTTCTCTGAGCTGCCAGAACCTCTTCTAGACAAGCTTTACCCTATCCACAGTCTGCTGGAACAAGCCTGAACCAACTATCTGAATCTTGCCAACATTGAACCAATCGACCGGCGACTTACACATCCGCCCCTACAAGGCTTCATAAGGCGACATCCGAACACTGGAATGGTAGCTTAAACACTCCCTCCACAGGAGACAACAATCCCCACAACTACCCCTGAATCCATACACTGGCCCGAGGGCGAATGCGATTCTGAGACTCACCTGAGTTCCTAACCCTGCCTGGTAAAACTTTTTAGAAAACGAAAAAAATAGCCACAACCTGGGCTTCACTGTCTGTCATAAGGTGAAGGTAGGCACCCCGTGCAGCCTTACAACCTTTCTGATAAATCAACACTGCCGAGTAAACGGTCCTGACCGAAAAACACGACGGGCTGCCCCCATCGGTCCGACTACTGGTTGAACGCATCCACGAACTCATACGCTGGTTAACTGAACTTGGGCCAAACACCCTTGCGATCCTACCACAAGGCGGAACCACCACAAACTGACCCCACCACCATACATGCCTCGGGTTGACCCGTAACATGGCCTCAACCCGACCCGGCAATGCGCAAAACACTAGCTCCCCGATCCGGAACAATCTCTCAAATCACGTTACGAAAACCTAGCGGTCTTCTTAGTTCAACTACCCTCTTTCATTTCACACTACTTAGGGACCTATCCCAAACATAGCTCACGTGCACTATGCACTCCGATAAGGATCAAACATAACACTACACCTTCGCTCCAGATGGCCTTACCTCTAAGGTCTCTACGTATAACACTCTAAGGCTCACACCTTCTCTATCCCCCAAAATCTTACTCGGTTAACCCACCATAATTTCTAATCACAACTAACACACTGCTATCAGAACATAGCACTTAAGGTATACTCACCTTATCACATAAACAAAACTCTAGAGGGTTAAAGATATGTCTGTATCTACTGCTTCACTCCCCTTTGTCGTTCTAATCAAACCTGCCCCGTAGGGCGCATAGCTAGGGAAGATGACGAACTACCCACCGATCCTGAAGGCTAAGTCCTCCTACTAGGACACTCTTTCGACATCAGACCCTGACGGTCATAGGTATAACAAGTACCAACTAAAAGACGACATTCCCCGGGATGACGTCTGTCACACTGTGAACCGGAAGCCCTGGAGTTCTGACCAACTCCTGCATACCCCGAACGTCCTGAACCCCGTGGAGGACCTCTCTGCACTGGTGGATGTGCAAATCTAATCCGCTGGTGAGGTGACTCGCCTCGAAAGTTACCAAAGGACCTTGCTGCTCTGGCCCTCTTCTGCTGTCCTTCGTTAACCCGTTGATCTCTACGCTTCTCGGCCTGCTGCGCATAAGCCCGTACACAGGCCATGCTCAATCCCAACTGAAGAATTACTCTTGCACAACCCTCTTTTAGATAGTCCTCAAGACTCGCGGTACATCGGTATACTCTCTGGTAGCCAAATCTATAGCTAGTAACAGGGTCGCCTCCTTGCCATCCATGTTCTCTGTTCCTGGTCGTGGAACTGAAGGTTCAAATGTCATGGCCGCAGTAGGAACTGCCGCCGCCGTGCTTAACTCTGCTGGGGCTAGTGACGTCGCAGAACTCTCCAAATGAAGCACTACCCTAGGTAAAGATTGGGCCTGTGCCCTCGTAACCCTCAGAACTCTACTCGCAGCTCCCTCGGCTGCCTTGCCCTCCTGGGTCCGGGTTGCCCTACGCGGAGGCATAACGGTAAGGGAAAGAAATACGTTAGAGGGTCTAACTTACAACACAGCTCTAAGGCACGATCTCAGAGTGAGAAGAATAGAAACCAATCCTAAATATCCTATAGCCTCCTGATTATTGGTGTGGTGCACAACACACCGATAATCAAGACTTCATCGATACGGTGCGTAGACACTTTCCGAGGATTAATCGCTCGATACCACTTTTGTCACGACCAACTGGGCGTGGATCGTGCCTTACCGGGCACCCTAGTGATACAACATCGAGTAATCACGAACATAAAACAATACAAGACATATTATGAAATATGAAACAACGCAAAGGAAACACATGTTTCTGAAGAAAAGTTTCCTTTCGGCATATATATAAATAACAACTCTTTCAAAATGAACAGTTACATCCCTTTCTACAACTCGCCACAACAAGATTTACATGCACTCTAAGAATGATACGACAACAATGGCGGGACAGGGCCCCGCCAAACCCCTGAATGTAAACAACTACTACGACAGGGGACTATACCACTGATAAGCCTCCGGAGAAACGGAGCTTCCCAAACGATGAACTGTGACCCTGAGAGCTAGGATCAACGACTGGTGTACCTCAACCTGCGGCATGAACGCAGCCCCCCGAAGGAGGTCAGTACAACAGGTACCAAGTATGTGAAACTGAAAATACTGTAAATGAAATCATAATAGTCTATAAAGCAGGAGACATGTATGATAACCAAACTACAGTTTACAATAAACAAGAAGTCATGTCAAGTCAGGGACTCACGCCCTCAAAGTCATCACTCAAATATAACTATGGGTCTCAAGCCCATAACATCAATCATGCCCGTGGAATACCCTCCTCACTGCCAGCAATTTATGATATAAAATCACCAAGAAATACACATGAACACCAGGTCCCACCTGTGTCCTAATAAAACAGTACAGGGTAAGTACGAAGGCATAACCGACTACTAACACCCACAGTACTAACAGGGTCATAAACTGTATCATGATATCTGTCTAGACCGTCACATGATCAAAGCTGGTCACTCGCCCGCAGTATCAGATGTGCGCGTCTAGCCCTGGAACTCTCCGCAGCTACGCATAGGCCAACCTCATAGGCCCGCATGAGGTATTCTCGCATCGAGGGTAGCTACTCCCGGCATCGCCCGGACTCGCATCGCGTAGCCACAAATACCGCGTGACCACGCGGCCGCAAACTAACCTGGAACTCCCGTAGTTCCGCATGGATCCCCTGGACCCGCATGAGGTATTCTCGAATCATGGTCCCAGACCGCCTGAGTCTACCCCGCATCGGAGGGCAGCTTAACCTCCGGAAACAAGTCAAGGTGAGTGGTACAATACCAACATAACGGCTGAGAGTCAAACAACTTTAAGCGCAGTCGAGGGGAAACCCCTTTACACTAACATCACAAGATACTATCACACGTAGCATCCTAGCATGTTTACTTAACAAATCAACAAGAAAGTATTACAAGGCAATCACAAACCAACATAATCAAGTTATATACACAAGATACTTTCTACTATATGATTAACAAGATCGGGTTTTCATCCCCAAAGTACTTCATACATTAACTCTTTTAAAAGATACGTTACTTTCACAAAAACCACACAATACCCGTAGTATATGAAAATAGAGTGATTATCTTTTGAAGTAAATCAAAACACTTACCTTTGTAAAATCAAGTAACAACATTATTTTCCAAACGTCCAAGTTTGCCTAATTTCAAATGTTCACGTTTCTTATTTTAGAAAGGTTTCGTAGTTCATAGTCTTATTCATTTAAGAATATAATTCTCTTTTAAACCATCTGAGAAACATAAGCCTTATATGTGAGTAGGATATTCTTGTTTATAACAATCTTATTACAGCAGCCATGATCTAGGAAATATCATTTTGTCTCATCTTAGCTTCTATGCAGATGGAAGTTTCTACTGGTTTTAATAATACTTAATCTGTCAAAACATTTCCTTTTATTAACGCTGCAGTGGTTTGTCGATACACATTCTGATTTCCGAACTCAGTAAAACATTCTTAAGCCGTTATACCTAACTTCCCATAAAGCTAGTATAACTCTTTAAGTTTTCAAAAACCAAGTATTACTCTTCTTTCAAAATGATTCAAAAATCTTTTGAAATACTTCAAGTTCTTTATTATCACATAACCAGCCAGTTATAGTTCAAATCAGTTACCTTTTAAAAACCACAAGTATTTTCTTACATACATAAAGCTGTTATAACCAACTTCCCATAAAGCCGTTATAACACTTTATGTTTTAGACCAATCAAATACATTTAACACATGTACGTCTACCGTACTACATAGTTACACACATATCATGCTAGAAGAGATAGGAAGAGGTTCACATACCTCGCGACGAGTATCGACTAATAGCAAAACGCTCCAAGTACTTCAACCCGCCGGCTACTCCTTAAGCCAAGTAGATCGCGCCACGCATAGTACTTCCACCTATAAGGCCACAAGGCGCTTATTAACATTTAGGTCTCTTCGTAGAACATTCTACAGAAAATTCGGCAGCACCTCCCCCCCCCGCAACAGCGTAAATCTCCTCCTCTATCGGGGCCGGCTACCAAGCCAACCAGGGGGGGGTTATACGTCTAATCCGGACGTGCACAATTCTACCTCACAGAAAAGCTACATAAGTCTACTGTAATACAGTCCTATGTAATTACAGTTCAGTACTCTTCTTTCGAAAAGGTTTCTTATTATTCAGGCTTAAGTCAAAAGACATTGCCGATAACTACGCTCAGTTCTATATATAGTATACTTCAACTATATATTCTAACAACATGTAATTTCCAATTACAATAGGGGGACAAGATAATTACCTCGATAAGCCCATAATTATCCAAGTATAAAGTCGATCCTGGGCAACGTTTAGCTCCAACTCCGTGCGCTCCAACCCGCTCCAAACCACTCTTAGAAGTTCTAACCAACTTCTACTTAATACTCCAACTAACTATGGAGATTTTCCTTAGGGTTTCGGTTTTGTGACTGAAGGGAAGTATAATAGTATTTCTGGGCTTTACGTATAGGTATAACCTTAGAATACTACAAGGTATAAGGCTAAGGTATTTTGGGCATTATAACAATACTTGGAGAGTATTTCTACACCACAAAGGGGGGTATTATACGAAAGCAACTAGGCTAGGGGGGGTACCCCACGGCTAGCACCACAAGGAGGGGGGGAGGGCTCTCGGCCAAGGGGGCCTCACAAAGGGGGGGAGGACGAGAACAACTCTTCAAGGGAGGGAGGATTTCAAAGACTTAGAAAAATATTTGGATGAAGAAGTCTTCACAAAGGGGGGGTATTTATAGGTCAAGCCAAGGCCAACCAATGGCCAAGATCATGCCAAGTGCAAGGCAAGTGTAGGGCCATAATCAAGCCAAGTGCACCTTATCCAACTACCACAAAAATATCCTACCAACCCCTTGACCAAACAAGGCCATTTCGTCCACCCTATTGCCGCCCAACGTACTCCAATGAGAGGGTGCCAAGTGGCGCCCTCTTGTTGGTCCAAAATGTTACGTCTCTAGGAAAATTCCGCTAAAATTAAATATGTCATAGCCGGAATTTTCCTACGAAAGTCGTGGAAAACGTTTCGTCGAAAAACGACTCTAACCGGGGGTTGTGCACAAAAATAATTCGGCCAAGCCTAATCTCAAGTTCAAATTTTCTACGTACGTCCTTACGTACATACTCTGGAAATACGGGGTATAACAGACTTCGGATCTTGAAGTTGGATTAAGGCTCGTCAAGGTAACAATCTTGTTCTCTTAAGTGTTATAAGATTACATATTGTTGTAGCTTTACATTTTAACAAGCATGAGATATATGTATTGGAGGTTCATAAGTGTTATGGATATTGGAAGCCTAAATCCGAAATGACCTTGTTAGCCATTTGAAATTGAAATACAATTTGGTCGATAGTTAGAATCGTCGCATGTTATCTAATTGAAGATTGTAGTTGTTATAATCAATTGCGGCTATATAACATGTAAGACTAAACAACTTGGATTGAAAGAGGAATTGGATAAGACTTTGCATTGTGGTACTTTATGGCCGAAAATGGCATTGGTTATTGAATTGCTTGGTATTAATTGTGGGGCAGAATTTTACACGTCTTGTTAGGCGTGTAATCCCCTTTTGATAACTACATTGTTGAGCCTTAAATGTGGCATGTTTGGTTATTGAATTCGGGCCTTGAAAAATGTGGGAAAGTACGTAGAAAACAAAGGAAGTGCTGTCCGATTTTCCGTAGAATTTGGTGACTTTACACTTAGAATATTCTACGTTTGAAGCTAGAGGTTAATAGACGTATTATGGTCATTATAGGTTGACATACTACGTACGGCATATTGGACTTAGCAAGTGGATTGAACCGAAGAGGTATGTGGAACTTTCTTATCTCTTGAGCATGAGTAGTTGTAAATGTATAGTACGATAGACGTACGAGATTTAAAGGAATTTAGTTTCATTTGATATCCTTGACTTGTTTTAAGAATGTTGAAGTTGGTTGAGTTAGGGAATTAACTCACTTGTTTTAAAGATTAAGGACATCTTGATTTCTAAAGTTAAGAGACTTGAAGTATTTTGAAAGTATATGATACTTGGTTTTCGAAAGTATAAGTCTCTTGGTTATAAAAAGAATGTAAGCGTCTAAAGCATAAAGTTAGTATAACAGCTTTATGGGAAGTTGATTATAATAACTTTATGGGAAGTTATAAGCATGGGTTACTCTAGTGATGTAAATAAAGATAAAGGACTTGAAATGAAGAAAGACAAATTGATTTAAAGGCATCAATTGCGTAAAGTTTTGACGTAAAAAGTGACTTGGTTTAGAAGCCTATAAATGTATTTCTAAAAGGTATTGTGACTTGTCTTGAAAGGTAGATATGACTTGATGCTACGGTTATTAGTCTTGGAGTCTTATATGAAAAAGAGTCATTTTAAAAGAATAGAAGTACATAGTACTTTGGGTTAAATTCCCGGATTTTATAATGACATGTTAGTGCTTTAGGTAAACTAAAATGAGAGTATATATAAATAAAACTAATAAGGAGTTAGGGGATTTCTTAATTTTCTTATATTATGTATGATAAGCCGGTGGTGCTTATGTTATGTATGATAAGGCGGTAGTGCTTATGTTATGTATGATAGCCGGTTGTGCTAGGTTATGTTATTCTTGCGGGGGAAACCCTCGGGTTACTACTTATTCCATGGATTTGCTACCCATGATGCGAGTGTGGCGTCTGTACTCACTGCGGGCCCACCGGGACTATGCGGGTGAAATAGTCATATGCGGGTGGAATAGTCCCATGCGAGGCGGATGACCTCATTGCGGGTCCACAGGACCTATGCGGCTGAAATAGTCCCAGGAGTAGGATTGCTTAATGATACTACGGGCGAGTGGCCCTACTTTGATCATGAGCCTCCTATTTTTATGCAGTAATGTATACTCTTGTTTACTCTCATTGTTAGTAAGGCACGCGATGTCTTCGTTATTTGAGTTATCATACATGTCTCCAGCTTTATTTTTAGACGTTATGATTTCATTTCAGTACTTTCAGTTTTACATACTTGGTACATCTGTTATACTGACCCCCTTTCCTCGGGGGCAGCGTTCATGCCGCAGGTAGGGGTAAGCAGGCGGTGGATCCTCATTCTTAGGATCACTGATCAGGTGTCGGAAGCTCCATTTCTCCGGAGGCTTGTCTTTTGGTACGGTTTCCCTGATGTTGTAGATTTATATATATTCAGGGGTATGGCGGGGCCCTGTCCGATCACAATTGTTATTCTTAGAGGTCTGTAGTCATATCTTGTGGATTGGGTTGTAAGAACAAAGATGTAACTATTTTTATTTTGGGTTATGTATATTTCCCGGAAGGTGGCCTTATCGGCTAGCCTCTTGATATTTACTGTCTAAGTAATTGTATGAGTTTTGTATGTTCCGCTGCTATTCTCTGATGTATACATGTAAGGGGTGCCCAGGTAGGGCACCAGTCGCGGGCCCTGGGCCGGGTCGTGACAGTATACTCTTGTTTACTCTCATTATTAGTAAGGCACAATGTACTGTTATTTGGGTTATCATACATGTCTCCAGCTTTATTTTAGACTATATGATTTCATTTCAGTACTTTCAGTTTCACATACTTGGTACATAGTTTGTACTGACCCCCTTTCTCGGGGGCTGCGTTCATGCCGCAGGTTGAGGTAAGCAGGTTGTGGATCCTCACTCTTAGGATCACTGATCAGTTGTCAGAAGGCTCCATTTCTCCGGAGGCTTGTCTTTTGGTACGGTTTCCCTGATGTTGTAGATTTATGTACATTCAGGGGTATGGCGGGGCCATGTCCCGTCACAGTTGTTATGTACAAATTCTTAGAGGTCTGTAGTCATATCTTGTGGATTGGGTTGTAAAAAAAAAGGGATGTGACTGCTTTTTGGGTTATGTATATATTTTTGGAAGGTGGCCTTATCGGCTAGCCTGTTGATATTTCATGACTTGTACTTTTTGAGTTGTATGTATGTTCCGCTACTATTCTCTGATGTATACCTGTAAGGGGTGCCCAGGTAGGGCACGATCGAGCTTGAGGTCGGTCGTTACAAAAGTGGTATCAAAGCAGTTAGTCCTCGGAAAGTGTACAGACCGTGTCTAGTAGAGTCTTGGTTATCGGTGTGTTGTGCACTACATCTATACCCAGGAGGCTGCATGACATTTAGGATTGGTTTCCCTTTTTCTCTCACTGAGATCGTGCAATAGAGCTCTGGTGGGCTACAACTCAAAAAATCCCGTAGCCTCAAACTATCCGACCTCGGGTGAACCACTTGCTTTGGGCTGAGCTAACCGCCGTATCCAAACTATCCTCATGTCTAGCCACAATCCTGGATAGCAACTGGGCCATCTCTCTGTAACCCATCTCCTCTGCTCCAGTGTGGGCCGAGGCGCAGTATCTTGTGGTCTCATCGCCCACCGCTGCGGCTCTAAACCTCTTTGAAGTGGCGGCGTCGTGAAACTCGCCGTCTGAGGTATCGCCTCGGGTATAGACTGGGCCTGGGCCCTCGTGGCCCTCTGTGTCCTACTAGCAGCTCCCTCGGCTGCCTTGCCCTTCTGGGCCCGGGTTGCCTTGCGTGGAGGCATAACTGATACAGAAAAGGAATACGTTAGAGAGGTCTAACTTATAACACAGCTCTAAGGCACAATCTCAGAGTGAGAAAAATGGAAACCAATCCTAAATATCCTATAGCCTCCTGATTATTGGTGTGGTGCACAACACACCGATAATCAAGACTCTACTAGATACGGTCTGTAGACACTTTCCGAGGATTAACTGCTCTGATACCACTTTTGTCACGACCCGATCCCGGGCCCGTGACTGGTGCCTTACCCGGGCACCCCAGTAGGCATACATCAGAGTAACCAGCGGAATAATAAAACAAGACATGAAACAAATGTAAAATGTAACACAGTTTATCTGAGAAAAAGTTGCCTTTCGGCATATATATATAAACCAAGTCTGGCAGTTACATCCCAACTTTACAACATGACTACAGACCTCTAGGAATGTAAACAACTATGGCGGGACAGGGCCCCGCCATACCCTGAATGTACAAAATATCTACAACACCAGGGAGAGTCGTACCAAAAGTCGAGCCTCCGGAGAAATGGAGCTCCTGACACCAGAGTAAGGATCCTAAGAATGAGGATCTACCACCTGCTTTCCCTTACCTGCGGCATGAACGCAGCCCCCCGAAGGAGGTCAGTACAACAGGTACCAAGTATGTGAAACTGTAAAGTACTTTAAATGAAATCATATCATTTTAAAACCAATTTTACAAATATGTACGAAACAACCAATGTAACCGCACATAGTGCCACAGCATAACCAAAAGCAAAATAGACATAACATAACTGGTCTTTTCTAGGCCGCTAATGATCGAAGCAAGGCCAATCGCCCATAGTATCATTATGCGAGCCTAATCCTGGAACTCCCGCAGTCCGCATAGGTCACACACAGACCCGCATGAGGTATTCCTCGCATCGGGGGCAGCTAACCCGCGGTATCCTCCTGGACTCCCGCAGTCCGCATAGTCACATAGACCGCATAGTCACACAGACCGCATGAGGCATTCCTCGCATCGGGATAATACACCCGGAATGATCAATCCTGGAACTCCCGCAGCTCCGCATAGTCACACAGACCGCATAGGCCGTATATACCCGCATCAAGGGTGGAAAGCCCCCGGTATAACAAGTCAAGGGGGTATGTGATATAATAATAGTACAACAGGCTTAACTTTTAACAACGTAAGCACAACAAGAATAACCCCCTTACACAACATCACAAGACACTAACACGCGTAGCATCATAACATGTTTACTTATCAAACCATCTTACTACACTTTTCAGAAATCAATACAAGACTTTCATAAACAAATAAGTAAACTGTTCCTTTTATCTTTCTTAAGTCATTATGCCTAACTTCCCATAAAGCTAGTATAACTCTTTAAGCTTTTAAAACCAAGTATTACTCTTCTTTCAAATAATGATTCATAATTCTTTTAAAATACTTCAAGATTCTTATTATTTAAAACTCAAGTCAAAAGACATCAGAGTAAAACCAGTTTTAGTAATCACACGTACGTCTACCGTACTATATATATATCAAAAATATCATGCTCAAGAGGATAGGAAGAATCACATACCTCCTCGGCGAAATCCACCTGTCAAGTCGAATATGTCGCGCGCAGAGTATCAACCTATAATAGTCAAATACGTCTATCAATGTCTAGACTATTCTGTAGAATATTCTAAGCAGAGGGTTCTTAATTCTACGAAAAATTGGGCAGCACTTCCCTACCCGTCAAACTACTCAAGTCTATTGTAAATACAGTCCTATGTAAGTACAGTTCAATTCTCTTCTATTATACCCTCTGTTACACCCCGTAAATTCAAGGAGTTAGATAAGAACATACCAAGGAATATAAGATGTAAAAAGTTGATAGATAAGTTGACAACATGTGTTGGACGGATTTTGAGTTTGCCTTGGAGTGTTGTACCCCAGTTGTTAAGAATTTCGAGGTGTTTAAAAGGCCTAATGTGTAGTCCGTTAAATCTAGATCCCAACGCAACAAACCGTTAAATCGTTTGGACATCGAGTCAAAAGTTATGGAAGTTTCAAGTTTGGTGCGCGCAGCGGCAGCGGTTCAGGTTGAGTACAGCCGGACGCGAATCAGCGCGGCGCCGTTTGTTCTGGGGGTCCGCGGGGGTTGCAGCGCCGCGGCGCCGGAATGAAGGGCATGGCGCGATTGCCGGAACATTTTCTGGAAGTGGAAGCGCCCGCTGGCGGCGAACGCGCTGGGCGCGGGTTTTTTCGCGATAAAAGGTCAAATCGGGAGATATTTTGTTAAAAACCTAAGGGAGGGTGACAAGTGTCCCTCCCATCCCTTTTGACCAGATTAGGGCCTATTTTAGGGCCAAGTCTTGGAAGACTTGGCCATTTCATTTCAAAACCCTTCCATGGAAAACCCTCTCCCTTCTCTCTAGTTTTGGAAGAAAACCTAGCTTTAGAGGAGATTGTTGGAGCGGCGGCAAGAAGAAAAAGTGTGGGTAAACTTGTGGGTAACGCTGGTGGGCGATTTTGTGGAAGAGGAGGAAGAAAAGGGGCTTTTGTGGGCTATTCCTTAAGGTAAGAGTTTCCTTTCTCTTGGTTATGAGCCTAAAGGTTGTTTTATTTTAGTAGTATAGATGTGAGCACAGGTCGTTTTATTTTAGTAGTTTAGAGTTGAGCCTAAGGCTGTTATATTGTAGTAGTATAGAATTGAGCCTGAGGCTGTTTTATATTGTATAGATTTGGATCTTGTTGTCTTGTTAAAAACTGAAATGGGCATGCTAGCCTTAAGATTGTAATTGTTGAAGATGTCTAGGGCTAGATATCATGTTAGACCTAAGGACTTGGATTGGAAAGTATTGAAAGGGATTTAAGAATTGGTTTATGGTTGGCCAAGAATGGGATGGAAAGTATTGGGTTATTTTGTATTATTGTGGGGCGTTGGGTTATTGAATTCGACCTTAACAAAGGTGGCAAGTTAGTAGAAGCAAAGGAAGTGCCGTCCAAATTGTCGTAGAATTTAGGGACTTTGCACTTAGTTGATTCTACGTTCGAAGCTAGAGTTTGATAGACGTTTCATGACCCTTATAGGATTGAAGTACTACGGTAGCATATTCTACTTAAGGGCGATAATACGGTGGAGCATTTTGCTTATTGTCGACAATCGTCGCGAGGTATGTGATTCTTCCTATCCTCTTCAGCATGACTATTTGTAAAATATATAGTGCGGTAGACGCACGAGTGTTAAAGGAATTTGATTTCCCTTTTGTGCCTTGATTTGATATGAAGTGTTAAGGGCTTCATTGTGTGAAAATAGTAGTAAAGTCTTATCCGTTGGTAACTGTACTTGGAAAGTAAAAGAATGAGCCCTATTGGTCTCATAAATGTTTATAGTGGTAATTGGTTGGTTTAAAACATAAAGTGTTATAACGGCTTTATGGGAAGTTTGTTATAACCGCTTTATGTAGCTAAAAGAATGGTTTGTTGTTTTCAAAAGATAAGAGACGTGACTTGTAATTGACCTAAATGGTGTTGAAAAGTATAAAACCTAATTCGTGAGATATGAATACTTGGTTTTTAAAAGAATAACGTTACAATTTCGGAAATGGGAATAAGGATCGAACAAGCCAATGCAGCGTCGATAAAGGAAAGAAGTAATGACATTAATCATATTAAAACCAGTAGAAACCTCCATCTGCATAGAAGCTAAGATAAGACAAAATGGCATTACATTTCCTAGATCATGGCTGCTCTAATGAGAATTATTGAAATCAAGTTTTGATCTTCTTAAAAATTCCAAAGTAAGGAATTCGATTTTCTAAAGGAAAAGAGACTTAAGAATTTGAAGTATTTTGGTTTAAAAGAAAGGCATGATTTTGTCTTGACTTGTTTTATTAATCATAAAGTGTTGTAATAGTTTTATGGGAGGTTAGTTATAACGACTTTATGAAAATAAAGAAATGGTTTCATTAATAGATTTAAAATGGTAACTTGATTTTGGGAAAAGGGAAGTAACTCGTTTTCAAATATTGAACTTCTTGTGATGGAAAAACATAAGTGACTTGTTTATAAAAGGTAGGAGTATCTTGATCCTAAAGGGGTTAAGTACTTGGGTTTTAAATGGTATACTTGACATTGTGTTAAGAAATATTTATAGTACCTTGAGTTGTGTGTAACGGGCCTATGCTTGTAGTGATAGCTTCTGTGTGCAAGTGTTGTATTTATGTGCTACCGCGCCTCGTTGGAGGGCCGGCTATCTGGTTGATTGATGGACATACCGACACGTTGGGTAGCCCACGGGTGTGCTTCCATTAGGGGTGTTGTTATTGTTATTTGATCGGACATACTGACACGTTGGGTAGCCCACGGGTATGCTTCCACGGTGAGTATTCTCTTGTTAGTTGTTTGGACATACCGACACGTTGGGTAGCCCACGGGTATGCTTCCACAAGGATTGTTATCTTGTTATCTCCTTTGGGCATACCGACACGTTGGATGGTCCACGGTATGGGCCCACCAGGGCGGCTCGAGGCCATGCTTATACCGAGGTGAGATGCCGGGGCATGCGGCCTTTGTGCGGGTTAAATTCCCGGGTTGTATTTGAGTGATGATTTCACGGGCATGAGTCCCTATCTTGATATGACTGCTTTTAAGTTGTGGTGTTGTAATTTGGTTATCATACATGTCTCCTGCTTTATATAGACTATTATGATTTCATTTACAGTATTTTACAGTTTCACATACTTGGTACCTGTTGTACTGACCTCCTTCGGGGGGCTGCGTTCATGCCGCAGGTTGAGGTACATAGCTGGCGATCCACTCTCTTAGGATCATTGTCGGTTCTCGGAAAGCTCCATATCTCCTAAGCTTGTCTGTGATACGGTTCCACTCAAGTAGTAGACTTTTGTATATTCAGGGCATGGCGGCCCTGTCCCGTCATTATGGTTTCAAAATTCTTAAGTGCAGAGTAATGTGGCAGGTTTGTATGGGATGTAACTGTTCAAGTTTTAAATTATGTATAAAAAAGGTAACCGTTTGGGTTAGCCTACTTTCTTATTTCACTGTTTTCATTCTTGAGTTTTTATTTCCGCTGGTTTTTCTCTGATGTTGTATCACTAGGGTGCCCGGGGTAAGGCACCGCCACGCCCGGTTCGGTCGTGACAAAGTGGTATCGAGCGATTAGTCCTCGGAGAGTGTCTACGCACCGTATCGATGAAGTCTTGATTATCGGTGTGTTGTGCACCACATCAATAATCAGGAGGCTATGGGATATTTAGGATTGGTTTCCATTCTTCTCACTCTGAGATCGTGCCTTAGATCGGTGTTATAAGTTGGACTCCCTCTGACGTGTTCTTTGTATACCAGTGATGCCTCCACGCAAGGCAACCAGAGCCCAGAAGGGCAAGGCGGCGAGAGGAGTCGCGAGTAGAGCGAGAGGAGCTGCGAGTAGCGGCAGCCGGTCTCTCACGAGACTACGACACACGAGCCTCGATCCCCGCACAGGGCAGAGGAGATGGGTTACAAGGAGATGGCCCAGTTATTGGCCAGGATCGTGGCCAGGCACGAGGATAGACTGGATGCAGCAGTTCCTGTAGTACCCATAGTTCACCCGAGGTCAGATAGTTTGAGGCTACGGGATTTTCTGAGTTGTAGCCCTTTGAGTTCTACGGTCGAGGCACGAGGATGATCCGCGAGTTCATCCGAAGCGATTCTGACGGATCGAGAGTGATCAAGGCTTGGAGACCGAGTCGGTGGTTTTGTTCACATCGTGCGTGATCTGCGATCGGTAGTTTGATTCGTGGGAGCTGTCCCCGGGGAACATGCCTCCGGTGGTTGGGGTGAGTTCTCAGAGGCTTTCCTTGGCCATTTCTTACCTCCACAGATGAGGAGGGCACGAGCCGACAGATTTCTGATGCTAAGACAAAGAGGGCGCACAGTTCGGGAGTACAATGAAGAGTTTGACTCATTGGCGGTATGTCCCGCTTTGGTGGCCAATATGGAGGATAGAGTGCACCGTTATGTCACCGGACTCGATGATTATTTAGCGGAGGATGCCTGGTGTAGCTCTTCAAAGGGCATGGACATTGCCCGCGTCGAGCCTAGCGCGGCAGTGAGAGCGTAGAGGTCGGCGGAATAACCAAGATCGCAGAAGAGGCCAGGCGGTGAGAGTCCTCTGGTGACCTTCGAGGCGGCGGCCTCGGCGAGCTAGTTATTTACCTCGGCCAAGACTGAGTGCTCCATCACGCCTTGGGCGTCAGAAATTCGAGGCGGTCGGGGCTCCTGTTTCGAGTTTTTGGGAGCGGGGGCGTTAGTCGATGGGACCACCCCTACCTCGTTGTGGCGTTGTGGTAGGCTCCATGGTGGAGAGTGTCGTCTTTGGGATGGGGTTTGTTTTGTATGCACGGCAGGGCCATTTTGCGAGGAATTGTCCAACCAGAGATAGCACGGATGTAGAGACTCAGCCTTCGGGATCAGTGGCTGATTCATCTCTTCCTTTTGTGCGTCGTGCAGGGAAGGAACATGAGTAGAACGGCAGAAAGAGAAAGCGAAGCAGTAGTTACAGGTATATTCTTAACCCTCTAGAGACTAGTATGCATTGTTGTTATGGTGATGTGTTAATTGTTATGTTCGAATAGCTTCGTGTAAAAAATGTGATTTAGAAGCCCGGTTAGTGAAAAGGGTAAGTCCGAGGATGAGAAGTTTTGAACCTTAGAATTTATAACAATCGAGACCTTAGAGGTAAGGCCGGCTAGAGTAAAAGATTTTACAGTGATCCTTGTCGGAAGTACATAGTATGTGGGGAGTATTTTTTTCTAGTGATAAGTCCATGAGTGGCATAACTGATTCTTTCATGAGTGGAGTAGTGAAGACTATACCGGCGTCTGCGTTTTGGAGTCTTAGAAGGAACATTCGGGACGAATGTTTCTAAGGGGGGGAGAATGTTACACCCCGTAAATTCAAGGAGTTAGATAAGAACATACCAAGGAATTTAAGATGTAAAAAGTTGATAGATAAGTTGACAACATGTGTTGGACGGATTTTGAGTTTGCCTTGGAGTGTTGTACCCCAGTTGTTAAGAATTTCGAGGTGTTTAAAAGGCCTAATGTGTAGTCCGTTAAATCTAGATCCCAACGCAACAAACCGTTCGTCGTTTGGACATCGGAGTCAAAAGTTATGGAAGTTTCAAGTTTGGTGCGCAGGCAGGCAGCAGCAGTTTTCGGTTCAGGGGTACAGCGCCGCGGCGCCGTTTGTTCTGGGGGTCCGCGGGGGTTGCAGCGCCGCGGCGCCGGAATGCAGGGCCGCGGCGCCGGATTGCTGGAACATTTTCTCGGAAGTGGAAGCGCCGCGGCGCCGGCGGCGGGGCCGCGGCGCCAAGGCGGGTTTTTTCGCGATAAAAGGCTGAAATCAGGAGATATTTTGTTAAAAACCTAAGGGAGGGTGACAAGTGTCCCTCCCATCCCTTTTGACCATATTAGGGCCTATTTTAGGGCCAAGTCTTGGAAGACTTGGCCATTTCATTTCAAAACCCTTCCATGGAAAACCCTCTCCCTTCTCTCTAGTTTTTGGAAGAAAACCTAGCTTTAGAGGAGATTGTTGGAGCGGCGGCAAGAAGAAAAAGTGTGGGTAAACTTGTGGGTAACGCTGGTGGGCGATTTTGACGGAAAGAGGAGGAAGAAAAAGGGGCTTTTGTGGGCTATTCCTTAAGGTAAGAGTTTCCCTTTCTTGGTTATGAGCCTAAGGTTGTTTTATTTTAGTAGTATAGATGTGAGCCTGAGGCTGTTTTATTTTAGTAGTTTAGAGTTGAGCCTAAGGCTGTTATATTGTAGTAGTATAGAATTGAGCCTGAGGCTGTTTTATATTGTATAGATTTGGATCTTGTTGTCTTGTTAAAAACTGAAATGGGCATGCTAGCCTTAAGATTGTAATTGTTGAAGATGTCTGGGCTAGATATCATGTTAGACCTAAGGACTTGGATTGGAAAGTATTGAAAGGGATTTAAGAATTGGTTTATGGTTGGCCAAGAATGGGATGGAAAGTATTGGGTTATTTTGTATTATTGTGGGCGTTGGGTTATTGAATTCGACCTTAACAAAGGTGGCAAGTTAGTAGAAGCAAAGGAAGTGTCGTCCAAATTGTCGAGAATTTAGGGACTTTGCACTTAGTTGATTCTACGTTCAAGCTAGAGTTTGATAGGCGTTTCATGACCCTTATAGGATTGAAGTACTACGGTAGCATATTCTACTTAAGAGGCGATAATACGGTGGAGCATTTTGCTTATTGTCGACAATCGTCGCGAGGTATGTGATTCTTCCTATCCTCTTCAGCATGACTATTTGTAAAATATATAGTGCGGTAGACGCACGAGTGTTAAAGGAATTTGATTTCCCTTTTGTGCCTTGATTTGATATGAAGTGTTAAGGGCTTCATTGTGTGAAAATAGTAGTAAAGTCTTATCCGCTGGTAACTGTACTTGAGTTAAAGAATGAGCCCTATTGGTCTCATAAATGTTTATAGTGGTAATTGGTTGGTTTAAAACATAAAGTGTTATAACGGCTTTATGGGAAGTTTGTTATAACCGCTTTATGTAGCTAAAAGAATGGTTTGTTGTTTTCAAAAGATAAGAGACGTGACTTGTAATTGACCTAAATGGTGATGAAAAGTATAAAACCTAATTCGTGAGATATGAATACTTGGTTTTTAAAAGAATAACGTTACAATTTCGGAAATGGGAATAAGGATCGAACAAGCCAATGCAGTCGATAAAGGAAAGAAGTAATGACATTAATCATATTAAAACCGTGAAACCTCCATCTGCATAGAAGCTAAGATAAGACAAAATGGCATTACATTTCCTAGATCATGGCTGCTCTAATGAGAATTATTGAAATCAAGTTTTGATCTTCTTAAAAATTCCAAAGTAAGGAATTCGATTTTCTAAAGGAAAAGAGACTTAAGAATTTGAAGTATTTTGGTTTAAAAGAAAGGCATGATTTTGTCTTGACTTGTTTTATTAATCATAAAGTGTTGTAATAGTTTTATGGGAGGTTAGTTATAACGACTTTATGAAAATAAAGAAATGGTTTCATTAATAGATTTAAAATGGTAACTTGATTTTGGGAAAACGGAAGTAACTCGTTTTCAAATATTGAACTTCTTGTGATGGAAAAACATAAGTGACTTGTTTATAAAAGGTAGGAGTATCTTGATCCTAAAGGGTTAAGTACTTGGGTTTTAAATGGTATACTTGACATTGTGTTAAGAAATATTTATAGTACCTTGAGTTGTGTGTAACGGGCCTATGCTTGTAGTGGTAGCTTCTGTGTGCAAGTGTTGTATTTATGTGCTACCGCGCCCTCGTTGGAGGGCCGGCTATCTGGTTGATTGATGGACATACCGACACGTTGGGTAGCCCACGGGTGTGCTCCCATTAGGGGTGTTGTTATTGTTATTTGATCGGACATACCGACACGTTGGGTAGCCCGGGTATGCTTCCACGCGAGTATTCTCTTGTTAGTTGTTTGGACATACCGACACGTTGGGTAGCCCACGGGTATGCTTCCACAAGGATTGTTATCTTGTTATCTCCTTTGGGCATACCGACACGTTGGATGGTCCACGGGTATGGGCCCACTAGGACGGCTCCAGGGCCATGCTTATACCGAGGTGAGATCTTGGGGCACGCGGCCTTTGCGGGTTAAATTCGGGTTGTATTTGAGTGATGATTTCACGGGCATGAGTCCCTATCTTGATATGACTGCTTTTAAGTTGTGGTGTTGTAATTTGGTTATCATACATGTCTCCTGCTTTATATAGACTATTATGATTTCATTTACAGTATTTTACAGTTTCACATACTTGGTACCTGTTGTACTGACCTCCTTCGGGGGGCTGCGTTCATGCCGCAGGTTGAGGTACATAGCTTGCTGATCCACTCTCTTAGGATCGCTGTTCGGTTCTCGGAAAGCTCCATATCTCCGGAAGCTTGTCCTGTGGTACGGTTCCCTGAAGTAGTAGACTTTTGTATATTCAGGGGCATGGCGGGGCCCTGTCCCGTCATTATGGTTTCAAAATTCTTAGAGGTCTGTAGCACTGTTGTGGGCAGGTTTGTATGGGATGTAACTGTTCAAGTTTTAAATTATGTATAAAAAAGGTAACCGTTTGGGTTAGCCTACTTTCTTATTTCACTGTTTTCATTCTTGAGTTTTTATTTCCGCTGGTTTTTCTCTGATGTTGTATCACTAGGGTGCCCGGGGTAAGGCACCAGTCACGGGCCCGGGTTCGGGTCGTGACACCCTCCTTCTATATAACTTATACTTATTTCTATACAACTACAGTATGTAATCTCCAATTACAATAGAAGGACAAGATATTTACCTCGACAAGCCCAAAATTATCCAAGATAAATGTCGATCCTGAGCAAGGTTTAGCTCATATTCTGTACGCTCCGATAGCTCCAAGAAACCTTTAGAAGTTCCCAAACAACTTCTACTTAATACTTCAACCACTATGAAGATTTTCCTTAGGGTTTCGTTTTGTGGCTAATGGATATAAGGTAGTATTTCTGGGCTTTTAGTATAGAGGTGACTTTGGAATACTACAAGGTATTTGGCTAAGGTATTTTGGGATAGTAACAATACTTGGAGAATACTTTTCTACCAAGGGGTTGGGACGAAACTACAAGGAAGGGGGGGAGGGGGGTGTTTCGGACGAAACACTAGGCAAGGGGGGGAGAGGACTTGGACGAGAATACTACTAGAGGGGGAGGGATTTTTGAGACTTGGAAGTTGTGTTTGTGGATGAAGAAGTCTTGCACAAGAGGGGGGTATTTACAGAACCACCAAGGGCTAAGATTAAAACAAATTGAGGGTGTAGATTTGGTAGCTTGTTCAAGTGAAGTCTTCCACCAAGTGTCCACCACAATGTTGGGACATATGTCCACCACAACATTGGGACATATGTCCCCCACAACAATGAGCCATGTGGCCCTCCACTAGGCTCACAAAACCGTCCAACAATACCTACCCCCACTAACCCAAAAATATCTTGCAAGACTTGACCAATTGACTTGTCCACTAGGCCCCCATTTCGTCCAACCCATGCCAACTAAGGGTGACACATGTCGCCCTCCTATTGGTCCAAAATATTTCATCTCTCGGAAAAATCCGTAATCGGTTAAAATATTAAAAACGTAGAATTTCCTTCACAAGGTTCGGAATCTTTTCCGTCGAAAGTTTACAATTTCATTCTTAACCTAATTAGGTTTTGAATAATCGTACGTACGTCCTCGCATACATACTCTGGAAGTACGGGGTATAACACGATGATAGTGGGGTACGGGTTCGAGAGGTTGTCGAGTCTTCCATCTTTGAGGAGGTGAAGAGGCGACAGTATGAGGATCCAGTTCTGATACGGTATCGAGATACGGCTCTTCGAGAGGAAAAGAGTTTATTTGATGTTGCAGGACTTCGTCAGCAGGTTCTAGGGGAGGCACACATTGTCCGTTACTCTATTCATCTGGGGTCGATTAAGATGTACCATGACCTCAGATGTATGTATTGGTGGGATGGCCTGAAGAGGGACGTAGCAGAGTTTGTTGCTCAGTGTCCGAATTGTCAGCAGGTCAAGGTTGAGCACCAGAAGCCCGGTGGGCTATTACAGGCGATTGATATTCCGACATGGAAGTGGGAGGTGATCAACATGGATTTTGTTACAGGGTTACCTCGTACTCAGAGGAAGTGTGATTCCATCTGGGTTATTGTAGACAGGCTGATGAAATCAGCCCACTTTCTTCCAGTCAGGACTACGTATTCGGCTGAGGATTATGCTAGACTGTATATCAGGGAGATTGTGAGACTGCACGGAGTTCCTATATCTATTATATCAGACAGAGGAGCCCAGTTTACGGCTAACTTCTGGAGGTCTTTCCAGAAGGGGTTAGGGACACAGGTGAGTCTCAGTACTGCGTTTCATCCTCAGACCGACGGACAGGCAGAGCGTACTATCCAGACACTTGAGGATATGTTGCGGGCCTGTGTTATTGATTTCAGGGGTAGCTGGGAGGATCATTTGCCTCTTGTTGAGTTTGCATATAACAACAGCTACCATTCTAGTATTCAGATGGCGCCATATGAGGCTTTGTATGGGCGGAAGTGTAGGTCATCGATTGGTTGGTTCGACGTGGGCGAGGTTCAGCTAGTTAGCCCAAACTTGATTCAGCAGGCTGTGGATAAGGTGAAGCTTATCCAGGAGAGACTTTTAGCAGCTTAAATGTTACACCCCGTATTTACAGGACATGCTTTAAGAACGTGCGTAAGAACTCGCAAGTGTTAAGATTTGAGACTTGTAAAAAAAAAATATCGGAATTATGAAATTTTCGGAAAACGTAATATTGTGACGAATGGGATGGCGACACGTGTCACCCCCCCTTAAGTGATCTTGGACGAATTGATCATGGACATAAGGGTCATTTGACCCTTGTTAGGAAGACAAGTCTTGCACTTGAAGAGCTTGACATAATTGACTTGGTCAATGGACCCACAAAGCCTTGATATTTAATAAGAGATCATCCAAACCACCCAATTGTTTGCATCTTGACCCTCCATGTCCCTTTATAATACTAGTAGTAGCATGAGAGAGCACAACACTTAGAAAAATTTGCAAGAATTTCAAGAACCCCTCTAAGTTGCTCTCGGGTTCCATGCCTTTCAAAAGGAAAAAAAATTTGTTTCTTGTCCATTAAACTCCACACTTTAAACCAAGGTTCTTGAGGGTAGTGTAAGCTTATCTCAATAGAAAAATCTTGGAAAAAGATAGTTTACGGGTTAGTCGCAAAACGAAAACCTAGTTGTCTTTCTAGGTTTTGGATTGGAATTTGAAGGAAAGTTGTTGGTATGGTTCTAAGGGTCTCAAGTAGCGGATTGAAGCATCTTGAAGAGGCTCTAAGTTTCTAAGGAGCGACTTCGGATTTGGAATTTGGATTAAGATTCGTTGAGGTATAATCTTGTCTCTTAGAAGTGTTACAAGATTATTTATATTGTTGTTATCTTTACATGTTGCTAGCATGAGGTATATGTGTTGAAGTTTATAAGGATTATGGATTGATTGTAGCCTTGTAAATCCGAAATGTAATGTAAGCCATGTGAAGTTGGATTACAATTTAGTCGTTATTAGAATCGTCGCATGTTGTTGACTTAAAGATTATAGTAGTTATAGTCGATTGCGACTTGATATCATGTTAGGCTAATAACTTGGATTGAAATAGAAATTGGATAATAATTGATATTGTTGTACTCCAAGTTAGCCGAATTGGCCTAGTAAGTTGTATTAATTTGATATCGTTTGTGGGGCGGAATTTTACACGTCTAGTAGGCGTGTAATCCCCTATTGTTGATTTCATTGATTGGGCCTTAAATGTGGCGTGTTTGGTTATTGTATTCGGCCTTGAAAAAGGTGGCAAAGTAAGTAAAAACAAAGGAGGTGCTGTCCGATTTTCCGTAGAATTTGGCGACGTAGCACTTAGAATATTCTACGTTTGAAGTAAGAGGTTAATGGACGTATTGTGACCATTATAGTTTGAAGTACTAAGTATAGCGTATCCTACTTGAAGGATGGATTAGCTATCAAGATTGAAGTACTTTGGAGCATTTTGGTACTTGTCGATAATCGTCGCGAGGTATGTGAACCTCTTCCTTCCTTTGGCATGATTCTATGTATGGGATATACCTGTGGTATCATTTCATGTTTCCTTCTACTCTTAGAAGTTAAGAGGTAGTTGTGTGATTTGCTCTATGTAGAACTTTTCCTATCTTTTGAGCATGACTAGTTGCATGTATATAGTACGGTAGACGTACAACACCTTGATATCCTTTACTAGTTTGTGAATAGCCAAGTCGGGTGAGTTGGGAGATTAACTCACTTCTTTGAAAGTATAAAGGATGTCTTAAGTTTTATTTAAGTTAAGGGACTTGAAGAGTTTTAAAGTATGTGATACTTGTTCCGTTTTAAACGTATAAGTCCTTTGGATAGGAAATTGTTTTTGGCTAAGGTATAAAGTGAATATAACGGCTTTATGGGAAGTTGTTATATTGGCTTTATGGAAAGATAAATGACTTGATTTTAGTGAAAAGGAAACTTGTTTTTAAGGCATCAATTGCCTAAGGTTTTATAATAAAGGAGTCACTTGTTTTCTAAAGGTTAAGAGACTAATTGTATTTTTGAAAGTTATGAGAATTGATTTGAAAGTATATAATACTTGGTTTCAAAAAGTAGAAGTCTCTTGGTTATAAAAGGAACGTGTTGGTCTAAACCATAAAGGGTTATAACGGCTTTATGGGAAGTTGGTTATAACGGCTTTATGGAAGGTTATGAGAATGGTTTTCTCTAATGAAGTAATCAAAGAAATAACTTGTATTAAGGAAGGGCAAATTGTTTTAAAGGTACCAATTGCTTAAGGTTTTTAATGAAGAAGTCACTTGATTTAGAAGCCGGTAATTGTATTTCTAAAAAGGTATTGTGACTTGTCTTGAAAGGTGGATAGGACTTGATACTACGGTTGTTAGTATCGGGGAAGTTTTATTTGGAAAGGAGTCTCTTAAAAAGAATGTACGTACGTAGTACTTTGGCTTGATAAATTGAGAATTTGTTTAAGTGTGCCTTGATTAGTACTTTGGCTTGTTAAATGAGAATTATTCTATTTGTGCCTTGATAAGTACTTTGGCTTGATTAATTGAGAATTTGTCTAAGTATGCCTTGATAAGTACGTTGGCCTGTTTAATTGAGAATAATTCTATGTGATGCCTTGATTAGTACTTTGGCTTGATAAATTGAGAATTTGTCTAAGTGTGCCTTGATTAGTACTTTGGCTTGATAAATTGAGAATTTGTTTAAGTGTGCCTTGATTAGTACTTTGGCTTGTTAAATGTGAATTATTCTATTTGTGCCTTGATAAATACTTTGGCTTGATTAATTGAGAATTTGTCTAAGTATGCCTTGATAAGTACTTTGGCCTGTTTAATTGAGAATAATTCTATGTGATGCCTTGATTAGTACTTTGGCTTGATAAATTGAGAATTTGTCTAAGTGTGCCTTGATAAGTACTTTGGCTTGTTAATTGAGAATTAGCCTATGTGTACTGGTGATAGCCTTTGAGTGCAAGTATTATGTTTTATTACGTTGTCGTGACTCTCGGTTGGAGGGCCGGCTGTCTTGTTGCAAGTACTTGGACGTACCGACAGTGATGTGGGATTCCACGGGTATGCTTCCGCTATTAGTAGTACTTGGGTTAAATTCCCGGATTTTTATAGAAGACATGGTAGTGCTTCTGTTTGTTTGACGGCCGGTCGAGATAGGGTAAGAGTATAAGTGAGGGGTAAACCCCCAAGATGCTATACCACCTTCTCCAGGGTAAGAGTATAAGTGAGGGGTAAACCCCCAAGACATTATACCCCCTGCTTGTTTTGTTTGATGGTCGGTCGAGATAGGGTAAGAGTATAAGTGAGGGGTAAATCCCCAAGATGCTATACCACCTTCTCCAGGGTAAGAGTATAAGTGAGGGGTAGACCCCCAAGATGCTATACCACCTGCTTTACCACCTTCTCCAGGGTAAGAGTATAAGTGAGGGGTAGACCCCCAAGACGCTATACCACCGGTGGGACTTGGTGTTCATGTATGCCTATTGGTGTATTATTATACCCTAGACTATCGGCAGTGATGTGGGATTTCACGGGCAGGAGATATATATATATGTGTTGTGAATGTGTACGCCGACCGTGAGGTGGGATGCCACGGGCGCGTCACATGATTATATTTTTACACTTATAGCTGTCGGCAGTGATAGGGGATTCCACGGACACGCTTGATATTTGTGTGACTTGATCGCGTCCCGTTTGGTAGGGTAGAAAATGTGCCCTCCTTAAAGGGCGGATTATACTTATGAAAGATAAGTAAGTTATATAGAAATGAACTTAATGATTTTTCCTAATCATGTGCGTAAGAATGTGGCTATAACCTTTATTGAAAATGAGAAGAGATATTGATGTGAAATTAAGTTCATAAGTGGTAATGACACGGCAGGATCAGTATGTACTTTTATACTTATCCTGTCATTCTTTTGTACGATTATGGTACATTCATCAGACGTTATTTCGTTCCATATTCGGTACTGTTATCGACCCTTCGGGGCCGCGTTAAATGCCCGCAGTTTTAGGTACCTGTTGGTGATCCTTGCTCTTAGGATCTCGGTTGATTTTGAGAAAGCCACATTTGCTCGGAGGCTTAGCTCTTGGTACGATTTCCCTGAGGCAGTAGATTCATGTATATTCAGGGGTATGGCGGGGCCCTGTCCCGCCACAGTTGTTCAGTTGTTATTCCTAGAGGTCTGTATTCACATATGTGGTTGTAAGAACCGAGTTGTACTTTGATTATGTTTATATTATGAAAGCGGCTGATCGGCTAGCTGTGACGTTTTATTTACACACGTGTTTATGTTGTGTATGTTCCGCCGCTATTCTCTCGATGTGTACACGAGCAGGTGCCTGTAGGGCACCAGTCGCGGCCCCGGGGTCGGGTCGTGACATTAAAGTCGGCAGAAGTCTTATGCAGATAATCGGCGTCGACACTTGGAGTTTCGGGTTGACGATTGGGTCTTCTTGAAGATATCACCCATGAAGGGTGTGATGAGGTTCGGAAAGAAGGGGAAACTTATCCCAAGGTACATTGGGCCTTATCAGATCCTCTGTAGAGTAGGCAAGGTTGCCTATGAGTTAGAACTGTCATCATTCCGACTTGGAGGCAGTACATCCGGTCTTCCATGTTTCCATATTGCGGAAGTGTATCGGAGATCCATCGAGAGTTTTCCCAGCTAGTGATGTCTAGGTGATGGAGGGATTATCGTAGGAGGAGAGTCCCATAGCGATACTCGATCGCCAGGTCAGGCGACTGCAGATCAAGGATGTGGCTTCCGTCAAAGACTTGTGGCGGAATGATAATAGAGAGGAGATGACTTGGGAAGCAGAGGAGGACATGATGAATAAGTATCCTCACTTATTCCCTACACCTTCAGGTAATTCATTTCCCTTGCCAGTTTTAATTGAAGTATTTGTTTAATTGTTGTTATGTGACCAGATGTGGCATAATTGGTATGTAGGGGTTGTAAAAGGAGACTATGTCGCTATCTATTAGATTGACTCCGAAAGAACATTCGGGGATGAATGTTTCTAAGGAGGGAAGAATGTTACACCCCGTAATTCCAAGACATGTATATAAGAACGTACGTAAGAAATCAGGACGCTAAGATTTGAGACTTGTAGAATTTATCGGAATTATGGAAATGTGGGGAAACGAAACATTATGGACGAATGGGAGGGTGACACATGTCACCCCCCACTCTATGGCCTTGGACGAATTGGACAAGGCCAATTTGTCAAGTCTTGAAAGCCAAGGCTTGACATTGTTGACCAAGTCAATAAGTCCGCTTGACCCTTGATATTTTAATCTCCTTCATCCTATCCCCACAAGTGTTTTAATCTTGACCCTCCATTTAATTATATATACACCCATATAGCAAGACAAGTTCTAACACCTAGTAAAATTTCAAGAAAACTTGTGTGCACTTAAGGGAGCTCTCGGCTAAGCTCTTGAGGAAGAAGAATTTTTTTTCGTTTGATGTACATAATTCACAATACTTTAAACCAAGGTTCCTAGAGGTATTGTAAGGTTATCTCAATAGAAAGATCCCGGAAAAGCTATACTTTTACATTAGTCGCAAGGTGAAAACCTAAGTCGTTTTCATAGTTTTGGTTGGAAATTGAAGGGAAGTTGTTTATGAACTTCTAAGGGCTTCAAATGGCGGATTGGAGCGTGAAGGAAAGGAGCTAAGTTCTAAGGAGCGACTTTGGATCTTGAAGTTATATTAGGGCTTGTAAAGGTAATAATCTTGTCCTCTTAAGTGATTAAAGATTTCATATTGTTGTAGTTATGGATATAAACAAGCATGAGTTATATATAATGAAGATTGATAAGTGTTATGGATATTGGAACCACTAATCCGAAACTAGCATGTTTAGCCTTGGAGATTGAAATTCAATTTGGTTATTAGTTTAGTCGTCGCATGTTATATAAAGAAGGAATTATAGTTGTTAAAGTTGTTTATGACTATATAACATGTTATACTTAACAACTTGGATTGAAAGAATTGGAACAGACTTTACATTGTTGTTGCATGTTAGCCGAGAATAGCATTGACTATTGAACTACTTGGTATTAATTGTGGGGCAGAATTTTACACGTCCTGTAAGGCGTGTAATCCCCTTTGATTGGTTGATGTGTTGAGCCTTAAATGTGGCATATTGGTTATTGAATTCGGGCCTTGAAAAAGGTGGAAAAGTACGTAGAAACAAAGGAAGTGATGTCCAATTTTCCGTAGAATAAGTGACTTTACACTTAGAATATTCTACGTTAGAAAGCTAGAAGTTGATAGAAGTATTATGGTCATTATAGGTTAACATACTACGCGCGGCATATTGGACTTACCAAGTGGATTGAACCGAAGAGGTATGTGGAACTTTTCTTATCTCTTGAGCATGAGTAGTTATAAATGTATAGTATGGTAGACGTACGAGATTTAAATGAATTTAGTTTCATTTGATATCCTTGACTTGTTTTAAGAATGTCTAAGTTGGTTGATTAGAGAATTAACACACTTGTTTTAAAGGTTAAAGATGTCTTAGTTTCTAAAACATAAAGTTAGTATAACGACTTTATGGGAAGTTGGTTATAACAACTTTATGGGAAGTTAAAAGAATGGTTTATTCTAGTAAGGTAAACAAGGGTAAATGACTTGAAATAAAGAATGACAATTTGATTTAAAGACATCAATTGCTTAAAGTTTTAAAGTAAGAGTCACTTGGTTTAGAAGCCTAAAACTGTATTTCTAAAAGTGTAGTGACTTGTTTCGAAATGTAGACAAGCCTTGATACTACGGGTGTTAGTATCTTGGGGATTGTATACGAGAAAGGGTCATTTTTGAAAGGATAAAGGTACATTGTACTTTGAGTTAAATTCCCGGATTTTTAATGACATGTTAGTGCCTTAAGTTAAATAAAATGAGAGTGCATGATAATTAAGTCTAATAAGAAGTTAAGGGATTTCTTAACTTGCTTATGTTATGTATGATAGCCGGTTGTGCTAGTGTTATGTTATTCTTGCGGGGTAAACCCCCGGGTTACTTCTTATTCCATGGATTTGCTACCCATGATGCGAGTGCGGAGTTTGTACTCATTGTGGGTCCACCGGACCTATGCGGGTGAAATAGTCCTATGCGGGTGAAATAGTCCCATGCGGAGTAAATTTCTCCATTGCGGGTCCACAGGACCTATGCGGGTGAAATAGTCCCAGGAGTAGGATTTCTTAATGATACTACGGGCGGGTGGCCCTACTTTGATCATGAGCTTCCTATTTTTAAGTAGTAAAGTATACTCTTGTTTACTCTCATTATTAGTAAGGCACAGTGTACTGTTATTTGGGTTATCATTCATGTCTCCAGCTTTATTTTAGACTATATGATTTCATTTCAGTGCTTTCAGTTTTGCATACTTGGTACATCTGTTGCATCGACCGCTTACTCGAGGCCGTTCATCTGCAGTAGGGTAGCGAGTTATGGATCCTCACTCTTAACATCACTGATCAGTTGTCAGAAGGCTCCATTTCTCCGAAGGCTTGTCTTTTGGTACGGTTTCCCTGATGTAGTAGATTTATGTACATTCAGGGGTACGACGGGGCCCTATCCCGTCACAGTTGTTATGTAAAAATTCTTAGAGGTCTGTAGTCATATCTTGTGGATTGGGTTGTAAAAAAAAAGGATGTGACTGCTTTTTGGGTTATGTATATATTTTTGGAAGGTGGCCTTATTGGCTAGCCTGTTGATATTTCATGACTTGTACTTTTTGAGTTGTATGTATGTTCCGCTACTATTCTCTGATGTATACCTGTAAGGGGTGCCCAGGTAGGGCACCAATCGCGGGCCCGGGGTCGGGTCGTGACACTTACGTACGTTCTTATATACATGTCTTGGGATTTCGGGGTGCAACATTCTTCCCCCTTTAGAAACATTTGTCCCCGAATGTTCTTTCGGAGTCAATCTAATAGATAGCGACATAATCTCCTTTTTACAACCCTTACATACCAACTATGCCACATCTGGCCACATAGTAACACTTAAGCAAATACATCAATTAAAACTGACAAGCAAGGGAAAAGGATTACCTGGAGTTGTAGGGAATAAGTGAGGATACTTCTTCATCATGTCCTCCTCTGCTTCCCAAGTCATCTCCTCTCTATTATCATTCCTCCACAAGACTTTGACGGAAGCCACATCCTTGGTCCGCAGTCGTCTGACCTGGCGATCGAGTATCGCTATGGGACTCTCCGATACACTTCCTCAACATAGAAACATGGAAGACCGGATGTACTGCCTCCAAATCGGACGACAGTTCCAACTCATAGGCAACCTTGCCTACTCTACGGAGGATCTGATAAGGCCCAATGTACCTTGAGCTAAGTTTCCCCTTCTTTCCGAACCTCATCACACCCTTCATGGGTGACATCTTCAAGAAGACCCAATCGTCAACCTGAAACTCCAAGTGTCGACGTCGACTATCTGCATAAAGCTTCTGCTGACTCTTAGCTTTACTAATAATCTTTCCTGGATAAGTTTCGCCTTATCCACAACCCGCTGAATCAAGTCTGGGCCAATTAACTGAACCTCGCCTGCGTCGAATCAACCAACCGACGATCTACACTTTCTTTCATACAAGGCCTCATACAGGGCCATATGAATACTTGAATGGTAACATGTATTATACGCGATATAACGAGAGTCAAAAGATCCTCCCAGCTACCCCTGAAATAAATAACACAGGCCCGCAACCTATCCTCGTTGTTCGGATAACATGCCTGCTGTCCGCTTGGCCCGAGGGTGAAATGCAACACCGAGACTCACTGTGTCCCTAACCCTTCTCGAAAACCTCCGAGTTAGCCAGAATCGCGCGTCTCTGCATCATAAATAAATGTAGGAACCCCGTGAAGTCTCATAATATTCCTGATATATAATCTCGCATAACCCTCAGATGAGTAAATAGTCCTAACCGGAAGAAGAATGGGCTGACCTCGTCGGCCTGTCTACTATGACCCACAAGGAGTCGCACTACCTCTGAGTATGATGCAACCCTATAACATAATCCATATCAATCACCTCCCACTACCAAGTCGGGATCTCAATCGTCGATAATAGCCCACTGGGCTTCTGGTGCTCACCCTTGACCCGCTGCCAATTTGGACACTGAGCAATAACTCTGCTACGTCCCTCTCCAGGCCATCTTACCAATACATACATCTGAGGTCATGATACATTTTAGTCGACCCAGAATAAATAGAATAACGAGCACTGTGTGCCTCCCCTAAACCTGCTGACAAGTCCTGCAGCATCGGGCACACACAATCTATCATCATATCTTAGCACCCCCACCAGTGCTACCTTGGATTAACTTTTCTCCTCTCGAAGAGCCATATCTCGATTCCGTACTAGATCTGGATCCTTATATTGTCGCCTCTTCACCTCCTCAACGAGGGGAGACTCGACAACCTTTCGAACTTGAGCTCCATTATCATGCTCCCGTAGCTTCCGGGAAATATAGGTTGTTACCTTATCGTGGTGCATCCACACCCAACCCAGCCAAACACTCAAAGTGTTACCATAATAACCTAACCCTCTAGTCCCTCAGGCCTCAAGAGGGGTTAGAACTGTAGTCGTAGTCAGCTTATCTTCCAATAACTAGAAGCCTTCTTCACTTTCGAAATATTCGGGCATTACTAATCTTAATTATGGTTTCTGTTTCTAATTATATGTTGCAACCAGACTTGGTCGCTATACTTAGATTCAATTCCTTCGCTTTTCTTATGGCTAAGACTTTCTGTCAATCACACTTTTAGGGGGGAGATTTATTTTATCTCGTCAAGTAGTAATCCTATTATTCTCTTCCAGCTCATAGAGCTTATAGTCAGGTGTTCAACCTCAATTCATAGTATTACATAATCCAATGGCTTGCCAAGATTTTTTATCGTTCAAGTGTCTGCTTGTCTTACCTTTTCCATTTCAAGTTGTCCTGGGGTCTCTTATCTCCCCGCATACAATACGGTCCGGCCCATCATAACAGGTTTGCCACCCGTCGTTATACTAATTATTAACTCAAAATATTTCTATCTTGATCCGTGGTCGTACATTTCCATTTATGCTTATTACCAGCATTCGTATCCTTAAGACACATCCTCGACCATTTCCTAATGTCATTCTCAATTACCCCAACACAATACTTTTCCCAACACAATACTTTTTACGTAGGGGAGAGAGCTTATCTCCCTTTCATAATCTTTCCTTGAAGTTACAACCCTAATCAAAAGGTCCTCTTGCGGTCCTGTATATATCTAATCATCAAGCACCGCCTTAAAAATCGTGTAAATTTTCAAAACCTACCAAAGATGTCTTCAATTTTCCGCAGGCAGCACTCGTACTTGTTTGGGAGGAGTTCACAGAGGCCTTTCTGAATCACTTCTTGCCTCCTGAGTTGAGGAGAGCCCGCGTGGATAGATTCTTGACCTTGAGGCAGAATGGGAGGAATATCAGAGAGTACAACCTGGAGTTTGACTCATTAGCCAGGTATGCGTACACCATTGTAGCTGACATGGCACACAGGGTTCATCGCTATGTGATGGGGCTAGACCGTCATATGATTACTGCATGCTTGGGGGTGGCTCTTCACCTGTATGGATATTGCGGGGATGCGAGCATATGCGTAGGGGATCGAGGATAGAGAGAGGAGGATCACTTGACTCGAGCCACCAAGAGGGCCGGGACACAGGTCTCAAGGCGCTTTCGAGGCGACCTCGCGGCGAACTAGATCCACATTTCAGCCGGCATGCAGTGCCCTTCCCGATTTCTTTTACGGTAGGAGGTTGATCGACGACTTCGCGAGGCGGACCGCCACCAATCGAGACCACCCACATCTCGGTGTGTTCGATGCGGTAGGTCTCACCCGGGCGAGTGTCGTATGGCTTCGGGAGCTTGTTACTCTTGTGGCCAGCAGGGCCATTTGAAGAGGGATTGTCCGTCCAGAGGCGGCGGGAGTGTTATGGTTCAGCCGGCGGTCGATTCTTTGGATCTTCATCTTGGCGTTATGCGCCGAGGAGCGGTGTTCACGGACGGCGAGTGCTGCAGGGGTCGTGGTGGGGGTCCCAGTTCCAGCGGTCCTCAGAACCGCATTTATGCTATGTCCAGCCGTCAGGACCAGGAGGCGTCACCTGATGTCGTCACATGTACATTATTGGTTTCATATTGTGATGTATATGCTTTGATAGATCCAGGTTCTACCTTGTCCTATATATCTCCTCATATTGCTGGTAGAATAGGGATAGAGCCCGAGTCTATAACACCTTTTGAGGTGGCTACGCCAGTCGGGGATTTGGTTGTAGCTGAACGGGTATATAAGGCTTGCCCAGTGACTATATACAGTCGTCAGACCCTAGCCGACTTGATAGAGTTGGATATGACGGACTTTGATGTGATTATGGGTATGGATTGGCTAGCGTCTTGCTATGCCAATGTGGACTGTAGGGAGAGATTGGTACGGTTCCAGTTTCCTGGGGAGCCGGTTATCGAGTGGAAGGGGAATACCGCGTCGCCGAGGGGTAGGTTTATTTCTTCCTCAAGGCTAGAAAGATGGTGCGGAAGGGGTATATCTACCATATGGTTCGGGTATTCGATACTGAGGCCGAGATACCAGACCTTCAGTCAGTTCCGGTTGTTAGAGAGTTTCCAGACGTATTCCAGACGATCTCCCGGGTATCCCTCCTGAGAGGGAGATTGAGTTTTGCATTGATATATCGCCAGACACTCGACCTATATCTATTCCACCCTATAGGATGGCACCTGCAGAGTTGAGGGAGTTGAAAGACCAGCTGAAGGATTTGCTGGAAAAAGGCTTTATCAGGCCTAGTGTTTCTCCCTGAGGAGCGCCGGTTTTATTTGTAAAGAAGAAGGATGGGACGCTGCGTATGTGTGTTGATTACAGGCAGCTGAATAAGGTAACTATCAAGAACATATACCCCTTCCCCAGGATTGATGATTTGTTTGACCAGTTGAAGGGTGCGAGGTGTTTCTCCAAGATAGACCTGCGGTCTGGTTATCATCAGGTGCGAGTTAGAGAGGCAGATATCCCAAAGACTACATTCAGGACCCGGTATGGGAACTATGAGTTCAGGGTGATGTCTTTCGGGTTGACCAACGCCCCAGCAGTATTCATGGATTTGATGAACCGGGTGTTCAAGCCATTCTTGGATATGTTCGTTATAGTATTCATTGATGATATCCTGGTTTATTCGCGCATAGAACAGGACCATGCAAATCATTTGAGGACGGTACTGGGAGTCCTCCGGGACCGGCAGTTGTATGCCAAGTTCTCGAAATGCGAGTTTTGGTTGGCTTCAGTGGCTTTATTAGGGCATGTTATCGGGGCCGATGGTATTCGGGTTGATACAGCGAAGATTGAGGCAGTCAAGACTTGGCCTAGACCCACTACACCGACGGAGGTGCGCAACTTTTTGGGCCTTGCGGTTTATTATCAGAGATTTGTGGAGAAGTTTGCTTCCATCTCAGCACCTTTGATGTCACGACCCGAACCTGGGCCCGTGACTGGTGCCTTACCCCGGGCACCCAAGTAGCCATACATCAGAGTAATCAGCGGATTATAAAACAAGACATTAATAAAGTGAAGTGAAAAACAGTTATCTGAGAAAAACTTGTCTTGCGGCATATATATATATCAACTAGAACAATTACATCCCTTTTTACAATTCTGCCCACAACAGTACTACAGACCTCTAAGAATGATAACAACAATGGCGGGACAGGGCCCCGCCATGCCCCTGAATGTAAATACCTACAGCGACAGGGGACTGTACCACTGATAAGCCTCCGGAGAAACGGAGCTTCCCAAAACGCTGAACTATGATCCTAAGAGCGAGGATCGACGACTGGTGTACTTCTACCTGTGGCATGAACGCAGGCCGAAGGAGGTCGATGCAACAGTACCAAGTATGTGGCTGAAAATATCGTAAATGAAATCATAGTAGTCTATATAAAGCGGGAGACATGTATGATAACCAAACTACGATTCACAATAAATAGCGATCATGTCAAGTCGTGACTCACGCCTCAAAGTCATCACTCGATTATAACTATGGGTCTCACGCCACAACATAAACAAGAGTGAAATAGATATATCAGAATCGGTCTTTTCTAGGCCGCTAATGATCGAAGCAAGGCCAATCGCCCATAGTATCATTCTGCGTGCCTAATCCTGGACTTCCCGCAGCCCGCATAGGTCACACACAGACCCGCATGAGGTATTCCTCGCATCGGGGGTAGCTAACCCCGGTACCCTCCTGGACTCCCGCAGCCCGCATGGTCTCAATAGACCGCATAGTCACACAGACCGCATAGGGAATCCCCCGCATCGGGATAAACACACAGAATGATCAATCCTGGAGCATACCGCTGCTCCGCATAGTCACATAGACCGCATAGGCCGTATAGACCCGCATCAAGGGTGGCAAGCCCTCGGTATAACAAGTCAAGGGGGTATGTGATATAATAACATAACAGCTTATCGTTAAACAACATAAGCACAACAAGGGAAACCCCTTTACACAAACATCACCAGATACTAACACACGTAACATCCTAACATGTTTACTTATCAAATCAACAAGAAAGTATTACAAGGCTATCACAAACCAACACAATCAAGTTATTCACGCAAGGTACTTTCTACTTTATGTTAACAATTTCGGGTTTTTATCCCCAAAGTACTTCATACATTAACTCTTTAAAAGATCCGTTTCTTTCACAAAAGTCACACAATACCCGTAGTATTAAAATAGAGTGACTATCTTTTTAAGTAAACCAAAACACTTCCTTTTCTAAAATCAATTAACAACATTATTTTCCAAACGTTCAAGTTTGCCTAATTTCAAATGCTCAAGTTTCTCATTTTCGAAAGGTTTCGTAGTTCATAGTTTTAATCACTTAATGATATAATTCTCCTTTAAAACGATTTGAGAAACATATGCCTTATATGTGAGTAGGTTATTCTTGTTTATAACAATATTATTAAAGCAGCCATGATCTAGGAAATGTAATATCATTTTGTCTCATCTTAGCTTCTATGCAGATGGAGGTTTCTACTGGTTTTAATAATACTTAATTATTCAGTACATTTCCTTTTATTAGCGCTGCAGTGGTTTGTTCGATACTTATTCTGATTTCCGAAATCAGTAAAACATTATCCCATTTTAAAAACCAAGTACTCATTACTCACGAATGAGGTTTCACACTTATTAACAAAATTCACATTAATTCAATTAAGTCAAGTCTCTTATCTTTTAAGATCAAGTCTCTTAACTTATAAAATTAATAAACCATTCTTTTTATCTCTCTTAAGTCGTTATACCTAACTTCCCATAAAGCTAGTATAACTCTTAAGCTTTTAAAACCAAGCATTACTCTTCCTTCAAAAAGGTTTTTTAATTCTTTTGAAATACTTCAAGATTCTTATTATTCAGGCTTAAGTCAAAAGACATTGCCGTAAAACTACGTTCAGTTAACACACGTCGCTCACCGTACTATATATATATTCTTAAAATATCATGCTCAAGAGTATAGGAAGAATCACATACCTCGCGACGATTATCGACTATTAGCAAAACGCTCCACGGCTATAACCCGGCTAGCCTCGTCCACCTTTCAAGTAGTACATGCTACTCGCAGCACATTCAACCTATAAAGGTTATACAAGTCTATCAATGCCTAGACTACTCTTGTAGAATATTCTTCTGATGTGATTCCAGTTCAAGTCTTTTTTGTAATATCTTTCTATTACAGTTCAATTCTCTTCTATGAATCTTATATTCATTTCTATACAACTACAGTATGTAATTTCCAATTACAATAGAAGGATAGGATTATTTACCTCGGTAATCCCAAAATTATCCAAGTTTAATGTCGATCCTGAGCAACGTTTAGCTCCTACTCCGGGTGCTCCAACCCGCTCCAAACAACCCTTAGAAGTTCTACGAAACTTCTTCCTAATACTTCAACCAATTGTGAAGATTTTCCTTAGGGTTTCGTTTAGTGACTGAAGGGAAGTATAATGGTATTTCTGGGCTTTTAGTATAAGTGTAACCTTGGAATACTACAAGGTATTAGGCTAAGGTATTTTGGTATAGTAACAATACTTGGAGAGTATTTCTACCAAGAGGGGGGGTAGTATTTTGCGAGAACAACTAGGCAAGGGGGGGTGTACCCCTCGGCCAAGCCCACTAGGAGGGGGGTGTACCCCTCGGCCAATGGCCTACTCAAAGGGGGAGGGGGAGTGTTGGACGAAACACTACAAGAGAGGAGGGAGGGATTTTCAAGACTTAGAGATTTTTAGGATGAAGAAGTCTTCACAAAGGGGGGGTATTTATAGGACAACCAAGGGCCAAGATCAAGCCAAGTGGTAGGCAAGTGTAGGGTGAGGATTTACCCATGTGTACCTTATCCATCTACCACACCAACTATCACAAATATCCTACCTAACCCAAAGCTCCAAATCGTCCAATGGACGCCCAAGAATCCGCCAATTAGAGGGTGCCAAGTGTCGCCCTCTCGTTGGTCCAAAATATTTCGTCTCTCGGAAAAATCCGCAAAAATAATAAATGACATAGCCGGAATTTTCCCTACGCAAGCTTTGGAAGACGTTTCGTCGGAAAACGATTCTTTTCGGTACTTGTGAACAAAATTTCGTCCTTGCCTAACTTTAAGGCCCAAACTTTTCTACGTACGTCCTCACGTACATACTCTGGAAATACGGGGTATAACATTCTCCCCTCCTTAGAAACATTCGTCCCGAATGTTCCTTCTAATTCTCAAAACAAACATGCGCCAGTATAGTCTTCACTGCTATACTTACGAAAACAATCATGCCACACCTGGCCACAGAAAACACCCGCGCAAATACTTAATCCAAGTCCACGAGGAACCACCTCCATCACTACAAAAGCTCCCACCCAAGGGCTAAAAGATACTCCCTTCGCACCTTTTCTTTACAAACGAAATGATCACTTCTATGTTCTTAACACATGCTCGCTTCTTCCCTTACTCGTCGTACCCTTCTCGTACACTCGAACTCTTTCTCATAACTTACCACATTTACATTCGCATCAATTTCAAAATCTCGGGTTACTACTGACTTGATCATCATTAACTGGGAATACTCTGGATGGATCTCCGATACTTTTCCGAACCTAACAACATGAAGGACCGGACATACTGCCTCCTAAGTCGGACGGCAAAAGATAACATACAGGCAACCTGGCCTATTCTTCACATGATCTGAAAGGCCCAAAGTAACTCGGGCTAAGTTTCCTCTGTTTCCCAAACTCGTCACACCCTTTCCGGGGTGGTACCTTCAAGAAGACCCACCGTCCACCTGAACGCCAAGCGTCATCGCCGATTATCCGCACGACTTCCGTTGACTCTGGGCTGCCGATAACCTCTCCTGGATAGGCTTCACCCTATCCACATCCTGCCGAAACAAGTATGAACCAGCTATCTGAACTTTGCCAACATCGAACCAATCGACCGGCAACTTACACTACCGCCCCTACGAGGCTTCGTAAGGCGATATCCGAACACTGAAATGGTGGTTATAAAAACACTCCCTTAACCGGAGGCAACAATCCTTCACTACCACGAAATCCAAACAACGCCCGAGGGCGAATGCGATACTGAGACTCACCTGAGTTCTTCAACCCTGCCTGGTAAAACTTCCGGAAAACGAAAATAGCCACAACCTGGGCTTCACTGTCTGTCATAAGGTGAAAGTAGGCACCTCGTGCAGCCTTACAGCCTTCCTGATAAATAACATCTCGCATAACTCTCTGCCGATGTAAATCCTGCTGAAGGACAAGATGGGCTGACCTCGTCGGCCGAGCCATCGGTCGAACGCATCCACGAACTCAGACTGTTGGTTTACTAAACTTGGGCCTAACACCTCGTGACCCTACCACCGGAGGGACCACCGAACCGACCCCACCACAAATAGGTCGCGGTTGACCACGATTGGTTCTCAACCCGACCGCTATCGCGAAAACTCTTGTTCCGTCCGAACGATCTCACTAATCAAGTCACGAAAACCTAGTGGTCTTCTTAGTTCAACTACCCTCTTTCATTCCACACTACTCAGGGACTTATTATACAACTATATCTCACGTGCACTATGCACTCCGATAAGGGTCAAACACATAAAAAAAAATACATCTTTTACTCGAGATGGCCTTACCTCTAAGGTCCCTACGTATAAAACTCTAAGGCTCACACTTTCTCTGCCCCCCAATCTTACCCGGTTAACTAACCATGATTTCTAATCACAATTAACACTTAAGATATACTCATCTTATCACACCTACAATCTCTAGAGGGTTCAAGGATATACATGTATCTACCGCTTCACTTCCCCTTTGTCGTTCTAATCAATCCTGCCCCGTAGGGCGCATAGCTAGGGAAGGTGATTAACTAGCCACTGATCCTGAAGGCTGAGTCTCTACATCCGCGCCACCTCTAGTCGGACAATCCCTCACAAAATGGCCCTGCTGGCCGTAAGTATAACAAGCTCTAACAAAAGACGACATTCCCCGAGGTGACGTCTGCCACACTGCGAACATTGGGGAAAACCTTCGTGTATCTGCAAACCAGAAGCCCTGGAGCTCTGACCAACTCCGGCATACTCTGAACGTCCTGAACCCTGTGGAGGACCACTCTGTTCTGGCGGAGGCGCATATCCAGTCTGCTGCTGAGGCGATTCGCCTCGAAAGTTACCAAAGGACCCTGCCGATCTGGCCCTCTTCTGCTGATTTTGGTTAACCCGTTGATCCCTACGTTTCTCGGCCTGCTGCGCATAAGCCCGTACATAGGCCATGCTCAAGCCTGACTGAAGAGCTACTCTTGCACATCCTTTCTTTAGATAGTCATCAAGACCCGTGATATATCGGTGCACTCTATATTCTCTGGTTGCTAAAATCCTAGCTAGTAACAGGTCCATTCCTTTTAATCCATATTCTTTGTTCCCGGTCGTGGAATCAAGGCTCATCATCATGGCCGCAGAGGAATCGCTGCCGTACTAAACTCTGGGCGGCGACGCCGAATTCCCGAATGAAGCACCACCCCGTGTGATGGTTGGGCTGTGCCCTCGTAACCCTCAGACTCTACTCGCGGCTCCTCGGTGCCTTGCCGCTACGGGCGGGTTGCCTTACACGGAGGCATAGCGGTAAGGGAAAGAAATACGTTAGAGGTCCGACTAATAACACGGCTCTAAGGCACGATCTCGAGTGAGAAGAATGGAAACCAATCCTAAATATCCTATAGCTCATCGATTATTGGTGTGGTGCACAACACACCGATAATCAAGACTCTACTAGATACGGTGCAGACACTTTCCGAGGATTAAGCGCTCGATACCACTTTTGTCACGACGAACCCGGGCGTGGTGGTGTCTTACCCGCACCCAAGTAGCCATACATCGAGTAATCAGGAATATAAAACAAGACATGAATAAAGTGAAGTGAAAACAGCTTATTCGAGAAAAACTTGCCTTGCGGCATATATATATATATATCAACTAGAAACGATTACATCCCTTTTACAATTCTGCCCGCATATAGCGGTACATGCACTCTAAGAATGATAACAACAATGGCGGGACGGGCCCCGCCATGCCTGAATGTAAATACCTACTGACGGGATCGTACATCGATAAGCCTCCGAGAAACGGAGCTTCCCAAAACGCTGAATCGTGATCCTAAGGCGAGGATCGGCGATCGTGTACTTCTACTGCGGCATGAACGCAGCCGCGAAGGAGGTCGATAACAGTACCAAGTATGTGGCGAAAATATCGTAAATGAAATCATAGTAGTCTATATAAAGCAGGAGACATGTATGATAACCAAACTACAGTTCACAATAAATAAGCAGTCATGTCAAGTCAGGGACTCACGCCCTCAAAGTCATCACTCAATTATAACTATGGGTCTCACGCCCACAACATAAACAAGAGTGAAATAGATATATTGTAACTGGTCTTTTCTAGGCCGCTAATGATCGAAGCAAGGCCAATCGCCCATAGTATCATTCTGCGTGCCTATGTCACACCCCGAATTCGGGCCCATGACTGGTGCCTTACCCCGGGCAGCCTAGTGATACAACATCAGAGAAAACCAGCGGAAAATAAAACATGAGTCATGAAACAAGAGATATAATAAATAAACAGGCCAACCAAAATTGCTGCCTTCGATATACATAAAACCCGAACAGTTTAATCCTTTTACAACCCTGCCCACAACAGTTCTACAGACCTCTAAGATTTACAACACTATGACGGGACAGGGCCCCGCCATACCCCTGAATGTACAAGAACCTACAACTCAGGGAACACATACCAAAAGATAAGCCTCCGGAGAAACGGGGCTTCCCAAGACGCTGAACTGTGATCCCAAGAGCGAGGATCCACGACCGATGTACCTCTACCTGCGGCATGAACGCAGCCCCCCGAAGGAGGTCAGTACAACAGGTACCAAGTATGTGAAACTGTAAAAAATACTGTAAATGAAATCATACTAGTCTATATAAAGCAGGAGACATGTATGATAACCAAACTACAGTTCACAACATAAGCGATCATGTCGATCGGGGACTCACGCCTCAAGTCATCACTCAAATATAACTATGGGCCTCACGCCCACAACGTCAATCATGTTCGTCGTGGCGCGTGCCGGAATTCTCAGACGGTAGACATGTCCATGATGCAACAATAATACCAATGCCCCACGGCCACGTGCCCCGGAGTCTGACGGTGTAGACACGTCCATGTAACATCAACAACAATATACTGGGTGATCAACCCTGCCGCATGGCCACATGCCCCCGGAATTCTGCATCGGTGTAGACATGTCCATGTAGCCACAATAACAATATATCGGGTAATCAACCCTGCCGCATGGCCACACGCCCGGAGCTGCATCGGTGTAGACATATCCATGTAACATCAACAACAAGACAGCAATCAAAAATGGAAACATACCCGTGGAATTCTCCGTCACTGCCAGCACGTCCAAGTAAGTTCTCAACAAGTCAACCGGCCCTCTATCGAGAGACGCGGTAACACAGAAACACCACACTTGCACAACAAAGGCTATCATCACAAGCATAGGCAAGTTTCACAACAACAAGCATAGGCAAGTCCCACAACAACAAGCATAGGCAAGTTCCACAATAACAAGCATAGGCAAGTTCCACAACAACAAGCATAGGCAAGTTTCACACAACTCAAAGTACTTTCATTTTATGCCAAAGTTCGGGTTTTAACCCTAAAGTACTACTTACGTTAAACCCTTTAAAAGATCCGTTTCTTTCACATAAGTCACACAATACCCGTAGTATTAAAATAGTGACTATCTTATTAAGTAAACAAAATACTTCCCCTTTTGTAAAATCAAGTAACAACATTATTTTCCAAACGTTCAAGTTTGCCTAATTTCAAATGCTTAAGTCACTTATTTTAGAAAGGTTTCATAACTCATAGTCTTAATCTCTTTTAAAATATTTGAGTAACATATGCCATATATGTGAGTAGGTTATTCTTGTTTATCACAATCTTACTACAGCAGCCATGATCTAGAAAATGTAATATCATTTTGTCTCATCTTAGCTTCTATGCAGATGGAGGTTTCTCCGGTTTTAATACAATACATCATTATTCAATACATTTTCCTTTATTAACGCCGCATTAGTGCAGTCGATACACATTACGATTTCCAAATCAAGAAACATTATCCCTTTAAATAAAACCAAGTACTCATTACTCACGAATGAGGTTTCACACAAACATTCACATTAAAACAAATAAGTTAAGTCTCTTATCTTATAAGATCAAGTCTCTTAACTTCTAACATCAGTAAACCATTTTCTTTACCTCTCTTAAGACATTATACCTAACTCCCCATAAAGCTAGTATAACTCTTTTTAAAACCTTTAAAACCAAGTGTTACTCTTCTTTTAAAAAATGGTTTCTTAGCATTTGAAATACATTCAAGGTTCTTATTATTCAGGCTTAAGTCAAAGACATTGCCGTACAACTACGTTCAATTAGCACACGTACGTCTACCGTACTATATATTATTCAGGCTTAAGTCAAAAGACATTGCCGTACTATACATATCTTCCTTTAAAATATCATGCTCAAGAGTATAGGAAGAATCACATACTCGGCGATTATCGACTATAAGCAAAGCGCTCACGACTTATAACCCGCTAGCCTTGTCCACCTTCTAAGTAGCCCGTGCTACTTGCGAGCATCAACCAATATAGGTTATCGATCCATCAAATACGGTCCTATGTAAATGCGGTTTAATCTTCTACTTATAAATTCGGGCTTAAGTCGAAGACATTTCCACAAGACTATGTTCAGTTCTATATATAGTATACTTTAACTATATATTCCAACAACATGTAATTTCCAATTACCATAGAAGGACAGTAGTATTTACCTCGGTAAGCCCAAAATTATCCAAGTTTAATGTCGCTCCTGAGCAACGTTTAGCTCTACTCAGAGTGCTCCAATCCGCTCCAAACAACCCTTAGAAGTTCTACGCAACTTCTACTTAACACTTCAACCGACTATGAAGGTTTTCCTTAGGGTTTCATTTTTGTGACTGTGGGAAGTATAATAGTATTTTCTGGGCTTTTGTATACGTGTAACCTTGGGAATACTACAAGGTATTTGGGCCAAGGTATTTGGACATAATAACAATACTAGGAGAGTATTTCTATACCACAACAAGGGGTATTATATGAAAACAACTAGGCTAGGGGGGGTACCCCTCGGCCTAGGGCACCACAAAGGGGGGAAGGGGGAGGCTCTCGGCTAGCTCACAAGAGAGGGGGAGAGGGGCTCTTGGACGAGAGTCAACAAGAGGGAGGGGAAGGGATTTATCACTTAGAACAATTTGTGGATGAAGAAAGCCTTCACTTAGAGGGGTATTTATAGGTCAAGCCATGGCCAACCAATGGCCAAGATTCTTCCAAGTGTATAGCAAGTGTAAGGTCAAGATTTAGCCATGTGCTACCTTATCCATCTACCCAAAAATATCCTACCTAATCCTGACAAAAGCCAAGGCAACGTCGTCAAGCAAGCGAGTTGCCGAGCCTTCGATGTGAGGTGACACACACCACCTCCCGATCCAAAATGTTTCATCTCTGGAAAAATCCAAAAATTAAAAATGACATAGCGAATTTTCCTACGAAAAGCGTGAAAGCGTTTCGTCGAAACGACTCGATCGGGTGTTGTGTACAAATTTCGAAACTAGCCCACCTTTAGGCTTAAATTATTACGTTATTATACGTGCATACTCGGAAAATACGGTATAACGGCTAATCCTGGACTTGGACTTCCGCGTAGGTCACGCATCCACCAGGTATTCCTCGTGCATCCGGTAGCTAACCGGTACCCTCCTCACTCTCATAGACGCGTGGTCTCGATAGACCGCATAGTCACACAGACCGCATAGGGCATCCCCCGCATCGGGATAAACACCCGGAATGATCAATCCTGGAGCATACCGCTGCTCCGCATAGTCACATAGACCGCGTAGGCCGTATAGACCCGCATCAATGGTGGCAAGCCCTCGGTATAACAAGTCGAGGGGTATGTGATATAATAACATAACGAACATCGTTAAACAACATAAGAACAACAAGGAAACCCCTTTACACAAACATCACGGATACTAACACACGTAGCATCCTAACATGTTTACTTATCAAATCAACAAGAAAGTATTACAAGGCTATCACAAACCAACACAATCAAGTTATTGACACAAGGTACTTTCTACTTTATGTTAACAATTTCGGGTTTTTATCCCCACAGTACTTCATTCATTAACTCTTAAAAAGATCCGCTTCTTTCACAAAAGTCACACAATACGTAGTATTAAAATAGAGTGACTATCTTTTAAATAAACCAAAACACTTCCTTTGTAAAATCAATTAACAACATTATTTTCCAAGCGTTCAAGTTTGCCTAATTTCAAATGCTCAAGTTTCTCATTTCGAAAGGTTTCGTAGTTCATAGTTTTAATCACTTAATGATATAATTCTCCTTTAAAACGATTTGAGAAACATATGCCTTATATGTGAGTAGGTTATTCTTGTTTATAACAATCTTATTAAAGCAACCATGGGCCTAGCATCCTCGTGACCTACCACAGCGACCACCCAGATGACCCGCCCCAAACCGGGTTGCGGGTTGACCCGAAATGGTCCTCAACCCGACCCCCAATGCCAAACTCTTGTTCCCGATTCGAACAATCTTACTAATTCACATCATGAAAGCTACCACTTCCGTCTCACACTACCCACGGACTTATCACACAAATAAATCCCACGTACTATTACTGCGATAAGGGTCAAAAATAAATCTTTAACTCAAGACGACCTTACCACTAAGGTCTCGATCGTGACATAGTCTAAGGTTCACACTTACCATGCCCCCATCGTATCCTCCCAACTAAGCATGTTTTCTAACTCACAATTAACACAACGCTATTCGTGCATAGCACATAATAATGAGACCATCATAACAAGCATACCAAAACTACAGAGGTTAAGGATATACACAAGCTACCGCTCCACTCTAATCATAGGCACGCCTGCAGGCGCATAATGAAGGCGATGAACCCGACCACGATCCGTGGGTGAGTCGTAACATCCGTGCTACCCTTGGTCGGACAGTTCCTCGCAAAATGGCCCTGTTGGCCGCATGCAAAACAAACTCCCAATCTAGCACGACACTCTCCAAAATGGAGTCTACCACAATGGTCACAACGAGGTAGGGTGGCTTCACCGTTAACACCCCGCTCTGCCAAAATCTGAACCCTTGGAGCCACGACTGCTCACGAAGGCGGTGGAGGACCACTGCACGGTGGGGTATATAACTAACTGCTGAGGCGGTCCGCCTCGAAAGCCACCAAAGGACCCTGCCGTCCTGGCCCTCTTCTGCTGATCCAGGTCATTCCGTCGACCCCTCCGTGCCTCACATCCTAGTGCATGAGCCTGCATGCGGGCAATGTCCGTGCGGTGAAGAACTACTCAACATGCCTCGACGTGTAATCATCGAGCCCTGTAACATATCGGTGCACTAGATCCTCCATACTAGCTACCAACGCTGACGTCAAGACGATGAGTCGAACTCCACATTGTACTCCCGAGCCGCACGCCCGCTCTGTCTAAGCATCAATCGCCGGCGTGCCCTCGCCATCGCGGAGGCAAGAAGTGCGTGAGAAAGCCCCAAAACTCATCCCATCTGCGGAGGTCGTACTCTCCCGAAAGCTCCCAGATCAAACCAATCGATCACGGTATCACGCGATGCGTAACCAAAGGTCACTGGTTCGGTTTATGAAGCCTTGATCACCCGCGTGATCGTCAGAATCGCCGGATGAACTCCTGCGGATCATCCTCGAGCCTCGACCCATAAAACTCAAGGGCTACAACTCGGAAAGTCCGTAGCCTCAAACTATCTGCTCGGGGTGAACCATGGTGCTCGAACTGAAGCTGCTGCATCCACTATCCTCATATCGGCCCACGACTCGCCAAGAATCGCCATCTCGCGTAACCCGTCTCCTCGCCCCGCATGTGGGATGGAGGCTCAGTCATCAGAGTCTCATCGGCCACGGCTGCGGCTCTAAACTCTTTGGGCCGGGCGCCACAAAACCCGCCGTCAAGCACAACCTCAGTCTTGTCGGCTGCGCGCTCGTACTCTCTGTATCTCACTAGCGACTCGCCGCCTTGCCCTTCCCGGCTCTGGTTGCCTTGCGCGAGGCATAAGCGGTAAAAACGAGATACGTCGAGGGTCCGACTTACAACATGACTCTGAGGCACGATCTCGGAATGAGAAAATGGAAACCAATCCTAAATGTCTGCAGCCTCACGATTATAGATGTGGTGCACAACACATCGATAATCCGACTCTACTAGACACGGTGTAGACACTTTCAGAGGATTAAGCGCTCACGATACCACTTTTGTAACGACCGTTCGGCCCGCATGGTGCCTTACAGGCACCCTAGTGATACACACACATCGAGAAAATCAGCGGAACATAAAACATGAGTCATTTAACAAGAGATATAATAAATAAACAGGCCAACCAAAGCAGCTTGCCTTGATATATCATAAATCTGAACAATTTAATCCTTTTACAACCCCGCCACAACAAGATTACTCTGCACAAGATATACAATGACTATGGCGGACAGGCCCCGCCATACCCAGAATGTACAAGAACCTACAACTCGAACACCTACCAAAAGATAAGCCTCCGAGAAACGGAGCTTGAATGCGCTGATCGTGATCCTATGGCGAGGATCCACGGCCGATGTACTCTACTGCGGCATGAACGCGGCCCAAGGAGGTCACATAACAGTACCAAGTATGTGAAACTGCATAATCTCGTAAATGAAATCATACTAGTCTATATAAAGCGGAGACATGTATGATAACGGACTACGATTACAACATAAAACGATCATCACTCGATATAACTATGGGTCTCGCGCCCACAACATCAATCGAGTTCGCATTATGGCGCGTGCCGGAATCTCGCCGGTGTAGACATGTCCATGATGCAACAATAATACCAATGTCCCATGGCCACATGCCCCGGAATTCTGCGCCGGTGTAGACATGTCCATGTGACCTCAACAACAAGACAAAGAATCCAAATGGAAGCATACCCGCGCGCTACGTCGTGTCGATATGTCGAAAGGGAAAAATAAGACAACATTCCAAATGGGCGCATACCCGCGCGCTACGATCGTGTCGGTATGTCGAAGGAAATATAAGACAACATTCCAAATGGGCGATACCCGCGCGCTACGATCGCGGTATGTCCAAAGGAAACAACAATGCGGTAATCTAAATGGAAGCATACCCGCGCGCTACGCATCGTGTCAAGATGTCCATAGCGATGCACAACAATAATACTATCAACGCGAACGCGTGCGGGTGGAATTTCTCCGTCGCTGTAGACGCCCAAGTAAGTTCTCAACAAGTCAACCACCCTCCATCGAGAGACGCGGTAACACAGAAATACAACGCTTTGCACAACAAAGGTTATCACAATAAGCATAGCCAAGCTTCACAACAACAAGCATAGGCAAGTTTCACAACAACACAAAGTACTTTCATTTTATACCAAAGTCCGGGTTTTAGCCCTTAGTACTACGTACGTTAAATTTTGTAAAAGAGATCCATTACTTTTATCAAAGTCACCCGATACCCGTAGTATTAGAATGACCAACCCACATTTTTAAGTAAACCAGAACACTTTCCTTTTAAAATCAAGTACCAACATTATTTTCCTAAGTTCCAGTTTGCCTAGTTTCAATTACTCCAACTTCTCATTTTCAAAAGGTTTCATAGTTCCCAAACTTAATCACTTGATCCCTTTTTAGAACAATTGAGTAACATATGTCATATATGTGAGTAGTTTATTCTTGTTTATAACGATCTTATTACAGCAGCCATGATCTAGAAAATGTAATATCATTTTGTCTCATCTTAGCTTCTATGCAGATGGAGGTTTCTACTGGTTTTAATACAACACATCATTATTCAATACATTTTCCTTTTATTTACGCTGCAGTTAGTCAGCCGATACACATTACGATTCCGAAATCAGTAAAACATTATCCCTTTAAAACCAAGTACTCATTACTCACGAATGAGGTTTCACACAAACATCCACATTAAAACAAATAAGTTAAGTCTCTTATCTTATAAGATCAAGTCTCTTAACTTCTAACATCAGTAAACCATTTTCACTTACATAAGGTCGTTATAACTAACTTCCCATAAAGCTATTATAACACCCTATGTTTTAAACCAACCAAATCACTTAGCACATGTACGTCTACCGTACTACATAGTTCACAACAATCATGCTAGAAAAGATAGGAAGAGGTTCACATACCTCGCGACGATTTATCGACAATAAGCAAAATGCTCCAAGTACTACAACCTTGCTAGCCCTTTCCACTCCTTGAGTAGAATACGCTACTCTTAGTACTTTCACCTATAAAGGTCAAAACGTCTATTAACCCCAAAACACAAGTTTCTATCTTTCTATAGAAAATTCGGCAGCACCTCCCCCCCCCCGCAACAGCGTAAATCTCCTCCTCTATCGAGGCCGGCTACCAAGCCAACCAGGGGGGGGGGGTTTACACGTCTAACCGGACGTGTACAATTCTACACAAGTCTACTGCAATACAGTCCTATGTAAATACATCGATTCGATTCTTTATTCTTGAGCTTAAGTCAAAAGACATTGCCGAATACTAAGTATAGTTCCATATATAGTATACTTCAACTATATATTCTAACAAACATGTAATTTCCAATTACAATAGAGGGACAAGATAATTACCTCGATAAGCCCAAAATTATCCAAGTTATAATGTCGATCCTGAGCAAGGTTTAGCTCAACTCCGTGCGCTCAAACCACTCCAAACAACCCTTAGAAGTTCTAACCAACTTCTACTCAAATACTTGACCAACTATGAAGATTTCCTTGGGTTTCGGTTTGAGACTAAAGGACAAAAGGTAGTATTTCAGGACTCTACGTAAAGAGGTATCTTTGGAATACTACAAGGTACAAGGCTAAGGTATTTTGGGCATTATAACAACACTAGGAGTATTTCTATACCACAACAAGTGGGTATTATACGAAAACAACTAGCAGTGGGGTACCCACGGCTAGCACCACAAGGGGAACCTTCTGCCAAAGGCCACAAGGAGGAGGAGGGGGAGAGGCTTAGGGCGAGAGCTACTAGAGGAGGAGGGATTTCAAGACTTAGACAAAGTGAGGAGTGAATGAATAAGTCTTCACAAGGAGGGTATTTATAGCAAAACCAAAGGCCAACCAATGGCCAAGATTAAGCCATGTGCAAGGCAAGTGTAAGGCCAAGATCAAGCCAAGTGCACCCTAGCCCCTACTCGCCAAAACCCTCACAAATATCTACACAAATATCTAGCACCACGCCTCAATTCGCCAAGTCGCCCACTTGTCTCCGTTGTGAGGTGACACATGTCACCCTCCCGTTGGTCCAAAATGTTTCGTCTCTCGGAAAAATCCGCAAAAATACAAAACGACATAGCCGGAATTTTCCTTCGCAAGTTACGTAAGCGTTTCGTCAAAAACGACTCAAACCGTGTTGTGCACAAATGTAAAATCGCCGAGGGTGCCACATGGGGGTGACACGTGTCGCCCCGATTCGCCAGAATATTTCGTCTTCCAAAATATCCAAATTAAAATCTCAAAACAAAGCGGGCCTACAAAACGTAAATTTCTCCCGTGGCCCCACGTGACCATTTCCAGAAAATAAAATCTCAAAATTCTAATATAATCTATGAAGTCCAAATACCAAATCTGGGAATCCAATTCCCATTAACGAACCTTTTTCTTCACAAATAACCGGAAACTTTTCCGTCGAAAACTCACATCTTTCTTTCTTTCAAATTTTCTGCCGTACTCTCGTACGTACGTCCTCACATACATACCCTGCAACTACGGGGTATAACACTTATTCCCTACACCTCCAGGTAACCCACATTCCTGCTTGTTAGTTTTAATTTGGCATATATGCTTAAGTATTGTTGTGTACATATAGAGCGTCCTTATTTGCAAGAGGAATAGTTAAGAGGGTCTATGTCGATATTGTGATTTGAGTAAGCCTAGAAGGAACATTCGGGACGAATGTTTCTAAGGGGGGGGGGGGGGGGAGAATGTTACACCCCGTAATTCAGGTCATGCTTATGAGAACGTACGAAAGTAATTAAGTTTTAATTTTTTGAAAGATAGGTCGACAGAATGTTTCGGACGGGTTTTTAGTCAACTTTGAGGCTGTTTTTGTCCAGTTGCATTAAGAGTTCCTATGTGTTTCAAAGGCCTAGTACGTAGTTCGTTGAGTCTAGTTCCCAACGCAACCAACCGTTCGTGGATAGGACATCGGAGTAGAAAGTTATGGAAGGTACAAGTTCAGTGCGCAGTCGAGCAGAAAAGTATTTTCGGTCAGGGGCCACAGCTCCGCAGCACCGGATGCAGGGCCGCGGCGCCGGATAATCTGAAAATCACTGAAGTTGCAGCACCGCGGTGCCGGAAAGCAGGTCCGCGGCGCCGGAACTGCTGAAAGTTTACAGAGGTTTCAGCGCCGAGGCGGGTTTCTGCGAATAAGGGGGGAAAATCAGAACTGTTTTTAAAAAAAAAAGGCCATGGGTGGGTGACAAGTGTCCCCCCCCCCATCTGATTTTGTTCATGTCCTATTTATTGACCAAGTCTTGAAGACTTGGTCATTCTTGAAAGAACTCCCTTCTCTCTAAAAATTCCTCCTCCTTCTCTCTAAAAATTTCCCTTTCCCTTCTCTCTAGAAATTCAAGGAGAAGCCAAGGCCTAGAGAAATTTTGGAAAGGTGGCAAGAAGGAAACATGTTGACAAGCTTGTAGGAGGTTTGTGGAGGTGATTGTGGAAGGAAGGAAAGTGGAAATTGTTGGACTAATTTGGGTAAACTCCAAGGTAACAATCCGTTCATTTCTTTAAGTAAAATTGTGTTGCATGTATGGAAGAAAGGACTTGTAGTTGTCAATATTGTCTTTAGATATATTGCATGTAGGAATTGGATAAGAATTTGGATTAAAAAGGAATTGGATAAGAATTTATGTTGTTATACCTCAAAGTTGCCGAATTGGACCTTGTAGTTTGTACTAGTTTGATATCAATTGTGGAGCGGAATTTTACACGTCTAGTAGGCGTGTAATCCCTTATTTGTTAACTGCATTGTTGAGCCTTAAAGGTGGCATTTTTGGATATTGAATTCGGCCTTGAAAAAGGTGGCAAAGTATGTAGAAACAAAGAAAGTGCTGTCCAATTTTCCGTAGGAATAAATGACTTTTCAATTAGAATGTTCTACATTGAAGATAGAGGCTAATGGACGTATTATGGTCATTATAGGTTGACATACTACGTGCGGTATATTGGACTTGCGAGTGGATTGACCCGAAGAGGTATGTGGAACTTTCCTATCTCTTGAGCATGAGTAGTTGTACCTATATAGTACGGTAGACGTACAAGATTTGATATCCTTTACTTGTTTTAAGTATATGATACTTGTTTCGTTTGAAAAGTATAAGTCCCTTGGATATAGGAAAATGTAATTGACTAAGGTATAAGGTTAATATAACAACTTTATGGGAAGTTGGTTATATTAGCTTTGTGGAAAGTTAAAATGAGAGATTTACTCTAAGTAAGATAAGTAAGGACAAATGACTTGATTTATGAAAGGCAAATTGATTTTAAGGCATCAATTGCCTAAAGTTTTATATGAAAAGAAGTCATCTTTAAAAGAGTAGAAGTATGTAGTACTTTGGGTTAAATTCCCGGATTCTTTTATTAAGACATGTTAGTGCCTTAAGTAAACTAAAATGAGAGGGTATATGAACAAGACTAATAAGAAGTTAGGGGATTTCTTAACTTACTTATGTTATGTATGATAGCCGGTTGAGCTAGGGTAAGAGTATAAATGCGGGGTAAATCCCCAAGACGTTATACCACCTTCTTTAGGGTAAGAGTATAAATGCGGGGTAAATCCCCAAGACGTTATACCACCTTCTGAGTATGATTGCGGGGTAAACCCCCAAGACATTATACCACTCAATGGATTTGCTACCCATGATGCGAGGAATACCTCATGCGGGTTCACACGACCCATGCGGGTGAAATAGTCCCAGGAGTAGGATTGCTTAATGATACTGCGGGCGGATGGTCCTGCTTTGATCGTGAGCCTTCTATTTTTATGTTGTAAGTATGCTCTTATTTACTCTCATTGTTAGTAAGGCACAGTGAACTGTAATTTGATTACCATCTATGACTCCATCTTTATTTAGACTTACGATTAAATTATAGTATTTTTCCAGTTTTACATACTTGGTACATATTGTGTACTGACCCCCTTTCCTCGGGGGCTGCGTTCATGCCGCAGGTAGGGGTAAGCAGGTGGTGGATCCTCATTATTAGGATCACTGATCAGGTGTCAGAAGCTCCATTTATCCGGAGGCTTATTCCTTTTGGTACGGTTTTCCCTGATGTTGTAGATATTATGTACATTCAGGGGTATGGCGGGGCCCTGTCCCGCCACTGTTGTTTATCCTAGAGGTCTGTAGTCACATTTGTGGTTTGGGCTGTAAGATCAAAGTTGTACTGTCTTACTTTGGTTATGTATATTTTATGGAAGGCAGCCTTATCGGCTAGCCTGTGATGTTTATTGTCTAAACAGGTTTATGTGTTGTGTATGTTCCGCTGCTATTCTCTGATGTATTCCTGAGAGGGGTGCCCAGGTAGGGCACCAGTCGCGGCCCGGGGTCGGGTCGTGACACTGTAGCACCGCTATCTTGGTCAATAACATAACTGCTTCCCTTATGACCCTATAGTCTTCCCCTAACTGAGAAACCGGAGGCTCTGGTGCTGGGGCCTCAAAACCTGGCGCAGAAGAACTCGCCGACTGTGGCACAATATCCGGTATACCCTAGGCATGAGCCCTATCAACTCTCTGAGTCTGGCTGGTAGCTCTGCCATCGCTTTGCCCTTCTCGGGAGATCGTTGCCTTCCTTGAGGCGTAGGCCAGAACATAATAATACGTCAGAGAGGAATTATCTTAATAACACAGCTCTATGGCACGATCTCAGAGTGAGAAAAATAGAAACCAACTCCTAAATGTCCTGTAGCCTCCTGTATATGGGTGTGGCGCGCAACACACCGATAATCAAGACTCTACTAGACACGATCTGTAGACATTCCGAGTCTTGATCGCTTTGATACGGTCATCACGCCCAACCCGGGCGTGGATCGTGCCTACCCGGGCACCCTTCTACCTAACTGACACAAGTAAATCGCGAAACTAAATAACACCTCATTTTTTTTTCTTTAAAACCAATGAATATGCAAGGGAAAAGCCGACAAGGCTGCCATATAATATACATAATCAACATACACTACACTGTACATGAGTCCAATCCCACATATGAATACATACCTCTAAGAGTTTTACTGAACTAAGACGGGACAAGGCCCCGCCGTACCCATAACCGTACAAAAACCTGTACTGAAGGATCTATATCAAAATGATAAACTCCTGAACAGATAGAGCTATCCAAAAACTCTGAGCAGGGTCCTACACCTGCAGATTGTTATACCCCGTATTTCCAGAGTATGTACGTGAGGGCGTACGTATAATAATTTGAGCCTTAAGTTAGGCAAGTTTCGAAATTTGTACACAACACCCGATAGGAGTCGTTTTTCGACGAAACGTTTCCACAACTTTCGTAGGGAAAATTCCGGCTATGGCATTTTTAATTTTTGCGGATTTTTCCGAGAGACGAAACATTTTGGACCAACGGGAGGGTGACATGTGTCACCCTCACATTGGAAGGACTTGGACGGCAAAGTGAAGCCTCAGCACGCGTTTTTGTGTTGGAATTTTAGTCAAGGGTTAGGTAGGATATTTTGTGTAGATGGATAAGGTAGCACATGGCTTAATCTTGGCCTTACACTTGCCTTGCACTTGGCTTCATCTTGGCCCTTGGTTGGCCTTTGCTTGACCTATAAATACCCCTCTAAGTTGATGAACTTCTTCATCCAAAATTTCTCTAAGTGTTAAAAATCCCTCCCTCTCCCTCAACCTTGTTCTCGTCCAAACACCACCCCTCTCCCCCTCAAGGCCCTCGGCCGAGCACTTGCTAGTGGTTCTGGCCGAGAACCCCTCCCCTAGCCTAGTTGTGCTAGTCGAAATACTACCCCCCTTGGTAGAAATGTATTCTACAAGTATTGTTATAATGCCCAAAATACTTTAGCCAAATACCTTGTAGTACTTTCCAAAGTACCCTTTATACAAAAAACCCGGAGAATACGATTATACTTTCCTTTAGCCACTAAACGAAACCCTAAGGAAAATCTTCATTGTTGGTTGAAGTTATAAGTAGAAGTTGCGTAGAACTTCTAAGGGTTTCTTGGAGCGAATTGGAGCGCACGGAGTAGGAGCTAAACCTTGCTCGGGAAGCGGACATATAACTTGGATAATTTTGGGCTTATCGAGGTAAATATCTTGTCCCTATTGTAATTGGAAATTACATGATTTGTTAGAATATATAGTTAAAGTATACTATATATAGAATGAATATTGAATAGAACTAGCGTAGTTCTTCGACAATGTCTTTTGACTTAAGCTGAATAAGAATTGAGCAGTAATCACATGAAGGATAATAACGAGAGGAATCGAATCATGTTATTACATGGGTGTATTCTGAGACTTATGTAGCATTACTATGTAGTAGAATTGTACACGTCCGGTTAGACGTGATAACCCCCCCCCCCTGGTTGGCTTGGTAGCCGGCCTCGATAGAGGATGAGATTTACGCTGTTGCGGGGGGGGGGGGGGGAGGTGCTGCCAAATTTTCTGTAGAATATGGAACGATGAGATCTAGAAGTTAATAAGCGCCTTGTGGCCTTATAGGTTGAAGTACTACGTGTGGTGCAATCTACGTGGCTTAAGGAGTAGCCGACGGTTTGAAGTACTTGGAGCGTTTTGCTATTAGTCGATACTTGTTATATCCCGTATTTCCAGAGTATGTACGTAAGGGAATACGTACAAAAGTCTAGCCTTAAAGATAAGCCTTGGACGTTTTTTATTTGTGCACAACTCACTAAACGAATAGTTTTCCGACGAAACGTTTCCACAGCTTTTGTTGAGTAAATTCCGGCTATGCCATTTCTAATTTTTGCGGATTTTTCCGAGAGACGAAACATTTTGGACCAACGGGAGGGCGACACTTGGCACCCTCCCATTGATGGACTTGAATCGTCCATTGGACGAAATTGGAGAGCATTGGCACGTTTTTGTGCCTTGTGCACAAGTCAAGGAGTTGGTAGGATATTTGTGTGGAGTAAATCTTCACCCTACACTTGCCTTGCACTTGTCTTAATCTTGGCCATTGGTTGGCCACTTCTTGACCTATAAATACCCCCTTAGAGATGAAGAGTTCTTCATCCACAAATCTTTCCAAGTCTTGAAAATCCTCTCCTCTCCCTTTGTAGCCTTTTCGTCCAACCCCTCCCCTCCCTTGTGAAGGCCCTTGGCCGAATACCCCTCTAGCCTAGTAGTTTGGCGAGGCCCCTAGCCTAGCCAAAAATCTACCCTCCTCTTGGTATAAAAGTTGCCTTAGTATTGTTATAATGCCCAAAATACTCTAGCCCAAATCCCTTAGTCCTTAGTAGAAGTTGTGAAGAACTTCTAAGGTTTCTTAGCTACTGGGAGCGTACAACTTAGGAGCAAAACCTTGCTCGGTAGCGACTTTATCTAGGATATTATTGGGCTTACCGAGGTAAATAATCCTAACCCTCTTTTGTATTAGAGAATGCATACTGTAGAAGTATAAGAATAAGTATTAAATACTTAGAAGAATATCGCAGAATAGAATTGAACTGTTACCACAGTAGAAGGGTTTAAAAGAAGAATAATCAAACTGTACTTACATAGGACTGTTTTCACAGTAGACTTGAGTAGCTCACCGGGTAGGTAAGTACTGCCCAATTTTCCGTAGGATATAGAACCCTCTGTTTAGAACTGTTTACAAAGTAGTCTGAACGTTGTTAGACGTGTTTGACTATTATAGGCTGATTCTCTGCGCGCGACATATTCAACTTGGCAGACGGTTTTCGCTGAGAAGGTATGTGATTCTTCCTAAAGCATGATATTTTAAATATATATATAGTACGGTAGACGTACATGTGTTAACTGAATAATAACTACGGCAATGTCTTTTGACTTAAGCCTGAATAATACTTACGGCAATGACTTGCGACTTAAGCCTGAATAATAAAGATCTTAAAAAGACTTTCAAAAGAATTATAACACAGTTTTAAAAGAAGAAGAATAGTTGTTTTTAAAACAAGAAGCTTAAGGGTTATACTAGCTTTATGGGAAGTTAAGTATAACGGCTTAAGTTTTATAAAAAGGAACAGTTTACTTATGTGTTTTATAAAAAGACTTGTATTGATTTCTGAAAGGTATAATAAGATGGTTTTGGTGAGTAGGCATATTGTGACGCTATGTGCTAGTATCTTGTAACGTTTGTGTAAAGAGGTCAGTCTTACTTATTCTTATGTTGTTTGAACTATAAGCTGTTGTGTTAGTACTATATCACTCACCTCTTGAGGTGATACCGGGGGTTAAGCTGCCCTCCGATGCGGGGTAGACTCAGGCGGTCTGGGACCATGATTTGAGAATACCTCATGCGGGTCCAGGGGGCCTATGCGGAGCTACGAGAGTTCCAGGTTAGTATGCGGGGTTATGCCTCATGCGGTCTATGTGGCCATGCGGACAACGAGTCGGGGCGTTGCAGGAGTAGCTACCCTCGATGCGGGGTTATGCCTCATGCGGGCCCGTGAGTGGCCTATCGCGGACTCGGGAGTCGAGATTAGGCTTGCAGAATGATGATGTGGCGAGTGGCCCTGTTTCGATCATTCGCAGCCTAGACAAAACCTATTACAGTTTACCTATTGTTGCTCTTGTTTGTGATGTGGCACTATGTGCGGTTTCCTTGGTTGTTTCACACATATTTGTAAACTGGTTTTAAAATGATATGTTTTCATTTAAGTACTTTACAGTTTCGCATACTTAGTACCTGTTATGCTCGACCTCCTTCCGAAGTGCGTTCATGCCGCAGGTAAGGGCAAGCAGGTGCTAGATCCGCATCCTTAGGATCTCTACGTTGGTGTCGGGAGCTCCATCTCTTCCGGAGGCTCTACTTTTTGGTATGATCTCCCTGTTGTAGATAGTTTTGTATAGTCAGGGTATGGCGGGGCCCTGTCCCGCCATAGTTGTATATTTCCTTAAGTGCATGTCGTATTTATGCGATGTCGGATGTAACTGCTAAACCTTGTTTATATATATATGCCGAAAGGCGACGTTTGTTCACATAACTGTGTCTTATTTTATAAACTGTTTCATGTCTTGTTTTATATTTCCGATGATTACTCTGATGTATGGCTACTTGGGTGCCCCGGTAAGGCACCAGTTACGGGCCCCGGAATGGGTCGTGACAATACTCGTCGCGAGGTATGTGAACCTCTTCCTATCTCTTCTAGCATGATATGTGTGAACTATGTAGTATGGTAGACGTACATGTGCTAAATGTATTTGATTGGTTTAAAACATAAAGTGTTATAACGGCTTTATGGGAAGTTGGTTATAATAGCTTTATGTGGATAAGCAAATACTTTGTGGTTTTTAAAAGGTAACTGATTTGAATTATAACTGGCTTGATATGTGTTAATAAAGAACTTGAAGTATTTCAAAAGATTTATGAATCGTTTTGAAAGAAGAGTAACACTTGGTTTTAAAGGTTTTAAAAAGAGTTATACTAGCTTTATGGGGAGTTAGGTATAACGTCTTAAGAGAGGTAAAGAAAATGGTTTACTGATTTTAGAAGTTAAGAGACTTGATCTTATAAGATAAGAGACTTAACTTAAAATGAATTAATATGGATGTTCGTGTGAAACCTCAGTCGTGAGTAATGAGTACTTGGTTTTAAAAGGAATAATGTTTCTTGATTTGAAATCGGAATGTGTATCGACAAACCATCGCGTTAATAAAGAAAAATGTAATGAAGTATTATTAAAACCAAGAGAAACCTCCATCCGCATGTAGAAGCTAAGATGAGACAAAATGATATTACATTTTCTAGATCACTACGCTTAATAAGATTGATTATGAACAAGAATAACCTACTCTTTATGGCTTATGTTACTCAATTGTTTTAAAAGGAGATTAAGACATTGAGCTATGAAACCTTTCTAAAAGAGACTTGCGTAATTGAAATTAGCAAACCGAACTTTAGGAAAAGGATGTTGTTACTTGATTTTGAAAAGGAATGTGTTCTGGTTTACTTAAAAACGTTGGTCATTCTATACTACGGGTATCGGGTGACTTTTATAAAAGGAATGAATCTCTTAAAAGGAATTTAACGTACGTAGTACTTTAGGGTTAAAATCCGGACTTTGACATAAAATGAAAGTACCTTGAGTTGTGTATAACTTGCCTATACTTGTTGTTGTGAAACTTGACCATGTTACGTGTGATAGCCTTGTTGCAAGTATCGTGTTCTACTCGACCACGTTCGTAGGATGAACCGAATGTATTTCACTCGACTACCGGTTCATCCGGGAATGTATTTCACTCGACTACCGGTTCATCCGGGAATGTATTTCACTCGACTATCGGTTCATCCGGGAATGTATTTCACTCGACTACCGGTTCATCCGGGAATGTATTTCACTCGACTACCGGTTCATCCGGGAATGTATTTCACTCGACTACCGGTTCATCCGGGAATGTATCCCACACGTTTCTATACTGGGTCCATGAGATGGGCCGAGACATGTTATACGTATCACATGATTTGTACCTAGACTGCCGGCAGTGAGGAAGAAGTTCCACGCACGGAGGATGACTTTGAGGGCGTGAGTCCCTGACTTGACATAACTGCTTTTATGTTGTGAACTGTAGTTTGGTTATCATACATGTCTCCTGCTTTATATAGACTATTATGATTTCATTTACTGATTTTACGCCACATACTTGGTACTGTTATCGACCTCCCGGGCCGCGTTCATGCCGCAGTGTAAGACATCGGTCGATCCGCGTTTAGGATCTCATTTCAGCGTAGAGGAAGCTCCGTTCCATCGAGGCTTATCTTTTGGTATGTTACCCCGAGTCCAGAGGTTCTTGTACATTCGTGGTATGGCGGGCCCCGTCCCGTCATAGTTGTCAGATAAATCTTAGAGGTGCAGAGTAATTGCTGCAAGCGTGGTTGTAAGGATTGTAATCGCTCAAATGTTTATATATATTTATATGTTGAAAGGCAACCGCTTTGGTGGCCTGTTTTCTTTCATCTTGATCCATGTCTATTTCAATGTTTAAGTTTTTTATTTCCGCTGGTTTTTCTCTGATGTTGTATCACTAGGGTGCCCGAGGTAAGGCACTACCACGCCCGGTTCGGTCTTGACAAAGTGGTATCGAGCGATTAGTCCTCGGAAAGTGTCTACGCACCGTGTCTAGTAGAGTCTTGATTATCGGTGTGTTGTGCACCACATCTATAATCGTGAGGCTATAGGACATTTAGGATTGGTTTCCATTCTTCTCATTCCGAGATCGTGCCTTAGAGTGTGATAAATGGACCCTCCGACGTATTCCTTTCCTTTACCGCTATGCCTCCGCGTAAAGCAACCAGCCCGGATGGGCAATGCAATCGAGGAGCGGTTAGTGAGATACTGAGGAGTACGAGCGCGCAGCCCTGGCCAAGACTGAGACAAGCTTCCGACGGGTTCGCGACGCCGCCCGACCAAGAGAGTTTAGAGCCGCAGCGGTGGTCACGAGACTACAAGACTGAGCCTCCACCCCACACTGGAGCAGATGAGATGGGTACAAGGAGATGGCCCGCCATCGCCGTGGTCGGCCGATATGAGGATAGGCCGATGCAGCAGCCTCGATCCGTAGCACCCGTAGTTCACCCCGAAAACGATTTGAGACTACGGGATTTTACGAGTGTAACCCGCCGAGTTTTATGGGTCGAGGCACGAGGATGATCCGCAGGAGTTCATCCGGCGATTCTGGTCATGAGTGATCAAGGCATCGGAGGCCGAGTCGGTGGTCCTAGGTTCGCATCCCGCGTGATACCGCATGATCGGGTTTGATTCGTGAGCTGTCGGGAGAGAATGCACTTCCACTATATGGGGACGAGTTCTCAAAGGCATTTCTTGCACACTTCTTGCCTCACGGATGAGAGGGCTCGGGCCGGCAATTTACGGCGTTGAGGCGGGGCGGGCGGGCGGTTAGAGAGTACAATGTGAGTTCGACTCATTAGCTCGGTATGTCCCCATTGTAGCGATATGGAGGACGAGTACACCGCTACGTCACCGGGCTAGATGATTACTTGGCGAGGCATGCGGGTGTAGCTCTTGATCGGGCATGGACATTGCCCGCATGCAAGCTCATGCACTAGGATGTGAGGCACGGAGAGGTCGATGAAATGGCCGAGATCGCCAGGCGAGGCCGTGATGCAGGTCCTTTGGTAACTTCGGCGGGCGACCGCCTCGTGAAGCTAGTTATGTACCTCCGCCAAGATGCAGTGGTCCTCCGCGCCTTCGGGGCGTTAGGTATTCGGGAGCTGGTCGAGCTCGTGGCTTCGTTCACGGTATACGTGAGTGCTAGCCAGGATTCATGTCCCCTCGGTGTGCGATGTGGCAAACATCATCCCGGGAATGTCGTCTTTTTGGTGCTTGTTTCACTGCGCCGTCGAGGGCCATGTGACGAGCGTGCTTATAGGAGAAATGCAGGCGGCGCAGCGCGACTGGATCGATGTGAGTTCATCGCCTACCTATAAGCCTGCGTATGTGCCTATGATTAGAGTGGAGCGGTAGATTCAGGTATATCCTTAACCCTCTAGAGACTTGTCTGTATTGATGATATGATAATGTGTTAAGTGTTGTGTTCAGATATCTTTGTGCTACAATGTGATTTAGAAATCTGGTTAGTGAGAAAGGGTAAGCCTGGGGGTGAGAAATGATGAACCTTAGAATATTACAGTTGAGACCTTAGATGTAAGGCCGTCTTGAGTACAAGATTTTGCGAGTGATCCTTGTCAGAGTGCATTTTATGCCTAGAATGTATTGTGTGATAAGTCCTGGTTGGGTAAATGAAAGTGGTATCTTTCGATGTGATTTAGCAAGATTGTTCCGTGTCGGCGAGCAAGAGTTGGGCGACGATGGGTCGGGTTGGGGCCATGTTGCGGGCCAACCGCGGCTGTTGCGAGTGGGGTCAGCTCAGGTGGTCGCCGCGTGGTGGCAGTCACGAGGTGCTAGGCCCAAGTTTAGATGACCATCGTATGAGTTCGTGGATACGTTCGACCGAGAATCAGTTCGTGAAGGCGAGAATGGCCTTAGAGAAATCGAGGTTAGTAAGATGACCAAGTTTGGAGGTAGTAACTCCAAGGTTGGAAAAGCGAAACGTTGTGAAGTGTGGTACGGATACTAGAAAGAGTTCGAGTGTTCGAGAAGGGTACAACGAGATAGGGGAGAAGTGAACGTGTGTGATCGTTTCTTTTGAGAAATGAAGGTGCGAAGGGATTATATTTTTAGACCTTGGTGGGAACTTTTGTGATAAACAGAGGTGATTCCTTGTTGGCTTGGATTTGGGTTTTCGCGCGCATGTTATTTTTGTGGCCAGGTGTGGCATGTTTGGTTTCGTAAGTATAGTAGTGAAGGCTATACCGGCACGTGTTTGTTTTGAGACTGAGAAGGAACATTCGGGACGAATGTTTCTAAGGGGGGAAGAATGTTATACCCCGTATTTCCAGAGTATGTACGTGAGGGCGTACGTATAATAATTTGAGCCTTAAGTTAGGCAAGTTTCGAAATTTGTACACAACACCCGATAGGAGTCGTTTTTCGACGAAACGTTTCCACAACTTTCGTAGGGAAAATTCCGTCTATGGCATTTTTAATTTTTGCGGATTTTTAGAGGCGAACATTTTGGACCAACGGGAGGGTGACATGTGTCACCCTCACATTGGAAGGACTTGGACGGCAAAGTGAAGCCCTTGGCACGTTTTTTGTGTTGGAATTTTAGTCAAGGGTTAGGTAGGATATTTTGTGTAGATGGATAAGGTAGCACATGGCTTAATCTTGGCCTTACACTTGCCTTGCACTTGGCTTCATCTTGGCCCTTGGTTGGCCTTTGCTTGACCTATAAATACCCCTCTAAGTTGATGAACTTCTTCCTACAAAATTTCTCTAAGTGTTAAAATCCTCCCTCCTCTCCCTCAACCTTGTTCTCATCCAAACACCACCCCTCCCCTCTTGAAGGCCTCACGAGCACCCCCCTTGCCAGTGGTTCTAGCCGAGAACCCCCTCCCCCTAGCCTAGTTGTGCTAGTCGAAATACTACCCCCCTTGGTAGAAATGTATTCTACAAGTATTGTTATAATGCCCAAAATACTTTAGCCAAATACCTTGTAGTACTTTCCAAAGTACCCTTTATACAAAAACCCGGAGAATACGATTATACTTTCCTTTAGCCACTAAACGAAACCCTAAGGAAAATCTTCATTGTTGGTTGAAGTTATAAGTAGAAGTTGCGTAGAACTTCTAAGGGTTTCTTGGAGCGAATTGAAGCGCACGGAGTAGGAGCTAAACCTTGCTCAGGAGCGACATATAACTTGGATAATTTTGGGCTTATCGAGGTAAATATCTTGTCCCCCTATTGTAATTGGAAATTACATGACTGTTAGAATATATAGTTAAAGTATACTATATATAGAATGAATATTGAATAGAACTAAGCGTAGTTCTTCTGCAATGTCTTTTGACTTAAGCTGAATAAGAATTGAACGATGTCACATGAAGGATAATAACGAGAGGAATCGAATCAATCAAGTTATTACATGAGGGCTGTATTCTGATGACTTATGTAGCATTACTATGTAGTAGAATTGTACACGTCCGGTTAGACGTGATAACCCCCCCCCTGGTTGGCTTGGTAGCCGGCCTCGATAGAGGAGGAGATTTACGTTGTTGCGGGGAAGTCTTTGCAAATTTTACGTAGAATATGGAGCGATGAGATCTAGAAGTTAATAAGCGCCTTGTGGCCTTATAGGTTGAAGTACTACGTGTGGTGCAATCCATGTGGCTTAAGGAGTAGAAGCGGTTTGAAGTACTTGGAGCGTTTTGCTATTAGTCGATACTGGTGCAAGGTATGTGAACCTCTTCCTATCTCTTCTAGCATGATATGTGTGAACTATGTAGTACGGTAGACGTACATGTGCTAAATGTATTTGATTGGTTTAAAACATAAAGTGTTATAACGGCTTTATGGGAAGTTGGTTATAATAGCTTTATGTGGATAAGCAAATACTTTGTGGTTTTTAAAAGGTAACTGATTTGAATTATAACTGGCTTGATATGTGTTAATAAAGAACTTGAAGTATTTCAAAAGATTTATGAATCGTTTTGAAAGAAGAGTAACACTTGGTTTTAAAGGTTTTAAAAAGAGTTATACTAGCTTTATGGGGAGTTAGGTATAACGTCTTAAGAGAGGTAAAGAAAATGGTTTACTGATTTTAGAAGTTAAGAGACTTGATCTTATAAGATAAGAGACTTAACTTAAAATGAATTAATATGGATGTTCGTGTGAAACCTCAGTCGTGAGTAATGAGTACTTGGTTTTTAAAAGGAATAATGTTTTACTGATTTCGGAAATCAGAATGTGTATCGACAAACCACTGCAGCGTTAATAAAGGAAAATGTAATGAAGTATTATTAAAACCAGTAGAAACCTCCATCTGCATAGAAGCTAAGATGAGACAAAATGATATTACATTTTCTAGATCACGGCTGCTTAATAAGATTGATTATGAACAAGAATAACCTACTCGCCTATGGCTTATGTTACTCAATTGTTTTAAAAGGAGATTAAGACATTGAGCTATGAAACATTTCTAAAAAGAGACTTGCGTAATTGAAATTAGGCAAACTGGAACTTTAGGAAAAGGATGTTGTTACTTGATTTTGAAAAGGAATGTGTTCTGGTTTACTTAAAAACGTTGGTCATTCTATACTACGGGTATCGGGTGACTTTTATAAAAGGAATGAATCTCTTAAAAGGAATTTAACGTACGTAGTACTTTAGGGTTAAAATCCGGACTTTGACATAAAATGAAAGTACCTTGAGTTGTGTATAACTTGCCTATACTTGTTGTTGTGAAACTTGACCATGTTACGTGTGATAGCCTTGTTGTGCAAATCGTGTTCTACTCGACTACGGTTCATGGGATGAACCGAATGTATTTCACTCGACTCTGGGTTCATCCGAATGTATTTCACTCGACTCTGGTTCATCCGAATGTATTTCACTCGACTCTGGGTTCATCCGAATGTATTTCACTCGACTCTGGTTCATCCGAATGTATTTCACTCGACTCACGGTTCATCCGAATGTATTTCACTCGACTACGGTTCATCCGGAATGTATCCCTGCGTTTCTATCGGGTCCATGAGATGGGCGAGACATGTTATACGTATCACATGATTTGTACCTAGACTGCCGCGGTGAGGAAGAAGTTCCACGGGCGTGAGGATGACTTTGAGGCGTGAGTCACGACTTGACATAAGCTTTTATGTTGTGAGTATGTAGTTGGTTATCATACATGTCTCTGCTTTATATAGACTATTATGATTTCATTTCTGATTTTCTGATTTCACATACTTGGTACTGTTATCGACCTCCTTGAAGTGCGTTCATCTGCGAGTAGAAGTACATCGGTTGTCGATCCCCGCGTTTAGGATCTCATTTCAGCGTATTGGGAAGCTCCGTTCCATCGGAGGCTTATCTTTTGGTATGTTACCACAGTGCAGTAGGTTCTTATACATTCAGGGGTATGGCGGGGCCCTGTCCCGTCATAGTTGTTGTATAAATCTTAGAGGTCTGTAGCACTGTTGTGGGCAGGGTTGTAAGGATTGTAACTGTTCAAATGTTTATATATATATATATGTTGAAAGGCAACCGTTTTGGTTGGCCTATTTTCTTTCATCTTGATCCATGTCTATTTAAATGTTTAAGTTTTTTTATTTCCGCTGGTTTTTCTCTGATGTTGTATCACTAGGGTGCCGGTAAGGCACGATCACGGGCAGGTTGGTCTTGACAAAGTGGTATCGAGCGATTAGTCCTCGGAAAGTGTCTACAGACCGTGTCTAGTAGAGTCTTGATTATCGGTGTGTTGTGCACCACATCTATAATCAGGAGGCTATAGGACATTTAGGATTGGTTTCCATTCTTCTCATTCTGAGATCGTGCCTTAGAGCTGTGTGATAAGTTGGACCCCTCTGACGTATTCCTTTCCTTTACCAGTTATGCCTCCGCGTAAGGCAACCAGGCCCAGATGGGCAATGCAGTCGAGGGAGCGGTTAGTGAGATACAGAGGAGTACGAGGGCGAGCGTCGATGACTGAGCAGTGCCCGACGGCGGGTTTCGCGACGCCGCCACCGATAGAGTTTAGAGCGCGGCGGTGGCTGCTGAGACTCTGATACTGAGCCTCGATCCACACTGGAGCGAGATGAGATAAGTACAAGAGATGGCGATTCTGGCGAGTCGTGGCGAATATGAGGATAAATTTGGATCAGCGATTCGATCCGTAGCACCGTAGTTCACCCCAGAAAACGATTTGAGACTACGGGATTTTACGAGGTGTAACCCGCCGAGTTTTATGGGTCGAGGCACGAGGATGATCCGCAGGAGTTCATCCGTGAATTCTGGTCATGAGAGTGATCAAGGCATCGGAGGCCGAGTCGGTGGTCTAGGTTCGCATCGGTGCGTGATACCGCGATCATCGTTTGATTCGCGAGCCGTCCGGGAGAGAATGCACTTCCGGCTATATGGGACGAGTTCTCAAAGGCATTTCTTGCACACTTCTTGCCTCCACGGATGAGAGGGCTCGGTAAACAGATTTGGCGTTGAGGCGGGGCAGGCGGACGGTTAGAGAGTACAATGTGAGTTCGACTCATTAGCTCGGTATGTCCCGTAGTAGCCGATATGGAGGACAGAGTACAACGCCACGTCAGGCTAGATGATTACTTGGCGAGGCTTGCAGGTGTAGCTCTTGATCGGGCATGGACATTGCCGCGCACGCAAGCTCATGCACTAGGATGTGAGGCACGGAGGTCGGCGAAATGGCCGAGATCGCGAGAAGAGGGCCGGGGCAGTGGTCCTTTGGTAACTTTCGAGGCGGACCGCCTGGCGAAGCTAGTTATGTACCTCCGCCAAGATGAGTGGTCCTCGCGATCTTCGTGGGCGTTAGGTATTCGGGAGCTGGTCGAGCTCGTGGCTTAGTTCACGGTATACGTGAGTGCTAGCCAGCAGGATTCATGTCCCCCTCAGTGTGCACGATGTGGCAAACATCATCCCGGGGAATGTCGTCTTTTTACTGGTGCTTGTTTCACCTGCGGCCGTCAGGGCCATGTGACGAGAGACTGTGCTTATAGGAGAGGTACCGGCAGCGCGACTCTTCAGGATCGATGGAGTTCATCGCCTTCTACAGCTATGCGCCCTGCAGGGCAGGCCTATGATTAGAGTGGAGCGGTAGATTCAGGTATATCCTTAACCCTCTAGAGACTTGTCTGTATTGATGATATGATAATGTGTTAAGTGTTGTGTTCAGATATCTTTGTGCTACAATGTGATTTAGAAATCTGGTTAGTGAGAAAGGGTAAGCCTGGGGGTGAGAAATGATGAACCTTAGAATATTACAGTTGAGACCTTAGATGTAAGGCCGTCTTGAGTACAAGATTTTGCGAGTGATCCTTGTCAGAGTGCATTTTATGCCTAGAATGTATTGTGTGATAAGTCCCTGGGTTGGGTAAATGAAAGTGGTATCTTTCATGATGTGATTTAGCAAGATTGTTCCGTGTCGAGGAGCAAGAGTTGGCGCGACAGTGGGTCGGGTTGGGGCCATGTTGCGGGCCAACCCGCGGCCTGTTGCGAGGTGGGGTCAGCTCTGGGTGGTCCCGCCAGGTGGCAGGGTCACGAGGGTGCTAGGCCCAAGTTTAGATGACCATCGTATGAGTTCGTGGATACGTTCGACCAGAATCAGTTCGTGAAGACCGAGAATGGCCTTAGAGGAAATCGAGGTTAGTAAGATGACCAAGTTTGGAGGTAGTAACTCAAGGGTTGGAAACGAAACGTTGGGAAGTGTGGTACGGATACTAGAAAGAGTTCGAGTGTTCGAGAAGGGTACAACGAGATAGGGGAGAAGTGAACGTGTGTGATCGTTTCTTTTGAGAAATGAAGGTGCGAAGGGATTATATTTTTAGACCTTGGTGGGAACTTTTGTGATAAACAGAGGTGATTCCTTGTTGGCTTGGATTTGGGTTTTCACGCGCATGTTATTTTTTTGTGGCCAAGTGTGGCATGTTTGGTTTCGTAAGTATAGTAGTGAAGGCTATACCGGCACGTGTTTGTTTTGAGACTGAGAAGGAACATTCGGGACGAATGTTTCTAAGGGGGGAAGAATGTTATACCCCGTATTTCCAGAGTATGTACGTGAGGGTGTACGTATAATAATTTGAGCCTTAAGTTAGGCAAGTTTCGAAATTTGTACACAACACCCGATAGGAGTCGTTTTTCGACGAAACGTTTCCACAGCTTTCGTAGGGAAAATTCCGGCTATGGCATTTTTAATTTTTGCGGATTTTTCCGAGAGACGAAACATTTTGGACCAACGGGAGGGTGACATGTGTCACCCTCACATTGGAAGGACTTGGACGGCAAAGTGAAGCCCTTGGCACGTTTTTTGTGTTGGAATTTTAGTCAAGGGTTAGGTAGGATATTTTGTGTAGATGGATAAGGTAGCACATGGCTTAATCTTGGCCTTACACTTGCATTGCACTTGGCTTCATCTTGGCCCTTGGTTGGCCTTTGCTTGACCTATAAATACCCCTCTAAGTTGATGAACTTCTTCATCCAAAATTTCTCTAAGTGTTAAAAATACCTCCCTCTCCCTCAACCTTGTTCTCGTCCAAACACCACCTCTCCCCTCTTGAAGGCCTCGGCCGAGCACCCCTTGCCTAGTGGTTCTAGCCGAGAACCCCCTCCCCCTAGCCTAGTTGTGCTAGTCGAAATACTACCCCCCTTGGTAGAAATGTATTCTACAAGTATTGTTATAATGCCCAAAATACTTTAGCCAAATACCTTGTAGTACTTTCCAAAGTACCCTTTATACAAAAACCCGGAGAATACGATTATACTTTCCTTTAGCCACTAAACGAAACCCTAAGGAAAATCTTCATTGTTGGTTGAAGTTATAAGTAGAAGTTGCGTAGAACTTCTAAGGGTTTCTTGGAGCGAATTGAAGCGCACGGAGTAGGAGCTAAACCTTGCTCAGGAGCGACATATAACTTGGATAATTTTGGGCTTATCGAGGTAAATATCTTGTCCCCCTATTGTAATTGGAAATTACATGACTGTTAGAATATATAGTTAAAGTATACTATATATAGAATGAATATTGAATAGAACTAAGCGTAGTTCTTCGGCAATGTCTTTTGACTTAAGCCTGAATAAGAATTGAACAGTAATCACATAGAAGGATAATAACGAGAGGAACTGAACTGAACTGTTATTACATAGGGCTGTATTACAGTAGACTTATGTAGCATTACTGTGTAGTAGAATTGTACACGTCCGGTTAGACGTGATAACCCCCCCCCTGGTTGGCTTGGTAGCCGGCCTCGATAGAGGAGGAGATTTACGTTGTTGCGGGAGAGTCGCCAAATTTTTCTGTAGAATATGGAACGATGAGATCTAGAAGTTAATAAGCGCCTTGTGGCCTTATAGGTTGAAGTACTACGTGTGGTGCAATCTATGTGGCTTAAGGAGTAGCCGACGGTTTGAAGTACTTGGAGCGTTTTGCTATTAGTCGATACTCGTCGCAAGGTATGTGAACCTCTTCCTATCTCTTCTAGCATGATATGTGTGAACTATGTAGTACGGTAGACGTACATGTGCTAAATGTATTTGATTGGTTTAAAACATAAAGTGTTATAACGGCTTTATGGGAAGTTGGTTATAATAGCTTTATGTGGATAAGCAAATACTTTGTGGTTTTTAAAAGGTAACTGATTTGAATTATAACTGGCTTGATATGTGTTAATAAAGAACTTGAAGTATTTCAAAAGATTTATGAATCGTTTTGAAAGAAGAGTAACACTTGGTTTTAAAGGTTTTAAAAAGAGTTATACTAGCTTTATGGGGAGTTAGGTATAACGTCTTAAGAGAGGTAAAGAAAATGGTTTACTGATTTTAGAAGTTAAGAGACTTGATCTTATAAGATAAGAGACATAACTTAAAATGAATTAATATGGATGTTCGTGTGAAACCTCAGTCGTGAGTAATGAGTACTTGGTTTTTAAAAGGAATAATGTTTTACTGATTTCGGAAATCAGAATGTGTATCGACAAACCACTGCAGCGTTAATAAAGGAAAATGTAATGAAGTATTATTAAAACCAGTAGAAACCTCCATCTGTATAGAAGCTAAGATGAGACAAAATGATATTACATTTTCTAGATCACGGCTGCTTAATAAGATTGATTATGAACAAGAATAACCTACTACTTTATGGCTTATGTTACTCAATTGTTTTAAAAGGAGATTAAGACATTGAGCTATGAAACCTTTCTAAAAAGAGACTTGCGTAATTGAAATTAGGCAAACCGAACTTTAGGAAAGGATGTTGGTACTTGATTTTGAAAAGGAATGTGTTCTGGTTTACTTAAAAACGTTGGTCATTCTATACTACGGGTATCGGGTGACTTTTATAAAAGGAATGAATCTCTTAAAAGGAATTTAACGTACGTAGTACTTTAGGGTTAAAATCCGGACTTTGACATAAAATGAAAGTACCTTGAGTTGTGTATAACTTGCCTATACTTGTTGTTGTGAAACTTGACCATGTTACGTGTGATAGCCTTGTTGTGCAAGTACTGTTCTACTCGACTACGGTTCAGGATGAACCGAATGTATTTCACTAGACTACGGTTCATCCGGAATGTATTTCACTCGACTAGGTTCATCCGGAATGTATTTCACTCGACTACCGGTTCATCCGAGAATGTATTTCACTCGACTACCGGTTCATCCGAATGTATTTCACTCGACTCTGGTTCATCCGAATGTATTTCACTCGACTCACGGTTCATCCGGGAATGTATTTCACTCGACTACCGGTTCATCCGGGAATGTATCCCACACGTTTCTATATTGGGTCCATGAGATGGGCCGAGACATGTTATACGTATCACATGATTTGTACCTAGACTGCCGGCAGTGAGGAAGAAGTTCCACGGGCATGAGGGATGACTTTGAGGGCGTGAGTCCCTGACTTGACATAACTGCTTTTATGTTGTGAGCTGTAGTTTGGTTATCATACATGTCTCCTGCTTTATATAGACTATTATGATTTCATTTACAGTATTTTACAGTTTCACATACTTGGTACCTGTTGTACTGACCTCCTTCGGGGGGCTGCGTTCATGCCGCAGGTAGAAGTACATCGGCTGTCGATCCCCGCGTTTAGGATCTCATTTCAGCGTATTGGGAAGCTCCGTTCCATCGGAGGCTTATCTTTTGGTATGTTACCCTGAGTCTGTAGGTTCTTGTACATTCAGGGGTATGGCGGGGCCCTGTCCCGTCATAGTTGTTGTATAAATCTTAGAGGTCTGTAGCACTGTTGTGGGCAGGGTTGTAAGGATTGTAACTGTTCAAATGTTTATATATATATATATGTTGAAAGGCAACCGTTTTGGTTGGCCTATTTTCTTTCATCTTGATCCATGTCTATTTAAATGTTTAAGTTTTTTTATTTCCGCTGGTTTTTCTCTGATGTTGTATCACTAGGGTGCCCGGGGTAAGGCACCAGTCACGGGCCCGGGTTCGGGTCTTGACACAAATCACCAAACTGCGTACCTAAACCTGCGGCATGAACGCAGCCCCCCGAAGGAGGTCAGTACGAAGAATATACCAAGTATGTGAAACAGTAAATACTGTAATGAAATTATAACAATCTATACAAAACAGGAAACATGTATGATAACCAAACTACAATACACAATACATAAGCAGTCATATCAAGTCAGGGACGCATGCCCTCAAAGTCATTACTCAAATATAACCATGGGTCTAACGCCTATAATATCAATCATGCCCGTGGAATCCTTCCTCACTGCCGGCAGTCCATGATATAATATAACATTAGTAAGCACACTGAACCTTGCAATCATGAGAGTAATGCAATCCTTTTTATCTTTTAAGCTATGCTTTTAACAATGAGACCAACTGTTCCACTTTAAGTCATAAACACACTGCACCCTTTCATTAATGAAATCACTACCGTTTCAAAACACGGCGTCGTGTCGCTGCGGTCAACCACCCTCTGTGTTATAATGCAACCTATCATGGGACTATTTCACCCGCAAAGGACTATTTCACCCGCTTAGGTCATGTGGACCCGCAATGAGTCATCGGTACACGATACTCGCATCACGGATAGCTAATCCATGGCTTATATATATATCCCGGGAGTTTAACCCGCCCGAGTCAAATACCGACCCGCCGTGAGTGTGTACCACTCACCCCTATGGGGAGCTACCCCATGGTATCCTTGAAACAAGTTGCCGACCCTTTATGGAGGGATGCGGAGATGTGGAAGTATGACACTTGCACGAATGTCTATATGAGCAACCCATATGCAAGCAAACCAAGACAATACCATGCCTTTACATACCAAGACAATACCATGCCTTTCGTTTTTACATAAACCAAGACAATATCATGCCTTCTTTTTACATAAACCAAGACAATTACCATGCCTTCTTTTTACATAAACCAAGACAATTATCATGCCTTCTTTTTACATAAACCAAGACAATTACCATGCCTTATTTTTACATAAACCAAGACAATTACCATGCCTTCCTTTTACATAAACCAAGGCAATCACCATGCCTTCTTGTTACATAAACCAAGAGAAATCCTTATTTAAGCAAGACAAAGTACTATCAAGGCACAAATAGAATAATTCTCATTTAAACAAGCCAAAGTACTATCAAGGCACAAATAGAATAATTGTCATTTAAACAAGCCAAAGTACTATCAAGGCACAAATAGAATAATTCTCATTTAAACAAGCCAAAGTACTATCAAGGCACAAATAAAATAATTCTCATTTAAACAAGACAAAGTACTATCAAGGCACAAATAGAATAATTCTCATTTAAACAAGCGAAAGTACTACGTACGTCCATTCTTTTCAAAAGACTCCTCTTTATATAAAACCCCAAGATACTAACATCCGTAGTATCAAGGAATGTCTATTTTTCAAAATAAGTTACTACACCTTTTAGAAATTCATTTCAAGGCTTTGAAACCAAGTAACTTCAATTTTTACAATCTAGGAAACTCATGCCTATCAATCAAAATAGACAATTCTCTTAACCTTCCATAAATCCGTTATAACTAACTTCCCATAAAGCCGTTATAACCATTTATGGTTTTTAGACAAATTCATTCTTTTTATAACCAAGAGACTTATACTTTTAAAACCAAGTATCATATACTTTCAAATCAAGTTTCTTATCTTTCAGAATACTTCAAGTCTCTTAACTTTAAATCATGTCATTTCTTCCTTTAAGAATCAAGTCTCGTAACTTGAAAAACAAAGTCTCTTAACCTTTCAAGAATTTAAGGTTCATAGTCTTAATACTTCATAACGTAAACTCTTTAAATTAAGTAACATATACTTTTGTGTGTTGTGAATAAGTTATACTTGTTTATAACGATCTTATTAAAGCATCCATGATCTAGAAAATGTAATACAATTTTTTCTTATCTTAGCTTCTATGCAGATGGAGAATTCTACTCATTTTAATATAATTGATTGTCGATACATTTTCTTTTATTAACGCTGCAATGGCTTGTTCGATACTTATTCTTATTCGTGCAGTAAATTAGCAAAGTCAACTCGACTCCAATTACTTCCTAACGACTCTTACCAACATCCCCCATAAGACTTGGTAAGGACTTAGGATAACTTAGACATAACTTTTACATAGAGTAAATCAACATACATACCTCTTAACTTCTAAGAGTAGAAGGAATCATGAAATAACACCACATGTATATTTCATACATAGAATCATGCCCAAAAGAAGGAAGAGGTTCACATACCTCGCGACGATTATCGACAAGTAGCAAAATGCTCCAAAGTACTTCAACCTTGATAGCTATTCCATCCTTTAAGTAGAATACTCGTAGTACTTCAACCTATTTTAATCATAACATGTCTATCAACTCCTCCCTTTTAAACGTAGAATCATACTAAGTATAAGGACTCTTATTCTACGGAAAATCTGGCAGCACCTCCTTTGTTTCTACGTATTTTTCCACCTTTTTCAAGGCCCGATAATCAATAACCAACATGCCACATTTAAGGCTCAATACAATTACCAATCAAAGGGGATTACACGCCTTACAATACGTGTAAAATTCTGCCCCACAATTCATACTAAGTAGTTCAATATCCAAAGTCATTCTCGGCTAACATGTACAACAACACAAGTCCTTTCCAACTCTTTTTCAATCCAAGCTCTTAGGTCAAAACATGTTATATAGCCATACACAACTTTAACAACTACAACTCCTTCTTTATATAACATGCGACGACTAAACTTAATAATCAAATTGAATTGTAATCTCAAGGGCTAAACATACTAGTTTTCGGATTAGGGATCCAATAGCCAATACACTTATCAAGCTTCATAATATATACCTCATGCTTGCTAATATCCATAGCTACAACAATAAGTAATCTTAATTACTAAAACTACAAGATTGTTACCTTTATAAGCCCTTATAAATTCCAAGATTCAAAGTCTCTCCTTAGCAATTCATAGCTCATTTCCTTTACGCTCCAATCCGCTATTTGAAGCCTTTAGAAGTTCACAACCAACTTCTCTTCCATTTCCAATCCAAGACTATGAAAACGACTTAGGTTTTCGCCTTGCGACTAACGTGAAAACGTCATTTTTCCGAGATCTTTCTATTGAGATATCCTTACAATACCCTTAGGGACCTTGGGTTAAAGTCTTGTGAATAAAGAACCAAAATTGCAAAATTTTCTTGTGAGAAAAATGACAAAGCCAAGAGCAATTCTTGAAGAACAAGGTTCTCTAATTTTTTCTAAGTGTTGAAGACTTGGTCTTGCACTAGTGTGGTATATATAAAACAATGGAGGGCTTAGATCACAACACTTGTGTGTCTTGGATGGATGAGATTAAATGTTTAGCCAGGTGGACAAGTTGACTTAGTCAATTATCTCAAGCTTGCAAGACTTGATCTTCCACCTTGGTCAATGACCATTTTACCCTTGCTAATTTTCGTCCAAGACCATGTGTGGGTGCCACGTGTCGCCCTTCCATTCGTCCATAAAATTTCGTAACCCTCGTGGGCCCCACAAAACGTAAAATTTCTCGGGTGGGCCTCACGTGACCAAATCCGTAAAAATAAATTTCCATAATGTTAATAAGTTCCATACTCTTCAAATAATGCATTTTGAGAATCCGATTCTAATCAATGAACATTTTTCCTTTCCGACGTTCGGAATATTTTCCGTCGGAAAAACAATTCTTTCTTTCGTACCAATTTTCAAGTCTTGATTCCTTACGTACATTCTCTTAAACATGCCCTGAAATTACGGGGTGTAACATCTAATTAAACTAATGGCTATGTTAAATTAGTTAACGAATGTGTTCATAAAAATTATATTAGAGTTTAATTTCAGTCTATCTATTTCTTCAGATTTTTTAAAATGTCGAATTTATCATTGAAATGCCTGGTTGAGACTAATAAGTTGACTGGAGCTTCTTTTTTTCGGGTAAATGAAACTGTTATTACTAAAAAGAAACCAGGAGCTACAATCGATCATTGAGGGTTCTCAATCCTCAACGTAACAGAATGCAAGAAAAGAAGGGGGATGGGGCGTTCACTCAAAGGTGACGTTACAAGAGGGAAAAATCATAAAGAACTCTATAAATTGTTGTTCTAACTTTTGCAATAACGTCATCCACCGTTAAGCTAGTTCCCTCAAATAGTAATGCATTTCTTGTTCTCCAAATATCGTACACCACTGTACAAAAAGCTAGTAGGGTGGCTTTGGATCAGATTCCCGTCCCGCAGTGCTCTTTCTTGATCCACTTGAGTGCGCTTTCAATTGTAGTCATTTCTCTTCTGATTCCCAACCATTCTCTAGAAAGCTTCCAAATCTTGTGAGTGTAGGGGCAAGAAAAGAAGAGGTGAGCCCGTGTCTCATGAGCAAACTTGCAGAACCCACAAGTCTTATCCTCCAAGTTGAGATTGGGGAGAGTGTCTTTGGTGGAAAGACGCTTCCTGCAAGTGAGCCAGACCATGAATGAGAATTTGGGAGGAATGAAGCCTTTCCAAATTTGGGACATCCAAAGCTTACGCTCTCGAGGGGTGCGCAAAACCTCATAAACAAGACCCGAATCAAGTCTTTCATTGGTGCAACACTTCTCCAAGCCAGCAATTGTATTACCATGACTACCAAAGATGCTTATAAATATATCACGAATGCCACAAAGTTTCTTGAATAAAGGGGAATCCCTAGCACGTACCTCATATTCCCAAATAGATTGGCCTCTCAAGTAATAGCTATTAATCCATTGAACCCATAAGGAATCCGCATTAGTGTGAATTAGCCAGATGGTCCGGGAGAGTAAGGCATGATTCCACACTTTGATGTTCATAAGGCCTAAGCCTCCTTCAGACTGAGGCACACAAATCTCATCCCAGGCGACTCTCGGTGGCTTACCCCCCCATAAGAACTGGATGTAAGCTGAGCGTACCTTGTTGAGAACCGAAGAGTGAATAGGAAGTGCCCGAAACCAAAAGCTCTCGACACCCTGAATAACCGATCTTATTAGTTCCAGTTTCCCCGCATAGGAAAGTGAATGGTGTCCCCATTTTTGAATGTACCCCGAGATTGCACTAGTGAATGGAGCAAACTGATCCACCGAGACAGAGATTAGGGACAAAGGAACCCCCAAGTACCGCACGGGAAAATCTCCTAACGAGAAACCAACTCTAGCCAAGATCATGTCTCGAATTAAACCTTGCACTCCTGCTATGTAGATAGAAGACTTAGAAGGGTTTAGTGAGAGGCCAGAAACCGCCTCCAACTCTTCAAGGCACTCCATAAGAACACCAACCGAAGCTACATCCCCTTTGGCAAAGAGCATGAGATCATCCGCAAAGGCAAGGTGAGTGATGCCTAACCTTTTACACTTAGGATGATAAGAAAAATTTCCGGCCGAAGTCTTTAGCTTAAGCAGTCTTGAAAGGTATTCAATAAAAAGGATAAAAAGTATAGGAGACATAAGATCACCTTGCCTTAAGCCACGTTTTCCCGCAAAATAGCCATGTAACTCTCCATTGATGGAAATAGAGAAAGAGGTAGAACTAACACACTCCATAATCCATCTAACAAATCTATCTGGAAACTTGAGACCTCTTAGCACCGATTCAAGGAAATTCCAAGAGACTGTATCAAATGCTTTCCGTAGATCCACCATTAGCATGCACCTTGGGGAGACTCTAGCTCTATTAAAACCTCTCACAAGTTCTTGAGAAATAAAGACATTATCCACCATGTTCCTTTCTTTCACAAAAGCCCCTTGGCACTTATCAACAAGTGTAGGAAGAAACATTGCCATCCGATTAGCTAAAATCTTTGTTATGATCTTGTAGACCATATTGGTTAATCCGATAGGCCTAAAGTCACTTACCTTGGGGTCCCGATCAGTTTTGGGTAGGAGGGTAAGTATGGTATGATTCAATTGCTTCAATAGGACTCCAGATGAGAAGAACTCTTGTATACTCCTCACTACATCATGTCCAATATCACTCCATCTTTTCTTGAAGAGGCGGCTGAAAATCCATCCAGGCCAGGTGCTTTGTCATTTCCAATATCGGAGAGAGCATCCCAAACCTCATTCGGGGATATATGATGCAATAGGAATAGCCCGTCATCCTCCCCTAGCTTCGGACCACAATCAAGTACCACGGGATCAATGTCGGTTGAGGGCCGAGATGAGACTAGAAAATCTTTATAAAATTCAACAAGCATTTCTTTTACTTCCCCGGAAGAGGTTGTGGTAGTTCTGTGTCCTTAACAAGATAGTTTATTGAATTCTTAACATTACTCCTCTTGATCAAGCTGTGAAAGTATTTAGAGCACCTATCACTCCCAATCAAGTGTTTTTGTCTCGATTTTTGTCTTATGAAGTGTCTCTCGGATTCAAGCAAGTAGTTTGCTCTAGCTCTTAGGGACTTAACATTAGCTTTCAATTCTTCATCAAAGGTATCATCCATATGCGCATTTATAGCCTCCTTAAACTCTATCTTTGCCGCATTTGCTCTTTGTAAAATGCTACTGAATTCACTAGTGTTCAATTCTCGCAATGGTCAAAGACTTCAATTTTGTGACTAATATAAATTGGGCAGATCCTAATACACGCTGCCTCCAACATGAAGTCAGAATGTCCTCAAAGGAAGGATGTGAGAGCCACATGTTCATGAACTTGAATGGTTGATTTCCAATATTAGAAGATGCAATCACCGAAGCTATCACGGGACAATGGTCCGAGACTGGTTCGACAGGCAAGAAGTTGGTCGAGCATACTAGATTCAAATCACTCCAATTTTGATTCATCAACACTCTATCTAGCTTGGACCATATAGAACCATTCGTCCAAGTGTAGAAAGAACCGGAGGAAGGAGTGTCATCAAGTCCGTGAGCCTTTCTGAATTCCCCAAGGTCCCGAAGTGCATAACACGTGAGAGGGGGACCACCGGCCTTATCATGAGGGTAGCAATAAGTGTTAAAATCACCAATAATCATCCAAGGCTTGACAATACTAGTGCCCAAGTGGGTAAGATGATGCCAAAGCTTTCTTCTTTCCGGAATACTATAAACCGGATACACAAATGTAGCAAGAAAGGTCACTTGAGTTATATTACATCGTGCTTGGACATGAATATGTTGAGAGTTCATTCCAAGCACGTCACAACTAACTCTAGAGGGGTCCCAAAGTACTAGCATTCTTCCACCGTCAATGAAATCAATGTTAGAACAAAATTTCCAAGCTGGGAATCTTTGAGACGGAAAAGAGTCCATCCGTGCACGAGAGAACTTATTTTCTATTAAACAAACCAATGCTACATCATGTTATTTTTCAAGCCTACACACTAGAGCTTGTGTGGCTGCCCTATCCCGTTGTCCACAAAGACCCCGGACATTCCAACAAAGTACTTTCATTTAGAAACAAAGGAGGTTTTAGGAGCACCTCCGCGCTTCACATTCTTCACCATGCTATTACCCTTTGGTGTGTTCTTCCTTGAAGTTACTTCTTTCCATCCCTCATCCTTTTTGTTAGAAGTCAAGGCAGAGGGCTCGACCAGGCTATGTTTCCCATGTTCAAAGTTCACGCAACGTATTGCGTATTTAGACTCATCCATAGTACCCTCAAATGTTGTCCCATCTAGTAAAGTTTGCGGGTCTAGTGGCGTGTTAGCATCAGCTTGGCTTGTCGTAATCTCCAGCCTATCATGAAGCGCAATACCATCATAGGGGTGATGGTTAGAGGACCCCCCATATGCTTCCCGCAAACGGGATGAATCGAGTTGTCCCGCAACCGAAGGAATTCCAAAGTCCAGAGCTTCTCCCACACTTCCGGGAGTATGGGGTAGTATTTGCACACTTTTTTCTATATCCATCATATTATCACTACCCACGGGATGCTGAACAGGTGGTGGGTCGGGGCAAGAGGGACCGGTTTGACCCGTACCAGTAGCAACACTTGAGCCAGTAGATACGTCACCATTGCTAGGTGAGGCCATTGGATTATGGGTTTTCAGAGCTTCTTGAGAGGTGTTGTCTTGCATCAATTTTCTACACTTTAAATGGTTGTGGCCAAAAGATGCACAGTGATAACAAAAATCTGGATAATTCTCATATTTCACCTTTTGGATATACCTTCTATTGTCGGGAAGTTTAACTCCAAACTCCACAACCGGTTCCTTGCTAACATCCACTTCCACCAAGACTCTTGCATAGTTCATTTTAGACCTCTCCTTAGTAAATTGGTCCGTGTACAGAGGCTTCCCCACACGTGAAACAATCTTGCTAAGGTCTGTTACGCTCTAAACCGAGAGGGGGATGTCATGGAAAGTGACCCAGATTGGTATGTCCATGAATAGATCACCCGTTAATAATACTCCCTTATCAATTGGTTTTAACATCATAGTTTTCCCAAAGACCATATACGTCCATGAAGTACATTCGTGCGTTCTTCCTCCGTCATGAATTTGAAGATTGTCCATCCTTTTCCATAAGGGATGATAAGACACTTCACTCCCCATCCCTTAACAATAGAATTCAATGCATCTCGTCCCGGGAAAGGACCCGTGAAGCGACCAATCAGACAATAACCCCAGGTTTCAATGAAAGGGACTTCATCCGTAGCTTCAAGTTCCACATCTTCTCCTTGTTGTTCAATAAATTATAACTTCATTCCCTTGGATTCAAGTCTGGTACCCGCAAAGACTCCCGCATAGGTCTTCTTTACTGGATTAGAGCCTTTGCGTTGATTAGGGGGTACTTCTTCGTTTGTTGCGCCCGCGGGTGGAATCACATGATGATCTCTAGATTCATTTATGGACAAATTTCCAGGTAGCCTCCCGTGATGTGGTGAAGGAGGGGTAGGATTAAGAGGTGTAGAGCTCGTACCCGCAGCAGAAGATAGGATACGTGTGCCATTTGGAAGAGTTGGGAAATTTTCTTGCATTCCGGGTGATAGTGATGATTTGGAGGAAGGGGGGAGGGTCATCTTGAATTCCGGGTAGTTGTGATGAAGTTGAGGAGGAGAGAGGTGGGCCATTAATGGCGTTACCAATACCCAAGGATTAAGTAAAGGAAAACGTTCCTTTAGGATTCTTTTGTTGAAATCCGCTAAACAAGCTGGTTGAGGTGGGGAGAGACTTATTAGTGACCCCCATTGAATTCGAAGAATGCTGCCCCATTAAGTGGAGTGACCCTTTGGCTCCCGCGCTAATAAATTCAAGTGAGTTACTAGGCTTCTTGGGAGTAGATGACCCTTCGATTATCACAACTTGCATTGTACCACGAGTAATGGGATTTACCTTAGACTCATGGACTCCCTCCTGACCCGCCTCTGCCATATGACCCGTTACCTGACCCAGTTTTGACCCGAGAATACCGTCATGCATTGTCTTATCGTTTACAATTCTTGGCCCAGAATCTCTATCTTTTCCGGCTGGCCTGAGAAATCCTCCCTGATGTGATGAGATTATCTTAGCCCCGTCATCACCATGCTGGCCCGTTATAACCACAGAACTTACCAATCGACCCGTCTCAGATCCGACATCTCTATGAGAGATTGGAGTGTCATTAGCAAACAGATCTTCCATTGCATCACCGGGAGAATCTGAAGATGCATTACCATTAAACTTGTGGACAGTATTACAAATACCATTAGTAGCCACTCCTGGAGCAATAGTTGGAGTATACATTACCGGTTCGATAACTAAAGGATCATGAAACTCCCTGTTACATCCCGTAAGTCCAGGACATGTATAAGAGAATGTATGTAAGGAATCAAGACTTGGAAATTAGTACGAAAGGGAGAATTGTTTTTCCGACGGAAAAATCTTTCGAACGTCGGAAAGGAGAAATGTTCGTTAAGGAGAATTAGATTCTCAAAATGCATTATTTGAAGAGTATGGAACTTATTAACATTATGGAAATTTATTTTTACGGATTTGGTCACGTGGGGCCCACCCGAGGAATTTTACGTTTTGCGGGGCCCACGAGGGTTACGGAATTTTATGGACGAATGAGAGGGCGACACGTGGAACCCTCACACTTGGTCTTGGTCGAAATTAGTAAGGATAGAATGGTCATTGACCATGGTAGAAGACTAAGTCTTGCAAGTAGAGCTTGACATTGTTGACTAAGTCAAGAGCCACTTGGCTTGATCCCATTCATCTAATTTTTACATGTGTTGTAATCTAGACCCTCCAATGTGTTTTAAATATCATACTAGTGCAAGACTTGGCATTTTACACTTAGAAAATATTAGAGAAACATTGAGCTTAGCCAAGAAGCTCTCGGGTTTGCCTCCCCTCCACACAAAAAAATTTGTAGTTTTGATCCATTAGCCACAAGACTTTAAACCAATGTCCCTAAGAGTATTGTAAGGATATCTCAATAGAAAGATTCGAAAAAATGACGTTTTCGTATTAGTCGCAAGGCGGAAACTTAAGGAGTTCTTCAACTTTGAAGTTGGAAATTGAAGATGGGTTCTTCATAGGCTTCTAAGGAGTGCTTGGAGCGGATTGGAACATAAGGAAAGGAGCTAAGAATTGTTAAGGCGCGACTTTGAATATTGGAAATTTTAAGGGCTTATAAAGGTATAATTTTTGTCGTTTTAGTAATTGAGATTACTTGTTGTTGTAGCTATGGTTATTAGCAAGCATGAGATGTATAGTATGAAGTTTGATAATTATATTGGCTATTGGAACCCTAATCTGAAAACTAGCATGTTAGCCTTAAGATTACAATTCAAGTCGATTATTAGTTTAAGTCGTCGCATGTGGTATAAAGAAGGAAATTGTAGTTGTTTATGACTATATAACATGTTAGGCCTTAGAACTTGGAATTGGAAAAGGATTGGAAAAGACTTTGAATTGTTGGTTATGTAATTTGGCCGAGAATGGCTAGTGAGCATTAAACTACTTCGTATGAATTGTGGGGCGGAATTTTACACGTATTGTAAGGCGTGTAATCCCCTTTGTTTGGTTGTTGTTTTGAGCCTTAAATGTGGCGTGTTGGTTATTGTATTCGGCCTTGAAAAAGGTGGCAAAGTGAGTAGAAACAAAGGAAGTCTTTGCCGATTTTCCGTAGAATTAGAGACCGTATACTTAGTATTATTCTACGTTAGAGACTAGAAGTTGATAGTCTTGTTGTGACCATTATAGGTTGACACTTCTACGTACGGCGTATTCGGCTCAGCTTGTGGATTTAGCCGAAAAGGTATGTGAACTGTCTCCTCTTCTAGCATGATTCCTTAAGATAAAGAAAGTATTTCCTACTCCTTAAATGATCCATTCCTTGGTTGTATTTGGATTGCCTAAAATAGAATTTGTTCTATATACTTCTTTGATTGTACTTTGATGTTTAAATTGTAAGTTGTATAATCCATTTCCTTAGTGAAGTTTGGATTCCTAAAAGTGAAAGTATTTTACTTAAAGTACATAGAGTCTTTGTTATACCCCGTATTTGCAGGGTATGTATGTGAGGACGTACGTACGAGAGTACGGCAGAAATTTTGAAAAGAAAGAAAGATGTGAGTTTTCGACGGAAAATTTTCCGGTTATTTGTGAAGAAAAAGGTTCGTTAATGGGAATTGGATTCCCAGATTTGGTATTTGGACTTCATAGATTATATTAGAATTTTGAGATTTTATTTTCGGAAATGGTCACGTGGGGCCCACTTTGTTTTCGAGATTTTGGCCATTGTGGATATTTTTCGGAAGACGTTTTTTGAGGGCCAATAGGAGGGTGACACGTGTCACCCCCGCCTAGGTGGCTTGGCCGAATGGCATTTGTGCACAACACCCGGTTAGAGTCGTCTTTTGACGAAACGTTTTACATAACTTGCGAGGGGAAAATTCCGGCTATGTCTTTTCTTATTTTTGCGGATTTTTCCGAGAGACGAAACATTTTGGACCAACGGGAGGGTGACATGTGTCACCCTCACAATGGAAGCAAGTGGGGCGGCACTTGGCCGATTGAGGGGGCAAGTTGTGGTAGATATTTGTGTAGATATTTGTGAGGGTTTTAAGGAGTAGGGTCTAGGGTGCACTTGGCTTGATCTTGGCCTTACACTTGCCTTGCACATGGCTTGATCTTGGCCATTGGTTGGCTTTTGGTTTTGCTATAAATACCCCCCTTGGCTTGAAGACTTCATTCATCCAAATATGTTCCAAGTCTTGCTATCCTTCCCCTCTCCTCTTGTTTGACTCTCGTCCAAGAGCCCCCCCTCCCTAGTAAAGGCCCTTGGCCGAGAAACCCCTCCCCCTTTGAGTGGCCTTTGTGGTAGGGGTTCCCTCCCTTTTTGTGGTGCTAGCCATAGGGTACCCCTGCCTAGTTGTTTTCGTATAATACCCCATTTTTGTGGTATAGAAATACTCTCCTAGTATTGTTATAATGCCCAAAATACCTTAGCCTTTACCTAGTAGTATTTCAAAGTTACCTCTATCGTGAGCAGGAAATACTACCTTTTGTCCTTTTAGTCTCAAACCAAAACCCAAGGAAATCTTCATAGTTGGTTGAAGTATTTGAGTAGAAGTTGGTTAGAACTTCTAAGGGTTGTTTGGAGTGGTTTGGAGCGCACTGAGTGGAGCTAAACCTTGCTCGGGATCGACATTATGACTTGGATAATTTTGGGCTTATCGAGGTAATTATCTTGTCCCTCTATTGTAATTGGAAATTACATGTTTGTTAGAATATATAGTTGAAGTATACTATATATGGAACTATACTTAGTATTCTGCAATGTCTTTTGACTTAAGCTCAAGAATAAAGAATCGAATCTGTATTTACATAGGGGTGTATTGCGAGAGACTTGTGTAGTATTCGAGTAGAATTGTACACGTCAGGTTAGGCGTGTAAACCCCTGGTTGGCTTGGTGGCGGCCTCGATAGAGAGAGGAGATTTACGCTGTTGTTGCGGGGAGTCTTCAATTTTCTGTAGAAAGATATAAACTTGTGTTTTGGGGTTAATAGACGTTTGTGACCTTTATAGGTGAAAGTACTAAGAGTAGCGTATTCTACTTGAAGAGTGGAAACGGCCAGCGATTCTGATCTTGTGGGGCATTTTGCTTATTATCGATAATCGTCGCGAGGTATGTGAACCTCTTCCTATCTTTTCTAGCATGATTGTTGTGAACTATGTAGCGATGAGACGTCATGTGCTAAGTGATTTGGTTGGTTTAAAACATAGGGTGTTATAATAGCTTTATGGGAAGTTAGTTATAACGACCTTATGTAGTGAAAATGGTTTCTTGATGTTAGAAGTTAAGAGACTTGATCTTATAAGATAAGAGACTTAACTTATTTGTTTTAATGTGGATGTTGTGTGAAACCTCATTCGTGAGTAATGAGTACTTGGTTTTAAAGGGATAATGTTTCTTGATTTCGAAATCGTAATGTGTATCGACAGCACCACTGCGGCGTTAATAAAGGAAAATGTATTGAATAATGATGTGTTGTATTAAAACCGGTAGAAACCTCCATCTGCATAGAAGCTAAGATGAGACAAAATGATATTACATTTTCTAGATCATGGTCTTGTAATAAGATCGTTATAAACAAGAATAAACTACTCACATATATGACATATGTTACTCAATTGTTTTAAAAGAGATTAAGACTATGAGTTATGAAACCTTTCTAAAATAAGTGACTTGAGCATTTGAAAATGAGAAGCTTGAGTAATTGAAACTAGGCAAACTGGAACTTAGGAAAAGAATGTTGTTACTTGATTTTGAAAATGAATGTGGGTTGGTCATTCTAATACTACGGGTATCGGGTGACTTTTATAAAAGTAATGGATCTCTTTTAAAAGAACTTAACGTATGTAGTACTTTGGGATTAAAAACCCGGACTTTGGCATAAAATGAAAGTACTTTGAGTTGTGTGAAACTTGCCTATGTTTGTTGTTGTGAAACTTGCCTATGCTTGTTGGTGTGAAACTTGCCTATGCTTGTTGTTGTGAAACTTTCCTATGCTTGTTGTTGTGAAACTTGCCTATGCTTGTGATGATAGCCTTTGTTGTGCAAGTGTGGTATTTACGTATTCTGCGTCTCTCGATGAGGGCGGTCGACTTGTTGAGAACTTACTTGGACGTGCTGGCAGTGATGGAGAATTCCACGGGTATGTTTCCATTTTGATTACTGTCTTGTTGTTGATGTCACATGGACATGTCTACACCGATGCAGTATTCCGGGGGCATGCGGTCATGCGGTCGGGTTGATTACCCGATATATTGTTATTGTGGTTACATGGACATGTCTACACCGAGGAAGAATTCCGGGGGCATGCGGCCATGCGGTCGGGTTGATTACCCGATATATTGTTATTGTGGTTACATGGACATGTCTACACCGAGGTAGAATTCCGGGGGCATGTGGCCATGCGGCGAGTTGATCACCCAAGATATTATTGTTGATGTCACACGGGCGTGTCTACACCGAGGTAGAATTCCGGCATGTGGCCATGGGGCATTGGTATTATTGTTGCATCATGGACATGTCTACACCGCGTCAGATTGGGCATGCGGCCGTGATGCGAACATGATTGATGTTGTGGGCGTGAGACCCATAGTTATATTTGAGTGATGACTTGAGGCGTGAGTCACTCGATCGACATGATCGCTTTTATGTTGTGAATCGTAGTTTGGTTATCATACATGTCTCTGCTTTATATAGACTAGTATGATTTCATTCTGATATTTTCTGATTTCACATACTTAGTACCTGTTGTACTGACCTCCTTCGGGGGGCTGCGTTCATGCCGCAGGTAGAGGTACATCGGTCGTGGATCCTCGCTCTTAGGATCTCAGTTCAGCGTATTGGGAAGCTCCGTTTCTCCGAGGCTTATCTTTTGGTATGTGTTCCACGAGTTGTAGGTTCTTGTACATTCGGGGTATGGCGGGCCTGTCCGTCATAGTTGTTGTAAATCTTAGGTGCATGTAATGCTGTTGTGGCGTGGTTTGTAAAAAAAGGATTAAAGCTATTCGTTTTGAAAGAGTTGTATTTATATATGTTATTGGAAGTAACCGTTGGGTTGCTTTGTTTATGATCATATATCTTGTTTCTTGTTTAAAGTTTTATTTTCCGCTGGTTTTCTCTGATGTTGTGTCACTAGGGTGCCCGATAAGGCACGATGCAGAACCGGGACGGAGTCGTTACAAAAGTCGATCGAGCGATTAATCCTCGGAAAGTGTCTGCACCGTGTCTAGTAGAGTCTTGATTATCGGTGTGTTGTGCACCACATCTATAATGAGGCTATAGGACATTTAGGATTGGTTTCCATTCTTCTCATTCGAGATCGTGCCTTAGAGTCATGTTGTAAGTTGGACCCTCGACGTATCTCGTTTTTACGATTATGCCTCGCGCAAGGCAACCAGATCCCGGAAGGGCAAAGGCGTAGAAGTGCTGCTAGTGAGATCTGAGGAGTACGAGGCGCAGTCGGGCAAGACGAGTTGTGCTTGACGGCGGGTTTTGTGACGCCCGGCCCAGCGAGTTTAGAGCGCGGCGGTGGCTGCTGAGACCACAATACTGAGCCTCGGTCGCGATGCAGGCGGAGAGATGGGTTACAAGAGATGGCCCGATTCTTTGGCCGGGTCGTGGCAGATATGAGATAATTTGAATCTGGCGATTCGATTCGATGCACGATGGTTCACCCCGGCGAGATAGTTTGAGGCTACGAGACTTTACGAGTTGTAGCGCTTGAGTTTTATGGGTCGAGGCACGAGGATGATCGCGAGGAGTTCATCCGGCGATTCTGACGGATCACGCGGTGATCAAGGCTTGAGACCAAGTCTGTGACCTTTGGTTCGCATCGGCTGCGTGATACCGCAGTCGATTGGTTTGATTCATGGGAGCTTTCCCGGGGAGAGCATGCACCTCCAGCAGTATGGGATGAGTTTTCAGGGGCTTTCCTCACGCACTTCTTGCCTCCGCGGATGAGAGAACGCACGTAAGCAGATTTTTGATGCTTAGACGAGCGGGCGTGCGGTTGGGAGTACAATGTGAGTTCGACTCATTGGCGTGACGTCCAGCGTTGGTAGCTAGTATGGAGGATCGAGTGCACCGATATGTTACTGAGGCTCGATGATTACATGTCGAGGCATGTTCGGGAGTAGCTCTTCACCGCATGGACATTGCCCGCATACTGAGCTCATGCTGGGATGTGAGGCACGGAGAGGTCGACGGAATGACGAATCGCGAAGAGGGCGAACAACGAGGTCCTTTGGTAACTTTCGAGGCGGACCGCCTCGGCCTACTAGTTTTGTACCTCCGCCCGGTCGAGTGGTCCTCCACAACCTTCGAGTATTCGGGAGCGGTCGAGCTCGAGGTTCGAGTTTCGAGGAAGTAAGGATGTTGGCGGATCGGTCACCCCTACCTCGGTGTGGTCGATGTAGTAGACGCATTTGGGAGTGTCGTGGTGCGAGGAGCTTGTTATTTTGCGGCCAGCGGGGCCATTTGCGAGCTGTCCGACCAAGGTAGCACGGATGTTACGACTCACCTACGGATCGATGGCTGGTTCGTCGCGCCTACGATTATGCGCCTGCAGTGGGCTATGATTAGAGTGGAGCGGTAGCCAGTATATCCTTAACCCTCTAGAGTTTTGGTATGCTTGTTATGATGGTCTCATTATTATGTGCTATGTACGAATAGCGTTGTGTTAATTGTGAGTTAGAAAACATGCTTAGTTGGGAGGATACGTATGGGGGCATGGTAAGTGTGAACCTTAGACTATGTCACGACTGAGACCTTAGGGGTAAGGTCGTCTTGAGTTAAAGATTTATTTTATGTTTGACCCTTATCAGAGTAGTAGTATACGTGGGATTTATTTGTGTGATAAGTCCGTGGGTAGTGTGAGATGGAAGTGGTAGCTTTCATGATGTGAATTAGTAAGATTGTTCCGGATCGGGGAACAAGAGTTTGGCGCGGTTGGGGGTCGGGTTGAGGACCATTTGCGGGTCAACCCGTAGCCCGGATTAAGGTGGGGTCAGTTCTGGGTGGTCCCGCTAGGTGGTAGGGTCACGAGGATGCTAGGCCCAAGTTTGTGTGACCAACGTATGAGTTCGTGGACGCGTTCGACCAGAAGCGGTTCGTAAAGGCCGGGAATGGCCTTAAGGAAGTTTGAGGTTAGTAAGATGACCAAGTTTGGAGGTAGTGACTCCAGAGATTTTCGGGAACGGAAGTAATGACTGAAGTATGGTACGTACTGGGAGAGTTCAAGTGTTCGAGAAGGGCACGACGAGTAAGGAAAGAAGAGGACGTGTGTTATTTTGTGGCCAAGCTGTGGCGTTGGCAACTTGTTAGAGGAACTTCATCGTTATCCGTCTTGAGAAGGAACATTCGGGACGAATGTTTCTAAGGAGGGGAGAATGTTATACCCCGTAGTTGCAGGGTATGTATGTGAGGACGTACGTACGAGAGTACGACATAAATTTTGAAAAGAAAGAAAGATGTGAGTTTTCGACGGAAAAGTTTCCGGTTATTTGTGAAGAAAAAGGTTCGTTAATGGGAATTGGATTCCCAGATTTGGTATTTGGACTTCATAGATTATATTAGAATTTTGATATTTTATTTTCGGAAATGGTCACGTGGGGCCCACTTTGTTTTCGAGATTTTGGCCATTGTGGATATTTTTCGGAAGACGTTTTTTGAGGGCCAATAGGAGGGTGACATGTGTCACCCCCGCCTAGGTGGCTTGGCCGAATGGCATTTGTGCACAACACCCGGTTAGAGTCGTCTTTTGACGAAACGTTTTACATAACTTGCGAGGGGAAAATTCCGGCTATGTCGTTTTGTATTTTTGCGGATTTTTCCGAGCGACGAAACATTTTGGACCAACGGGAGGGTGACATGTGTCACCCTCACAATGGAAACAAGTGGGGCGGCACTTGGCCGATTGGGGGGGCAAGTTGTGGTAGATATTTGTGTAGATATTTGTGAGGGTTTTAAGGAGTAGGGTCTAGGGTGCACTTGGCTTGATCTTGGCCTTACACTTGCCTTGCACATGGCTTGATCTTGGCCATTGGTTGGCTTTTGGTTTTGCTATAAATACCCCCCTTGGCTTGAAGACTTCATTCATCCAAATATGTTCCAAGTCTTGCTATCCTTCCCCTCTCCTCTTGTTTGACTCTCGTCCAAGAGCCCCCCCTCCCTAGTAAAGGCCCTTGGCGAAACCCTCCCTTTGAGTGGCCTTTGTGGCGAGGGTTCCTCCTCACTTTGTGGTGCTAGCCGTGGGGTACCACTGCTAGTTGTTTTCGTATAATACCCCTTTTTGTGGTATAGAAATACTCTCTAGTATTGTTATAATGCCCAAAATACCTTAGCCTTTACCTAGTAGTATTTCAAAAGTTACCTCTATCGTAGAGCAGGAAATACTACCTTTTGTCCTTTTAGTCTCAAACCGAAACCACAGGAAATCTTCATAGTTGGTTGAAGTATTTGAGTAGAAGTTGGTTAGAACTTCTAAGGGTTGTTTGGAGTGGTTTGGGCGCACGAAGTGGAGCTAAACCTTGCTCGGGATCGACATTATGACTTGGATAATTTTGGGCTTATCGAGGTAATTATCTTGTCCTCTATTGTAATTGGAAATTACATGTTTGTTAGAATATATAGTTGAAGTATACTATATATGGAACTATACTTAGTATTCGCAATGTCTTTTGACTTAAGCTCAAGAATAAAGAATCCAGACTGTATTTACATAGACTGTATTGCGATGAACTTGTGTAGTATTCGAGTAGAATTGTACACGTCAGGTTAGGCGTGTAAACCCCTGGTTGGCTTGGTAGCGGCCTCGATAGAGAGGAGATTTACGCTGTTTTGCGGGGAAATCTTCTTGAATTTTACGTAGAAAGATAGAAACTTGTGTTTTGGGGTTAATAGACGTTTGTGACCTTTATAGGTGAAAGTACTAAGAGTAGCGTATTCTACTTGAAGAGTGGAAACGGCTAGCCAGGTTACAGTACTGTGGGGCATTTTGCTTATTGTCGATAATCGTCGCGAGGTATGTGAACCTCTTCCTATCTTTTCTAGCATGATTGTTGTGAACTATGTAGTGCGGTAGGCGTACGTGTGCTAAGTGATTTGGTTGGTTTAAAACATAGGGTGTTATAATAGCTTTATGGGAAGTTAGTTATAACGACCTTATGTAGGTGAAAATGGTTTACTGATGTTAGAAGTTAAGAGACTTGATCTTATAAGATAAGAGACTTAACTTATTTGTTTTAATGTGGATGTTGTGTGAAACCTCATTCGTGAGTAATGAGTACTTGGTTTTAAAGGGATAATGTTTCTTGATTTGGAAATCGAATGTGTATCGACAGGACCAACTGCGGCGTTAATAAAGGAAAATGTATTGAATAATGATGTGTTGTATTAAAACGGTAGAAACCTCCATCCGCATAGAAGCTAAGATAAGACAAAATGATATTACATTTTCTAGATCATGGCTGCTGTAATAAGATCGTTATAAACAAGAATAAACTACTCACATATATGACATATGTTACTCAATTGTTTTAAAAGAGATTAAGACTATGAGTTATGAAACCTTTCTAAAATAAGTGACTTGAGCATTTGAAAATGAGAAGCTTGAGTAATTGAAACTAGGCAAACTGGAACTTAGGAAAAGAATGTTGTTACTTGATTTTGAAAAGGAATGTGGGTTGGTCATTCTAATACTACGGGTATCGGGTGACTTTTATAAAAGTAATGGATCTCTTTTAAAAGAACTTAACGTATGTAGTACTTTGGGACTAAAAACCCGGACTTTGGCATAAAATGAAAGTACTTTGAGTTGTGTGAAACTTGCCTATGCTTGTTGTTGTGAAACTTGCCTATGCTTGTTGGTGTGAAACTTGCCTATGCTTGTTGTTGTGAAACTTGCCTATGCTTGTTGGTGTGAAACTTGCCTATGCTTGTGATGATAGCCTTTGTTGTGCAAGTGTGGTATTTACGTATTCTGCGTCTCTCGATAGAGGCGGTCGACTTATCGAGAACTTACTTGGGCGTCTTTGGCGGTGATGGAGAATTCCACGGGTATGTTTCCATTTTGATTCTTGTCTTGTTGTTGATGTCACATGGACATGTCTACACCGAATTCCGGCATGCGGCCATGCGGTCGGGTTGATTACCCGATATATTGTTATTGTGGTTACATGGACATGTCTACACCGAGGTAGAATTCCGGGGGCATGCGGCCATGCGGTCGGGTTGATTACCCGATATATTGTTATTGTGGTTACATGGACATGTCTACACCGAGGTAGAATTCCGGGGGCATGTGGCCGTGCGGCGAGTTGATCACCCAAAGATATTATTGTTGATGTCACGTGGGCGTGTCTACACGAGGTAGAATTCCGGGGCATGTGGCCATGGGGCATTGGTATTATTGTTGCATCATGGACATGTCTACACCGATGCGAATTAGGGCATGCGGCCATGATGCGAACATGATTGATGTTGTGGCGTGAGACCCATAGTTATATTTGAGTGATGACTTGAGGCGTGAGTCACATTGGACATATTCGCTTTTATGTTGTGATCGTAGTTTGGTTATCATACATGTCTCTGCTTTATATATACTAGTATGATTTCATTCTGATATTTTCTGATTTCACATACTTGGTACTGTTATCGACCTCGCCCGAAGTGCGTTCATCGCGGTAGAGGTACATCGGTCGTGGATCCTCGCTCTTAGGATCTCATTTCAGCGTTTTGGGAAGCTCCGTTTCTCCGGAGGCTTATCTTTTGGTATGTGTTCCCTGAGTTGTAGGTTCTTGTACATTCAGGGGTATGGCGGGCCCTGTCCCGGCATAGTCGTTGTTAATCTTAGAGGTGCAGAAATCTTGTTGTGGCGGGGTTTGTAAAAAAAGGATTAAACTGTTCGTTTTGAAAGAGTTGTATTTATATATGTTATTGGAAGGTAACCGTTGGGTTGGCCTGTTTTATGATCATATATCTTGTTTCTTGTTTAAAGTTTTATTTTCCGCTGGTTTTCTCTGATGTTGTGTCACTAGGGTGCCCGGGATAAGGCACCGATGCCCGGACAGTCGTTCTGATCTTGAAAAGGAAGTGGTTTCCAAACCTTTTGGCCAGTGCCTTAGTTCCAAAACCTAAGGGTTGTTGTAATGACTTTAGGGGAGTTAAAGGAGTGATTTACTTAATTGGTTTAAAAGATGAGAAATGACATGATTTAAGAGAAGTAACTTGTTTTAAAGGTGTGAGTTACTTAAGGTGTAAAAGTAGAAGAAACTTGTTTTCTATATATTAAGAGACTCGAAGTATTTTTGAAAGTTAATAAACTTGATTTGAAAGTTTGTGATACTTGGTTTTAAGTATAAGTCTCTTGGTTATAAAAAGAATGAAATTGTCTAAAAACCATAAAGGGTTATAACCGCTTTATGGGACGTTGGTTATAACGGCTTTATGGAAGGTTAAGAAAGTTGTCTATTTTGATTATTAGGCATAAGTGTGCCTTGATAAGTACTTTGGCTTGATTAATTGAGGATTAGTCTAAGTGTGCCTTGATAAGTACTTTAGCTTGATTAATTGAGAATTATTCTAAGTGTGCCTTGATAAGTACTTTGGCTTTATTAATTGAGAATTAGTCTAAGTGTGCCTTGATAAGTACTTTGGCTTGATTAATTGAGAATTATTCTAAGTGTGTCTTGATAAGTACTTTGGCTTGATTAATTGAGAATTAGTCTAAGTGTGCCTTGATAAGTACTTTGGCTTGATTAATTGAGAATTATTCTAAGTGTGCCTTGATAAGTACTTTGGCTTGATTAATTGAGAATTAGTCTAAGTGTGCCTTGATAAGTACTTTGGCTTGATTAATTGAGAATTATTCTAAGTGTGCCTTGATAAGTACTTTGGCTTGATTAATTGAGAATTAGTCTAAGTGTGCCTTGATAAGTACTTTGGCTTGATTAATTGAGAATTATTCCATGTGTGCCTTGATAAGTACTTTGGCTTGATTAATTGAGAATTAGTCTAAGTGTGCCTTGATAAGTACTTTGGCTTGATTAATTGAGAATTATTCCATGTGTGCCTTGATAAGTACTTTGGCTTGTTTAATTGAGAATTTCCTATGTGTCTTTGGTAATAGCCGGTTGTGTGCTAGTGGTATATCATTCATTTCGGGGTCATTCCCCGGGTTTGTGGCATTTGCATATTCCGTGGATTTGCTACCCACGATGCGAGGAATACCTCATGCGAGTCCGCAAGGGCTTATGCGGGTGAAATAGTCCCATGCGGGCGGGTCCAGCCTATGCGAGGAATACCTCATGCGAGTCCGTAAAGGCTTTTGCGGGTGAAATAGTCCCATGCGAGGAATACCTCATGCGGGTCCACGCGACCTATGCGGGTGAAATAGTCCAGGAGTAGGATTGCTTAATGATACTGCGGGCGGGTGGTCCTGCTTTGATCGTGAGCTTCCTAGTTTATATTGTAAGTATACTACTATTTACTCATTGTTAGTAAGGCACGGTGTCGTAATTTGATTATCATGGACTGCCGACAGTGAGGAAGGACTCCACGGGCATGATTGATATTATGGGCGTGAGACCCATGGTTATATTTTAGTAGTGACTTTGAGGGCCTGCGTCCCTGACATGATATGATTGTTTATGTATTGTGTACTGTAGGTTGGCTATCATACATGTCTCCTATTTTTAAGCATTATGATTTCATTACGTGATTTCATTTCACATACTTGGTACATTCTTCGTCTTGACCTCGCCCGGAAGTGCGTTCAATCCGCAGTTTAGGTGCAGCGTTTGGTGATCGGCGGTGTAGGACCTGCCGTAGTTTTTGGATAGCTCCCTCTGTTCAGGAGTTTATCTTTTTGGTATAGTTCCTTCAGTACAGGCTTTTGTATGGTTATGGGTACGGCGGGGCCTTGTCCCGTCATATTTCAGTAAAACTCTTAGAGGTCTGTATTCATATGTGGGATTGGACTCATGTACAGTATAATGTCTTTTGAGTATGTATATTATGGCAGCCTTGTCGGCTTTGCCCTTGCACGTATGTTGGTTTTAAAAAAAAAAGGTGTTATTTAATTTCCGCAGTTTACTTGTGTTGTTAAGGTAGAAGGGTGCCCAGGTAGGGCACCAGTCATGGGCGAGGTTGGGGCATGACAGTGGTATCGAGCGATCGATCCTCGGAATGTCTGACCGTGTCTAGTAGAGTCTTGATTATCGGTGTGTTGCGCGCCACACCCATAAACGAGGCTACAGACATTTAGGAGTTGGTTTCTATTCTTCTCACTCTAAGATCGTGCCATAGAAGTGTGTTAGTAAGATAATTCCTCTCGACGTATTGTTGTGTTCTGATTATGCCTCGAGGAGAACGATCGCCAGAAGGGCAAAGGAGTAGCGAGCTCTAGTCGGACTCGGAGAGTTGATAGGGCTTATGCCTGAGTATCTGGATGTTGTCTGCATGATCGGCGAGTTCTTCTGCGCGAGTTTTGAGGCCCGGCACGAGCCTCGATTTCTCGATTAGGAGAAGACTATAGGGTCATGAGAAGCGATTATGTTATTGACCAAGATAACGGTGCTCTGATTTCATCGGCGGGAGGTTATTCGGCGATGCAGACAGTGTCACGGGGTAGAGGGCGGCGGAGATCTGCGTAAGAGGCTAGGCCCGTTGGTTGTCCGGTGAGTTTATGGGCCAGCGGCCTCAAGGCCAGTGAGATATTCATCGACCTACCCAGTACATACCCGCGACTCACGGTGGGAGATTGGTCCCACAGTATTTAGGAGCGGTCCAAGCTCCGGGTCGAGGTTCTCGGAGGACAGAGGATTTTCTCAGTCGAGGCCACTTTTTCCTCAGTGTTTCCGATGTGGTAAGCGTCATTCGGGGAAATGCCGTTATGGCACAGGTGTTTGTTTTTATTGTGGCCGTCCGGGCCATATTGCGGTATGTCATTTTAGAAAGAGCACCGGTAAGGTGGCTCGACCTTTGAGGCCGTAGTTGGTTCCTCCGCGGTATCGTCCCGAGCGGTGTTGGATGTCGGACCGGTAGTGGTAGAGGTCAGGGTGGAGTTTATAGTTCTGGCGGTCCTTCGAACTGCAGAGATGACGTGACTACTGGACAGGATCAGGAGGCGACATCGCACGAGGTTATAGGTATATGTCGATTCTTTTGAATCATACGTGCATTGATAGATTCAGATTTCTCCCTAGCATATATGTTTTCCCTTTGTTGCTAGCAGTTGTAAGTGATAGTACCCCAGAGGTAGGAATACTTGATTAGTAAAGTGAAAAGTTAAGAATGTTGACAAGAATGGTAAGTGAACTGAGACTATAGTTGTGTAGAGTTCACAAGTTGTAATTGCCCCATAACAGTGTAAGACCAATAGGGAATATTGTACCAGTAGAAATACTTCGTCTTATGTGACGAACCTCTAGTGATTAGGGGGATAGGGTGAGAAGTACCTTGAGATAAGAGAAAGATTTATTTCAGACTAAGAATGAGAAGTTAAGTGCGACGCTGGGTCGGGTTATGGACTCATTTCGGGTCAGCCGATAGTATGGAATCGGGTGATGTCAGTTGGATATGGTCCCTCTATGTGATAGGGTCTCGAGGATGCAAGGCCGAAGTTTAGTTAATCGTTGTACGAGTTCGTGGATGTGTTTCACCGGAACTAGGTCGTAAGGACCGAGAAGAGCCTTAGCGGAAATTTAAGTAGCAAAATGGCCAAGTTTGGTTAGTAACTCCAAGGATTGGGGAACAGAAACAATATTTGAGATGTGTACGTTTACTAAATAAGTTTAGAAGTACGAGAAAGAATGACAAGTAAGAAATAAAGGAACCTCTAAGGATCCCGTATTTTAGAAGACCGTAACCTTCGAGTTTTGTGAAAAAGGGGTCGCGGACAGAAGGTCCATTGATATGTTTACGTATGTTGTGGTGGCCATGTGTGACATCGTTGGTCTTGTGCAGTTTTGATTGAGAGGCATAATATTGAGTTTATGCCGGAGTTTGTATAGCTTGACAACCGACTAAGAACATTCGGGGACAAATGTTTCTAAGGGGGGAAGAATGTTACATCCCATAAGTCCAGGACATGTATAAGAGAATGTATGTAAGGAATCAAGACTTGGAAATTAGTACGAAAGGGAGAATTGTTTTTCCGACGGAAAAATCTTTCGAACGTCGGAAAGGAGAAATGTTCGTTAAGGAGAATTAGATTCTCAAAATGCATTATTTGAAGAGTATGGAACTTATTAACATTATGGAAATTTATTTTTACGGATTTGGTCACGTGGGGCCCACCCGAGGAATTTTACGTTTTGCGGGGCCCACGAGGGTTACTGAATTTTATGGACGAATGAGAGGGCGACACGTGGCACCCTCACACTTGGTCTTGGTCGAAATTAGTAAGGATAGAATGGTCATTGACCATGGTAGAAGACTAAGTCTTGCAAGCAGAGCTTGACATTGTTGACTAAGTCAAGAGCCACTTGGCTTGATCCCATTCATCAAATTTTTACATGTGTTGTAATCTAGACCCTCCAATGTGTTTTAAATATCATACTAGTGCAAGACTTGGCATTTTACACTTAGAAAATATTAGAGAAACATTGAGCTTAGCCAAGAAGCTCTCGGGTTTGCCTCCCCTCCACACAAAAAAAATTGTAGTTTTGATCCATTAGCCACAAGACTTTAACCCAATGTCCCTAAGAGTATTGTAAGGATATCTCAATAGAAAGATTTCGAAAAAACGACGTTTTCGTATTAGTCGCAAGGCGGAAACTTAAGGAGTTCTTCAACTTTGAAGTTGGAAATTGAAGATGGGTTCTTCATAGGCTTCTAAGGAGTGCTTGGAGCGGATTGGAACATAAGGAAATGAGCTAAGAATTGCTAAGGCGCGACTTTGAATCTTGGAAATTTTAAGGGCTTATAAAGGTATAATTTTTGTCGTTTTAGTAATTGAGATTACTTGTTGTTGTAGCTATGGTTATTATGACATGAGATGTATAGTATGAAGTTTGATAATTATATTGGCTATTGGAACCCTAATCCGAAAACTAGCATGTTAGCCTTAAGATTTCAATTCAAGTCGATTATTAGTTTAAGTCGTCGCATGTGGTATAAAGAAGGAAATTGTAGTTGTTTATGACTATATAACATGTTAGGCCTTAGAACTTGGAATTGGAAAAGGATTGGAAAAGACTTTGAATTGTTGGTTATGTAAGTTGGCCGAGAATGGCTAGTGAGCATTAAACTACTTCGTATGAATTGTGGGGCGGAATTTTACACGTATTGTAAGGCGTGTAATCCCCTTTGTTTGGTTGTTGTTTTGAGCCTTAAATGTGGCGTGTTGGTTATTGTATTCGGTCTTGAAAAAGGTGGCAAAGTGAGTAGAAACAAAGGAAGTGCTGCCAGATTTTCCGTAGAATTAGAGACCGTATACTTAGTATTATTCTACGTTAGAGACTAGAAGTTGATAGTCTTGTTGTGACCATTATAGGTTGACACTTCTACGTACGGCGTATTCGGCTTAGCTTGTGGATTTAGCCGAAAAGGTATGTGAAATGTCTCCTCTTCTAGCATGATTCCTTAAGATAAAGAAAGTATTTCCTACTCCTTAAATGATCCATTCCTTGGTTGTATTTGGATTGCCTAAAATAGAATTTGTTCTATGTACTTCCTTGATTGTACTTTGATGTTTAAATTGTAAGTTGTATAATCCATTTCCTTAGTGAAGTTTGGATTCCTAAAAGTGAAAGTATTTTACTTAAAGTACATAGAGTCTTGAAAAGGAAGTGGTTTCCAAACCTTTTGGCCAGTGCCTTAGTTCCAAAACCTAAGGGTTGTTGTAATGACTTTAGGGGAGTTAAAGGATTGATTTACTTAATTGGTTTAAAAGAGGAGAAATGACATGATTTAAGAGAAGTAACTTGTTTTAAAGGTGTGAGTTACTTAAGGTGTAAAAGTAGAAGAAACTTGTTTTCTATATATTAAGAGACTCGAAGTATTTTTGAAAGTTAAGAAACTTGATTTGAAAGTTTGTGATACTTGGTTTTAAGTATAAGTCTCTTGGTTATAAAAAGAATGAAATTGTCTAAAAACCATAAAGGGTTATAACGGCTTTATGGGAAGTTGGTTATAACGGCTTTATGGAAGGTTAAGAAAGTTGTCTATTTTGATTATTAGGCATAAGTGTGCCTTGATAAGTACTTTGGCTTGATTAATTGAGGATTAGTCTAAGTGTGCCTTGATAAGTACTTTGGCTTGATTAATTGAGAATTATTCTAAGTGTGCCTTGATAAGTACTTTGGCTTGATTAATTGAGAATTATTCTAAGTGTGCCTTGATAAGTACTTTGGCTTGATTAATTGAGAATTATTCTAAGTGTGCCTTGATAAGTACTTTGGCTTGATTAATTGAGAATTAGTCTAAGTGTGCCTTGATAAGTACTTTGGCTTGATTAATTGAGAATTATTCTAAGTGTGCCTTGATAAGTACTTTGGCTTGATTAATTGAGAATTAGTCTAAGTGTGCCTATATAAGTACTTTGGCTTGATTAATTGAGAATTATTCTAAGTGTGTCTTGATAAGTACTTTGGCTTGATTAATTGAGAATTAGTCTGAGTGTGCCTTGATAAGTACTTTGGCTTGATTAATTGAGAATTATTCTAAGTGTGCCTTGATAAGTACTTTGGCTTGATTAATTGAGAATTATTCTAAGTGTGCCTTGATAAGTACTTTGGCTTGATTAATTGAGAATTATTCTAAGTGTGCCTTGATAAGTACTTTGGCTTGATTAATTGAGAATTAGTCTAAGTGTGCCTTGATAAGTACTTTGGCTTGATTAATTGAGAATTATTCTAAGTGTGCCTTGATAAGTACTTTGGCTTGATTAATTGAGAATTAGTCTAAGTGTGCCTATATAAGTACTTTGGCTTGATTAATTGAGAATTATTCTAAGTGTGTCTTGATAAGTACTTTGGCTTGATTAATTGAGAATTAGTCTAAGTGTTCCTTGATAAGTACTTTGGCTTGATTAATTGAGAATTATTCCATGTGTGCCTTGATAAGTACTTTGGCTTGATTAATTGAGAATTAGTCTAAGTGTGCCTTGATAAGTACTTTGGCTTGATTAATTGAGAATTATTCTAAGTGTGCCTTGATAAGTACTTTGGCTTGATTAATTGAGAATTATTCTAAGTGTGCCTTGATAAGTACTTTGGCTTGATTAATTGAGAATTATTCTAAGTGTGCCTTGATAAGTACTTTGGCTTGATTAATTGAGAATTAGTCTAAGTGTGCCTTGATAAGTACTTTGGCTTGATTAATTGAGAATTATTCTAAGTGTGCCTTGATAAGTACTTTGGCTTGATTAATTGAGAATTAGTCTAAGTGTGCCTATATAAGTACTTTGGCTTGATTAATTGAGAATTATTCTAAGTGTGTCTTGATAAGTACTTTGGCTTGATTAATTGAGAATTAGTCTAAGTGTTCCTTGATAAGTACTTTGGCTTGATTAATTGAGAATTATTCCATGTGTGCCTTGATAAGTACTTTGGCTTGATTAATTGAGAATTAGTCTAAGTGTGCCTTGATAAGTACTTTGGCTTGATTAATTGAGAATTATTCCATGTGTGCCTTGATAAGTACTTTGGCTTGTTTAATTGAGAATTTCCTATGTGTGCTGGTAATAGCCGGTTGTGTGCTAGTGGTATATCATTCATTTCGGGGTCATTCCCCGGGTTTGTGGCATTTGCATATTCCGTGGATTTGCTACCCACGATGCGAGGAATACCTCATGCGAGTCCGCAAGGGCTTATGCGGGTGAAATAGTCCCATGCGGGCGGGTCCAGCCTATGCGAGGAATACCTCATGCGAGTCCGTAAGGGCTTATGCGGGTGAAATAGTCCCATGCGAGGAATACCTCATGCGGGTCCACGCGACCTATGTGGGTGAAATAGTCCCAGGAGTAGGATTGCTTAATGATACTGCGGGCGGGTGGTCCTGCTTTGATCGTGAGCTTCCTAGTTTATATTGTAAGTATACTACTATTGTAACGACCCGTTCCGGGGCCCGTTACTGGTGCCTTACCCCGGGCACCCTAGTGATACATACATCAGAGAAAATCAGCGGAACATAACACATGAGTCATGAAACAAGAGATATAATAATAAACAGGCCAACCAAAACGGTTGCCTTCAGTATATACATAAAACCTGAACAGTTTAATCCTTTTACAACCCTGCCCACAACAGTACTACAGACCTCTAAGATTTACAACGACTATGACGGGACAGGGCCCCGCCATACCCCTGAATGTACAAGAACCTACAACTCAGGGAAACACATACCAAAAGATAAGCCTCCGGAGAAACGGAGCTTCCCAATCTGTTGGCTGTGATCCTATGGCGAGGATCCACGGCCGATGTACCTCTACTGCGGCGTGAACGCGGCCGAAGGAGGTCGATACAACAGTACCAAGTATGTGAATCGTAAAACCATAAATGAAATCATACTAGTCTATATAAAGCAGGAGACATGTATGATAACCAAACTACAGTTCACAACATAAAAGCAGTCATGTCCAGTCAGGGACTCACGCCCTCAAGTCATCACTCAAATATAACTATGGGTCTCACGCCCACAACATCAATCATGTTCGCATCATGGCCGCATGCCCCCGGAATTCTGCATCGGTGTAGACATGTCCATGATGCAACAATAATACCAATGCCCCATGGCCACATGCTCCGGAATTACGCCGGTGTAGACACGTCCATGTAACATCAACAACAATATACTGGGTGATCAACCCTGCCGCATGGCCACATGCCCCCGGAATTCTACCTCGGTGTAGACATGTCCATGTGACATCAACAACAATACATTAATCAAAATGGAAACATACCCGTGGAATTCTCCGTCACTGCCAGCACGTCCAAGTAAGTTCTCAACAAGTCAACCGACCCTCTATCGAGAGACGCGGTAACACAGGAATACAACACTTGTACAACAAAGGCTATCATCACAAGCATAGGCAAGTTTCACACAACTCAAAGTACTTTCGCATAAGTCACACAATACCCGTAGTATAAAAATCGTGACTATCTTTTTAAGTAAACAAGACACTTCCCCTTTTGTAAAATCAAGTAACAACATTATTTTCCAAACGTTCAAGTTTGCCTAATTTCAAATGCTCAAGTCACTTATTTTAGAAAGGTTTCATAACTCATAGTCTTAATCTCTTTTAAAACAATTGAGTAACATATGTCATATATGTGAGTAGTTTATTCTTGTTATAACGATCTTATTACAGCAGCCATGATCTAGAAAATGTAATATCATTTTGTCTCATCTTAGCTTCTATGCAGATGGAGGTTTCTACTGGTTTTAATACAACACATCATTATTCAATACATTTTCCTTTATTAACGCCGCAGCGGTCCTGTCGATACACATTCGATTCGAAATCGGAAACATTATCCCTTTAAAAACCAAGTACTCATTACTCACGAATGAGGTTTCACACAACATCAACATTAAAACAAATAAGTTAAGTCTCTTATCTTATAAGATCAAGTCTCTTAACTTCTAACATCAGTAAACCATTTTCTTACCTACATAAAGCTGTTATAACCAACTTCCCATAAAGCCGTCATAACACTTTATGTTTAAACCAAACAAATACACTTAGCACCTGTACGTCCACCGTACTACATAGTTACACACATATCATGCTAGAACAGATAGGAAGAGGTTCACATACCTCGCGACAAGTATCGACAATAAGCAAAATGCTCCAAGTACTACAACCTTGCTAGCCCTTTCCACTCCTCAAGTAGAATACGCTACTCTTAGTACTTTCACCTAAAAAGGTCACAAACGTCTATTAACTTTTAAACATACGGTTCCATTTCTCTACAGAAAATTCGGCAGCACCTCCCCCCCCCCCCCGCAACAGCGTAAATCTCCTCCTCTATCGAGGCCGACTACCAAGCCAACCAGGGGGGGTTATACGTCTAACCGGACGTGTACAATTCTACTCAGCAATACTACACAAGTCTACTGCAATACAGTCCTATGTAAATACAGTTCAGTTCTATATATAGTATACTTCAACTATATATTCTAACAACATGTAATTTCCAATTACAAATAGAGGGACAAGATAATTACCTCGATAAGCCCATAATTATCCAAGTTAAATGTCGATCCTTAGCAACGTTTAGCTCAACTCGGTGCTCCACCCCGCCCAACAACCCTCGAAGTTCTAACCAACTTCTACTTAATACTCCAACCAACTATGGAGATTTTCCTTAGGGTTTCGGTTTGAGACAAAAAGGACATACGGTAGTATTTCCGGGCTCTACGTATAGAGGTATCTTTGGAACACTACAAGGCAAACGGCTAAGGTATTTTGGGTATAGTAACAATACTTTTGAGAGTATTTCTACCAAGAGGGGGGGTATTTATGCGAGACAACACCACAAGGGGGGGGGGTGTGTACCCCTCGGCCAACCCCACTAGGGGGGGTACTCTCGGCCAAAGGGGGGGGGAGGGGCTCTCGGCCAAAGGCCTCACAAAGGGGGAGAGGAACTCTCGGCCAAGACACTACACTAAGGGGGAGGAAGAAAGCTTTCAAGACTTAGAAGTTTTGGGATGAAGAAGTCTTCATGAGGAGGGTATTTATAGGGAGTTTAATGGACAAGATCAAGCCATGTGGGGGGCAAGTGGAGGGCCAAGATATGCCCAAGTGCCCCCTAGTCCCTACTCCTTAAAACCCTCACAAATATCTACACAAATATCTACCATCAACTTGCCCCTTCAATCGGCCAAGTGCCGCCCCACTTTGCTTCCAATGTGAGGGTGACACATGTCACCCTCCCGTTGGTCCAAAATGTTTCGTCTCTCGGAAAAATCCGCAAAAATAAGAAAAGACATAGCCGGAATTTTCCCCTCGCAAGTTATGTAAAACGTTTCGTCAAAAAACGACTCTAACCGGGTGTTGTGCACAAATGTCATTCGGCCAAGCCACCTAGGCGGGGGTGACACGTGTCACCCTCCTATTGGCCCTCATAAAACATCTTCCGAAAAAATATCCACAATGGCCAAAATCTCGAAAACAAAGTGGGCCCCACAAAACCGTAAATTTCTCCCGTGGGCCCCACGTGACCATTTCCGAAAATAAAATTCCATAATTCTCTAATATTCCAGGAAGTCCGAATACCAAATCTGGGAATCCAATTCCCATTAACGAACCTTTTTCCTTCACAAAAACCGGAAACTTTTCCGTGGAAAAATCACCTCTTTCTTCCTTTCCAATCTTTCTGTCGTATTCTCGTACGTACGTCCTCGCATATATACCCTGGAACTACGTGGTATAACAACTATTTACTCTCATTGTTAGTAAGGCACAGCGTACTGTAATTTGATTATCATGGACTGCTGGCAGTGAGGAAGGGATTCCACGGGCATGATTGATGTTATGGGCGTGAGACCCATAGTTATATGCGAGTAATGACTTGAGGGCATGCGACCCTGATTTGACATGACTGCTTATGTTTTGTGTACTGTAGTTTGGCTATCATACATGTCTCCTGTTTTGTATAGACTGTTATGATTTCATTCTGATATTTTGATTTCATACTTGATACATTCTTCGTCTTGACCTCGCCCGTTTGCGTTCATGTCGCAGGTTTAGGTACGCAGTTTGGTGATCGACAGGTGTAGGGCCCTGCTCAGAGTTTTTGGATAGCTCCCTCTGTTCAGGAGTTTATCTTTTTGGTATAGTTCCTTCAAGATGCAGGCTTTATACGGTTATGGTGCAATGGGGCCTTGTCCGTCATATTTCAAGAAACTCTTAAGTGCTGTATTCATATGTGGGATTTGACTCATGTACAGTATAATGTCTTTTGAGTATGTATATTATGGCAGCCTTGTCGGCTTTGCCCTTGCACGTATGTTGGTTTTTTTTAAAAAAAAAGGGTGTTATTTAATTTCCGCAGTTTACTTGTGTTGTTAAGGTAGAAGGGTGCCCAGGTAGGGCACCAGTCATGGGCCCGGGGTTCGGGGCGTGACACTCCCCACCTTAGAACATATTTCTATCCAAGCTTTCGACATCTATACTTTTCCCCCATTCATGTATCCTTTGCAGCGTAGTATCATCCACCACATGTTCAAGTGGAATGTGCATATCAGGCGGAACGTGCACTAACACCGTGGGATCCGAAATTGCCGGAATTAAGTTTTCTTTATCAATGGTTGGGCTTCCACCATTCTTTTTCTTTTTCTAAGTTGACTGGAGCTAATTGTACATACTGGTTGTGTAATTTGCATTTGGTACTAAGACAAGAGAAAATTGAGTATATGTTAGGCACAACTGTTCCAAAAGTTCCTGATGAAAAGTCTGTTGAGTATACTTTGTTTGACAATGATGCTTACCAAAAGCATTTGGATGATGCTACCTTGGCACAATGTGTCATGTTGTCCTCCATGACTGTAGAGTTACAGAGGCAGCATGAGAACATGGGCCCCTATGAGATGCTATAACATTTGAGGAGTCTTTATGATTCACAATCTCAAACTATTGAGTATGAACTGTTGAGAGACCTCTTCAAATGTAAGTTGAATGATAGGGGCTAAGTGTCTTGTCATGTTCTGATGATGATTGTGTTGATAGAAAGGTTGGCTTCGATTGGAACGAAGCTGCCCCAGAATATGTCTGTTAACCTAATTTTGAATTTGTTTCCTGGTTCGTTTGAGAATTTCATTGTGAACTTCAACATGAATGAAACCAAGGTGAATCTTTTAGTACTTCACAACATATTGAAGAATTATGAATTATCTACTTCAAAGGGGAAGACTGTGCTCATGGTAGGCTCATCTTCTAGGTTCAAACCTAAAGGTAAGAACAATAAGAATAGAGGTAAGGCTGGTGCAAAACCCATAGTCTTGAAACCAAAATGTGGTGTTCAAAAGAAGTCTAGATTGTCCAGGTACGTATGCCTCAACTGCAAGCAGAAAGGGGCATTGGAAGAAAGATTGCACCACTCAAGGAGGAGACAAGGCACTAGGTGTGGCTGGACATGTTGGACAAGGTATGTTTGTCATTGAGATTAATATGTCTATAAGTAACTCTCATTGCTGGATATTAGATACAGCAAGTGGCTCACTCATTTGTAATAATGTGCAGAGGCTAATGGAAAATAGAAAGGTTAGACCATGGGAGGTGGACCTACGCATTGGAAATGTAGCATGAGTTGATGCTGAGCGTGTGGGACTTATAGATTATATTTACCTTTGGGTTACATTAGAACATAATAATTGTTATTGTGTTCCCTCGATTACGAGGAATATTATTTTCATTCCAATGTTAGACATTGAGGGTTTTTCCTTTTATATTGCTAATGGCAGTTACATACTATCTTTTAATGGTATTGTTTGTGGAAATGCTCTGCTTGTGAATGATTTATATATTCTCAATTGTAATCGTGAAATTCTCAATGTGCAAAACAAACGAGCTAAAATAAGTAATCCAAGAAATCCTACCTACTTATGGCATTGTAGACTTGGTCATATCAATGAATCAAAGATAACAAGATTAAGAAAGTTAGACTACCTTGAACCATTTGACTTGGAGTCCTATGGTGACTATGAATCTTTCTTGAAAGGAAAGATCATCAACAAACCACTTTCTGGGAAAGGTGTCTGAGCCGAAGAGGCACTTGAGTTGGTCTATACATATGTATGTGGGCCATTTTCCACTCAAGATAATGGAAGTTTTCCTTACTTCATAACTTTTATAGATGATTTCACAAGGTTTGGATATGTGTATCTTATATAACACAATGTTCGAATCCTTTGAGAAATTCAAGAAGTATAAGTTAGAAGTAGAGAAACAACTTGAAAAGAGTATCAAGACTCTTCGATCAGATCAAGGAGGTGAATACTTGAGTAGAGAATTTATAGATTACTTGAAACTTCATAGAATCCAATCAGAATGGACATGTTACACCCGTATTTCCTAGAGAATAAGATGAGAACGTACGTGAGAAAATAGGATTTGAATCTTGGAACGAAAGAAAGATTACTTTTTCCTAAGAAAATATTTCGGAACCTCGTGAAGGAAAAATGTTTATTAATTAGAATTGGGTTCTCAAATTTGGTATTTGGGACTTATAGAATATATTGGAATTATGGATTTTAAGTTCCGGATTTGGTCATGTGGGCCCACGGGAAGATTTTACGGTTTTGTGGGGCCCACAAAGTTTTGAGATATTTTGACCAAAAATGGATATTTTGGAGATGAAATAATTTTTGGCCAATGAGAGAGTGACATGTGTCCCTCCCCACTTGTGTATTAAAGCTCTATGTATATGTACATGTATTTTATGAAAGACTAGAAATGGAGGTATTTTTCATCAAGTTGACAAGTGGACAAGTGTGGGGGAGGGTGGGTATTTCGACCAAGAGGTCAAAACAAGTGGACTTGGGAGATATTTGTGAGATATTTTCAAGACAAGTGGACCACTTAGGTGTCACGACCCGACCCCGGGCCGCGACTGGTGCCCTACCTGGGCACCCTTCTAATCATACAACATAATAAACTGCGGAAGATAAATAACACTCTTTTTTTTTTTAAACCAAGGCCAAGCCGATAAGGCTGCCATAACATAAAAATTACCCGAAAGGGTCTACACTGTTTAACAATGTAAAAACAACTCTAGCCAGTCCAGCCCACGGATGAATACGCACTTAAGATTTGAACAAATACTATGACGGACAAGGCCGTCGCTGCACTGAATATACATAGCCATGACAACTCGGAACATTGGAGCCATCCCAAAATGTGAACCAGATCCTAAGCTCGCGGGTCCACAATCGTACCTAAACTCGCGGACATGAACGCAGAAGAAGTCGATCTGATAATACCGAATATGGAACGAAAAATAAGGTACAAGAACAAATCATAATCAGACAAAAGAATGACAGGGGCAAGTATAAAGAAAGGGTAAATACCAGATCCTACCGTGTCATTTCCATCTCGTGAACTTAATCGTACCTTATTATCTTTTCCCATTTTTCCATAAGAGTATAGTCAAATTCTTACGTACATACTTAAGAAAAATCATCAAGTTCATTACCATATAACTTACTTACCTTACATAACATAATCCGGCCCTTTATGGAGGAACGCCAATACTGCCCGGCCCAATCTGGGACACGATAAAGTCACATAATTCTGCCCATAAAGGTATACCGCCCGGCCCATTCCTGGGACGCGGTAAAGTCATATAGTCTGCCCACAAAGGTATACTGTCCGGCCCATTCCTGGGACGCGGTAATGTCATATAGTCTGCCCATAAAGGTATCTTGCCGGCCCATTCTCGACGCGGTAATGTCATATAGTCTGCCCATAAAGGTATACTGCCCGGCCCATTCCTGGGACGCGGTAATGTCATATAGTTTGCCCATAAAGGTATACTGCCCGGCCCATTCCTGGGACGCGGTAATGTCATATAGTCTGCCCATAAAGGTATCGCCGGCCCATTCACGGCGGTAATGTCATATAGTCTGCCCATATAGGTATACCGCTCGCCCATTCACGGGGCGGTAATGTCATATAGTATTCCCATAAAGGTATTTGGCGCGTTCCATTCCTGGGACGCGGTAATGTCATATAGTCTGCCCATAAAGGTATACTGCCCGGCCCATTCCTGGGACGCGGTAATGTCATATAGTCTGCCCATAAAGGTATACTGCCCGGCCCATTCCTGGGACGCGGTAATGTCATATAGTCTGCCCATAAAGGTATACTGCCCGGCCCATTCCAGGGACGCGGTAATGTCATGTAGAATCCGAGAATTTAACCCAACGTACTACGTGCCTCTACTCCTTTAAAATGATTTTCTTTCAAATAAAACTTCCAAGATACTAATAACCGTAGTATCAAGTCATATCTACTTTTCAAGACAAGTCACAATACCTTTTAGAAATACATTTATAGGCTTCCAAATCAAGTGACTTCTTTCTTTAAAACCTTAAGCAATTGGTACCTTTAAAACAATTTGCCCTTCTTTATTTCAAATCATTTCTTTGCTTACATTACTGAAGAAAACCATTCTTTTAATCTTCCATAAAGTTGTTATAACCAACTTCCCATAAAGCCGTTATAACTATTTATGTCTTAGACAAATTCATTCCTTTTATAACCGAGAGACTTATACTTTCTAATCAAATCACATAACTTTCAAAATACTTCAAGTCTCTTAACTTTTAAGAAAACAAGTTTCTTAACTTTAGAATGGCAAGAAATCAATACTTTCCAAATCAAGTATTCTATACTTTTAAATCAATTCATTTCTCCCTTTAAGAATCAAGTCCCATAACTTGAAAAATAAAGTCCCTTAACCTTTTAAAAATTTGAGGTCCATAGTCTTAAAACTTCATACGTAAACTCTTATAAATTAAGTAACATATACTTTGGTGCGTTGTGAATAAGTTATACTTATTTATAACGATATTAATCAAGTAGCCATAATCTAGAAAATGTAATACAATTTTGTCTTATCTTAGCTTCTATGCAGATGGAGAATTCTACTCATTTTAACTTAATTGATTGTCATTACATTTTCATTTATTAACGCTGCAGTGGCTTGTTCGATACTTATTCTCATTTGTGCCGTAACTTAGCCGAGTCAACTTGGCTCCAAATACCTCCTAACGACTCTTACCAACATTCCCCATAAGACTTTGGTAAGAACTTAGGATAACTTAGACATAACCTTTACGTAGAGTAAATCAACATACATACCTCTTAACTTCTAAGAGTAGAAGGAATCATGAAATAGTACTACATGTATATTCCATATGTTACACCCCGTAAATTCAAGAAGATAAGATAAGTTGACAAATATGTGTTGGACGGATTTTGAGTCTACCTTGGAGTGTTGTACCCCAGTTGTTAAGAATTGTTAGGTGTTTAAAAAGCCTAATGTGTAGTCCGTTAAATCTAGTTTCCAACGCAACAAACCGTTCGTCGATAGGACATCGGAGTCAAAAGTTATGGAAGTTACAAGTTAGGTGCGATCGAGCGGCCAGCTTTTCAGGTACAGTGCAGCGCGCGCGAATGCGAGCGCGGCGCCGGTTGTCTTGGGAGTCGCGGGGTTGCAGCGCCCGCGCCGAATGCGTGGCAGCCGGAATGCTTGAACTTTTTCGGAAGTGGAAGCGCCGCGGCGCCGAGGCGGGATTTTTGCGCAGAAAGGGGCGAAAAATAGGGGATATTTTGTTTAAAACCTATGGGAGGGTGACAAGTGTCCCTCCCATCCCTTTTACCAGAAAGTGGTCCTATTTTAGGGCCAAGTCTTGGAAGACTTGGCCATTTCTTCTCAAACCCTTCCAAGAAAAACCCTCTCCCTTCTCTCTAGTTTTTTGAAGAAAACCTAGCTTAAGAGGAAACTGTTGGAGCGGCGGCAAGAAGGAAAAGTGTGGGTAAACTTGTGGGAAGCGCTGGTAGACGAGTTTGACTGAAAAGAAGTGGAAGAAAGGGGCTTTTGTGGGTTTCTCCAAAGGTAAAAGTTTCCCCTTCTCTTGAATATGAGTTATACTTGTTATAGTAGTTTAGAAATGAGCCTGAGGCTGTTATATTTTAGTAGTTTAGAATTGAGCCTGAGGCTGTTATATTTTAGTAGTTTAGAATTGAGCCTGAGGCTGTTATATTTGAATAGATTTGGATCTTGTTGTCTTGTTGAAACTGAAATGGGCATGTTAGCCTTAAGATGATAACTTCAATTTGGTCGTCGCATGTTGTAAAGGGGGATTGTAGTTGTTGAAGATGTCTAGGGCTAGATATCATGTTAGACCTAAGAACTTGGATTGGAAAAGAGTTAAAAGGGGTTAGTATTGGTTATATTGTTGGCCAAGAATGGCATGGGAATTATCGGTTTATTTTGTATCATTGTGGGGAGGAATTTTACGCGTCCTGTAAAGGCGGGTAATCCCCTTTGTGGTTAGCTGAATTGTGTGCCTTAAATGTGGCGTTGGTTATTGAAATTCAACCTTGAAAAAGGTGGCAAAGTTAGTAGAAACAAAGGAAGTTCTGTCCAAACTTCCGTAGAACATAGGGACCTTGCACTTAGTTTATTCTACGTTCGAAGCTAGAGATTGATAGACGTTTTGTGACCCTTATAGGATTGATGCACGTTTGTTAAAGGAATTTGATTTCCCTTTTGTGCCTTGATTTGATATGAAGTGTAAAGGTCTTGATTGTGTGAAAAAGTAGTAAACTCCCATTCGTTAGTAATGGGTACTTGGTTGTTAAAGAATAAGCCCTCGTGGTCTTATAGGGGCTTATAGTTGTAATTGGTTGGTTTAAAACATAAAGTGTTATAACGGCTTTATGGGAAGTTTGTTATAACCACTTTATGTAGGTAAATGAATGGGTTGTTGATTTCAAAAGATAAGAGACTTGACTTGTAATTGACCTAAATGGTGTTGAAAAGTGTGAAACCTCATTCGTGAGAAATGAGTACTTGGTTGTTAAAAGAATAATGTTACATAAATTCGGAAATGGGAATAAGAATCGAACAAGCCAATGCAGCGTTAATAAAGGAAATGGTTATGACAATTAATTATATTAAAACCAGTAGAAACCTCCATCTGCATAGAAGCTAAGATAAGACAAAATGGTATTACATTTCCTAGATCATGGCTGCTCTAATAAGAACTATTGTAATCAAGTGTGGATTTTCTTAAAAATTCCAAAGTAAGGAACTTGATTTCTAAAAAGGAAAGTGACTTAAGAATTTGAAGTGTTTTGTCTTAAAAAGAAAGGCATGATTTCGCCTTGACTTGTTTTAAAAAAAAACATAAAGTGTTATAACAGCTTTATGGGAAGTTAGTTATAATGACTTTATAGGAATAAAGGAATGGACTCATCCTTGGATTTTTAAATGGTATACTTGACGTTGTGCTAAAAAGTGTTTAAAGTGCTTGATTTAAACCTGAATGTGTTCGATACTACGGGTGTTAGTATCATGTGGCTTTTAAGTAGAAAGAGGTCTTTGTTTTGAAGGAATGAAAGTATGTAGTATTTTGGGGTTGAAACCCGGAATTGTTGACATGAAATGAAAGTACGTTGAACTGGCCTATGCTTGTTGTGATAGCTTTTGTTGTGCAAGTGTTGTATTTACGTACTCTGCGTCTCGTTGGAGGGCGGCTATCCGTTGATTGATGGACATACTGACATGTTGGGTAGCCCACGGGTATGCTTCCACTATATCGATTCTTGATGGACATACTGACACGTTGGGAGGCCCACGGGTATGCTTCCATTAGGGGTGTTATTATTGTTATTTGATTGGACATACTGACACGTTGGGTAGCCCACGGGTATGCTTCCACAGTGAGTAGTATCTTGTAATTTGGTTGGACATCTCGACCGCGTTGGGTAGCCCACGGGTATGCTTCCACAGTGAGTATTGTTTTGTTAGTTGTTTGGACATACTGACACGTTGGGTAGCCCACGGGTATGCTTCCACAGGGACTGTTATCTTGTTACTTCCTTTGGACATACCGACACGTTGGATGGTCCACGGGTATTGTCACGACCCGTTCCGGGGCCCGTGACTGGTGCCTTACCCGGGCACCCAAGTAGTCATACATCAGAGAAAAACCAGCGGAATATAAAACAACCAAGATATGAAACAGTATAAATAAGACACAGTTTCTGGAAAAAAGTTGCCTTTCGGCGCATAATGTATATACATAACCCAAAATGACGATTACATCCCAACCTTACAACAGTGCAGACCTACGAGTTTAAAACAACAATGGCGGGACAGGGCCCCGCCATACCCCTGAATACGAATATCTACAACGACAGGGGACCATACCAAAATGCTAAACTTCCGGAGAAACGGAGCTTTCCAGCCAAGCGGTGATCCTAAGAACGAGGATCAACGGTAGGAGTACCTTTACTGCGGCATGAACGCGGCCCGAAGGAGGTCGATCTAACAGTACCAAGTATGTGAATCGAAAATCACGTAAATGAAATCATAGTAGTCTATATAAAGGCGGTGACATGTATGATAAGCCAAAACTACGATTCACAATAAATAGCGATCATGTCAAGTCGTGACTTATGCCTCAAAGTCATCACAATAGAACCGTGCGGGGTAAATGCGGCGTGGCCGACTACTAAAACCCACAGTACCAACAAGGTCATAAATCAGATCATGAGATCTATCTAGACCGTCACATGATCAAAGCCGCCACTCGCGCAGATATCTAATGTGCGCATCTAGTCCTGGAACTTCCCGACTCGCATAGGCCAAACAGATAGGCCGCATGAGGTATAACCCGCATCGAGGGTAGCTACTCCGGCGGCGTCTAGACTCGTCGTCCGCATGGCTACAAGAACCGCGTGACCACAAGGGCGCATACTAACACGGAACTCCCGATTCCGCATAGGCCATACTGAGACCGCATAAGGTATTCTCGAATCATAGGTCCATCGACACTTTGAGTCTACCCGCGTGGAGGCGGCTTAACCCGGAGTTATGAATGATATAATATCAACATAACCGATTATTGCTAAACAACATAAGCACAACAAGGAAAAACCCCTTTACACAAATATCACAAGATACTAACTCACGTAGCATCCTAACATGTTTACTTATCCGATAACAAGAAAATATTACAAGACTATCACAAATCAATACAATCAAGTTATTCACACAAGGTACTTTCTACAT